>CM065592.1:290013113-291213113 GCA_033119425.1 Bufotes viridis
GGGCTATTCCACATCCCTGAAAGCCGAGAGTCACACCAGACCAGCACTCTTGTCCACCCTGAACGCACAGGTGGATCAGTGGCTGACCCCGCACCAACTGGAGATCGGCAAAGTGGTGTGTGACAACGGAAGCAATCTGTTGGCGGCATTGAATTTGGGCACGTGGACACATGTGCCGTGCATGGCACATGTGTTGAATCTGATCATACAACGCTTTGTGTATAAGTACCCAGGCTTACAGGACGTCCTCAAGCAGGCCAGGAAGGTGTGTGGCCATTTCAGGCGTTCCTACACCGCCATGGCGCACTTTTCCGACATTCAGAGGCGAAACAACATGCCAGTAAGGCGCTTGATTTGTGACAGCCCAACACATTGGAATTCAACTCTCCTAATGTTCGACTTCCTGCTCCAACAAGAAAAAGCTGTCAATGAGTATTTGTATGACCGGGGTGCTAGGACAGCCTCTGCGGAGCTGGGTATTTTTTTGCCACGTTACTGGACGCTCATGCGCAATGCCTGTAGGCTCATGCGTCCTTTTGAGGAGGGGACAAACCTAGTCAGTCACACCAAAGGCACCATCAGCAACCTCATCCCTTTTGTTTTCTTCCTGGAGCATGCCCTGCGAAGAATGCTGGATCAGGCCGTAGATGAGCGTGAAGAGGAAGAGTTGTGGTCACCATCACCACCAGAAACAGCCTTATCATCATCGCTTGCTGGACCTGCGGCAACGCTGGAAGAGGAGTCTGAGGAAGAGGAGTCAGAGAAGGAATGTGGCTTTGAGGAGGAGGAAGACCAACCACAGCAGGCATCCCAGGGTGCTCATTGTTGTCACGTATCTGGGACCCGTGGTGTTGTACGTGGCTGGGGGGAAGAACAGACCTTCAATGACATCAGTGAGGACGAGTAACGGGAGATGAGTAGCTCGGCATCCAACCATGTGCAAATGGGGTCTTTCATGCTGTCATGCCTGTTGAGGGACCCTCGTATAAAAAATCTGAAGGAGAACAACCTGAAATGGGTGGCCACGCTACTAGACCCCTGGTATAAGCAGAAAGTGGCTGAAATGTTACCAAATTACCGGAAGTCGGAAAGGATGCAGCAGTTCCAAAACAAGTTAAAAAGTATGCTTTACAGAGCATATAAGGGTGATGTGAAAGCACAACGGGAATCTAACAGGGGAAGAGGTGAAAGTAATCCTCCTCCTACCACGACCACGCCGGCAAGGACAGGACGCTTTACAGATGTGTTGTTGATGGAGGACATGCAGAGCTTTTTAAGTCCTACGCACCGCCACAGCCCTTCGGGGTCCACCCTCAGAGAACGACTCGACTGACAGGTAGCAGACTACCTCGCCTTAACTGCAGATATTGACACTCAGAGGAGCGATGAACCCCTTGACTACTGGGTGTGCAGGCTTGACCTGTGGCCTGAGCTATCCCAATTTGCGATAGAACTTCTGGCCTGCCCCGCTTCAAGTGACCTGTCAGAAAGGACCTTCAACCCAGCAGGAGGTATTGTCACTGACAAGAGAAGTCGCCTAGGTCATAAAAGTCTAGATTACCTCACCTTTATTAAAGTATAACTGTCAATTCTTTTTTTTTTTTTTTACTTTTGGATTTTGGTGATTAATATCACCTTATTGGCCCTGTTTGAATTTCTGATTGTTTAATAAATAACCCCTAAAAGCCACCTAAAAGTCCCCAGTATTGGCTATTTTTACCTGAAATTAAAATCAGGTTGCTATGCTTCTTCCGTCTACCAGATACGGACGGAGTACGCTGGCTGCGTGCACTGGGAACTGATAGTGAGTCAACATTGTAAGGGAATGTAAAAAAAGCCAGGTTCTTCCTGACAGGAGATAACAGTGCTGGGCTGTGTGTGTGAACTTCTCCACATGCCTATGCTTGGCAGACACTCCCTTAGCAGTGCTGGAGAATGTAGAGCTCAGGGAGATCTGACCTCTGCTCAGTGTGTAAATGAAAGCCTTATCTGATAAGAGGAGAGCTTGTAGGAGGACTATAGGCTTCAGCCAGACCTGGAAATTTAACTACATGACCCCCCTATACAGAGCTGGTCTTCACTAACTTCACTGCAGGCGTCCTATGGATTAGCCTCAGGGCTGAGGGCGGCCATCTTAACAGAATAGTGAAGTTGTAGTTTTATGCAGACTGGTTGCTAAGGGCTGAATCTTATTAAATAAGAGGTGAGTAAGTCTAATAGTTATTGATTCAGAAATATTATCATATTAGTAACTACATATATGAAAACTGAAATTAGGGTCTAAATGTGACAGTTATCCTTTAAGATCAATGAGGCGTGGATACCGAAGGGACTGACAGTGGGGGATACATTTGACTAAAAAAGACCTGATGAGATGCTTTTGACTAAAAATGGTCCCCACATTGCTGTATTTCATCTCTGCATGCCGGATGACTTGCGTGACTTCTCCGCCACCAACTAGGGTTCAAGCTGCAATGTTTTAGTACACTTTCTGCCTGGAAAACATAAATTTACAGCAGCGGCTGCAACAATACCTAATTTTTCTGGCCTCTGGTGCTGCACTGTGGCTGCAAAAACAAAACAAAAAAGGCACATACATGTGTCAATTCCCCTTCGTGAGCGTTACCTTGTTGTGGTGAAGGGGCTTGCGTATCACAATGAAGCGATCACCTCTATGAGTGTGTTGGCAATATTGGCATACCCCAGATGATAAGGTCGTTGCTTCATTGTGAACAGACCAAAAGCAATCGGCTGGATAATTTTTCATAGAAAAAACATTAATTTTCTTTGTGATCATCTAAGGTTTTCATTAAAGCCTACTAGGCCAACAATGGGCCCACACTGCAGAATCATTGTTTTCTGGGTCACTTAACTGTCACTGAACTACCTCAGCACGACCATAGGCTTTGAAAAACCGCCATCACCTGCAATCTCCCAAATGTGCGCACGAGCACAGTCATCACTACACCAAGACTGACGCATTGAGGAATAAAGTTTATGTCATGACTGTGTCAACTATTGACAACTCTTTGCGGTTAATCAAGCAGATTACTTGAATTCAGTTTGGCATGAACTTCAATTTACTTTGCACTTTGATAGTCATGAATTAGCTTTTTGGATACCTTTGTGATCATGTCAACACATTGCACGACGCACGCGCAGTGCCCCAATTTAGAAGTAAGAGGACCGACCAAGCTTCGTTTTCCATCTCCCGGTTCCTAAAATCTATTCGATACACGTCCCCTGATAGGGGACGTAACAGGGCTTCAGCTGATAAAAATAGTACTACTGATTACTGAACACACCACTCATATAGGGTGGCACAGTACATTGCACAAGGAAGAGACCTTCAATGACGGCAGTGAGGACAAGGAACGGGACAAGGCTTTCTTGGTATCCAACCTTGTGCAAATGGGGAGTTTGCGTTGTGCAAATGGACTGTTTGCGGTGCGATAAACGGGCACTTTGGTCTGTTACAGTTAGGTCTGTCACTGTAAAGCGGGCGTAACCCTTATACTACCTGATTGATACAACATTATACCTGATGGTATGCACACACTGGATGTTTTAAAGCACGTTATTCCAAACAATTTAGGAATGTTAGGTGATTTATGCCCTTTATGGATTAAAGCCCGACTCTGCGTCCACTACATAATTTTTCATGGTAGTTTTGCCATGGATCCCCCTTCCGGCATGCCACAGTCCTGGTGTTAGTCCCCTTGAAACAACTTTTCCATCACTACTGTGGCCAGAAAGAGTCCATGTCGGTTTTAAAATTCGCCTGCCTATTGAAGTCTATGGCGGTTCGTCCGGTTCGCTGGTTCGTGAACATTTGCGGAAGTTCGCGTTCGCCGTTCGCGAACAGAAAATTTTATGTTCGCAACATCTCTAATTGTTAGTTCAGTGGTAAATATACCTAAAAACCAAACATAAACTTGTGTGAAAATACTGTATTTGTGCAAACCAAGTCTCTTTCTGATAGTATACAGTACCTGATATATTGTTCTGTGTTATATTTAGACAAAGCTGTTATACTTGACTATGTCCAAGTGCAAATTTCAGTTTCTCAATTTTTTTTATTAAAGTTTAATTAAATACTGTTGCTGATAGTGGGCCACTATAGTACCTGCTGATACACATGTGTGTGATGTGATGTCAGTCATTGTTTTGCATATTATCTAATTAGGTATAATGCCACTAAAATTGGGATATAGTTCTGCATCGAGTATTTATACTGTATCGTGTCATTATACTTCAGCCCGTTTCCAAGTAGAAGTTTTTTTTTTTTCAAGTCACTCATTGTTTTGCATATATCTAAAGGGCCTTTTACACGGGTCAAGAATTGCACAGATTATTGCTAATAAACGTTCATAGAAACGCTCGTTAGTGATCGGGAGTTGTAAATGTACCGCCGATTACCTGATGAATGAGTGAAACACTCGTTCATCGGGTAATCCAACCGTTTGTGTGCACACAAAAATTATCTTTTACCAGCAGCAGATAGTGCCGTGTAAACACGATCTCCTGTCAGCAAACAAGTCCGTATGGTGAAGAGCGATGGCATTAGCTATCGCTCTTCGCCATACTCTGGAGGAGATTTCTGCATGTAAATGCAGCAGTCTACTCCGCTTTCGATCATCAGATTGTCGGGGAAGAATGCTTATGTGTTCCATATTGTTCTGTGTGAAACTTAGCCAACAAAAACATTAGCAACAAGCAATAATACAGTAGACTTGTAGTTGATATGCTGAATTCTGTATTCTGTAATGGATAAAAATCCATAATAGAATACAAATGGCAATTTGTGACTTAAAGGATAACTGTCACATTTTTATTTTTGTAGTATTGGATTTTGGAGATATCACCTTGGTGGCCCTGTTTCAACTTTTCACTGTGTATTCTATTAAGCCTAAATTCCACATTTTAGTTCCCTGTCCTGCCTATTTTTACAAGTCTTCAAAATATGGTTGCTAGGCATCCTCCATCTCCCAGTGTCCTCCGAGAGAAGACGGAGGACGCACAAGCAGGCTGTCCGTGTGCGCTCACATTACTGGCTGGAACTGACACCCAGGAGATAACCGGGATAATATTAGGATATTTACTATCAATGTGACTGCAGCAGGGACCTGTTTCACCTTTTCCCAGGATATGACTTTATATTGTGATGGTAGAGACATAAAAAATGGATTACCTAAGAATAGTGTACTGTATATGATTACATTGACGACACCTGTAAAAAGAATAGGTGGCTTGCTAGCTCCCTGAATAATTCCATGAGTTGTAATAAGACCATTGTGACTCCTAGTTTGATCTATAATATAATGCTCCCTAAGGGATGGTTTTTGTCTTGTGGTAACAGCACTTACAATTACATTCCTGTTAATGTTATTGGAGGTCCCTGTGCGTTATCCAGGCTGACTTTGGCCCTTCCCAGTCAACCCCCTATCAGGAGAGCTCACAGATCGGTTAGCAAGACTTTATCAGAAGACTGTGACTCTACTTTACCCCTTCTCAGCCGTGCAGAAAATAAGTTTGGGTGCCTCTATATTAGGAGTGCCCGGTCTGGCTATATATAATGCTCGTACTGTAAATTCTATTGCATGTGCCTTGGCTAAATCTCTGAATCATACCTCTATCGCTTTATCAGACATACTTTTAGATCTACAAGGAGTAAGAAGAGCAGTGCTAGAAACCTAGAAACTAGATTTGCTGTAGATTATCTGTTACTTAAACATAATATAGGATGTCAAGATTTTAAAGGAATGTGTTGCTTTAATCTATTTGACCATTCCAGATCAATCCAGTCCCATATTCAAGCGTTACATGAAATTGCTAATAATATTAAGAAGGATGTTGATTCATCCTCCTCGTGGGACTGCTTATTGAGCTGGCTGCCGGATTTGAGTTGGTTAAGAACATTATTTATCAGTATTATAATTATACTTGCTTCCTTGATTATCATATGTTGTTGTATTCAATGTATTCCTTCTCTCATTCAGATGTTTTGTGCAATGTGTCCAAAACCCACAGATCCTGGACAACCATATGCTACTTACCTCTCTTTGAGAGAAAGAAGTTAAGTCATATTCATGACTTAGGAAGGGATTGAAGGGTTAAATCAAGCAAGCCATCTGCTATGTAGTGAGGAGTTAAATAAAGAAATGCTATTTGATCTGTACCAAGGACATCAGTCAAGTATGTTTACATTAACCTATATAGGGAATTGTTTGTACTCAGCAACCTTGTATATGTAAACCACACCTGTTAATGTTTGTTAGAATAAATGTAAATCTTTGATTAGTGTTGTTTATGTAAGATTGGAGAGCACCCAAATTCGGTTTAGGGTGTGTTACACTCCTGTACGGACCGTTATTGTGAAGTAGGTTATGGATAGGGTCTATCTGTGTGGTTGTGAATATGGTGTTAGATCTGGTTTGTAGTCTGGTATTACGGATTAGGATTTGAGTTTTTTCTTCCTTGGAGTGTTTTGCTCTTCCCCCTCTATATCGGTGGAATAGTTTTTTGTTCTTTTTCGGGACAATGGTATTGGGCTGAAGAAATGCGTGATCTTTATACTTTGAAAATTGTTGGGGGATGAGCAGGGGATTGGGCCTGTGGGGGTGAAAAAGGGGCTCAGGACCTGTATACTCGAGAGTATCTGTCTTGTGGGTGGAGTGTGATTGTGGTTGTTCAGTGAAGGTGAGATTCTCCCAAAAAAAAGGACTTTCTAAAAGATTGGGGGGGTAAAGCTAAAAAAATATTGGATTGGGTGGTGGAAACTGAATGAGTCGAGAGGTCATTGATCGATAGTTGGAAAACCAAATTATTTGGAGATGCAAGTGATTGCGTTGAATAAGATAGGATGGATACTGGTTTTGTTTGGAGACGCAGGTGATTGAGAAAAATAAAATTAAAAAATATCATTGCCCCTTCATGCCCTAAGCTCCGAGCACCCAATAAAACGATCTTGCCTCCAGCAACTACAAAAGGGTCTTTTAAATCTGGCGCTAAAAAATGTCATGGCATTAGAGAAATCGAAATAGGAGGTTCATCCGGCACCTGGGCCCTAAAACAGGAACTTAACTGTGGGATGAGAAACATCATCTATCTATTAAGGTGCCCATGTGGCTTGAAATAAGTGGGCAGGACCACTCAAACTTTGAGGGAGAGAATGTGTGAACATTGTTAAAACATCAAACGTAAGGTTCTAACGCATAGTGTATCACGCCACTTCTCCGAACGACATGATGGCACCCTAACTGGTCTTACGGTCACCCCTTTAGAAACCATCCCATCTTCCTACCAACAGTTGAAAGGAAATGTACTGGATATTTACACTAAACACACTATCCCCTTTTGGTCTCAATGATAGCCTGGAATACACAAACTACTAAAAGAACACTACAGATATACCTATAATATAATATGTCTACAGTTCATCCAGACAATTCACACATGATTCTTCTTTTGAATATGTATTCTAGCTATTCCAATATGCATCTTTCATGTAACTGTTTATATTAGAATATACATAATGTTTATAAAAGAATATACTTAATGGTTTTGCGGAAATGATATTATTTTATACAAGATTACTTCATATTTATTGGAAGTCGCATCAGCCTGCAGTCCTTCACCCAGATGTTTATTTTATTTTATTTTATTGTATTTTATTTTTATTTCTTGTTAATTTTCTTTAATTTGAACATGAGATCTACTATCTATATGATTATTTGTCTTAATGGGCGGGGTCTAATGTCTATCTATCCATTACCTTTGCAAATTTGTTTATATATGCATGTACTTTTTTTCTTACTTTTTGTTTATTTTTATTGTTTTATTTTTTTATACATGAAAAGGTAGCGCCTTTAACAGGAATGACATACTGTCAATGTTGAATAATATATTTTAATCATTATTTATTATATTTAAAGCATTCCAGTATATGTATTCTGGGCCCCAGCATTTCACCGGCGCATTCTGGGTCACAACCGATGACATAGACACCCAATCACATGACTCGATACCCGGTCATGTGACCTAACAATGAACACTACATTCCTGTAATTTCCCCTGAAACCGGAATTACCTAGCTTTCTTGCCTTTAGCTCTGGTGGGGTCATGTACACCCACAACTTAATCTGAGTCACTGTTGACAATACTGATCAAGGCCCACTGTCATCTGACCCCGCCTCCCAGTGCCCCACACACCTGTACAAAATACATATGATCTATTCCCTTGATGTGTGCCATATGCGTTCCACTGTTGGGACGCACCGGAAGTTCCGGGATGCGTTCCACTGTGAAACGCACCCGAAGTGTCGTGCCATTACACTGGACTTGGGAAGAACGCTGCAATACTTTATAGGGCAGTAGCTCAGTGCCCACCTATCTGTATTTATGTGCTAGCTATTTCTGTACTAAAACCTATATTTTAATTATGTAAGCCAACGGCTTGAGGCGCATCATTTCCGGTGCGTTCCAGCGTGAAACGCATGCGGAAACCGGAAGTGACGTCGCTAGAAGCTATTTTGACGTTTTTTTCATGTCTATTTAAACACCATTTTTTACTATTGTACTTATAGTTGCTCCTGATGAAGGGGACCCACTACGGGGCCCCGAAACGCGTTGAGATTCCTCTTCTCCCCCACCCTGGCTTTGGAATAAAAGAAAAAGTTCAAGATACACTGCTGAGTGTTTGCCATCTTTTTCTGACATCTTTACAGGCGACCCAGGCGCAGATGATGTGGTGTGGGTGTCTTGAGTTTTATCCCACATTACCCTCCTGGGTGAAGTGAGTCACTTACATTTTGGCTTTTTTTTTATATTGGATTTTATATGATTTTATATGATTCTATTTGATTTAAACACGTAATCCTGTCTATGTGGATTTTGGCGCCTCCTATTTTGGTCTTTTTTAGCGTGTCCTACGCACCACTATCCTCATTCTCTATCACCTACCCTGAGTTCTCTAAGGCTAGGTTGAGACCATTGGCAGCCTACCCACCTATTTATCTGTATAACAAATGTATTACTTGCGGTACGTTAACCGAAAAACTCTTTTTAGCCTTCCCTTTGGCGCCCTGCTAACTTATTCCGGGACCCTCTTCCTGAAGGTACAGTGACTAACACTCTTTTTTTTTCTCTTCCCGTCCCTGACTTTTTTTGAGAAATAGCAGCTAGGTATCTTCCAGCAAGGCAGGGTGCACACCATCAGCTCCCTAAAGGCAGCAAAATCCACTATGTGTTATGGGAATGACTGCAATACCAGAAACTTGGCCATTTTGAAGTTAGACTTGCACACCAGCAGATTGGTGGGCATGGACACTTGTTTGCTTGCCACACATTCTGTTATCGATAGCTAATAACAAAGCAGAGTAGGAGGAGTAGTCTGAGTAGAAGAAGCAGTAAATGATAAGGACACTGTAATGCACGTAGTTGTGGTCTGGCTGACGGAAAGGAGACCGAGAGAAGGAGGAGACTTGTAGCGCAAACTGGTAGCTACTTCTGTTTTCTAATAGTAATTGGTGATGCTTCATGTTTTGGTGGTAGTTCATGTGGTGCCTATGTTTGTGTTTGAATGCCTATGGCTTATTTTAATTCTGAAAATCTTGTACACAGCAATGCTTTTGTCTTCTGGCATGTAGAAAAACAGCCAGATGGGAGATATGCGCAAACTCCTCACAGAAGCTCACAGTGGCATCAGTTTCTAAGCTCACCATAATAAAATCAAATATGGTCTTGTTAGGCTACTTTCACACTTGCGGCAGGACGGATCCGGCAGGCTATTCAGCCTGCCGGATCCGTCCTTCCGCAAGTGCCCGTGCACTGCCATGCTGCCGCTCCATCCCCATTTACTATAATGGGGCGGGGGGCGGAGATACGGCTTAGCACGGCAGTGCACGGCAGAGATCGCTGGACTGAAAAGTTGGACATTCAGGACTTTTAGTCTGGAGATCTCCAGCCGTGCTCTGCCGTGCTGCTTCGTAGCTCCGCCCCTGCCCCATTATAGTCAATGGGGCGGAGCGGCAGCACGGCAGTGCACGGCCACTTGCGGCAGGACAGATCCGGCAGTCTGAATAGCCTCCTGGATCTGTCCTGCCTCAAGTGTGAAAGTAGCCTTAGTTTATTGGGAAGTTCTGGCCATACGTTGCCTCTGTTCTTTGCTGCCATGGCCACCACACTCTTCCTCTGATGTTACCTCCTCTTCAGCTCCCTCAGCTGGCTCCCAGGTCCTGTTCAACACACAATCATTGTCATCCTCACCCTCCATGTCACTTTTATCAGGCTGTGATATGTCGTTGTGAGCTCATTGGCTCTTCTCCTGATTCCCTGCTCTGTATTTGCCCAGAGTGCCACTGTTGATTTCACTATCCCTAATGCCAACACCATGGCTACTACTACCACCACCACTACCAACACAGCTATCCATAGGATCCCCCACATCAACCTGAACCTCCTCCTCATGTCAGTCCAAACGCTGACTGTTCTCACACAAGTCATCAGCAGGGAGATTCTCTTGAGTGTCCGCCATAACATGTGGTGAAATTTTGTTACCTTTTTTAGGAAAAAAAGAAGGCCCCCCAGTAGGAAGAGGTAGTGAAGACAGAACAGATGAAACTGAAAGGCTTCTCTAGGGTTATTAGGAGGAGGAGAAGGAGGAATGCTGTGAATCCAGGCTGTCAGACGCATATATGACCTCAACACCCTGCTGTAACTGAGGAGAGAGCCATCCAGTCCACAATCTCATCCTCTTTGTCCTCAATAATAATGTTATGCCTTTTTGAAGCCATGGAGAACTGTAGCTTACTACTAGAGATGTCGCGAAAATAAAATTTTCTATTCGCGAACGCGAACTTCCACAAATGTTTGCGAACGGGCGAACCGGGAGAACAGCCATAAACTTCAATTGGCAGGTGAATTTTAAAACCCACAGGGACTCTTTCTGGCCACAGTAGTGATGGAAAAGTTGTTTCAAGGGGACTAACACCTGGACTGTGGCATGCCGGAGGGGGATCCATGGCAAAACTACTATGGAAAATTACGTAGTTGACGCAGAGTTGGATTTTAATCCATAAAGGGCATAAATTACCTAACATTCCTAAATTGTTTGGAATAACGTGCTTTAAAACATCCAGTGTGTGTATACATGATCAGGTATGATGTTGTATCGATCAGGTAGTGTAAGGGTTACGCCCGCTTCACAGTGACAGACCAAACTCTGACAGACCAAACTCCCCGTTTAACGCACTGCAAACAACCGCAAACAGTCCAGATGGAAAAAGAAGCTTGGTCGTTCCTCTTCCTTCCAATCTGGGGCACTGCGCATGCGCCGTGCAATGTACTGTGCCACCCTATATGAGTGGTGTGTTAGGTAGTACTATTCCTATCAGTTTAATCCCTGTTACGTCCCCTATCAGGGGACGTGAATAGATTTAAGGAACCGGGTGATGGAAAAAGAAGCTTGGTCATTGATCTTACTTCCAATTCGGGGCACTGCGCGTGTGCCGTGCAATGTACTGTGCAACCCTATATGAGTGGTGTGTTACATACAGTAGTACTATTCTTATCAGTTTAATCCCTATTATGTCCCCTATCAGGGGACGTGTATCGAATAGATTTTAGGAATCGGGAGATCGAAAAAGAAGCTTGGTCAATACTCTTACTTCCAATTTGGGGCACTGCACGTGCGCCGTGCAATGTACTATGCAAAGCCTATATGAGTGGTGTGTTAACTAGTACTATTCTTATCAGTTTGATCCCTGTTACGTCCCCTATAAGGGGACATGTATCGAAAAGATTTTAGACACACTCATGACACAAATTGTATTACTTTATGTGTCAATCTTGGTGTAGTGATGACTGTGCTCATGTGCACGTTTGGGAGATTGCAGGCGATGGCGGTTTTTCAAAGCCTATGGTCGTGCTGAGGTAGTTCAGTGACAGTTAAGTGACCCAGAAAACAATGATTCTGCAGTGTGGGCCCATTGTTGGCCTAGTAGGCTTTAATGATCACCTTAGATGATCACAAAGAAAATTAATGTTTTTTCTATGAAAAATTATCCAGCCGATCGCTTTGGTCTGTTCACAATGAAGCAACGACCTTATCATCTGGGGTGTGCCAACAAGGCCAACAAACTCATAGAGGTGATCGCTTCATTGTGATATGCAAGCCCCTTCACCACAACAAGGTAACGATCACGAAGGGGAATTGAAACATGTATGTACCTTTTTTTTGTTTTGTTTTTGCAGCCACAGTGCAGCATCAGAGGCCAGAAAAATTAGGCACATTGTGCACATGCCTAAAAAACTAGGTATTGTTGCAGCCGCTGCTGTAGCAGCGTCCGGAAAAATTGATGTTTTCCAGGCAGAAAGTGTACTAAAACATTGCGGCTTGAACCCTAGTTGGTGGCGGAGAAGTCACGCAAGTTATACGGCATGCAGAGATGAAATACAGCAGCAGGGGACCATTTTTAGCCCAAGGCATCTCATCAGGCCTTTTTTAGTCAAATGTATCCCTCACTGTCAGTCCCTTCGGTATCCACGCCTCATTCATCTTAATAAAGGTGAGGTAATCTAAACTTTTTTGACCTAGGTGACTTCTCTTGTCAGTGACAATACCTCCTGCTGCGCTGAAGGTCCTTTCTGACAGGACAATTAAAGCGGGGCAGGCCAGAAGTTCTATCGCAAATTGGGATAGCTCAGGCCACAAGTCAAGCCTGCACACCCAGTAGTCAAGGGGTTCATGGCTCCTCAGAGTGTCGATATCTGCTGTTAAGGCGAGGTATTCTGCTACCTGTAGTTCGAGTCATTCTCTGAGGGTGGACCCCGAAGGGCTGTGGCGATGCGTAGGACTTAAAAAGCTCCGCATGTCCTCCATCAACAACACGTCTTTAAAGCGTCCTGTTCTTGCCAGCGTGGTCGTGGTAGGAGGAGGATTACTATCACCTCTTCCCATGATAGATTCCCGTTGTGCTCTGACATCACCCTTATATGCTGTGTAAAGCATACTTTTTAACTTGTTTTGGAACTGCTGCATCCTTTCCGACTTCGGGTAATTTGGTAACATTTCAGCCACTTTCTGCTTATACCAGGGGTCTAGTAGCGTGGCCACCCAGTACAGGTCGTTCTCCTTCAGCCTTTTTATACGAGGGTCCCTCAACAGGCATGACAGCATGAAAGACCCCATTTGCACATGGTTGGATGCCGAGCTACTCATCTCCCGTTCCCCATCCTCACTGATGTCATTGAAGGTCTGTTCTTCCCCCCAGCCACGTACAACACCACGGGTCCCAGATAGGTGACAACAACGAGCAGCCTGGGATGCCTGCTGTGGTTGGTCTTCCTCCTCCTCAAAGCCACATTCCTCCTCTGACTCCTCTTCCTCAGACTCCTCTTCCAGCGTGGCCGCAGGTTTAGCAAGCGATGATGATAAGGCTGTTTCTGGTGGTGATGGTGACCACAACTCTTCCTGTTCACGCTCATCTACGGCCTGATCCAGCAGTCTTCGCAGGGCACGCTCCATTAAGAAAACAAATGGGATGAGGTCGCTGATGGTGCCTTCGGTGCGACTGACTAGGTTTGTCCCCTCCTCAAAAGGAAGCATGAGTCTGCAGGCATTGCACATGAGCGTCCAGTAACGTGGCAAAAAAAAAACAGCTCCGCAGAGGCTGTCCTAGCACCCCGGTCTTACAAATACTCGTTGACAGCTTTTTCTTGTTGGAGCAGGCGGTCGAACATGTCTGGATGTCACAAATCAAGCGCCTCACTGGCATGTTGTTTCGCCGCTAAATGTCGGAAAAGTGTGCCATGGGAAGTAGGAACGCCTGAAATGGCCACAGACCTTTCTGGCCTGCATGAGGACGTCTTGTAGGCCTGGGTACTTACACAAAAAGCGTTGTACAATCAGATTCAACACATGTGCCATGCATGGCACATGTGTCAACTTGCCCAAATTCAATGCCGACCAAAATATTGCTTCCGTTGTCACACACCACTTTGCCGATCTCCAGTTGGTGCGGGGTCAGCCACTGATCCACCTGTATGTTCAGGGCGGACCGGAGTACTGGTCCGTTGTGACTCTCTGCTTTCAACCAAGTCAACCCCAAAAAAGCGTGACACTGTCGTATCCGGTATGTGGAATAGCACCAGGGGAGCTCGGGGGGTGCAGTTGATGATGTGGAGCAAGACGCAGAAGCAGAAGAGGATGGAATAGGAGGAGTAGAGGAGGTGGCAGGAGGCCTGCCTGCAAGTCGTGGCGGTGTCACCAACTCCGCTGCAGAGCCACGCATTCCATGCTTGGCAGCCGTCAGCAGGTTTACCCAATGCGCAGTGTACGTGATATACATGCCCTGACCGTGCTTTGCAGACCAGGTATCTGTGCTCAGATGGACCCTTGCTCCAACACTGTGTGCCAGACATGCCATGACTTCCTTTTCCACAATAGAGTACAGGTTGGGGATTGCCTTTTGTTAAAATAAATTTCGGCCGGGTACCTTCCACTGCGGTGTCCCAATAGCTACACATTTTTTGAAGGCCTCAGACTCCACCAGCTTGTATGGTAAAAGCTTTCGGGCTAAGAGTTCCGACAAGCCAGCTGTCTGACGCCGGGCAAGGGGGTGACTCTGTGACATTGGCTTCTTACGCTCAAACATTTCCTTCACAGACACCTGACTGTTGACAGATGAGCAGGAACTTCTGAAGGTGAGAGGCGGAATGGCGGGTGGTTGAGAGGGGGCAGGGAGGACAGCAGTGGTTGACGTGGCTAAAGATGCTGGACCAGGAGGAGCATAGTGGCTTTGAGTTTGTGTGCTGCTTGTACTCATGTGTTTATCCCATAGGCGTTTGTGATGTGAGATCATGTGCCTTCGCAAATCAGTTGTACCTAGGTGGGTGTTGGACTTCCCACGACTCAGTTTCTTTTGGCACAGGTTGCAAATGGCATTGCTGTTATCAGAGGCAGACACACAAAAAAAATGCCACACTGCTGAGCTTTGCAATGACAGCATTCTGGTGGTGGCAACAGCATGTGTTGATTGGCGTGCTGTCTGGCTGACCCCGGGTGCCGATACATGCTGTCTGACTGTGCCACTAGCTCCTTGCGACGACCTCCCCCTGCTTAAGACTCATCTCCTCCTCCACTCTGCCATCTGAACTTTCGTTCTTCTTCTCTTCGAGCGGGCATCCATGTGACATCCACGGACAAATCATCATCATCAACCACTTCACTTGTATCTGACAACTCAGCAAAAGAAGCTGCAGCGGGTACAACATCATCATCATCGTCCATGTGTGTAATGCTGCCTGACTGAGACATATCCCTGTTATCTACATTCTCTGTCAATAATGGTTGCGCACCACTCATTTTTTCCAACTGATTTGTAAATAAATCAGATCAAATTAAGCGGCTGTGGTGCTAGTGTTGGTGGTGGCGGTGTGTGGGCGAGTGGTAACTTGAGAGGTGACCGAAGCTGAGCTGGAGGAGGATGGTGCGTCAAGGTTCCGAGCGGAAGCTGTAGTAGATTGGGTGTCCTGTGTAAGCCAGTCAACTATATCATCAGAATTTTTTGAGTTAAGGGAATGTGGCCTCTGAACACTAGCCATTATTCTAGGGCCAAAGGAAATCACAGCACCACGACGGCCATTGCGGGGTGGCCTGCCTTTGCTTGTCTTTTTTTTTTTGATTAGTGGTACTATGCGTGCAAGGTACTGTGCCACCCGGTATGAATGGTGGGCACTGGCAGTGGGCACACTACAGTCAGTGGAAGTGGGCCTGACAGTCACTGGCAGGCAACTAACCTTAGATTGAAGGGTGAAAATGAAATGCCTTATTTATCGGCAAGCTACTGTGCCACTCGGTATGAGTAGTGGGCACACTACAGTCAGTGGAAGAGGGCCTGACACACACTGGAATGCAACTAACCTTAGATTAAAGGGTAAAAATTATATGCCTTATTTATCGGCAAGATACTGTGCCACTCGTTATCAGTAGTGGGCACTGGCAGTGGGCACACTACAGTCAGTGGAAGTGGGCCTGACACACACTAGCAGGCAACTAACCTTAGATTAAAGGATAAAAATGTAATGCCTTATTTATCGGCAAGCTACTGTGCCACCCGGTATGAGTAGTGGGCACTGGCAGTGGGAACACTACAGTCTGTGGAAGTCGGCCTGACACACACTGGTAGGCAACTAACCTTAGATTAAAGGGTAAAAATTAAATGCCTTATTTATCGTCAAGCTACTGTGCCACCCGGTATGAGCAGTGGGAACTGGCAGTGGGCACAATACAGTCAGTGGAAGTGGGCCTGACACACACTGCCAGGCAACTAACCTTAGATTAAAGGGTAAGAATTAAATGCCTTATTTAACGGCAAGCTACTGTGCCACTAAATATGAGTGGTGGGCACTGGCAGTGGGCACACTACAGTCAGTGGAAGTGGGCCTGACACACACTGGCAGGCAACTAACCTTAGATTAAAGTGTAAAAATTAAATGCCTTATTTATCGGCAAGCTACTGTGCCACCAGGTATGAGTAGTGGGCACTGGCAGTGGGAACACTACAGTCAGTGGAAGCGGGCCTGACACATACTGGCAGTTAACTAACCTTAGATTAAAAGGTAAAAATTAAATGCCACACAGGCAGGCCAGGCAACTGCAATATATATATGGACAAAAAATAAATTTAAGCAGACTAATGTAGCAGCCCTAAAAAGGCTTTTGGTGTGCTGTTACGCTGTCCTTACAGCAGATGAATCTGTGGACACAGAACACTGGCCTAGCTAACGGTTTCCCTATGAATTCATCAGCAACACCGCAGCAGCTTCACTCTCTATGCTCTCACTAACAGACTGCAGCTTCAGACTGAATCTAAAATGGCTGCCATTTTTATAGGAGGTGGGAAGGTGTGGGAGGGAGGGTGCTGATTGACTGGAATGTGTCTGCTGACTGTGAGATACAGGGTCAAAGTTTGCTCAATGATGATGTATAGGGGGCGGACTGAACATCGCATATGTTCGCCCGCCGCGGCGAACTCGAACAAGCTATGTTCGCCGGCGAATAGTTTGGGACATCACTACTTACTCCTACTACTGCCTTGATGGCCGGTGCTGTTACTGCCTCTACTACCCACATTCTGACTCTGATATTAGACTGGTTCAACAATTGCATTTTTGTACTAAAATATCTGAAACACATGGTCTGATGCAGTAATGTGTCTGCTAACACAAATATAAGAAAGCAGTGTTTGCGATAAATTGTCTTTTAACTAGGCATGTAATATAATTTGTTCAACAATTACATTTTTTACTAAAATGTCTAAAGTACATAGTCTGATGCAGTAATATGTCTGCTAACACGAATATAACAATCCAATGTTTGAGATGAATTGTCTTTCAACTAGTTACGTAATACCACTTGTTCAGCACTTTATTGTACTATAATTTCTATGAAAAACAGAATATAATTTCTGATTTGTCCGCTAACACAACAATGCAGTGTTAATGGCAAATTGTCTTTCAACTAGGTGCTCAATAAAGCCAGTATAAAAATTGTGTCATTGCTGTAAAATACTTTTGCTATAATGCAAAACGTTTAATAACACAGATATAATGCATTAAAAAAACTTACAATTGCCCAGCGTTTGTAGTAGAATCTTACTGGGGTGCTTTGATGGCAATAATGGACTATAGAAACCTGAGGTTTAAAAAAAAGAAAGAAAAAACGTCTCTCTGTTTTTTTCTTGCAAGGGTGGGTTTTGTACTGCAGAACTGCTAGGCTTAGTTGGTGCAGCAGGAAGCAGCTTAAGCATACGGTGACCAGCCCCTCACTCCCTCAAAGCTTTCCCTGATCAAAGTCTCTAAAATCTACACAATTGTATTGATCTATTTTTTCCCTATGGTATCCCAATCACACTACAATAATTGCTTGTGACTCTGAATACTCTGTAAGCTCACCTGCAGGCCCTCACATATAATGTTTTAGAGGGTTAGCTCACCTGCAGGCCCTCACAATTCATGTTTTTTAGGTTCAGATCACCTGAAGGCCCTCACATATAATGTTTAACAGGGTCAGCTCACCTACATGCCCTGGAAAATTATGTTTTTTAGGGTCAGCCCACCTGCAGGCCCTCACAATTAATGTTTTACAGGGTCAGCTGCCCTGAAGGCACTCGCAAATGATGTTTTAGAGGGTCAGCTGCCCTAAAGGCACTCGCAAATGATGTTTTAGAGGGTCAGCTGACCTAAGGCACTCGCAAATGGTGTTAGTAGTAAGGGGGTATATGTTTCTTCAAACTGCAAAGTGACAGGTACTACGCCCCCTTTTATACAGCTACCCCCGCCCCTTTTTATATTGCTTGATATTAAATTTATATTGCTTGATATTAAATTTATATTAAATTTATATTGCATGATATTAATTTAACACAAGAATATGACATCTTACTACAGCTGTATTTTCCCATTAATGGTTTATCAACTTATCAGACCTATTAAATTGTTATGAAATTTGTTAGGTGCTTTAATAATAATAGCATAAAAATAAAACAATGACATATTTAATTAGTTTTAAAAGCTTTATTAATTTTCCTTATTTACAATACGTGACCGTACATTTTTCAACAGCCCGTAGAGACAGACACGTTTGATTGTAATTACAGCATCGTATACATAATCGTTTCATGCGTTTTGTTACAAATGAACGCACAATAAGGTCATTTTTTCTAAAATAGTTGGTGAACATTTTTAACACATTTTCAAAAGACATTCCTTTAGCGAGACATTGTAAGATATAGATACAGTAATGGCCGCAGACCGTACTAACGGCGTCTTGTATCTGTCTATTTTGATACCTTACATTATTAGAATTTTTATATAAAAACTTCATATAGTCGCCAGGAAATATTTCATTTTCGGGTGATAAACCATAACTGTTCAAAAAATAGATACATCATTTGGGTATAATATAATTAAAATCCAATGCTTCCCCCGCTGATACAAATTATCCGTAATAAATCACACGGATATACCCCTTTAAACATACGCCGGGCGTTAATATCAGCTTTAATAACCCAGGCAATTTCATAATTATTCATGTTTATTGAAAATCATATAATACCTCCCGCCTATTGTTTATTTCAATAATATTTTCATGAACTGAATATACAATCATGTTAATTGTGTTCGCAATCGGTTCGGCAAATCTAATTTTAGTTCTCAGATTGCCAGTTTTTACTAGAGAGAAATGACCGCAGGGTTCTTGATCCGGTGATAAATTAAAAGTGAACAAAGTGTAACCGTTCAAAAACTCGAGCCGATCCACGGTTGAAGGGTTGTCGGCCTTGTGTTTCCCCGAAATATGTGCTAGGGTCATATATTCACGAACAGCTGATTCGTCTTGGAAGTTAGGTTAAACAGGTTTTGCCGGTATCTGTTGACCATCCAAATATAAGCTGGCACAATTCACATTATAGTGGTTGAAGCACAAAGGATTTTTTGGTAACTCCCGGAAAATGATTAGTTATCCTCAAACGCTAGTATTACTGTTTTTGGTAGGTTTCGGAGAAAAAGATTCTCGTGGTTAGATATGCAAGTACCGGCGGGTACGCTATACACCTTAAGCGACACCTAATCGAATGAGTACTTTGCGTTAGCTGTTAACAGAGCGCGACTGTGACTGATTCTTACAGTAGGCGATACTTGTACTCTTTTGACAAACAGGGAAGCGTGCTGTATTTGGACTTTAAAATGGGCCGCCTCGGCCGACATAAGGCAGAAAGTGTCTTTGTTTCTGGTCAATTTTATCTTTAGATGTAAACCGTTCAGTATTAACTTCGGTTGATTAAATATATCGGCGTAAATGGGCCCCATTAATTCCACACTTCTAGAGCGTGCGGAATACTGTGCTCTCTTGCTGAAACCGTCAATACGCCCGTCGAGAACCCGGTCATCATGATGTCCCGCTGTGTCTTTATAGAATAAACCGGCGGTAAATTGGGATGCTAAAGTTTGTGAATTATAATTTATTCGGGTCACTATATACGCTCTATACGTATAAAGGTTGTCGCTTCTTGAAATCAACGTGTCGCCGAGCGTTATATCCAGTTGATTAAAAAGACTCGCTATAGGGTAGTTAATAAGTGCCACACGGGATCCTTCTGGTATGTGCGTGTTATTAAAGCTAACGATTCTGCAAATGACGTGTAACAACGTGTTATTAAGGTCGTAATAATATTCACCGCTGCCCAAGATGAAGATTTCCAAAGGTGCATTGTCAGTGATTGCGGCGATTGGTTGCACCTCTACATAAAGAGATTTATCAATGCTTGTTTGTGTAGGCGGTATTGAAACATTTCCAACTATGATTTGGCGTACTCGGCGGATGCGTCATGCACGAAAGCCATAGTGTCTGACTAGAAGATGTCGCTCGGTGAACAAATTCTTGTTTTCTGGCTGCGACGTCTCTTAGGTTGTGAAACTTTATTCATAAAAGTTAGTAAGACAATGGCAGGGGTACATGTTTTCGTTTACGCGTTTTCTTACGTATTTGTACAACACCAGAGCCCTCCTGGCCTTACGTCGACCTTTTTATACGATCCATAATGGCTGTCGATGCCATAGCAACAACGTCTTTAGCGATGTTACGGGCGGCTGTTTTCACGTGAGGCTTTACAAGCTCCACGCCTTTCTTAAATAGGGGAACGACACGCCAGAACAGCCCCTGAAATAACCTGGCGAGGCCTGAACCATGCATGAATTCTGTACCGTGAAATCCTTCCAAACCATGACCTGCTTGTGTTAAGTAAAAATGCGTATACGCATCCGGGTCACCGTACACTCTCTGGGACAACATTTTAGTGTGTCGTCACAGCGCGCGGTCTATTTGAATTTAACAGGTCTGGCCTGATCCGTGAGTATTGATATTGTAACCGTTTAAAAATGATGTTTACAAACAGGTATATACTCCAGCCGGAGATACTTTTGCGTGACTATCTCACCATTTTTACCGCTTAACTCGACAGTTCTTAAAAGTTGTACGTAACTATCACCAACAACTTGATGTTGGACGATATCTGTACAAACAAACATTGTATAAAAACCGGCTTTAATATCGGGATTAATTTTTTTCTCTTTTAATGAAACTAGAGCAATCCCCTTTATACCACCCACACGATGTTGTAAAACAGGTAAGCCGGGTCCTTTGTAGCGGAGAGCGATGTGTTCGGCCTCTACATTCTTGAGCGACGGGGCTTGCGAATACCCTGGCAGCCCCAAAATATTCCCCAACTTCACACAAGGCATGAACTTGTATAATGGTAAATTCATTACATAAACGGTGCTGTCAATATTGTCGTATCATAGGCGCAGTTGATTGGGAGGTATTTTTATAGATTCAAGTTTGCTATTATTGGCTTTGATAAGCTCGTGCATATTGGAGTAATAACCCGATTTAACAAAAAGCTTGCTGATCGGCTCGTGGCAATGTGCTATATAGAACATACCATCACCGAGGCCAAAAGTTTCCCCCGTATGTGGATACTGAATCTCCACTAAAGCCACTTCGTAAGGACCGCGAAGATGGACCGCTTTTGCTAACTTAGTGGTGTAATCGGAGATGAAGCGTGATAAAAAACGAGCCGTCCTCCATAGTTTACAGACTCATCAACTGTTTTTCAGGCACCCAAGAGATAAACTTGTCAGGGTATCCTATCCACTTTACAAAACAACAGTTTTTCCCCGAACTTTCTTCTTTTTCAGTATTTTTTCTATCCTGTAAACCTGTAGCTTGTCGAGGGTTACTTTTAGGACTTCCTCCGGGTAGTGTTGAGCGAACAGTTCGAGCATAGTTCGGGTTCGTACCAAATTTTGGGGTGTTCGAGACACGGACCCGAACATTTTCAAAAAAGTTCGGGTTCGAGTTCGTTGTTCGGCGATTTCTTACCGCTTTCTGAAGGGCTGCACAGCAGCCAATCAGCTATTGTTTTACTTCTTGCCCTAAGAGCCCATCACAGCCATGCCTAGCATGTGACCAAGTGCAGCATGTGACCCAGCCTCTATTTAAGCTGGAGTCACGTAGCGCCGCACGTCACACTGTCTGATTAGTGTAGGGAGAGGACGCAGCTGCTGTGAGGGTGAGATTAGGCAGGGAAAAGTCTGCAAAAGCACCTAATAATGTGATCTATCTATAGCTGTGAATGATTGAACTTCTGCTAGTTACTTGCTCACTGGTTTTTAGGCTGCACAGAGCGTTTTTCTGTCACTTATTTTCTGGGGTGATCAGCGGCCATTTTGTGACTTGTGGTGCACCAGAACAAGCTGCCACCAAGTCCATCAATCCATCAATACTGTTTTTTTTTTTGCTATATCCTACATCAGGGGCTTGGCTATGCTAATTGTCACCCCTAGAAACTCAGGATAGCAATTTCTATATTTTATTAAGGGGTTAAATACAATTGCCAAAATACCAATCCCCTAAATCTGGTGTTCCAGCTTTGGCTAGCCAAGTATAATACTGTCTGCTGTTTGGCAAAGGATAGATTATTTTCTGTGGTGAAATTCAATTGTCAAAATAGCAATCCCCTAAATCTGGTGCACCAGCACTGGCTAGCAAACTATAATAGTGTCCGCCAAAACATGTATTTTGTTCTGGGGTGAAATTCAATTGCCAAAATAGCAATACCATAAATCAGTGGTTTCAGCTCTGGCTGGCAAACTATAATAGTGTCCACCAAAACATATATTTTGTTCTGGGGTGAAATTCAATTGCCAAAATAGCAATACCATAAATCAGTGGTTTCAGCTGTGGCTGGCCAAGTTTCATAGTGTCCTGCAAATCATATATTTTGTTCTGGGGTGAAATTCAATTGCCAAAATAGCAATACCCTGAATCTGGTGTTCCAGCTGTTGCAGGCCTAGTTTAAATCTGCCTGTAACAGGGTATATTTTGTTCTGGGGTGAAATTCAATTGCCAAAATAGCAAGACCATAAATCAGTGGTTTCAGCTGTGGCTGGCAAACTATAATAGTGTCCACCAAAACATATATTTTGTTCTGGGGTGAAATTCAACTGCCAAAATAGCAATCCCCTAAATCTGGTGTCCCAGCACTGGCTGGTAAACTATAATAGTGTCCGCCAAAACATATTTTTTGTTCTGGGGTGAAATTCAATTGCCAAAATAGCAATACCATAAATCAGTCGTTTCAGCTGTGGCTGGCCAAGTTTTATAGTGTCCTGCAAAGGATATATTTTGTTCTGGGATGAAATTCAATTGCCAAAATAGCAATACAATAAATCAGTGGTTTCAGCTCTGGCTGGCAAACTATAATAGTGTCCACCAAAACATATATTTTGTTCTGGGGTGAAATTCAATTGCTAAAATAGGAAAACCATAAATCAGTGGTTTCAGCTGTGGCTGGCCAAGTTTCATAGTGTCCTGCAAAGGATATATTTTGTTCTGGGGTGAAATTCAATTGCCAAAATAGCAATACCATAAATCAGTGGTTTCAGCTCTGGCTGGCAAACTATAATAGTGTCCACCAAAACATATATTTTGTTCTGGGGTGAAAGTCAATTGCCAAAATAGCAATACCATAAATCAGTGGTTTCAGCTGTGGCTGGCCAAGTTTCATAGTGTCCTGCAAAGGATAAATTTTGTTCTGGTGTAAAATTCAATTGCCAAAATAGCAATACCATAAATCAGTGGTTTCAGCTCTGGCTGGCAAACTATAATAGTGTCCGCCAAACATATATTTTGTTCTGGGGTGAAATTCAATTGCCAAAATAGCAATACCATAAATCAGTGGTTTCAGCTGTGGCTGGCAAACTATAATAGTGTCCACCAAACATATATTTTGTTCTGGGGTGAAATTCAATTGCCAAAATAGCAATACCATAAATCAGTGGTTTCAGCTGTGGCTGGCCAAGTTTCATAGTGTCCTGCAAATCATATATTTTGTTCTGGGGTGAAATTCAATTGCCAAAATAGCAATACCCTGAATCTGGTGTTCCAGCTGTTGCAGGCCTAGTTTAAATCTGCCTGTAACAGGGTATATTTTGTTCTGGGGTGAAATTCAATTGCCAAAATAGCAATACCATAAATCAGTGGTTTCAGCTGTGGCTTGCCAAGTTTCATAGTGTCCTGCAAATTATATATTTTGTTCTCGGGTGAAATTCAATTGCCAAAATAGCAATACCCTAAATCTGGTGTTCAAGCTGTTGCAGGCCTATTTTAAATCTGTCCATAAAAGGATACCTTTCATCCAGGGCCTAAATACTAGCCCAAAAAGAGATATTTCCCTAAATCAGTGGTTACTGCTGTGCCTAGATTAGTGTAATACGCTACATAAATAAATAGGCAGATAGTGTTAGGTGCCTGTAAAAAAAGGCCTGAATTTGAAATCAATACATTGGGCCAAATATTTTTTTTTCTTATTGTGGTGCTTGGTGAACGGTAACAATGAGGAAAACATCTAGTAAGGGACGCGGACGCGGTCGTTGTGGTGTTAGTGTACCCTCTGGTGCTGGGAGAGGACGTGGCCATTCTGCCTCAGCCACACATCCTAGTGAACCAACTTCCTCAGGTTCCAGTACCCGGCAGAATTTGCAGTGATATTTGGTGGGGCCCAATGCCGTTCTAAGGATGGTAAGGCCTGAGCAGGTACAGGCGCTAGTCAATTGGGTGGCCGACAGTGGATCCAGCACGTTTACAACATTATCTCCCACCCAGTCTTCCGCAGAAAGCGCACAGGTGGCGCCTGAAAACCAAGCCCATCAGTCTGTCACATCACCCCCATGCATATCAGGGAAACTGTCTGAGCCTCAAGTTATGCAGCAGTCTCTAATGCTGTTTGAAGACTCTGCTGGAAGGGTTTCCCAAGGGAATCCACCTAGCCCTTCCCCAGTGGTGGAAGACATAGAATGCACTGATGCACAACCACTGATGTTTCCTGATGATGAGGACATGGGAATACCATCTCATCGCAGTCCGCACGTCTCTGATGATGACGAAACACAAGTGCCAACTGCTGCGTCTTTCTGCAGTCTGCCGACCGAACATGAAGTCAGGGAGGAAGACTGTGTGGAAGACGATGCAGGGGACGATGAGGTCCTAGACCCCACATGGAATGAAGGTCGTGCCACTGACATTCATAGTTCAGAGGAAGAGGCAGTTGTGAGACCGAGCCAACAGCGTAGCAAAAGAGGGATCACGGGGCAAAAGCAGAACAGCCACCTCCAAGAGAGTTTGTCTGCTACTGGCCACCGCCACCAGGGACCGAGCACCCCAAAGGCAGCTTCAAGGAGTTCCCTGGCAAGGCACTTCTTTAAACAATGTGCTGACGACAAGACCCGAGTGGTTTGCACGCTGTGCCATCAGAGCCTGAAGCGAGGCATTAACGTTTTGAACCTTAGCACAACCTGCATGACCAGGCATCTACATGCAAAGCATGAACTGCAGTGGAGTAAACACATTAAAAGAAAGGAACTCACTCTGGCCCCCCCTGCTCCCTCTTCTGCTGCTGCCTCGGCCTCTTCCTCTGCCTCGGGAGGAATGTTGGCACCTGCCGCCACCAAACAGAGGATATGCCACGACAACACCACTTGCGTCACCAAGCATCTCCACCATGTCACACGGCAGCGTTCAGCTCTCCATCTCACAAACCTTGGAGAGAAAGCGTAAATTCCCACCAAGCCACCCTCGAGCCCTGGGCCTGAATGCCAGCATTTCTAAACTACTGGCCTTTGAAATGCTGTCATCCAGGCTGGTGGACACAGACAGCTTCAAACAGCTGATCCATGGCTGTCCCACAGTATGTTGTTCCCAGCCGCCACTACTTCTCCAAGACAGCCGTGCCTTCCCTGCACAACCAAGTATCCGATAAAATCAAGTGTGCACTGCGCAACGCCATCTGAGGCAAGGTACACCTAACCACAGATACGTGGACCAGTAAGCACGGCCAGGGACGCTATATCTCCCTAACTGCACACTGGGTAAATGTAGTAGCGGCTGGGCCCCAGGCGGAGAGTTCCTTGGCGCACGTCCTTCCGCCGCCAAGGATCGCAGGGCATCATTCTTTGCCTCCTGTAGCCTCCTCCTCCTACTTAGCTTCCTCCTCCTCTGCTTCCACCAGCTCATCCAGTCAGCCACACACATTCACCACCAACTTCAGCACAGCCCGCGGTAAACGTCAGCAGGCCATTCTGAAACTCATATGTTTGGGGGACAGGCCCCAGACCGCGCAGGAGTTGTGGCGGGCTATTGAACAACAGACCGACGAGTGGTTTCTGCCGGTGGGCCTCAAGCTCGTCCTGGTGGTGTGCGATAATGGGCGAAATCTCGTCGCAGCTCTGGGACTAGCCGGTTTGATGCACATCCCTTGCCTGGCGCATGTGCTGAATTTGGTGGTGCAGAAGTTGATTCACAACTACCCTGACATGCCAGAGCTGCTGCATAAAGTGCGGGCCGTCTGTGCGCGCTTCCGGCGTTCACATCCGCTGCTGCTCGCCTGTCTGCGCTACAGCGGAACTTCGGCCTTCCCGCTCACCGCCTCATATGCGACGTGCCCACCAGGTGGAACTCCACCTTGCGCATGCTGAAGAGACTGTGCGAGCAGCAGCAGGCCATAGTGGAGTTTCAGCTGCAGCACGCAAGCGTCAGTCGCACTGCGTAACAGCACCACTTCACCACCAATGATTGGGCCTCCATGCGAGACCTGTGTGCCCTGTTGCTCTGTTTCAAGTACTCCACCAACATGGCCAGTGGCGATGACACCGTTATCAGCGTTACAATACCACTTCTATGTCTCATTGAGAAAACGCTTAGGGCGATGATGGAAGAGGAGGTGGCCCAGGAGGAGGAGGAGGATGAGGGGTCATTTTTAGCACTTTCAGGCCAGTCTGTTAGAAGTGGCTCAGAGGGAGGTTTTTTGCAACAGCAGAGGCCAGGTTCAAATGTGGCCATCCAGGGCCTACTACTGGAGGACGAGGAGGATGAGGATGAAGCAGGTTCACAGCGGGGTGGCACCCGACACAGCTCAGGCCCATCACTGGTGCGTGGCTGGGGGTATACGGAGGACGATGACAATACGCCTCCCACAGAGGACAGCTTGTCCTTACCTCTGGGGAGCCTGGCACACATGAGCGACTACATGCTGCAGTGCCTGCACAACGACAGCAGAGTTGCCCACATTTTAACGTGTGCGGACTACTGGGTTGCCACCCTGCTGGATCCCCGGTACAAAGACAATGTGCCCACCTTACTTCCTGCACTGGAGCGTGATAGGAAGATGCGCGAGAACAAGCGCACGCTGGTAGAGGCACTCCTGAGAGCATTCCCAAATGTCACAGGGGAACAGGTGGAAGCCCAAGGCGAAGGCAGAGGAGAAGCAAGATGTCGCCAACGCAGCAGTTTCACGGCCAGCTCCTCTGAGGGCAGGGTTAGCATGGCAGAAATGTGGAAAAGTTTTGTCTCCACACCATAGCTAACTGCACCACCACCTGATACGGAACGTGTTAGCAGGAGGCAGCATTTCACTAACATGGTTGAACAGTACGTCTGCACACCCCTCCACGTACTGACTGATGGTTCGGCTCCATTAAACTTCTGGGTCTCCAAATTGTCCACGTGGCCAGAGTTAGCATTTTATGCCTTGGAGGTGCTGGCCTGCCCGGCGGCCAGCGTTTTGTCTGAACGTGTATTCAGCACGGCAGGGGGCGTCATTACTGACAAACGCAGCCAACGTGGACAAGCTGACGTTCATTAAAATGAACCAGGCATGGATCCCACAGCACCTGTGCCTCCCTTGTGCAGAATAGACATTTATAACTGCCTCCCCCTCAACCATGTATTCTTGTACTCCGGGGCACTTCTTTATTGAATCCTCATTTTCTTAACTTTACCATGATCTTGCAGTGCAACCCAAAGTTGAATGAACCTCTTCTCTGTCTGGGTGCTGGGGCCGAAATAACTGAAAGTGGCCTTCTCCAGTGGTGGGTGATATGACGCCTTATTCCTTGCTGTGGGACCTCTCTCCTCTGTCTGGGTGCTGGGGCCGAAATAACTGAAAGTGGCCTTCTCTAGTGGTGGGTGAAATGACGCATGATTCCTTGCTGTGGGACCTCTCTCCTCTGTCTGGGTGCTGGGCCGAAATAACTGAAAGTGGGCTTCTCCAGTGGTGGGTGATATGACGCTTAATTCCTTACTGTGGGACCTCTCTCCTCTGTCTGGGTGCTGGGGCCGAAATAACTGAGTGGCCTTCTCCAGTGGTGTTTGATATGACGCATGACTCCTTGCTGTGGGACCTGTATCCTCGGTCTGGGTGCTGGGCCGAAATAACTGAAAGTGGCCTTCTCCAGTGGTGGGTGATATGACGCATGATTCCTTGCTGTGGGACCTCTCTCCTCGGTCTTGGTTCTGGGCCGAAATAACTGAAAGTGGCCTTCTCCAGTGGCGGGTGATATGACGCCTTATTCCTTGCTGTGGGACCTCTCTCCTCTGTCTGGGTGCTGGGGCCGACATAACTGAAAGTGGCCTTCTCCAGTGGTGGGTGATATGACGCATGATTCCTTGCTGTGGGACCTCTCTCCTCTGTCTGGGTGCTGGGTCCGAAATAACTGAGTGGCCTTCTCCAGTGGTGGGTGATATGACGCATGATTCCTTGCTGTGGGACCTCTCTCCTCTGTCTGGGTGCTGGGCCGAAATAACTGAAAGTGTCCTTCTCCAGTGGTGGGTTATTTTATTTTAATTAATTTCCCTATCCACATTTGTTTGCAGGGCATTTACCTACATTTTGCTGACTTTTGCAGCCCTCTAGCCCTTTCCTGGACTATTTTACAGCCTTTTTAGTGCCCAAAAGTTCGGGTCCCCACTGACTTGAGTGGGGTTCGGGATAAAGTTCGGGTCGAGTTCAGATCCCGAACCCGAACATTTTCGGGAAGTTCGGCCAAACTTCTAGAACCCGAACATCCAGGTGTTTGCTCATCTCTAGTGCTAGATAGATGCCCATGGCCTGCAGGTGCCAACTCTGAGCTTTTAGCAGTGGACTAGGTTGGAGACAATATGAAGGTACTGGAGGCACTATCAGCCACCCAATCTTCTAGCGACTGTACATGTTCTGGCCTCACCATTCGTAGAGCGCCATTCGGGCCTACTAAATACCTCTGAAGGCTCGTCTACGTGCACCTGAGGAAAGTGTTTCAGTTGGGCGTGTAGCTGGCACAGATCGACCACGTCCTCTCCCTGCAACAGGAGCTTCAACAGTAAGGCAGTGCCGGTGTCATAAATAGAATAAATTTATTTATGTCACACAACAGTGTAATGGAGCAATTCAATACAATTACTTCACTATCACAAAAACTGTGAATTTTCCAACCAACAATGTAACAGCCGAAGTAAACGGTTTAATTGGACTGTCAGAAATGCAGCATAGGATCCACATGGGCTATCTAGCTCAAAAACTGTGTTTTTTGCAAACAACTATGTAAATGTAGTATGTTACGGTTTTATTGTAATATCATAAATGCAGCGTAGGATCCTAATGTGCTATTTAGCACAAAAACAATGTTTTTTGCAAACAACAATAAAACTGCAGTATGTTACAGTTTTATTGGAATATCAGAAATGCAGTGTAGGATCCTAATGTGCTATTTAGACCAAAAACTATGTTTTTTGGAAACAACTATGTAAATGCAGCATGTTACGTTTTTTGGGAATATCACAAATGCAACGTAGGCTGCTAATGTTCTATCTAGCACAAAAACTGTGTTTCTTGCAAACAACTATGTAGATGCAGTATATTATGGTTTTATTGGAATATCAGAAATGCAATGTAGGCCGCTAATGTGCAATTTAGCACAGAAACTGTGTTTTTTTGCAAACAACTATGTAAATACAGTATGCTACAGTTTTACTGGAATATCAGAACTGCAGTGTAGGATCCTAATGTGCTATCTAGCAGAAAAACTGTGTTTTTGCAAACAACTATGTAAATGCACTATACTACAGTTTTACTGGAATATCAGAAATGCAGTGTAGGATCCCAATGTGCTATCTAGCACAAAAACTGTGTTTTTTTTGCAAACAACTATGTAAATGCAGTATATTAAGGTTTTGTTGGAATATCAGACCTGCAGCGTAGGCCGCTAATGGGATATCTAGTACAAAAACTGTGCTTGTTTATAGCAGCAATGTAACTGCAGTATGTAACGGTTTAATTGGACTGTTATAAATGCAGCATAGCCCGTAAATTTACTATCTAGAAAAAAAAGTGTACTTTTTTACAGCAGCAAGGTAACTGCAGTATTTAACGGTTTTATTGGACTGTCAGATATGCAGTGCCTGTGGCAGACAGATAAACAATCGCTTAAGGTCACAAAAATGTGACAGACTAATGTAATTAAATAATTTTCACTGCCAGGTATGCACTGCAGGGCACAGGGGTACTTGACCGGTCAAAAAGGGTATTTGTCCTCCACTGAGTTACCAGAACAGAATTAAAGTAATGTCCCTGGCACACATGCAGTTCACATGCAGTTGCAAGTGCACTGCAGTTGCAAAAATGGCCACCACCCCCCACGAACTAGCAGATGGATTAAAAGTTATTTTTCAGTGTCACTGGGCTCAGGGCTGGGTACAAAAAATTTGGCATAGCACCCTCAATAATCGCTGTAGTTTGAAGATTGAATAACACCAAGTACACCAGAATTCTTCCCTAATCTCTCCCTCACAGCAGAAGCAGCATCCTATCCCTACACTGAGAAGAGCAGAGTGACGTGCAGCGCTATGTGACTTAAGCCCATATAGAGGCTGGATCACATGATGTACTTGGCCAATCACAGCCATGCCATTAGTAGGCATGGCTGTGATGGCTTCTAAGGGCAGACAAGTGAAATGCTTGTTAATTTAGTGCCCTGCAGCCTTTCAAAGATCGCCAAGAAATCGCAGAACACCAAACCCAAACCTTACGGAAATGTTAGGGTCCAGGGACCAAAAACTCTAAAGTTCGTTACAAACTCGAACTTTACAGTTCTCAACCCTAATCTTTTTCTTATCTTACGTCACATGTATCATAATCTACACCAGGAAACTGTCCTACAACGTAGTGGAGATCTAATCTAGATTGGCTCCACTTTGTCATGCAGACATGCAAAAATGTGCCTCTTAAAAACTGTACATCTAAAGCAAGGGAGAGATTAAGACTGACTTGGAAAATGCCCGTCTTGATAAAGGATACCCTATGTTTCTTGTTTAAGATAATAGTTGCTCTTTTTCAACTTGCCTATAGGGCTAGGGCGACACTGGTTTCAGCAAACCATAAAAAAATAAATGCATACAATGGAAGATGCCAGCAACGGACTACAAGTACTATAATAGCCAATAATAAGGGTTTAGTATTTTCACAGAATGCATCTGTCTTTGCTATTGTTAAGTTTTTGATTGTTCTCCACATCCATATAATTGTTACCTAATGTAGGAGCTACTTGTAGTCCGTTGCTGGCATCTTCCATTGTATGCATTTTTTTAGTTTTTGTTGCTGTTGATTGCCATCAGCAACGGACTACAAGTGCAGGATATGCTCCCCACATGTGGGTTTGAGCATATCCTGCCTGTTTAACACCACGTTTTCTAATGGTTTGTATAGTCTTTTGTTTGGAGATGTATAAACTCCTATTTAAATGTGCTTGCTTTTCATCTACAGGCTACATTTAGGTGCACCTGTTTAGGCCCTGGGCCATATCAGCCAGTCTCGTGTGAGGCTCAAAGGCACTTCCCACCTCCCATTGCAAGCATGGCTACATGCTGGAGGTTACTGGTAAGTTGTTTGTGAGACAGGCATTATGCTCCCGTAATCCCCCCACTGGCCCCTGGTATTGCCCATACGGCATAGGTAGGTGAGTGATAGGGCCTCGGGCTACTTGAGAGACCTTGGCGCGGTGCCCGAGCATAAGACATGTAAAATTGAGAGGTTAGTTCGACATATCTTACTAAGAGGTCATCAATGTGTGGGTTTAGTATTGTCGCAAAGTGCACCTGTCTTTGCTATTGTTAAGTCTCTAATCCCTGTTACGTCCCATCAAAGGACGTGTATCAAATAGATTTTAGGAACCGGGAGATGGAAAAAGAAGCTTGGTCGTTCCTCTTACTTCCAATTTGGGGCAGTGCGAGTGCGCCGTGCAATGTGCTGTGCAACACTATATGAGTGGTGTGTTACTTAGTACTATTCTTATCAGTTTAATCCCTGTTACGTCCCCTATCAGGGGACGTGGATCGAATAGATTTTAGACAACCGCAAAGAGTTGTCAATAGTTGACAAGCTCATGACATAAATGTTATTCCTCTATGCGTCAATCTTGGTGTAGTGATGACTGTGCTCGTAAGAAAATTAATGTTTTTTCTATGAAAAATTATCCAGCCGATCGCTTTTGGTCTGTTCACAATGAAGCAAGGAACTTATCATCTGGGGTGTGCCAACATTGCCAACACACTCATAGAGGTGATCGCTTCATTGTGATACGCAAGCCCCTTCACCACAACAAGGTAACGATCACGAAGGGGAATTGACACATGTATGTGCCTTTTTTTTGTTTTGTTTTTGCAGCCACAGTGCAGTACCGGAGGCCAGAAAAATTAGGCATGTACACATGCCTGAAAAATTAGGTATTGTTGCAGCCGCTGCTGTAAATTTATGTTTTCCAGGCAGAAAGTGTACTAAAACATTTGGGCCTTGAACCCTAGTTGGTGGCGGAGAAGTCACGCAAGTCATCCGGCATACAGAAAAGGTGGGGACCATTTTTAGTCCAAGGCATCTAATCAGGCCTTTTTTTAGTCAAATGCATCCTCCACTGTCAGTCCCTTTGGTATCCACGCCTCATTCATCTTAATAAAGGTGAGGTAATGTACACTTTTTTGACCTAGGCGACTTCTGTTGTCAGTGACAATACCTCCTGCTGCGCTGAAGGTCCTTTCTGACAGGACACTTGAATCGGGGCATGCCAGAAGTTCTATCGCAAATTGAGATAGCTCAGGCCACAGGTCAAGCCTGCATACCCAGTAGTGAAGGGGTTCATCGCTCCTCAGAGTGTCAATCAATATCTGCAGTTAAGGCGAGGTAGTCTGCTACCTGTCGGTCGAGTCGTTCTCTGAGGGTGGACCACGAAGGGCTGTGGCGATGCGTGGGACTTAAAAAGCACTGCATGTCCGACATCGACAACAAGTCTGTAAAGCATCCTGTCCTTGCAGGCGTGGTCGTGGTAAGAGGAGGATTACTTTCACCTTTTCCCCTGTTAGATTCCCGTTGTGCTCTGACATCACCCTTATACGCTGTGTAAAGCATACTTTTTAACTTGTTTTGGAAGTGCTGCATCCTTTCCGACTTCCGGTAATTTGGTAACATTTCAGCCACTTTCTGCTTATACCAGGGGTCTAGTAGCGTGGCCACCAAATACAGGTTGTTCTACTTCAGCCTTTTTATATGAGGGTCCCTCAACAGGCAGGACAGCATGAAAGACTCCATTTGCACATGGTTGGATGCCGAGCTACTCATGTCCCGTTCCTCGTCCTCACTGTTGTCATTGAAGGTCTGTTCTTCCCCCCAGCCACGTACAACACCACGGGTCCCAGATAGGTGACAACAACGAGCACCCTGGGATGCTTGCTGTGGTTGGTCTTCCTCCTCCTCAAAGCCACATTCCTCCTCTGACTCCTCTTCCTCAGACTCCTCTTCCAGCGTTGCTGCAGGTCCAGCAAGCGATGATGATAAGGCTGTTTCTGGTGGTGATGGTGACCACAACTCTTCCTCTTCACGCTCATCTACGGCCTGATCCAGCACTCTTCGCAGGGCACACTCCAGGAAGAAAACAAAAGGGATGACTTCGCTGATGGTGACTTCGGTGCGACTGACTAGGTTTGTCCCCTCCTCAAAAGGACGCATGAGCCTACATGCAATGCGCATGAGCGTCCAGTAACGTGGCAAAAAAATATCCAGCTCCGCAGAGGCTGTCCTAGCACCCCAGTCATATAAATACTCGTTGGTGGCTTTTTGTCTTGTTGGAGCAGGCGGTCGTACATTAGGAGTGTTGAATTCCAACGTGTTGGGCTGTCGCAAATCAAGCGCCTCACTGGCATGTTGTTTCACTACTGAATATTTGAAAAGTGCGCCATGGCCGTGTAGGAACGCCTGAAATGGCAACACACCTTCCTTGCTTGCTTGAGGACATCCTGTAAGCCTGGGTACTTACACACAAAGCGTTGTACAATCAGATTCAACACAAGTGCCGTGCATGGCACATGTGTCAACTTGCCCAAATTCAATGCCGCCAACAGATTGCTTCCGTTGTCACACACCACTTTGCCGATCTCCAGTTGGTGAGAGGTCAGCCACTGATCAACCTGTGAATTCAAGGCGGACAGGAGTGCTGATCCGGTATGACTCTCTACTTTCAGGCAAGTCAACACCAAGACGGTGTGACACTGTCGTATCTGGGATGTGGAATAGCCCCTGGGGAGCTGGGCGGGGTGCAGTTGATGATGTGGAGAAAAAGGCAACAGCAGGAGAGAACTGAGCCGAGGAGGTTAGCGAAGAGAATGGAGTAGGAGGAGTAGAGGAGGTGGCAGCAGGCCTGCCTGCAAGTCGTGGTGGTGTCACCAACTCTGCTGCAGAGCCACGCATTCCGTGCTTGGCAGCCGTCAGCAGGTTTACCCAATGCGCAGTGTACGTGATATACCTGCCCTGACCATGCTTTGCAGACCAGGAATCAGTGGTCAGATGGACCCTTGCCCCAACACTGTGCGCCAGAAATGTCATTACTTCCTTTTCCACAATAGAGTACAGGTTGGGGATAGCCTTTTGTGAAAAATAATTTCGGCCGGGTACCTTCTACTGGGGTTTCCCAATAGCAAGGGGGTGACTCTGTGATATTGGCTTCTTACGCTCAAACATTTCCTTGACAGACACCTGACTGTGGGCAGATGAGCAGGAACTGCTGAAGGTGGGAGGCGGAGTTGAGGGTGGTTGAGGGGCAAGGAGGACAGCAGTGGTTGACGTGGCTAAAGATGCTGGACCAGGAGGAGGATAGTGGCTTTGAGTTTGTGTGCTGCTTGTACTCATGTGTTGATCCCATAGGCTTTTGTGATGTGAGATCATGTGCCTTCGCAAAGCAGTTGTACCTAGGTGGGTGTTGGACTTCCCACAACTCAGTTTCTTTTGGCAGAGGTTGCAAATGGCATCGCTGTTATCAGAGGCAGACACACAAAAAAAATGCCACACTGCTGAGCATTGCAATGACGGCATTCTAGTGGTGCCGATACATGCTGTCTGACTGTGCCACTAGCTCCTTGTGACGACCTCCCCATGCTTCCAACTTGTCTCCTCCTCCTCTCTGTCTCCCCATCTGAACTTTCCCCCTGTTCTTCTACTCTTCGAACGGGCACCCATGTGACATCCAAGGACACATCGTCATCATCAACCGCTTCACTTGTATCTGACAACTCAGCAAAGGAAGCAGCAGTGGGTAGTACAACATCATCATCATCACACCGTACGTCCATGTGTGTAATGCTGCCTGGCTGAGACATATCCCTGTTATCTACATCCTCTGGCAATAATGGTTGCGCATCACTCATTTCTTCCAACTGATGTGTTAATAAATCTTCTGACAGATCAAATGAAGCGGCTGTGGTGCTAGTGTTGGTGGTGGCGGCAGGGGGGCGAGTGGTAACTTGAGAGGTGCCGGAAGCTGAGCTGGAGGAAGATGGTCAAGGTTCCGAGCCGAAGCTGTAGAAGATTGGGTGTCCTGTGTAAGCCAGTCAACTATGTCCTCAGACTTTTTCGAGTTCAGGGTATGTATCCTCTGAACACTGGGCATTATTCTAGGGCCAAAGGAAATCACAGCACCACGACGGCCCCTGTGGGTGGCCTGCCTCTGTCTGTCATTTTATTTTTGATTAGTGGTACTATGCATGCAATGTACTGTGCCACCTTGTATGAGTGGTGGGCACTGGCAGTGGGCACACTACAGTCTGTGGAAGTCGGCCTGACACACTCTGGCAGGCAACTAACCTTAGATTAAAGGGTAAAAATGAAATGCCTTATTTATCGGCAAAGTCATGTGCCACCCTGTATGAGTGGTGGGCACTGGCAGTGGGCACACTACAGTCAGTGAAAGTGGGCCTGACACACACTGGCAGGCAACTGAAATTAGATTAAAGTGTAAAAATGAAATGCCTTTTTTTATGCAAAGTCCTGTGCCACACGGTATGAGTGGTGGGCACTGGCAGTGGGCACACTACAGTCTGTGGGCCTGCAGCCTCTCACACACGGGCAGGCCAGGCAACTGCAATATATATATGGAGAAAAAATAAATAAAAGCAGACTAATGTAGCAGCCCTAAAAAGGGCCTTTTGGGGTGCTGTAATGTTTTCCTTACAGCAGAGATGAGCCTGTGGACACAGAACACTGGCCTAGCTAACACTTTTCCTATGAATTCAGAATCATCAGCACAGCAGCAGCTGCAGTCTCCCTGCTCTCACTAACATGCAGCTTCAGAAGGAATCTAAGATGAATGCTGTCCTTGCTTTTTGATAGGAGGTGGGAGGGTCTGGGAGGGAGGGTATGCTGATTAGCTGGAATGTGTCTGCTAACTGTGAGGTACAGGGTCAAAGTTTGCTCAATAATAATGTATAGGGGGCGGACCGAGCATTGCATATGTTCACCCGCCACGGCGAACAGGCTATGTTTGCCGGGAACTGTTTGCCGGCAAATAGTTCGGGACATAACTAGTGAAAACCAAGGGATCACCAGGAATTTTGGAACATTTTTTTAATTTAAAAAACAAAAACAAATCTGACGGTGCAGACAAAAGGTGTTTAACGCCTTTCCAAAGGAGAGGTCATCGATATAAAAGACTTGATAACCCATTTAAACAGCTTGGAAAGGGACAGGAAGAGAGAAAGGAAAAAAAAAAGACAATAGAGAAAAAATACCTCAGAGTGTTATACACTTTCGATTCAGGTCAAATTTGATTGTACCTGATTTTCTGATCAATTCGTTAGAACTGGACTCAAAATAAATTTTCAAGAAATTCGCTCATCTTTAAGAATTTAAGAATGGCAGGGTAAACTGTTTTCTAGCCGCCCCTTTCACTAATGTTCACCAAATGGAAGAAGTTTGTGGTAGCAACATACATTTATAATTATAGCCTTCCATCTGGCATTACCCCAAGTTTGTGGGGCGATTGTGCATCTCCCTGTCATTGAAGACCTCAGATACTGCGTTCATTTCTGATTGCAGCATCTGACATTAAAATTGGATAATTCGCTTGCAGACAGGCCGTTGCGGCCACCTTTATTGAGAAATCCACACAAAATCTTACTTGATGACGTGATTACATCATCACGCTGGCTGGGCGAGGTGACATCATCACTACCCGTCCAGCGCCGTGATGTGGTGATGTCACCGCATGCAAGATTTTGCGTGATATCGTCAATCAAGATGGTTGCAATGTTCTCTCTGTGAGGAAATGGATGAGGTGAGTATTTTTTATTTTTTTTACCACATTGTCAAGAAAAATAGATTCGTTTTCACTAAGTGCAAGGAAATTAGGCTTTATGGCGAATCAACTTTTTCCTGAAATTCGGATCAACGTAAATTCGTTATTTGTAACCGGAGAGCATGTTGTTATTGCATGCTGCCGATGGATTGAACGGCATGGAACTCCTGATGGGTTCCTTTTAAACAGCTATTCTTTCTAGTGACAATTGTATACAGCCGCAGTACAATCTAAGTTGTATTTGGGACTTGAAATGTCATATATCTTTGGGTACAAGTAAACTTAAATATATTTTTATATTATTGCATGTCTATAACAGAACAAAAATAATTTGCTGAATGTAATATGATCATTCAACTAAAAGCCATTGTAAGCAATTACAAAGTGGAACAGGCATGTACTGTTTTACAACCTACAAAAAGAGTGCCAGACCACCTGGAAATACAATACCAATTTATTAAACATGATTAAAAGAACAATAGATGATAAGTAGAGTTGAGCGAACACCTGGAAGTTCGGGTTCGGCGATTTCAGCCGAACTTCCGGGAAAAGTTCGGGTTCGGGATCCGAACTCGACCCGAACTTCATCCCGAACCCGAACCCCATAGAAGTCAATGGGGACCCGAACTTTTGGGCACTAAAAAGGCTGTAAAAGACACCCAGAGGCATAATATACCGCAATAAACGCATTGCGATTACAACTTTGAGCTAACGATCACCATGGGAACGCCTCCTCCAGTAGAATGTACTGTCGGATCTGAGAATTAAGTTGAAATCACAATGCGATTCTTATATATTTGCTTAATCGCATTGCGATTTCAACTTAGCATTGCTAAATAATTCCATCCATATCGTTAACTTACTGAGTCAGTAAGTTAACCAATATGGATGGAATTATTTAGCAATGCTAAGTTGAAACGGCAATGCGATTAAGCAGATATATAAGAATCGCATTGCGATTTCAACTTAATTCTCACATCCGACAGTACATTCTACTGGAGGAGGCGTTCCCATGGTGATCGGTAGCTCAAAGTTGTAATCGCAATGCGATTAAGCAAATACATAAGAATCGCATTGCGATTTCAACTTTTTAGTACTCAACTTTTAAAATCGTACACCACTTTAAGTTCCAAAGTTGCAATCGCGTTCGAATAGAACTTAAAGCTGTCTCTTAGTCAGTTTTAGTATTTGGTGTGCTGTAATAGAAGTTACATTCGTATTCGGAGAAATACAGTCAACTTTACACTGTTAGTTTTATTATCGTGATAATACAACTATTCAAGAATCGTGTACGTGCGTCTGTACGTGTGTGCGTTACCTCGGATCGGATCGAGAGAGACGAGAGTGGAGATTGGTGACTGTCCCAGCGATTATGGCGAAAAGTAATTTCTCTAAAGAAGAGCTGGATTTCTTAATAACTGTAAGTAATTGAACTTAGTTAGTGTGTAATGCAGTAATGTGATTTAAACTTATTAATGATTTTTATTAGCTAAGAAGCCTGCAGGCCTTCACTGATCTCATAACTGCCTTACACTGTCACATGTCCTACTGCTTGGTGACATAAACTCATCACAGGCTTTAGCAGACTGCACAACTACATGAGTGATTAGTGAAAGACACTGTTAAAGGGGTGGCAATGTTCATGTCACTTTTAAAGGGATGACGATGTTCAAGTCACTTTTAAAGGGATGGCGATGTTCAAGTCACTTTTAAAGGGGCGGCAATATTCAAGTCACTTTTAAAGGGATCGCAATGTTCAAGTCACTTTTAAACGGATGACAATGTTCAAGTCACTTTTAAAGGGGCTGCAGTGTTCAAGTCACTTTTAAAGGGGCGGCAATGTTCAAGTCAGTTTTAAAGGGATGGCGATGTTCAAGTCAGTTTTAAAGGGATGGCGATGTTCAAGTCACTTTTAAAGGGGCTGCAGTGTTCAAGTCACTTTTAAAGGGGCGGCAATGTTCAAGTCACTTTTAAAGGGATGGCGATGTTCTACTCTTTGACTGTTTTGATATTAAATGTTATTTTTGATGGTTCTTATGACTATGATAACTAATAATTGTATTTTAGAACTGTGGGATTACATGATTTAATTGTTATCTTGCAGGAAATGTTGGAGAAGGGGTATGACCGCAGAAGGTCAAGGGGCGAAAAGCAGGCCATAGTGCGGAGAATTGCTTTCCAGCTGTGGCAGAAGCATGGGTGCACTCATCGGAAGGATGCGATTCTAAAAAAGTGGTCAGATCTGAAGCGCCACAGGATGGATCTGATCACTAAGATCAGAGATAAATCTTTTCCAGGTACAATACTTTTTTGCATAACTGAGCAGATAGATAACAATATGCTGGTGAGAGAAATAAGTATTTTAACCCTTTACAATAAATCACTTAGTACAGTGGTGTTGAACTGATGGGAAAGGGTGCTAAAGGAGGCAATATGAGACCTCTTTCTGGGCCACATATGTTTTTTGACTTTACACAGTTGACTTTGGCCCCTGAAGCTTGTCCAAACTCCTCGTACGTCTGGACGAGTGAAGACAACAAGCATCGATCAGGACAATTAGGCCACATGCCCAAATGAAGTCATAGACTCGAATCACTCTTGTTCCCTGGGGAGTGGCCCAACACCCAATAGCAGCAGTGAGTTGAAGCTGAACTTAATCAACGATGCTCAAAGGCAGAGTGCAGGGGGTACCCACAGGGTCCTGGTCCGGCAGGTCAAGGCAGACACTGATGATACTACACTTGATCTAAGCCAAAAGGAGAAGAAAGATAGGTGTAGTTAATTATTATGCCATCTAGACACTACCATAGATTAATTTGTGTACCTTTAACTGTAATTTGGCGTTACTTGATTATCTTGGCTTTTTTTTAAAATTTGGTCATCATCATTCCAGATGCTCCGCTTCCCAAAGTGAGAGCCAAGCTCTCTAAAAAGAAGAAGGCGGTGGAGGTGGAGGAGGAGACAGACCACTCGGACGAGGAGGAACAGGAAGAGGCAGGGCCATCAGGCTATCTGGCCCATAGCCCACCTGCTGCAGTGGAGGAGGGTGATGACTCTGAGGAGGCAGAAGAGGAGATGGTCACTACCCCCCGACAAGAAGGTAAATGGATGATGTGGATATTTTTATTTTTTTTCAGTGTCCCAGAAAGCTAATGTTACGGGTGGGAGTACTGATTTCCATAACGTATCTAACTGACACATACATTTTTGGAAGTACGATATAACAAGCATGCAATATATAAATTTTTGTAAGAATATATTTTAACAAACTATATTATTTTTTTAAATTAAGAAAATATAATAAAACAGGCAACAAATAAAGTACAACACATAACAGTAATATAAAAAATAAACACTAAAAAGTAATTGATCAACATCAAAACCATTAACGTAACTACTAAGTCAATAACCCAAAACTAAAAGGAACTATTATTAATCCTACCTAAACCAATATATAACAGATTTCAAGAAAAAAATATCATCTGCTTTATATAACAATTAATGATTGTATTTTAATGTACATTTCCAAATTTTATTTCATTTATTTTACAGCTGACAACATCATGTTAAAAAAAATAAAAACAATGCGAAGGAAGCACCAGCTGCGAATGCAGCAGTTCAGGGAGCAGCAAACCAAGAAGATGAGGCAGCTCAAGATGCAGTTCTCCCACCAAATGCGAGCCATGGAGGAGGCTCATCTTAAGGACATCGATGATCTGCTGGAGGAGCAGAGAAAAATTAAAAAATTACCTTAATTTTTTGGGTTATTTATATATTTATGTTAAAAAATAATTCTATTTTGTTATTTATTTTATTGCGTTTTGTTTGATTGGAAACAAAGGGTACAGATAGTGTTGCCCATATTAATAATTATTTTTCACTACTGTAATCTTTCAAGGGTTTCAAGTTCAACTGGTTTATGTGCTAGATCTGGTAAGGTTTCTGGTAAGGCTGTAAAACACACCCGGAAAGGGCTAGAGGGCTGCAAAAGGCAGCAAAATGTAGGTAAATCCCCTGCAAACAAATGTAGATAGGGAAATGATGAGTTAACATAAAATAAATAAAAATTAAACAATATTAATTGGAGTGAGGTCCCATAGCACAGAATCAGGCTTCAAGTCACCCACCAATGGAGAAGGTCACTTACTATTATTTCGACCCCAGCACCCAGACAAAGGAGAGAGGTCCCACAGTAGAGAATCTGGCATCATATCAACCACCACAGGAGTAGGCCACCATTTAGTTACTTACTTTGACCCCTTCACCCAGACAGAGGAGAGAGGCCACACAGCACATATTCAGGCATCATATCAATAACCACACGACTAGGCCACCATTTAGTTACTTTGACCCCTGCACCCAGGAAGAGGAGAGAGGTTCCACAGCAGAGAATCAGGCATAATATCAACCACCACAGGAGAAGCCACCATAAAGTTACTTTGACCCCTTCACCCAAACAGAGGAGAGAGGCCCCACAGCACATATTCAGGCATCATATCAACCACCGCAAGAGAAGGACACTTTTAGATACTTTGACCCCTGCACCCAGGAAGAGGAGAGAGGTCCCACAGCAGAGAATCAGGCATAATATCAACCACCACAGGAGAAGCCACCATAAAGTTACTTTGACCCCTTCACCCAGACAGAGAATCAGGCATAATATCAACCACCACAGGAGAAGCCACCATAAAGTTACTTTGACCCCTTCACCCAGACAGAGGAGAGAGGCCCCACAGCACATATTCAGGCATCATATCAACCACCGCAAGAGAAGGACACTTTTAGATACTTTGACCCCTGCACCCAGGAAGAGGAGAGAGGTCCCACAGCACAAATTCAGGCATCATATCACACACCACAGGAGAAGGCCTCTTTCAGTGACTTAGGCCTTTGGACCCAGACAGAGGAGAGAGGTCAGAGATTAGCTTCATATCCCCCAGCACAGCAGAAGACCGCTTTATTTGACTTAGGCCTCAGCACCCAGACAGAGGACAGAGGTAGCATGGCAGAGGTTATGGCTTCATGTCACCCGATAGTTTAACAGGCCACTTTCATCTAGTTAGGCCCGGCGCCCAGACAGAGGAGAGTTTCATTCAACTGTGGGTTACATAAAATTTGTATTAAATAAAGAAGTGGCCCGTAGTACAACAAGACATGTTTTAGGCAGTTATTAAGGACTACTCTGCACAAGGGAGGGACAGGTCCTGTGGGATCCATGCCTGGTTCATCTTTATGAACGTCAGCTTGTCCACATTGGCTGTGGACAGGCGGCTGCGCTTGTCAGTAATGACGCCCCCCGCCATGCTGAATACGCGTTCTGATAAAACGCTGGCCGCCGGGCAGGAAAGCACCTCCAAGGCATAACATGCTAACTCTGGCCATGTGGACAATTTTGAAACCCAGAAGTTGAATGGGGCCGAACCGTCCGTCAGTAGGTGGAGGGGTGTGCAGACATACTGTTCAACCATGTTAGTGAAATGCTGCCTCCTGCTAACACGTTCCGTATCAGGTGGTGGGGCAGTTAGCTGTGGCGTGGAGACAAAACTTTTCCACATTTCTGCCATGCTAACCCTGCCCTCAGAGGAGCTGGCCGTGACACTGCTGCGTGGGCAACCTCTAGCTCTTCCTCTGCATTGGCCTTGGCCTTCCACCTGTTCCCCTGTGACAGTTGGGAATGCTCTCAGGAGTGCGTCTACCAGTGTGCGCTTGTACTCGCGCATCTTCCTATCATGCTCCAGTGTAGGAAGTAAAGTGGGCACATTGTCTTTGTACCGTGGATCCAGCAGGGTGGTCACCCAGTAGTCAGCACACGTTAAAATGTGGGCAACTCTGCTGTCGTTGCGCAGGCACTGCAGCATGATATCGCACATGTGTGCCAGGCTCCCCAGAGGTAAGGACAAGCTGTCCTCTGTGGGAGGCGTATCGTCATCGTCCACCGTATCCCCCCAGCCACGCACTAGTGATGGGCCTGAGCTGTGTGGGCTGCCACCCTGCTGTGAACCTGCTTCATCCTCGTCCTCCTCCTCGTCCTCCATTAGAGTGCCTTGGATGGCGACTTGTGAACCTGCCCTCTGCTGCTTCAAAAAACCTCCCTCTGAGCTACTTCTAACAGACTGGCCTGAAAGTCTTAGAAACGAGCCCTCCTCCTCCTCCACCTGGGCCACCTCCTCTTCCATCATTTCCCTAAGCGTTTTCTCTAGGAGACATAGAATTGGTATTGTAACGCTAACAGTGTCATCGCCACTGGCCATGTTGGTGGAGTACTCAAAGCAGTGCAGCAGGGCACACAGGTCTCGCCTGGAGGCCCAATCATTGGTGGTGAAGTGGTGCCGTTCCGCAGTACGACTGATGCGAGCGTGCTGCAGCTGAAACTCCACTATGGCCTGCTGCTGCTCGCACAGTCTCTCCAGCATGTGCAAGGTGGAGTTCCACCGGGTGGGCACTTCGCATATGAGGCTGTGAGCGGGAAGGCCGAAGTTCCGCTGTAGCGCAGACAGGCGAGCAGCGGCAGGATGTGAACGCCGGAAGCGCGCACAGACGGCCCGCACTTTATGCAGCAGCTCTGACATGTTGGGGTAGTGGTGAATGAACCTCTGCACCACCAAATTCAGCACATGCGCCAGGCAAGGGATGTGTGTCAAACCGGCTAGTCCCAGAGCTGCCACGAGATTTCGCCCATTATCGCATACCACCAGGCCTGGCTTGAGGCCCACCGGCAGCAACCACTCGTCCGTCTGTTGTTCAATACCCCGCCACAACTCCTGCGCGGTGTGGGGCCTGTCCCCCAAACATAAGAGTTTCAGAATGGCCTGCTGACGTTTACCCGGGCTGTGCTGAAGTTGGTGGTGAAGGTGTGTGGCTGACAGGAGGAGCTGGTGGAAGCAGTGGAGGAGGAAGCCGAGTAGGAGGAGGAGGCTACAGGAGGCAGAGAATGATGCCCTGCGATCCTAGGTGGCGGAAGGACGTGCGCCAAGGAACTCTCTGCCTGGGGCCCAGCCGCCACTACATTCACCCAGTGTGCAGTTAGTGAGATATAGCGTCCTTGGCCGTGCTTACTGGTCCACGTATCTGTGGTTAGGTGGACCTTGCCACAAATGGCGTTGCGCAGTGCACACTTGATTTTATCAGACACTTGCATGTGCAGGGAAGGCACGGCTGTCTTGGAGAAGTAGTGGCGGCTGGGAACCACATACTGGGGGACAGCCATGGCCATCAGCTGTTTGAAGCTGTCTGTGTCCACCAGCCGGAATGACAGCATTTCAAAGGCCAGTAGTTTAGAAATGCTGGCATTCAGGCCAAGGGCTCGAGGGTGACTAGGTGGGAATTTGCGCTTCCTCTCAAAGGTTTGAGAGATGGAGAGCTGAACGCTGCTGTGTGAAATAGTGGAGACGCAAGGTGACGGTGGCGGTGGTGGTGGTGGTGTCGGTGGCACATCCTCTGTTTGCTGCTCGGCAGGTGGCAACATTCCTCTCGAGGCGGAAGCCGAGGCAGCAGCGGTAGAGGGAGCAGGGGGAGCCTGAGCGGGTTCCTTGTTTTTAAGGTGTGTACTCCACTGCAGTTCATGCTTTGCATGTAGATGCCTGGTCATGCAGGTGGTGCTCAGGTTCAGAACGTTAATGCCTTGCCTCAGGGTCTGATGGCACAGCATGCAAATCACTCTGGTCTTGTCGTCAGCACATTGTTTGAAGAAGTGCCATGCCAGGGAACTCCTTGAAGATGCCTTTGGGGTGCTGGGTCCCTGTTGGCGCTGGCCAATAGCAGGCAAACTCTCTGGACGGCGGCTGTTCTGCTTTTGCCCCTGCTCCCTCTTTGGCTTCGCTGTTGTCTCGGTCTCACCACTGCCTCTTCCTCTGAACTATTTAAGTCAGCGGCACGACCTTCAGTCCATGTGGGGTCTAAGACCTCATCGTCCTCTGCATCGTCTTCCACCCAGTCTTCCTCCCTGACCTCCTCCTGTTCAGTCTGCACACTGCAATAAGACGTGGCAGTGGGCACCAGTGTTTCGTCATCATCAGAGACTCGGTCACTCTGCTGTGGTGGTATTCCCATGTCCTCATCATCTGGATACATAAGTGGTTGTGCGTCAGTGCATGGAATGTCTTCCACCGCTGGGGAAGGGCTAGGTGGACGCCCCTGGGAAACCGTGTGAGCAGAGTCTTCCAACAGAATAAGAGACTGCTGCATAACTTGAGGCTCAGACAGTTTCTCTGATATGCATGGGGGTGATGTGACAGACTGATGGGCTTGGTTTTCAGGTGCCACCTGTGCGCTTTCCGCAGAAGACTGGGTGGAAGACAATGTGGTGAACGTGCTGGAAGCACTGTCGGCCACCCAATCGACTAATGCCTGTACCTGCTCAGGCCTTACCATCCTCATAACGGCATTGGGCCCCACCAAATATCGCTGTAAATTCTGCCGGCTACTTGAGGGAGTTGGTTCACTACTTTGTGCGCCTGAGGCCGAACGGCCACATCCTCTGCCAGCAACAGAGGCTCCACGGACACCACCACGACCGCGTCCTCGTCCCTTAATAGAATGTTTCCTCATTGTTGCGATTCAACTCGCACCACAATAAAATACATTATTTTTAGCCCCAAAATTCCCACACTGGAAGATATACCGTAATTCCTTTTTCCGGTATTAATTACAAGAAAACTGCTGCAAATTGGACACCAGAATTTTTAAATGCTACTTATGTTAAATGAATTCCCACAGTGGGAGAACTATTTCCTTTTAAAGGAGTAACAACGTACGGCCTACTATTTCGGGTGTCACCAACACCAGATTGATTAAATTGGCCTTTTGGAACCAAAATGACAACACTGGACACTATAATGCCTTTTTCTGGTATTAATTACAAGAGGACTGCTGCAAATTGGACACCAGAATTTTTTAAATGCTACTTATGTTAAATGAATTCCCACAGTGGGAGAACTATTTCCTTTTCAAAGGAGTAACAACGTGCGGCCTACTATTTCGGGTGTCACCAACACCAGATTGATTAAATTGGCCTTTTGGAACCAAAATGACAACACTGGACACTATAATGCCTTTTTCTGGTATTAATTACAAGAAGACTGCTGCAAATTGGACACCAGAATTTTTAAATGCTACTTATGTTAAATGAATTCCCACAGTGGGAGAACTATTTCCTTTTAAAGGAGTAACAACGTGCGGCCTACTATTTCGGGTGTCACCAACACCAGATTGATTAAATTGGCCTTTTTTGAACCAAAATGACAACACTGGACACTATAATGCCTTTTTCTGGTATTAATTACAAGAGGACTGCTGCAAATTGGACACCAGAATTTTTTAAATGCTTCCTTTGTTAAATGAATTCCCACAGTGGGAGAACTATTTCCTTTTCAAAGGAGTAACAACGTGCGGCCTACTATTTCGGTTGTCACCAACACCAGATTGATTAAATTGTCCTTTTTGGAACCAAAATGACAACACTGGACACTATAATGCCTTTTTCTGGTATTAATTACAAGAGGACTGCTGCAAATTGGACACCAGAATTTTTTAAATGCTACTTATGTTAAATAAATTCCCACAGTGGGAGAACTATTTCCTTTTTAAAGGAGTAACAACGTGCGGCCTACTATTTCGGGTGTCACCAACACCAGATTGATTAAATTGGCCTTTTTGGAACCAAAATGACAACACTGGACACTATAATGCCTTTTTCTGGTATTAATTACAAGAGGACTGCTGCAAATTGGACACCAGAATTTTTTAAATGCTCCTTATGTTAAATGAATTCCCACAGTGGGAGAACTATTTCCTTTTCAAAGGAGTAACAACGTGCGGCCTACTATTTCGGGTGTCACCAACACCAGATTGATTAAATTGCCCTTTTTTGAACCAAAATGACAACACTGGACATTATAATGCCTTTTTCTGGTATTAATTACAAGAGGACTGCTGGTATTTCAGAACACCGTAATTTTTAAAATGCTCGTTTTGGTACATAAATTGCCCACACTGGGAGAATTATTGCCTAAACCTTTTTACAGTATTATTTACTGAAGGAGTGCTTCTTCTGGTCTAACACCAGAATTATGTTTGTTACAGGGAAAGATTTTTTTAATTTATATTTCTGGCAAAAAAAAAAAAAAAAAATTTCTGGCTGACAGTATTGAACCTGGCTGTAGTGACACTGGCTAGCCTAGCTGGAACAGCACATTCATGGGATTTGCTATCCAAGTGGGTTACTTTCAGTTTCACCACTGATATATTAAATATATTGGCAGTTAGTAGGGGTGACACAAGCACAGCCAAACCCCTGATGTAGTATATCTATGAAAAAATCGACTATTACATGAGATTAATGGACGCTGTGGCAGCTTTTGCTGGCGCACCACAAGTCCCAAAATGGCCGCCGCCTATCAGCCCAGTAGCATGTGCCAGAAAATGGTCTGCCCAGCCAGAAAAAAAATTGACTTTGACTGAGCAGCTGAATCGCTGTTGTTCTGTGTCACAGGAGTAGATTTTTCAATTCTTTGGAGCTTTTCTTTGGACTCTGTGGCATCTTGAGCTGGCACACCACAGGTCCCAAAATGGCCGCCGCCGGTCAGCCCAGTTACATGTGCCGGTAAAAATCGATCTGGCCAGTGTAAAAAAAAATGAACTTTCAGTGAACAGCTCAGCTGAGTTGTTTTGATTCACTGGTGTAGATCTTTTACTTCTTCTCAGGTTTTTTTCCTCGATTATTCCCTGCCTATCTCGCCCTCACAGCAGCTGCATCTATCCCTGTTCTATTCACATCGGGAGTGAGCACGTCCCGACGTGCGCACAAGCTTATAAAGAGGCTGAGTCACATGCTGCACTTGGCCAATCACAGCCTTGCCAATAGTAGGCATGGCTGCGATGGCATCTTAGGGCAAGTAGTATGATGCATGTTGATTGGCTGCTTTGCAGCCTTTCAAAATGCGCCACAAAAAATGACAAACTACAAAACCGAACCCGAATTTTTATGAAAATGTTCGAGTTCGGGTCGTGTCACAAACACCCCAAAATTCTGTACAGACCGGAACTATTCTCGAAATGCGCGCTCAACAACACTAGTGCTATTCGTATCCCACTCTTAAGTTCTAATCGCATTCGATTTTAACTTATGCTTTTTTTTGCCAGGCATAGCATTCTATTTTAACTTACTGCTGATGCCTGGCAAAAAAAAACATAATGCATAAGTTAACATTGAATGCGATTAGAACTTAAGAGTGGGATACGAATAGCACTGCGTGCTAGAACAGCACGCACACGATTATTCAAATTTTGTATTATTGCGATACAAAACCAAACAGTAAAGTTTAAATCGAATGCAATTAGAACGTGTAGTGTGATGCGATTTATTTGAGTTCTAAGAATCGCATTGCGATTTCTGCTTCAGCCGGATTCCGTGCTAATGGAGCGTCTACATCCCCATGGGAACAATGCTAGAATGTACTGTCGGATTTGAGAAGTTGAAATCGCAATGCGATTAAGCAAATATATAAGAATCGCATTGCGATTTCAACGTAATTCAAACATCCGACAGTACATTCTACTGGAGGAGGCATTCCCATGGTGATCGGTAGCTCAAAGTTGTAATCGCAATGCGATTTAAGCTTTAAGCCTGTACTATTCTGCTATATAGTACTTTCAAAATGCGCCGAGAGAACATGCCGAACTCCGAACCCGAACTTTTCCGAAAATGTTCGGGTTCGGGTCCGTGTCACGAACACCCCAAAGTTCGGTACGAACCCGAACTATTCTCGAACTGTTCGCTCAACACTAATGATAAGACAAACAAAGCAAGTACAGGGACTAGGCGACATCACCAGAGGAGAACACACTGGCAACAAACCACACTGCTTCACATTATACGAAAGAAAATTGCAAGTGCAATCATATCAATACAATCAATTATAATGGGAGTGGGTGTTACCCATACTTTGCCTCCTCCATGATGGTGCCAACCCCGACGCGTGTTTTGGCAACCCTTCGTCTGGGGGTGGCATCATCACCGCAAGACTTACATTAAATACATCCACCAACGAATCCTATTGCTGATTTTATTAGCGTACACACCTGGACCAAATATAAGAAAATAACATCTCGGGCCGCCGCTGTGTGATCTGAAGGATCACGTGACATCAAGTCAGGTGATCTATATTGGACCACATGATAGCGCCGACACACCCCGTGAGATCATGGAGATAGTGTTAGCGGCATCAGAAAGATTGAATGCGCACGTGCAGGCCTACATTACAGCGCAGCTTAAAAAAAGGAAAAAGAGTAGAAAGAAAATTTTAAAAATAATTATAGAATAAAGAAAAAAAGATGGAAAGGGATTAATTATATGCAATATGCAACAAAAATAGCGTCTCAACCTTCAATTCATTCATAATGAATTGCATAAAAGACCGCACAGGAAACATGATTGATGCGAACATAATTGTATGACAAAATGTGAATGATTCAGTGAATGTACAACCATAATATAAAACAATTATAAATTAAGTTAAATGATATAAATATTGTGCAAAATATTGACATATAATGACATTTAAATAATAATTTATGATTGCTAAAAAACTTTAAAAAAAATTGAAAACTATATAAAAAAGTGGAATGTAATGATGTGATATGTAAAGTGGTGTATAAACATTAATCAAGTGTACCCATGATTAATTAATCCTTACCCATATAATCATAAAAATGTAATTAAATGAAATTTAATAAATCATACATTTATTAATGATCAAGAATAATAATATTAAATATGAATAATAAAAAATTATATATGAAAAAATATACTTTTTTCATAATTGTGCTGCAAAAGATTATAAGGGCCGACAATATATTTGCAATCCTAGAATTAACCTACCATCGATATTCTAGGATTACAAATATATTGTCGGACCTTATAATCTTTTGCAGCGCAATTATGAAAAAAGTATATATATATATATATTTTTTATATATCATTTTTTATTATTTATATTTACTATTATCATTTTTCTTGATAATTTATAAATGCATGAATTATTAAATTTCATTTAATTATATTTTTATGATTATATGGGTAGGGATTAATTAATCATGGATACACTTGATTATTGTTCATACATCACTTTACATATCACATCATCACATTCCACTTTTTCATATTTTTTTTTAATAGTTTTTTTTATCAATAATTAATTATTTATTTATATGTAATTTCTATTTGCACAATATTTTTATAATTTCACTTAATTTATAATTGTTTTATATTACGGTTGTACATTCACTGAATCATTAACATTTTGTCATACATATATGTTCACATCAATCATGTTTCCAGTGCGGTTTTTTATGCAATTGATTATGAATGAATTGTAGGTTGAGTCGCTATTTTTGTTGCATATTGCGTATAATTAATCCCTTTCCCTCTTTTTTTTTTTTTCATTAATCTATAATTAAAAAAAAAAAAAAATTTCTTCTCTTCATCCTTTTTATTAAGCTGCGCTGTAATGCAGGCCTGCACATGCACATTCAATTTTTCTGATGCCGCTGAAACTCTCTCTGTAATCTCACGGGGTGTGTCGGCGGTATCATGTGGTCTGATGTAGATCACGTGACTTGGCGTCATATGATCCTTCGCATCATGCAGCTGCGGCCCGCGATGTTATTTTCTTATATTTGGATCAGGTGTGTACTCTAATAAAATCAGCGCTAAGATTGGTTGGTGGATGTATTTAATGTAAGTCTCGTGGTGATGACGCCACCCCCAGGCGAAGGTTCGCACCATCCCGGAGGAGGCACAGTAGGGGTAACACACTCTGCCATTATAATTGATTGTATTGATATGATTGCACTTGCACTTTATTTTGTTCTCTCGTATAATGTGAAGCAGTGTGGTTAGTTGCCAGTGTGCTCTCCTCTGGTGATGTCGCTTTGTCCCTGTACTTGCTTTGTTTGTCTTATCATGTATTGTTCTTTTAATCATGTTTAATAAATTGGTATTGTATTTTCATGCGGTCCACAGAAATGTGTCTAATTAGACATAATTGTTGATTTTGTTGCGGTATTTGGCCAACTTTATTGATATAACATGTACTGCTTTAGCTGGGCACTCAAAAGCAGACACACAAAGAAAATTTGCAGACCTGCAAAGTTTTATTTCAATTGTCAGAGTAAAGAATTGGCCACATGACAGTGCAAAGTAGAGAAAAAAAAAAACCCTAGCCTTGTCCAGACACCAACTGCATAGCATTGCCATTCCTGTCAAGGCCCTGGGACTACTAGCCAGTTACCGCACAAACATACAAACATATACAGATTATACCCTCAGTCTGGTAACTCTTGATTTATGACTTGTGATTCCCTCAGGCTTGGCATCACCCATCTATCCAGTCCAGTAGCGGAATCAAAACAGAAGCACTGTTTGACAGCCTCATGTTCTTTTTAATGAGCATTTTAGTGAGGTTCATTACAAGCAGGGTTAAGCGAATCAACTTTGAATGAAACATTTGAAGTCGATTCGCATAAAACTTTGCTTCAATACTGTACTGAGCAAGTGCTCCGTACAGTATTAGAATGTATTACTTCACAAAGTCTCACGAGACTTCGTGTAATAACTTCATAAATTGATTTTTACTGTAAAAAAGCCTTTCCCAAACCCTGGTTCGGATCCAAGGTACAGTTTTTACAGTAGAAATCAATTTATTAAGTTATTAGGCGAAGTCTTGTGAGACTTCACAAAGTATTAACTCTGGCTCATCGGAGTCAATACATTCTAATACTGTACGGAGTGCTTGCTTCATACAGTATTGAAACAAAGTTTTATTCAAATTTGCTCATCCATAATTACAAACTAGCCCACAGTACTAGTGGAGTATATGAAGTTGTAGACGTTGGAGGGGTTGGGACCCAGCCCTTCTCACTTCTAACTCCGGCAAACCAGGCACTTTTTTTCTATGTTTTATGCCTAACCCATTGTAGAGAAAAACACTCTCTCTCTCTACAGGGACCTCCCTTGGTTGCCAAACTGTCACTTTGTTACCTTTTGATTTATGTTTCGTTACTTTGCTACTCTACTTTTGCTACTCTGCCACCACATACCACAACATCTAATATTTCATAATGTATGTTGAACAATACATAAAAGGAAAAACCATGCTGTGCCAAAAAATTCTATTTTCAGGCTGAAATTAGAAAAAAATGCTGCACAGCATTTTAATTTCTACCATTTACATAATATTGCATATGCTGTGTAGATGTTTTGGCTAAAAAATAAGGAATATAGCAAACAAAATGATTCACTTTCTCATCAATAGGTCCTGTTATTTAAAAGTCCCACTGTGTGTCATAAATACTGAAGCATTTAAATGCAAGGGTCAAAATAATCTAGATAAAAAATTAAATATGACAAGTTCTGGTACAATTTATGTCTATGAAAATTAAAGGTGACAGTTATGGGAGAAGCAATTTTTCCCTTCCAGAATAGTTGCTGTAATTGCAACCCAAGGAAGATCAAAATCATTCATCAATTTATTTAGAGGAAGGAAGTTTCACTCTTAAAGAATAGAAGAGTATCTTTAGGAAATTAACTCCTCTTTCGCAATCAGTATAGGTTACCGTAAAATTGTAACACATTAAATAAAGCATTGCAAGTTTACATAAGAAAAAAGTAAATGTTTGCAGTTGATCAAACAGAAGAAACACACTACTAGGTATTAAACAACTGTAAAATGTGACTTTTAATTGAATTCAATATGTACATTCCGCTATCTTGAAAAATATGAAACAATATAGCAGTTTGACATTAGGTAACTTGCCCACTATTATAATATCTGATTCCAAAAAATTGGGATAAGAATGTTATTTGAAAAATCTCATTGCTAGCATATGATATTTATCAGTCAATAGAAGCATGCAGGCCCTAAGTCTACACATACACACACAGTTTTACACCAGGTTTCCATAAAAACCCAGCAATTTTTCCAAATCTGTCATCAGGATAATCGCTATTGAAGTAAAGCCATAGCCTAATAGCACTTAGTACCTTATTTCAAGATGTGCCTTTGTTCCAGCAATAGATGTTTTTTATCCTCTGAAAATACAGTTTATTTGGTATGCAAATGAGCAAGTAAGGTCCCCAGAGGGGTGTCATTCTTGTAGGAAGGAGCCCAGGTATGTCTCCTACCACAATGTGTCCACCCACCCCTAATACAGCACATTCAAGTCATAACTCTGCGCCCCTTTTCCCTGCTCCCAGCATGAGGGTGGGCTTGGGCACTAGCAGGAGGCGTGCCTGGGCTTCTTCCTGCAAGAGTGACGCCCCTCTGGGCACCTTACTGGCTCATTTGTATACCAAATAAACTGGCTTTTCAGAAGATAGAAAACAAACATCTATTGCTGAAACAAAGGTACATCTAGAAATAAGGTACTACGTGCTATTAGGCTATGGCTTTACATCAATAGCGATTATCCTGGTGACAAATTTCTTTTAAAGGGGCAGGGTGCTGTGGATTACACTGTTAAGGGAGCAGCGTGCTGTGGAGGTTACAGTTCAGGGGGCAGGTAGATTGGCCAGTTAGGCCATCCTCAAAAGACAGACTTAAAAACCCAGCCCCTTGGTCCCACCAAGCCATGCCCCAACCCAGTTAGGCCACGCCCCCATTCCGCAGCCGACGGGGATTGAAAGAATGAAGGTAAAAATCAACTTCTGTCAGCTGCAGGGGAGGGAGGGATTGTGACTTTCTCCCTGCAGCTCACGCTCATACAATATAGTGCTCCTGTTCAAGTAAGGGTGGTTCTACTTTATAGAGGGAGCTCTGGTTGGGTGCACGATCAAATGTAAGCCCCCGTTTATACACTGAGGAAGGAGTAAGACCCAAATTATACTCCGAAACAAGTTTGGTCCATTTTAAGAATCGGTATCCAGTGCCTTATGAGGAAAAAGCTTCAAGAATTTTGCCGGCAGTGAACATTTCCTAAAAAACATTGATTTGGTATAAAAATAAATTGCGCAGCCACTAAGGATATCCCACAATAAGGAAGTGAGACACGGAGGTAATCTCGCGATAACATGCCAAGGGACTTCGGGAAATGAGCAAAACACAAGCCAGTACCATGTGGCAATTTGGATGCCTTTGAATACCAATCCAAGTTTTTAAGGCTGAAAAATTGTGAGTACCCCATGAATGTTGCTTCATTAAGCACTTATATTGAACCTCTGCCGCAAAAAGTTCATATGAACATTTCACTCGAATATAGAATGTTAAATAATTGCGAAAATTTTACAAGTATTGCGGGAATTCTACTAGTGTCGCTCAAGTGCGAATATTGAACTATCGCTTTACCAAAGCTCTTATTGAATTCTCGCTTTATCAAGTTCTCATAGCGAACTTACCTTATTTGGAATCCACCCAGCTACTTTGTCTCTAAAATAATGTTTGAACAATTGATATATACAACTCAATATTAGAAGTATCCTCAGTTTTATAATTACTAATGTGCACATTTTGGATCTAACCAGAGTCTTTGCATATATGTTTCTATTTATTTGGGTAGCTGTTTCAGGAATCGTTCATCCGGAACTTTTTGTATATTCCTCCAGAAACAATTATATTGAGTATTGGTTATTTGATTGTGGAGGGAGGGCACACCTATATCTGGATCAGATAACATCAGTACTAGTTAAAAATATATGTATTTTTGCTTAAAAAATTAATCACAATACATAAAGAATTAAAAAACAAAATAGGGTTATGGTTGTAAGTCTCACTCCATGACAATCAACAATAGTTGTGTTTATATTATATTCCCAAGGAGAGCTTGTATCAATATATATATATATATATATATATATATATATATATATATATATATTTATTTGTAAAACCATTGTTAAATTACAATTAAATACAATGTGGATAAAAATAAAGAGTGCTGTAGTCTTATAATGATACTAGAGAGTTTATTGGCCATGGAACCCTGTAGAAGGTGTCAGAAAGTTTTCATAGTAATTGTTAAGGGGTTGTATAGTTAATAGTTGTCCTTCTGCTGAAAAGAAGATAGTATTCCTCTGTATCAGTGTTTTGTACACTTATTATCACAATTAAAATTTAAAATTGATAGTTTCACTTCTGGTTGGTTTTGGAATAAATCTGGGATTTCCTATCTGGGGATTTCAGTGATCTACCCAGTAGTGAAGTGGCAGATCTGAAGCTTCAATTCTTATAGGCAGCGGAGTGAAGTCACATATTACATAAATGTATGGATTATGTGCTGCTCTGTAATGGGAGAGAGTGCCGTACTGGCTACTTTACCGCTCCGATTAGGATGCTGGCTGCGCGCAGTCTCCTTACAGCTGATCTTTGGTGAAGTCTAGAGTTGAGCGAACACCTGAATGTTCGGGTTCGAGAAGTTCGGCCGAACTTCCCGAAAATGTTCGGGTTCGGGATTCGAACTCGACCCGAACTTCACCCCCAACCCGATCCCCATTGAAGTCAATGGGGACCCTAACTTTTGGGCACAAAAAAAGGCTGTAAAATAGCCCAGGAAAGGGCAAAAGGACTGCAAAAGGCAGCACACGGTAGGTAAATCCCCTGCAAACAAATGTGGACAGGGAAATGACTTAAAATAAAATAAAAATTAACCAATATCAATAGGCAAGTTGGAGGAGGAGGTGGAATAGGAGGTTGGGGTGGCATCAGGTGGGAATGCTATGGGAGTATAAGTTCTCATCACAGCCAAAAAGGATTCATGTCTGCCTGCAGTGCCACAGGCCTTATTCAAAGACTCAGGGCCATGGCACCCGCAAAGAGCATAGCGGTCCCGTAACAGTAACACAGGCCTCAGGTCAACCTGCAATGGAACAGACCATTAGCATTTATGTAGGCCCCTGACACCCAGACAGAGGAGAGGTCATTTGACAGTAAAAAGAGTTTAAAGTCTCTCACTCAAACAGCACACATAAACGAAATATAGGCCCCTGACACCCAGACAATGGGGCAGTCATTAGACAGTAAAAGGAATTTAATATCCCCCACCAAGACAACAAATGATTAAATGACATATAGGCCCCTGACATCAAGACAATCAGGCGGTCATAAGACAGTAAAAAGTGTTAAATGTCTGCCACCAAGACAGCAAGCAAGCACGTGAGATTTAGACCCCTGACACCAGGACAATGGGGCGGTCATTAGACAGTAAAGAGTTTAATATCTCCCACCAAGACAACAAATGATTAAATAACATATAGGCCCCTGACACCCAGACAATGGGGCGGTCATTAGACAGTAAAAATAGTTAAATGTCTGCCACCAAGACAGCAAGCAAGTACGTGAAAGTTAGGCCCCTGACACCCAGACAGAGGAGAGAGGTCCCATAGCAGCAAAAGACGCAATGTCACCCACCAACAGAGAAGGCCACTTTTAGTTATTTAGGCCCCAGCACCCAGACAGAGGAGAGAGGTCCTAAAGCAGAGAATCAGGCTTCATGTCACCCACAAATGGAGAAGGCTACTTTCAAATATTTAGGCCCCTGGCACCCAGACGGAGGAGAGGTTCATTCAACTTTGGGTTGCCCCGCAAAATAATGGTAAAATAAAAAAAAAGAGGATTCAATAAAGGAGTGCCCTGGAGTACAAGAATATATGGTTAAGGAGAGGTAGTTATAAATGTCTATTCTGCACAAGGGATGGACAGGTCCTGTGGGATCCATGCCTGTTTCATTTTTATGAAAGTAAGATTGTCCACATTGGCTGTGGACAGGCGGCTGCGTTTGTCAGTAAAGATGCCACCTGCCATGCTGAATATACGTTCAGACAAAACGCTGGCCGCCAGGCAGGCCAGCACCTCCAAGGCATAAAAGGCTAGCTCTGGCCACGTGGACAATTTGGAGACCCAGAAGTTGAATGGGGCCGAACCATCAGTCAGTACGTGGAGGGGTGTGCACATGTACTGTTCCACCATGTTAGTGAAATGCTGCCTGCTGCTAACACGTTCTGTATCAGGTGGTGGTGCAGTTAGCTGTGGCGTTGTGACAAAACTTTTCCACATCTCTGCCATGCTAACCCTGCCCTCAGAGGAGCTGGCCGTGACACAGCTGCGTTGGCGACCTCTTGCTTCTCCTCTGCCTTCGCCTTGGGCTTCCACTTGTTCCCCTGTGAAATTTGGGAATGCTCTCAGTAGCGCGTCTACCAACGTGCGCTTGTACTCGCGCATCTTCCTATCAAGCTCCAGTGCAGGAAGTAAGGAGGGCACATCGTCTTTGTAACAGGGATCCAGCAGGGTGGCAACCCAGTAGTCCGCACACGTTAAAATGTGGGCAACTCTGCTGTCGTTGCGCAGGCACTGCAGCATGTAGTCGCTCATGTGTGCCAGGCTGCCCAGAGGTAAGGACAAGCTGTCCTCTGTGGGAGGCGTATCGTCATCGTCTTCCGTTTCCCCCCAGCCACGCACAAGGGATGGGCCCTTACTAGATGTTTTCCTCATTATTACCGTTCACCACAATAAGAAAAAAATTATTTGGCCCAATGTATTGAATTCAAATTCAGGCTTTTTCTTTACAGGCACCTAACACTATCTGGCAATCTATTTATGTATCGTATTACTCTAATCCAGGCACAGCAGTAACCACAGATTTAGGGGAATATCAATTGTAGGCCTAGTATTTAGGCTCTGGATAAAAGGTAGCCTTTTACGGACAGATTTACACTTGGAGATGCACAGGAGCATGTGAAAAAATATATAGGATTATGCTTTCAGCCCTTGTATTTTAACACTTTGTGCAATAATATACCCTTTAACTGAAAGAAATACACTTGGAGATGCACGCTGAGTGTAATATACCCTTTTACAGACAGATTTACACTTGGCCAGCAACAACTGGAACACCAGATGTTGGGTATTGCCATTTTGGCAAATGAATTTCACCCCAGAACAAAATATATCCTTTGACGGATACTATTAAACTACTTTTCCAGCCACAGATAGAACACCAGATTTACTGTATTTCTATTTTTGCAACTGAATTTCACCCCAGAAAATAATATATCCCTTGACGGACACTATGAAACTTGTCCAGTCACAGCTGGAACCACTGATTTATGGTATTTCTATTTTTGCAACTGAATTTCACCCCAGAAAATAATATATCCTTTGCCGGACACTATGAAACTTGTCCAGTCACAGCTGGAAAACCAGATTAACGGTATTTCTATTTTTACAACTGAATTTCACCCCAGAAAATAATATATCCTTTGCTGGACTCTATTAAACTTGGCCAGCCACAGATGAAACCACTGATTTATGGTATTGCTATTTTGGCAATTGAATTTCACCCAGAAAAAAATATATCCTTTGCCGGACAATATTTATCTTGGCCAGCCACAGCTGAAACAATTGATTTATGGTATTGCTATTTTGGCAGTTGAATCTCACCCCAGAAAAAAAAAATATGCTTTGCCGGACACTATTAAAATTTGCCAGCCACTGCTGAAAGCACTGATTTATGGTATTGCTATTTTGGCAATTAAATTTCACCCAAGAAAAATATCTATCCTCTTTGCTGGACACTATTAAACTTGGCCAGCCACAGCTGAAACCACTAATTTATGGTGTTGCTATTTTGGCAATTGAATTTCACCCCAGAAAATTATCTATCCTTTGTCGGACACTATTAAACTTGGCCAGCCACTGCTGGGACACCAAATTTAGGGGATGCTATTTTGGCAATAGATTTTCACCCTAGAACAAAATCTATAATTTGCCGGACACTATTAAACTTGGCCAGCCACTGCTGAAACCACTGATTTGCAGTATTGCTATTTTGGCAAATGAATTTAACCCCAGAACAAAATCTATCCTTTGCTGGACACTATTAAACTTGGCCAGCCACTGCTGGGACACCAGATTTAGGGGATTGCTATTTTGGCAATTGAATTTCACCCCAGAACAAAATCTATCCTGTGATGGGCACTATTAAACTTGGCCAGCCACAGCTGAAACCACTGATTTATGGTATTGATATTTTGGCAATTGAATTTCACCCCAGAAAAAAATATATCCTTTGCCGGACACTATTAAACTTGTCCAGCCACAGCTGGAACACCAGATTTACTGTATTTCTACTTTTGCAACTGGATTTCACCCCACAAAATAAATATATTCTTTGACGGACACTAGGGAAATTTTCCATTCACAGCTGGAACACCAGATTCAGGGTATTGCTATTTTGGCAATTACATTTCACCCCAGAAAAAAATATACCCTTTTACGGACAGATTTCAACTAGGCCTGCAACAGCTGGAACACCAGATTCAGGGTATTGCTATTTTGGCAGTTAAATTTCACCCCAGAAAAAAATATACCCTTTTACGGACAGATTTAAACTAGGCCTGCAATAGCTGGAACACCAGATTTACTGTATTTCTATTTTTGCTACTGACTTTCACCCCAGAAAATAATATATCCTTTGACGGACACTAGTGAAATGGTCCAGTCACAGCTGGAACACCAGATTCAGGGTATTGCTCTTCTGGCAATTAAATTTCACCCCAAAACAAAATCTATCCTGTGACGGCCACTATTAAACTTGGCCAGCCACAGCTGAAACCACTGATTTATGTTATTGCTATTTTGGCAATTGAATTTCACCCCAGAAAAAAATATATCCTTTGCCAGACAGCAGACAGTATTGCACTTGGCTAGCCACAGCTGGAACACCAGATTTAGGGGATTGCTATTTTGGCAATTGAATTTAACCCGTTAATAAAATATAGAAATCTCTATCCTGAGTTTCTAGTGGTGATAATTAGCATAGCCAAGCCCCTGATGTAGGATATAGCAAAAAAAAAAAAATAGTATTGATGGACTTGGTGGCAGCTTGTGCTGGTGGACCACAAGACAAAAAAGGGCCGCCGATCAAAGTGAAAGAAAAACGCTCTGTGCAGCCTAAAAACCAGGGAGCAATTAACTAGCAGAAGTTTAATGATTCACAGATGTAGATCGATCACTTCATTTGGTGTTTTTGCTGATTTTTCCCTGCCTAATCTCGCCCTCACAGAAGCTGTGTCCTCTCCCTACACTAATCAGTGCAATGTGAGGTGCGGCGCTACGTGAATCCAGCTTAAATAGAGGCTGGGTCATGCTGCACTTGGCCATTCCCAGCCATGCCATTAGTAGGCCTGGCTGTGATGGCTTTTTAGGGCAAAAGTAAAACGCTAGCTGATTGGCTGCTCTGCAGCTCTTCAGAAAGCGGGAAGAAATCGCTGAACAACGGACCCGAACCCGAACTTTTTTGAAAATGTTCGGGTCTGGGTCCGTGTCCCGAACACCCCAAAATTCGGTACGAACCCGAACTATACAGTTCGGGTTCGCTCATCCCTAGTGAAGTCCTCTCCTCCGTGCTGCGAAATTTTGTTCTGCTCTGGGTCGAACGCTGGGTCCTGAAGGCGATGTACGCGGCGTCCCACATGTTGCTTAGTATTGCTGTCTGGAAAAGGATGCGGGAATTTTGAACGCTCAAATCTTGTATTCAGACCTCAATTGTGCTTGTCATTAGTATGCTGGCAATTGTAGTAATCGCACCAGATGCGTTTCGGGACGCACAGTGCCTTCTTCAATGGTTACCAACATATTGCAATTGGTGACTTTTTATAGACATGGAGATAATTAGTATGCAAGTGACGTCATCAGTGAGGTCACTCGTGGGGCAGGATTTTAGTTTTGATTGACAACCTTCTAGAGGAAAATGCTTTGTATATAATGTGTACTAATCCAAATGCAGGCAGCTGTACAATAGAATTTGAATAAACGAACAATAAGAAAAAATAAAATAAAGTAATAATTCAATAAAAATTTGAAAATAGGGTTCAGATGATTTTACTTGATACATGGACCATGGGATTCCATACATTATTCAATTGGTCTTTCTTAGGGAGAAGCTGATTAGGGATTATTATGTCAATTTATGATCGATTGCACTGTTCTATTTGAATATCCCGTGTGTCATACGTGTATTCATAACTTTACTGTAGACTTTGTAGGGTCGTTATGGCTTTATCGTAGCTTTTTTTAGGAGAGATTATCTTCCGGTGTTATGGGTGAGGGAAGTGGTGTGAATGGGGTGTAGGCCGACAGAGAAGGGGCGGTTGACGCGCTGATAAACAGCCGGGCAGTCGCCCCCCGCCGTCCCCCACCCATGGGCTAATCAAATGAAGCCAGAAATCTCTATCTCTGCATTTAGTCCATGAGGGAACATGGAATCGAATTGAAAGATCATCCTGGATTCTGCCCTAGACATGTTAGCTTCATGAACTCCTCCTCACCAAGGTTTCTTAACTCTTATTAATGCTGCAAATTTCAATGATGATGGGTCCTTGTTATGGTGTAGTTTGTAATGTAGTGACAATTAGTGGGTTTCTAATCCTTTTCTGATGTTATTCATATGTTCAGCAACACGTATTCTTAATGTTCTTTTTGTGCGACCAATATATTCCTTGGAGCAGGGACATTCTATGATGTAAATTACGTCTGTTGAGTTGCAAGATAGGCTATCTTTAATTTTATGACATAAGTTATTAGATGTGGATTGGATTTCTAGGGTTCTTCTTGGGAAATTGGTTATCCTACAGTTGCTACAGGAGCCACACCTGTGGAAGCCCTTTGAAAATAGCCAACTCTGTTTTGTTTTCTGGGGTTTACTTCTCCTTATAGAGGGGGCTATTAAGAGTCCTAAATTGGGTGCTCTTGTGTATGAAATCTTTGGTTTGGGTGTCAGTATTTTATCTTTTAATAGATGTGACCAATGTTTATTTATAATTTTTTCTATGGTTTTATATTGGATGTTGTATGGTAGTATAATCCGTAATTCTGTTTCCTGATTTATTGATTCTAGATTGGGTTTAGTGGCAAAGAAGTCTTCTCTTCTCATGTTTCTGACTCTCTCTAATGATGAATCTATAATGTCTGGTGGATAATTTTTAGCCTCAAACGTTTTTTTTAGGTCTATGGCTTCTTTCTCAAATTGCTCACCCTCTGTGCAGTTTCTCTTAAGTCGTTTAAACTGGCTAGTTGGGAAATTTGTTAGCCAGCGGGGGAGATAGCAGCTAGAGTATAAGATGTAGCTGTTTTTCATTACAGGCTTATAATAAGGTCTGCATAACAGTTTCTCATCCTTCACTGAAATTTTCAGATCTACGAATTCGATATTTGATTTAGTGATGTTACTGGAAAAGGTTAAGTTTCTAGTGTTATTATTCAATTGTTGTATGAACCGTGTTAGATTGTCTTCTCTGTCTCTCCAAATAAGGATGATATCATCTATGTAGCATCGCCAGAGTACCAGGTCCGTCCCCAGGAACGGGGGGACATGTTCCGCCTTTCATTCTGCCATAAAGAGATTGGCGTAACTGGGGGCGAACCTGGTACCCATGGCGGTGCCTTGCTTCTGAAGATCAAAGTAAATTTGATCATCCTTCATTTGGCTGTACTTGCGTAGTTGTGATTCCAAGGCTTGTGTTCCCTGTTGATGGTCTATAGTGGTATAAAGCGAAGTTACGTCTAGGGTCCCGAATATCCAGTTTTTTCCAAATTTGATTTTTTCAAGTGTTGAAATTATATCTGTCGTGTCCTTGTTAAGATTGCATAAGTTTAACAGGTTGTAGTAATCTATCGATGTATTGAGAGAGGTTTGAGCTTATGGATCCTATGCCTGATATAATGGGACAACCTGGTGGTTCACTGTAATTTTTTGGGATTTTGGGAAGACAGTAAAAAATGGGTAGTCTTTTTGGAGTGTTTGTGATATAGTTATATTCTCGCTCCAAGAGTATTCCCTTTTCTTTGCCTTTTGTCACAGTATTGTGTCAGTTCTTTATAGAATTCTAGTGTGGGATCCTTAGTTAGTTTCATATATATCAACTATTGTTGATTGTCATGGAGTGAGACCACCAAAGAGTGTTGTCAACTACATACAACCATAAACCTATTTTGTTTTTTAATTCTTTATGTATTGTGATTCATTTTTTAAGCAAAAATAAATATATTTTTAACTAGTACTGCTGTTATCTGATCCAGATATAGGAGTGCCCTCCCTCCACAATTAAATAACCACTATCAGTCTATATTTTTGGGCAAGGGTGTAGCCCAATGGGAGTGAGCACCCATACCGTGCATTCTGAGGGATGAGCCATTGAATATATAACAGTTTCCTTATATTGAGTATTGGCCAATACATATTGTTTAAACTCTATATTTTATATATATCTATATCTATATATATATTTATGAGTGCCGATCTATCCATACAAAGAGTATAGTGCTGCTGTTTGAGAGTGAGCTGTTCAAAAGGACATCCCTGTATCTGTCCAGGCCTTGTGCCGGACGGAGGACAGAGAGTCTGAAAGCCAGACTGTTCTGCCTAAAACCGGATCTCTGTTCACTCTAGGGGCAGCCTGCTGTAGAGGTCCTAATTTAGGTGATGGTCCACTATGGAGGTCAGTGTTAAGGGGCATATTGCTGTAGAGACCACTGTTAAGGGGGTGGGGTGTTATGGAAATCACTGATAAGGAGACGGGGTACTGTGGAGGTCACTAATAAAGGGGCAGCCGCTGTGGAGGTCACTGTTAAAGGGGTGGGTCACTGTGGAGGTCACTGTCAAGGGGACAGGATGATGTGAAGGTCACTGTTAAAGGGGCGGGCGCTGTAGTGGTCTTTGTTAAGTGGGCAGGGAATGGTTGAGGTCACAGTTAAGGGGACGATCCACTATAGAGGTCAGTGTTAAAGGCATGGGTGCTGTAAGGGTTACATTTTACGGGAAAGGAGCTCTGTGGAGGTCACTGTTAAGGAGGAAGGCCACTGTGGAGGTCAATGTTAAAGGGGCGGACACTGTGGAAGTCACTGTTAATGGAGGAGGGGACTGTGGAGGCCACTATTAAAGGGGCAGTGGGGTACTGTGAGGTCACTGTTAAGGCAGCGGGGTACTGTAAGGTCACTGTTAAGGAAGCAGGGTACTGTGGAAGTCACTGTTAAAGGGACAGTTGCTGTGGAAGTCTCTGTTAAGGGGGCTGGAAATGCAGTATTAACAGCAAGACGCATCAGCAGATGAGGACTCAGCCGAGGAGGTTAGCGAAGAGGATGGAGTCGGAGGAGTAGAGGAGGTGGCAGCCGGCCTGCCTGCAAGTCGTGGAGGTGTCACCAACTCCGCTGCAGAGCCACGTATTCCATGCTTGCCAGCCGTCAGCAGGTTTACCCAATGCGTACGTGATATACCTGCCCTGGTCGTGCTTTGCAGACCAGGTATCAGTGGTTAAATGGACCCTTGCCCCAACACTGTGTGCCAGACATGCCATGACTTCCTTTTCCACAATAGAGTACAGGTTGGGGATTGCGTTTTGTGAACAAAAAATTCGGCCGGGTACCTTCCACTGCGGTGTCCCAGTAGCTACACATTTTTTGAAGGCCTCAGACTCCACCAGCTTGTAAGGTAAAAGCTGGCGGGCTAAGAGTTCCGACAAGCCAGCTGTCAGACGCTGGGCAAGGGGGTGACTCTGTGACATTTCCTTGACAGACACCTGACTGTTAGTGATGTGGCGAACATAAAATTTTCCGTTCGCGAACAGCGAATGCGAACTTCCGCAAATGTTCGCGAACGGGCGAACCGGGCGAACCGCCATAGACTTCAATTGGCAGGCGAATTTTAAAACCCACAGGGACTCTTTCTGGCCACAATAGTGATGGGAAAGTTGTTTCAAGGGGTCTAACACCTGGACTGTGGCATGCCGGAGGGGGATCTATGGCAAAACTCCCATGGAAAATTACGTAGTTGACGCAGAGTCGGGTTTTAATCCATAAAGGGCATAAATCAACTAACATTCCTAAATTGTTTGGAATAACGTGCTTTAAAACATCCAGTGTGTGTATACGATCAGGTATGATGTTGTATCGATCAGGTAGTGTAAGGGTTACGCCCGCTTCACTGACATTGACAGACCAAACTCCCCTTTTAATGCACCGCAAACAGTTCATTTGCACAACCGCAAATTCCCCATTTGCACGAGGTTGGATACCAAGCTAGCCACGTCCCGGTGATGTCATTGAAGGTTTCTTCCTCCACCCAGCCACGTACAACACCAAGGGTCCCCAAAAGGTGAATTGAATTGATTTTTCGAACGGGGAGATGGTTAAAAAAAACGCTGGCTCCCTCCCCTTTGTTTTTATCCACGGTGACTGCGTCTGCGCCGTGCAATTTACTGTCACACCCGATATGAGTGCTATTTTCTGTAGTACTATTCTCATCAGTTTAATCCCTCTAACGTCCCCGACTCCCCAATCTGGGGGCCATTTATTAAATAGATTTTTCGAACGAGGAGATGGTTAAAAAAACGCTGGCTCCCTCCACTTTGTTTTAAACCACGGTCACTGCGTCTGCGCCGTGCAATTTACTGTCACACCCGATATGAGTGGTATTTTCTGTAGTACTATTCTCATCAGTTTAATCCCTCTAACGTCCCCAATCTGGGGGCCATTTATTGAATAGATTTTTCGAACGGGAAGATGGTTAAAAAAACGCTGGCTCCCTCCACTCTGTTTTAAACCACGGTCACTGCGTCTGCGCCGTGCAATTTACTGTCACACCCGATATGAGTGGTATTTTCTGTAGTACTATTCTCATCAGTTTAATCCTCTAACGTCCCCGACTCCCCAATCTGGGGGCCATTTATTAAATAGATTTTTCGAACAGGGAGATGGTTAAAAAACGCTGGCTCCCTCCACTCTGTTTTAAACCACGGTCACTGCGTCTGCGCCGTGCAATTTACTGTCACACCCGATATGAGTGGTATTTTCTGTAGTACTATTCTCATCAGTTTAATCCCTCTAACGTCCCCAATCTGGGGGCCATTTATTGAATAGATTTTTCGAACGGTAAGATGGTTAAAAAACGCTGGCTCCCTCCACTCTGTTTTAATCCACGGTGACTGCGTCTGCGCCGTGCAATTTACTGTCACACCCGATATGAGTGGTATTTTCTGTAGTACTATTCTCATCAGTTTAATCCCTCTAACGTCCCAGACTCCCCAATCTGGGGGCCATTTATTAAATAGATTTTTTGAACGGGGAGATGGTTAAAAAAACGCTGGCTCCCTTCACTCTGTTTTAATCCACGGTCACTGCGTCTGCGCCGTGCAATTTAATGTCACACCCGATATGAGTGGTATTTTCTGTACTACTATTCTTATAAGTTTAATCCCTCTAACGTCCCCGACTCCCCAATCTGGGGTCCATTTATTAAATAGATTTTTCGAACGGGGAGATGGTTCAAAAAACGCTGGCTCCCTCCACTCTGTTTTAAACCACGGTCACTGCGTCTGCGCCGTGCAATTTACTGTCACACCAGATATGAGTGGTATTTTCTGTAGTACTATTCTCATCAGTTTAATCCCTCTAACGTCTCTGACTCCCCAATCTGGGGGCCATTTATTAAATAGATTTTTCGAACGGGGAGATGGTTAAAAAAACGCTGGCTCCCTCCACTCTGTTTTAAACCACGGTCACTGCGTCTGCGCCGTGCAATTTACTGTCACACCCGATACGAGTGGTATTTTCTGTAGTACTATTCTCATCAGTTTAATCCCTGTTACGGGAGGTGGAGATGGAAATAGCAGCTTGGTCGGTCCTCTTACTCCCAAATTGGGGCACTGCGCGTGCACAGAGCAATGTGCTGTGACACCCTATATGAGTGGTGTCTTAACTAGTACTATTCCTATCAGTTTAATCCCTGTTACGGACCCTATCCGGTCGAATTGATTAACCATTGTCGAATTAGCGAACCATTACGACATCATGAAATAATTTAGTTCTGAGCTCTGTACTTGCTTTGTATTGGAATCGATGGGGATTTTTTTAATTGCCTGCATCATTTCTAATAAACTATTAAGAGAGTTTATTATGATTTTTTATTTTATGTATTAAAAACCCATACAACATATAAAAAAAAAGGTAAATTAATGTTTTTTCTATGAAATATTATCCAGCCGCCCGATCGCTTTTGGTCTGACCATAATGAAGCAACGACCTTATCATCTGGGGTGTGGCAACATTGCCAACACACTTATAGAGGTGAAGATGATTGCTTCATTGTGATACGCAAGCCCCTTCACCACAACAAGGTAACGATCACGAAGGGGAATTGACACTTGTATGTGCCTTTTTTTTTTGGTTTGTTTTTGCAGCCACAGTGCTGCAGCATAGGACAGAAAAATTTGGCATGTACACATGCCTTAAAAATAATGGCATTGTTGCAGCCGCTATTGTAGCAGCGGCCGGAAAAATTGATGTTTTCCAGGCAGAAAAGTGACTAAAGCATTGCGGCTTGAACCCTAGTTGGTGGTGGAGAATTCACGAAAGTCATCCGGTATGCAGACATTAAATACAGCAGCGTGGGGACCATTTTGAGGCCAAGGCATGTAATCAGGCCTTTTGTTAGTCAAACGTATCCCCCACTGTCAGTCCCTTCGGGATCCATGCCTCATTCATCTTTATGAAGGTGAGGTAATCAACACTTTTTTGACCGAGACGACTTCTCTTGTCAGTGACAATGCCTCCTGCTGCACTGAAGGTCCTTTCTGACAGGACACTTGAAGCAGGGCAGGCCAGAAGTTCTATCGCGAACTGGGATAGCTCAGGCCACAGGTCAAGCCTGCACACCCAGTAGTGAAGGGGTTCATTGCTCCTCAGAGTGTCGATATCTGCTGTTAAGGCGAGGTAGTCTGCTACCTGTCGGTCGAGTCGTTCTCTAAGGCTGGATCCCGAAGGGCTGTGGCGATGAGTAGGACTGAAAAAGCTCTGCATGTCCTCCATCAACAACACATCTGTAAATCGTCCAGTCCTTGCCGCCGTGGTAGGAGGAGGATTACACTCACCTCTTCCCCTGTTAGATTCCCGCTGTGCTGTGACATCCCCCTTATAAGCTGTGTAAAGCATATTTTGTTGTTTGGTTTTGAACTGCTGCATCCTTTCCGACTTTCGGTAATTTGGTAACATTTCTGCCACTTTCTGCTTATACCGGGGGTCTAGTAGCGTGGCCACCCAGTACAGATCGTTCTCCTTTATTCTTTTTATACGTGGGTCCCTCAACAGACATGAAAGCATGAAAGACCCCATTTGAACAAGGTTGGATGCAGAGCTACTCATTTCCCGTTCCTCGTCCTCATTGATGTCATTGACGGTCTGTTCTTCCCCCCAGCCACGTACAACACCATGGGTCCCAGATAGGTGACAACAACGAGCACCCTGGGGTGCCTGCTGTGGTTGGTCTTCCTCCTCCTCAAAGCCGCCACATTCCTCCTCTGACTCCTCTTCCTCATACTCCTCTTCCAGCGTTGCTGCAGGTCCGGCAAGCGATGATGACAAGGCTGTTTCTGGTGGTGATGGTGACCACAACTCTTCCTCTTCCTCTTCACGCTCATCTACAGCCTGATCCAGCACTCTTCGCAGGGCTCGCTCCAGGAAGAAAACAAATGGGATGAGGTCGCTGATGGTGCCTTCGGTGCGACTGACTAGGTTTGTCACCTCCTCAAAAGGATGCATGAGCCTGCAGGCATTGCGCATGAGTGTACAGTAACGTGGCAAAAAGATTCCCAGCTCCGCAGAGGCTGTCCTAGCACCCCGGTCATACAAATACTCGTTGACGGCTTTTTCTTGTTGGAGCAGGCGGTCGAACATTAGGAGTGTTGAATTCCAACGTGTCGGGCTGTCGCATATCAAGCGCCTCACTGGCATGTTGTTTCGCCGCTGAATATCGGAAAAGTGCACCATGGCCGTGTAGGAACGCCTGAAATGGCCACACACCTTCCTGGCCTGCTTGAAGACGTTCTGTAAGCCTGGGTACTTAGACACAAAACGTTGTACGATGAGATTCAACACATGTGCCATGCACGGCACATGTGACAACTTGCCCAAATTTAATGCCGCCAACAGATTGCTTCCATTGTCACACACCACTTTGCCGATCTCCAGTTGGTGCGGGGTCAGCCACTGATCCCCCTGTGCGTTCAGGGCAGACAGGAGTGCTGGTCCTGTGTGGCTCTCTGCTTTCAGGCAAGTCAACCCCAAGATAGCGTGACACTGTCGTATCCGGGATGTGGAATATCCCCTGGGGAGCTGGGGGGAATCAGTTGATGTGCAGCCAGACGCCGCAGCAGAAGAGGACTCAGCCAAGGAGGATATCGAAGAGGATGGAGTAGGAGTAGAGGAGGTGGCAGTAGGTCTGCCTGCAAGTCGTGGTGGTGTCACCAACTCCGCTGCGGAGCCACGCATTCCATGCTTGTCAGCCGTCAGCAGGTTGACCCAATGCGCAGTATACGTGATATACCTGCCCTGACCGTGCTTTGCAGACCAGGTATCAGTGGTCAGATGGACCCTTGCCCCAACACTGTATGCCAGAGATGCCATGACTTCCTTTTCAATGACATGGTAGAGGTTTGAGATTGCCTTTTTTGAAAAAAAATTTCGTCCGGGTACCTTCCACTGTGGTGTCCCAATAGCGACAAATTTTTTGAAGGCCTCAGACTCTACCAGCTGGTATGGTAAAAGCTGGCGGGCTAAGAGTTCTGTCAAGCCAGCTCTCAGTCGCCGGGCAAGGGGGGGACTTTGTGACATTGGCTTCTTATGCTCAAACATGTCCTTGACAGACACCTGACTGTGGGCAGATGAGCAGGAACTGCTGAAGGTGAGAGATGGAGTGGCGGGTGGTTGAGAGGGGGCAGGGAGGACAGCAGTGGTTGACGTGGCTAAAGATGCTGGACAAGGAGGAGCATGGTGGCTTTGAGTTTGTGTGCTGCTTGTACTCATGTGTTGATCCCATAGGCGTTTGTGATGTGAGATCATGTGCCTTCGCAAAGCAGTTGTACCAAGGTGGGTGTTGGACTTCCCACGACTCAGTTTCTTTTGGCACAGGTTGCAAATGGCATTGCTTTTATCAGAGGCAGACACACAAAAAAAATGCCACACTGCTGAGCTTTGCAATGACGGCATTCTGGTGGTGGCAACAGCATGCGTTGACTGGTGTGCTGTCTGGCTGACCCCAGGTGCCGATACATGCTGTCTGACTGTGCCACTAACTCCTTGCGACGACCTCCCCCTGCTTCCAACTCGTCTCCTCATTCTCTCTGTCTCTCCTTCAGAACTTTCCCCCTCTTCTTCTCTTCGAGCAGGCACCCACGTGGCATCCGTGGACACATCGTCATCATCAACCGCTTCACTTGTATCTGACACCTCAGCAAAGGAAGCAGCAGCGGGTACAACATCATCATCATAATCATCACACTGTACGTCCATGTGTGTAATCCTGCCTTACTGAGACATATCCCTGTAATCTACATCATCTGGCAATAATGGTTGCGCATCACTAATTGCATCCAACTGATGTGTAAATAACCCCTCTGACAGATCAAGTGAAGCGGCTGTGGTGGCTGTGGTGGTAGTGGTGGTGGTGGCGACGGGCGGGTGCGTGGTAACTTGAGAGCAGGTGACCGAAGCTGAGCTGGAAGAGGATGGTGCGTCAAGGTTCTTAGCGGAAGCTGTTGAAGATTGGGTGTCCTGTCTAAGCCAGTCAACTATGTCCTCAGAATTTTTCGGGTTCAGGGTACGTGGCCTCTGTCTAAAAATTAAATGCCTTATTTATCGGCAAGCTACTGTGCCACACAGGTATGAGTGGTTGGCACTGGCAGTGGGCACACTACAGTCAGTGGAAGAGGGCCTGACACACACTGGCAGCAGGCAAGCAACTGAATTTAGACTACTGTCTAAAAATTAAATGCCTTATTTATCGGCAAGCTACTGTGCCACCCGGTATCAGTGGTTGGCACTGGCAGTGGGCACACTACAGTCAGTGGAAGAGGGCCTGACACACACTGGCAGCAGGCAAGCAACTGAATTTAGACTACTGTCTAAAAATTAAATGCCTTATTTATCGGCAAGCTACTGTGCCACCCGGTATGAGTGGTTGGCACTGGCAGTGGGCACACTACAGTCAGTGGAAGAGGGCCTGACACACACTGCCAGCAGGCAAGCAACTGAATTTAGACTACTGTCTAAAAATTAAATGCCTTATTTATCGGCAAGCTACTGTGCCACCCGGTATCAGTGGTTGGCACTGGCAGTGGGCACACTACAGTCAGTGGAAGTGGGCCTGACACACACTGGCAGCAGGCAAGCAACTGAATTTAGACTACTGTCTAAAAATTAAATGCCTTATTTATCGGCAAGCTACTGTGCCACCCGGTATCAGTGGTTGGTACTAGCAGTGGGCACACTACAGTCAGTGGAAGTGGGCTTGACACACACTAGCCGCAGGCAAGCAACTGAATTTAGACTACTGTCTAAAAATTAAATGCCTTATTTATCGGCAAGCTACTGTGCCACCCGGTATCAGTGGTTGGCACTGGCAGTGGGCACACTACAGTCAGTGGAAGTGGGCCTGACACACACTAGCAGCAGGCAAGCAACTGAAATTACACTAAAGTGTAAAAATGAAATGCCTGTTTTTGATGCAAAGTCCTGTGCCACACGGGATGACAGGGGTGGGCACTGGCAGTGAGTACACTACAGTCAGTTGAAGTCGGCCTGACACACACTAGCAGCAGGCAAGCAGCTGAAATTACACTAAAGTGTAAAAATTAAATGCCTTTTTTATGCAAAGTCCTGTGCCAGCCGGTATGAGTGGTGGGCACTGGCAGGGGGCACACTACAGTCAGTGGAAGTCAGCCTGACACACTCTGGCAGGCAACTAACCTTAGATTAAAGTGTAAAAATTAAGTGCCTTTTTTTTATGCAAAGTCCTGTGCCACACGGGATGACAGGGGTGGGCACTGGCAGTGGGCACACTACAGTCAGTTGAAGTCGGCCTGCCACACACTAGCAGCAGGCAAGCAGCTGAAATTACACTAAAGTGTAAAAATTAAATGCCTTTTTTATGCAAAGTCCTGTGCCAGCCGGTATGAGTGGTGGGCACTGGCAGTGGGCACACTACAGTCAGTGGAAGTCAGCCTGACACACTCTGGCAGGCAACTAACCTTAGATTAAAGTGTAAAAATTAAGTGCCTTTTTTTATGCAAAGTCCTGTGCCACACGGGATGACAGGGGTGGGCACTGGCAGTGGGCACACTACAGTCAGTTGAAGTCGGCCTGACACACACTAGCAGCAGGTAAGCAGCTGAAATTACACTAAAGTGTAAAAATTAAATGCCTTTTTTATGCAAAGTCCTGTGCCAGCCGGTATGAGTGGTGGGCACTGGCAGTGGGCACACTACAGTCAGTGGAAGTCAGCCTGACACACTCTGGCAGGCAACTAACCTTAGATTAAAGTGTAAAAATTAAGTGCCTTTTTTTTATGCAAAGTCCTGTGCCACACGGGATGACAGGGGTGGGCACTGGCAGTGGGCACACTACAGTCAGTTGAAGTCAGCCTGACACACACTAGCAGCAGGCAAGCAGCTGAAATTACACTAAAGTGTAAAAATTAAATGCCTTTTTTATGCAAAGTCCTGTGCCAGCCGGTATGAGTGGTGGGCACTGGCAGTGGGCACACTACAGTCAGTGGAAGTCAGCCTGACACACACTGGCAGGCAACTAACCTTAGATTAAAGTGTAAAAATTAAATGCCTTTTTTGATGCAAAGTCCTGTGCCACACGGGATGACAGGGGTGGGCACTGGCAGTGGGCACACTACAGTCTGTGGGCCTGCAGCTCCTCACACACAGGCAGGCCAGGCAACTGCAATATGTATATAAAGAAAAAAAAAAAAAGCAGACTAATGTTGCAGCCCTAAAAAGGGCTTTTTGGGGTGCTGTCAGGACACTGTCCTTACAGCAGAGATCAGATGAGTCTTTCAGGACTGGAGTGGACACTGAATTCACTAGCCTAGCTATCGATTTCCCAATTAAATCAGCAGCAACTACACTCGCTCTCCTCTCACTAAGACTGCAGCTTTAGAATGAATCTAAAATGTATGCTGTGCAGGAGGTGGGAGGGTCTGGGAGGGAGGGTATGCTGCTGATTGGCTGGAATGTGTCTGCTGACTGTGAGGTACAGGGTCAAAGTTTGCTCAATGATGTATAGGGGGCGGACCGAACATCGCATGTGTTCGCCCGTTGAGGCGAACGCGAACAAGCTATGTTCGCCGGGAACTGTTCGCCGGCGGATAGTTCGGGCCATCTCTACTGACTGTGGGCATATGAGCAGGAACTGCTGAAGGTGAGAGGCGTAGTGGCGGGTGGTTGAGAGGGGGCAAGGAGGACAGCAGTGGTTGACGTGGCTAAAGATGCTGGACCAAGAGGAGGATGGTGGCTTTGAGTTTGTGTGCTGCTTGTACTCATGTGTTGATCCCATAGGCGTTTGTGATGTGAGATCATGTGCCTTCGCAAAGCAGTTGTACCTAGGTGGGTGTTGGACTTCCCACGACTCAGTTTCTTTTGGCACAGGTTGCAAATGGCATCGCTGTTATCAGAGCCAGACACACAAAAATTGCCACACTGCTGAGCTTTGCAATGACGGCATTCTGGTGGTGGCAACAGCATGCGTTGATTGGCGTGCTGTCTGGCTGACCTCGGGTGCTGATACATGCTGTCTGACTGTGCCACTAGCTCCTTGCTACGACAACCCCCTGCTTCCAACTCATCTCCTCCTCCTCTCTTTCTCCCCATCTGAACTTTCCCCCTGTTCTTCTTCTCTTCGAGTGGACACCCACGTGACATCAACAGACACATCGTCATCATCAACCACTTCACTTGTATCTGACAACTCAGCAAAAGATGCAGCAGCGGGTACAACATCATCACACCATACGTCCATGTGTGTAATGAGACATATCCCTGTTATCTACATCCTCTGACAATAATGGTTGCGCATCACTCATTTCTTCCAACTGATGTTTAAATAACTCCTCTGACTGATCAAGTGAAGCGGCTGTGGTGCTAGTGTTGGTGGTGGCGGCGGGCGGGCGAGTGGTAACTTGAGAGGTGCCCGAAGCTGAGCTGGAGGAGGATAGTGCGTCAAGGTTCCGAGCGGAAGCTGTAGAACACGGATGTCGAACAAGCGGCCCTCCAGCTGTTGTAAAACTACAACTCCCACAATGCCCTGCTGTAGACTGATAGCTGTAGGCTGTCCATGCATGCTGGGAGTTGTAGTTTTGCAACATCTGGAGGGCCGCAGGTTGGGCATCCCTGCTGTAGAAGATTGGGTGTCCTTTGTAAGCCAGTCAACTATGTCCTCAGAATTTTTCGAGTTCAGGGTACGTGGACTCTGAACACTGGTCATTATTCTAGGGTCAAAGGAAATCACAGCACCACGACGGCCTGTGCGGACTGGCCTGCCTCTGCCTGTCATTTTTTTTTGATTAGTGGTACTGTGCGTGCAAGGTACTGTGCCACCCTATATCAGTGGTGTGCACACATTTCAGTCTGTGGGCCTGACACTCACTGGCAGGCAAATGCAATTATATTAAAGGGTAAAAATTAAATGACTTTTTTATCTGCAAGATACTGTGCCACCCGATATGAGTGGTGGGCACTGGCAGTGGGCACAGTACAGTCTGTGTGGGCCTGACACACACTGGCAGTGGCAGGCAACTGAAAATATATTAAAGGATAAAAATTAAATTACTTTTTTATCTGCAAGGTACTGTGCCACCTGATATGAGTGGTGGGCACTGGCAGTGGGCACAGTACAGTCTGTGTGGGCCTGACACACACTGGCAGTGGCAGGCAACTGAAATTATACTAAAGGGTAAAAATTAAATTACTTTTTTATCTGCAAGGTACTCTGCCACCCTATGTGAGTGGTGTGCACACAGTACAGTCTGTGCGCCTGCGACCTCTCACACACGGGCAGGCAACTGTTCTTACAGCAGATGAGTCTTTGATGACTGGAGTGGACACAGAACACTAGTAGCTAATGCTTTCGCTAGAATCCCTATATTAATTTAGCAGCAGCAGCACTCTCCCTGCTCTAACTAACACTGCAGCCTCAGAATGAATCTAAGATGGATGCTGTCCTTCCTTTTTGATAGGAGGTGGGATTGTCTGGCAGGAGTGTTATGTTGATTGGCTGGAATGTGTCTGCTGACTGTGAGGTACAGGGTCAAAGTTTGCTCAATGATGATGTATAGGGGCGGACCGAATGCATATGTTCACCCGCCGTGGCAAACGCGAACAAGCGATGTTCGCCGGAAACTGTTCGCCGGCGAATAGTTTGGGACATCTCTACCAACAAGGCTGTGACGTCAGCAAGGTGGTGGTGGAGTCATGTTTTGGGCTGGAATCAAAGAAAAAGAGCTGGTCGGCCCCTTTAGGGTCCCCGAAGGTGTAAAGGTGACCTCTGCAAAGTATGTGGAGTTTCTGACTGACCACTTTCTTCCCAGGTACAGACGGAAGAACTATGATTTCCATAATAAAATCATCTTCATGCATGATATTGCACCATCTCATGCTGCATCAATGGCTGCTATGGGGATAAAAGGAGAGAAAGTCATGGTGTGGCCTCCATCCTCCCCTGACCTCAATCCTATTGAGAACCTTTGGCTAAAGCAAAAGCTAAAGCTCTGTGAGGGTGGGAGGCAGTTTACATCCAAACAGCAGCTCTGGGAGACTATTCTGACATCTTGCAAAACAAATTCAAGCAGAAACTGTCCAACTCATAAGTTCAATGGACACAAGACTTGTGAAGCTGTTATCAAATAAGGGGTATGTTAAAATGTAACGTGACCTGTTAAAATGTTTAAAAAGTTAAAATGTTGTTAATAGTTTGATTGAAATTGCTTTTGATTTCAGTAAATATGCTGTAAACACAAATGACAATTTTCGTTTCTTTACAACCTATAAAATGTTGTGAAACTTACTTTGTGTAATAATTTGTAACATTGCATTGTAAATTTTCTATGTTAAATACTGTTATCATTAGGAGGTTTGTTCAATAAAATTTGAATTGTACTCTTAATAGTTGATAAAAGAATCATACTGACTGTTATTTACACCAATTATTTAGGAAAATGAGAAAAATATAATTTGCATAATAATTTGGAACAGGGTGTGTGTGTGTGTGTGTGTGTGTGTGTGTATATATATATATATATATATATATATATACATATATATATATACACATTCATATACACAGGTATAATTTAATCCAAAGAATTTGGAAATTTATGAAAATTTGATGAAGCCGAATTTCTTTGTGCTTTGTGGTAACGAGACAGATTTTTCCTAAAATGGCTACAGCAGGTGTTACAAAGTGAAAGTTAGAAGCCCGTGAACGCAATATAACCATAATGCACCCTGCCAATAAGAGATAGCCATCCCATATGATGCTACAGCCCTGTAAAAAGCCTCATCCCGAATGGTCTCCGCCATTTCACTGTGAGCTGAGCTTAGGGAGTGTTCCAGAAAGCTTTTAGTTGTAGAATATTGGATAGGGAGTGTGAAGGAAAAGTGCAGGGAGATCGTAGGGAGACTGAAGGACAGTGCAGGTTGAGTGTACTCATCATATGCATCTTGATGAACTGCTGCCACAACCCCAGTTAATCTGTTAGTTTATATATAGAATTACTGTGCCTCAGTATTAAAGGGGGTCTCTAACATATATCACCAGCTGCATCTTGTTGAATTGCTGGCACATTTGCAGTTTATCTTAGTTATATATAGAATTACTGTGCATCAGTATTAAAGGGCGGTCTAATATACAAACCGGATTCCAAAAAAGTTGGGACACTAAAAAAATTGTGAATAAAAACTGAATGCAATGATGTGGAGATGGCAAATGTCAATATTTTATTTGTAATAGAACGTAGATGACAGATCAAACGTTTAATCTGAGTATCTGAGTAAATGTATCATTTAAAAGGAAAAATATGTTGATTCAAAATTTCACGGTGTCAATAAATCCCAAAAAGTTGGGACAAGTAGCAATAAGAGGCTGGAAAAAGTAAATTTGAGCATAACGAAGAGCTGGAAGACCAATTAACACAAATTAGGTCAATTGGCAACATGATTGGGTATAAAAAGAGCTTCTCAGAGTGGCAGTGTCTCTCAGATGCCAAGACGGGTAGAGGATCACCAATTCCCACAATGTTGCGCAGAAAGATAGTGGAGCAATATCAGAAAGGTGTTACCCAGCGAAAAATTGCAAAGACTTTGCATCTATCATCATCAACTGTGCATAACATCATCTGAAGATTCAGAGAATCTGGAACAATCTCTGTGCGTAAGGGTCAAGGCCGGAAAATTATACTGGATGCCCGTGATCTCCGGGCCCTTAAACGACACTGCACCACAAGCAGGAATGCTACTGTAAAGGAAATCACAGAATGGGCTCAGGAATACTTCCAGAAACCATTGTCCGTGAACACAATCCACCGTGCCATCCGCCGTTGCCAGCTGAAACTCTACAGTGCAAAGAAGAAGCCATTTCTAAGCAAGATCCACAAGCTCAGGCGTTTTCACTGGGCCAGGGATCATTTAAAATGGAATGTGGCAAAATGGAAGACTGTTCTGTGGTCAGACGAGTCATGATTCGAAGTTCTTTTTCGAAATCTGGGACGCCATGTCATCCGGACCAAAGAGGACAAGGACAACCCAAGTTGTTATCAATGCTCAGTTCAGAAGCCTGCATCTCTGATGGTATGGGGTAGCATGAATGCGTGTGGCATGGGCAGCTAGCATGTCTGGAAAGGCACCATCAATGCAGAAAAAAATATTCAGGTTCTAGAACAACATATGCTCCCATCCAGACGTCATCTCTTTCAGGGAAGACCCTGCATTTTTCAACAAGATAATGCCAGACCACATTCTGCATCAATCACAACATCATGGCTGCGTAGAAGAAGGATCCGTGTACTGAAATGGCCAGTCTGCAGTCCAGATCTTTTACCTATAGAGAACATTTGGCGCATCATAAAGAAGAAGATGCAAGACGATTGAATAGTTAGAGGTCTGTATTAGACAAGAATGGGAGAGCATTCCTATTTCTAAACTTGAGAAACTGGTCTCCTCAGTCCCCAGACATCTGTTGAGTGTTGTAAGAAGAAGGGGAGATGCCACACAGTGGTGAAAATGGCCTTGTCCCAACTTTTTTGGGATTTGCTGACACCATGAAATTCTGAATCAACATATTTTTCCCTTAAAATGGTACATTTTCTCAGTTTGAACTGTTCCGTGATTTATGTTCTATTCTGAATAAAATATTAGAAGTTGGCACCTCCACATCATTGCACTCAGTTTTTATTCACGATTTGTATAGTGTCCCAACTTTTTTGGAATCCGGTTTGTATCTGCACATGCATCTTGTTTAACTGCTGCCAAAATCCATGTTAATCTTATAGTTTATACATAAAATTACTGTGCCTCAATTTTAAATGGTGGCCTAATACATGACCGTGAGCATCTTGTTGAACTACTACCACATTCCTAGTTAAATTGTTAGTTTATACATAGAATTACTGAGCCTCAGTATTAAAGGGTGGTCTAATATATATAGCTGTGTTTATCTTGTTCAACTGCTATCACATTCATGGTTAACCTTACATTACTGATACTGTTACTGTACACTATGGACAACAGACAGTTGCCTGTGCCCTCCAAAGGAACAGGAAGTGGAAAAAATGTTGCTGTAGCCAGCACAAGTAGCAGCAGAAGGAGGGGTGGTGGTAGCAACAGCTCAAGGAACAGGCCAGAGCTGTTACTGTCATCCTGTGGTCATGTTTTGACCAACAGCCTAACTGTACTGGAATGGTTGACTCGCTCTTCAACAACATCTGAAGTGACAACAGATACACACAGGCAGGAATCAGTGGGGTCCTCTGTCACCACGCTTAGTTGGCATGGCAAAAGAACTGCCTCTGGGCCCTTACCTGTCCTGAACCTGTCATTAACTTTTGCTGCTCCTTCTGCTAACCAAGTTAGGTATGCTGCCAGCTCTGTTCCACTTTTCAGCGAGGATAAGCTTTGTGAGGACAGTAAACAGTTTCAGGCCAGCACAGACTACGAGGGGATGTCCGCTGATAATGACAATCAGGTGGAAGCACATGTTGGGAAAGCTTAGGGACGTGTGCAAGAGACAGGTGAGGGTGACACAAGTGATGAGTTAGGGATGAGCAAAGCAAGCTTTGGATCCTAGATCAGAGATTCGTCTCTTTACAGCATTAAAATGTAGGACATACAAATTTGGCTTCAGTTCCACGGTACCAATCGGAACCGAAGCCGTGTTCGGATCCAAGTTTTAAAATGTATTTTCAGTTTAAAAATCAAATACCAAAGTTATTCACTGAAGTGTAACGAGACTTCAGGAATAACTGACTTCTCCTCGTCTGAGGTTAAACATTTTAATGCTGCACGGAGATGGCTTTCTGTACAGCATTAACCCGAAGTTTTGAGCGAAGCAACTTCGGATCTAGTATCTGAAGCTCGCTTCGCTGATCCCTTGTGACGACCAAACAGATGAAGATGTTGATGTAGCCAATCGCACGTGTGAGCTGGGTGAAGAGGGTACATTGTCATCATCAACAGACGAGGGTGGCAACATGCCCGTGAGACAACAAGGTGGAAGCGTGCCTGTCAGACAGCAAGGAGGAAGCAGTGAGAGATCTGAAGCCAAACGCCGGAGGGGTACACCGTCTGCTACTCAGGAGACTACCTGTAAGGAACACACCAGCAGTGCACGGGTTCATGAAAACAGTGGCAGGCAGGTAGGCATCATGCAGTGGTGGAATGAAAATGCCATACATGGGAATTTTTCACTAAGTCACTGGGGGACGTTAGGCTGGCAGTATGCAGGATATGTGGGCAGAAGGTAATGCTTCCATGACGACCCTGCATCAACACATGGATCGTCACTATTAGAGATGAGTGAATCGAAATCAAACCAATTGACTTTGATTTGAATTTAAGGAAAAATTTAATTTGTAACAAAGCCAAATTTCCTCGCGCTTCATGGTAACAAATCCATTTTTCCTGAAATGAAAGTGAAAAAAAGAATACATACCTCATCCATTTGCTCACAGAGAGGACGTCACTGCGAGCAGTTGGATACGGTCGGTAATAGAGATGAGCAAATTTTTCAAAAGTTCAATTCGGCTGATTCGCCGAATTGTACAAAAGAATTTGCTTTGTGACTAATTACTTCGTCACAAAGCGCATTTTTTTGTAAGTACTGGGTGCAATGACCGGGGGCTAGCTGTCATTGTACCCCACAGATGCCGCGTTCATACATGTTTTTAACATTAAAAAATGAAATCAAAATTACCGCCTCCATTTGCTCACGGCGGGCAAGCCGCCATCTTGCTTGAAGATCTGGTGCGAAATCTCGTGCGGCACGAAATTATGTTATCACGCCGGCCGACATGGTGACGTCATAAGTCACCACTCGTGGGATTTCGGCAGAGAACTTCAATCAAGATGACGGCTGGCGGCCCATTGCGAGCAAATTAAGGAGGTAATTATGATTATTTATTTTTTTACCCTATTTCAGGTTAAATCGATTCGCTTACACGAAGCACGAGGAAATTCGGCTTTGAGGAGAATGAAATTTATCCTGAAATTCGGATAGAATTCCACTTCGCTCATCTCTAGTGGTTATGTATTTTTTTTACCCTGATTAATGCCTCAAAGTCGTGTATTTTAAAGTCAAATGCCGTGATCAGCAATGAACGCGGCATCTGAGGGGTTCAATGACGGGGAAAGGCGCAATCGCCGCTCCCCCTCATTACGCCCACTACATACAATGGAATGCGATTTGTCAAATTCGACGAAGCAGTCAAATCGAATTTTTGATAACTTCGTTCCTCACTAGTCACCATAAAGTGGCATCGGAAAATCGTGCCACTCATTTAGTGTTACAGCCTAAGGCTGCATTCACATGTCCGTCACCCTGGCACCCTGCTTAGTGCAAGAGCGCACAGCGTCATTGGTTGCTATGACGCCATGTGCTTCCTGCTGCCGCCGCTGCACAGTGATACACTCCTATGATCTATATGAGTGTATTACTGTACTGCGGCGGCAGCAGGAAGTGCATGGCGTCATAGCAACCAATGATGCCGTGCTCTCCTGCATTAAGCTGGGTGCCAGTCCAGTATCGCACGGTCTGTGTTCCCTGGACGTGTGAATGCAGCCTAATGCTTCATCTCCCACTGGCCTACACCCCTCTTCAAACATCAGGGCTTGACAACATCAGCAGAAGGAAGCTATTTTTCCATTCTGTCAACTTCAATGTTGTCTATTGCTCTTGATGCTCCTCCTACTACTACTACTGGTTACTTGTTTCAACAGCAATAGATCACTGAGGAGATTGAAAAAAGACAACAGAGTTCACGCCAGTACTGACGTATGTATTTGTAACTACTGTATAGTCAAAGACAATTTATGTCACTTACAGCCCACTGGGTAAATGTCGTTCCGGGCCAGGTACAATAGCAACTTGGCCAGGTGATCACAATGCTGCCTCCTTGTAATCATGGGATTTCTGCTTCAATGTCCTCCTCTGCTTCCTCATTCTCCACCTTGACCTCACCTTCCCCTCAAGGCACAGTTCACAGTGGTCCTCCAACATGTCACCTATGCAAAGCTAGGCATTGTCACCAGGGGTGCACTACCAATTAGGCCAGGTGAGGCCTCAGGCAGCACCCGGTAGGTGCAAGAGGGGGGCAGCGGAAGCACCATGGGCATTTAGCGGTTTCATTGTGACAAAGGGGTTAAGATAAGAAATTGGCATTGGGAGGGTGCTGTTTCTTTTTTTTTTTTTTTTTTTTTATTCTATTTAAAGAAATATCTTTAGATACAAATTCATTCACCAGAACGGAAAAACAACAGCCCATTCTGGTGCCGATAAACATCCTAGGCCAATTCAATAACGAACACACATCCATTAAGTTTAATCCCCACCCCTTCCCACCCTAGCAAGGTGACGTCGATGCATTATCCGCAGCCCCCCCCCATCGGTAAGGCCTATCCCACGACACATCCTTATTCTATCTTAAACCTTATTCCCCTTATTTCTTTGGTTTCAATCTTTCATATATACATATACGGTACAACAATTGTTCCCATTCTTCCAATGATGGCACAACCGCTACTCCCCAGTACCTGACTAATAATACTTTAGCCACTATACAGCCTCTTAACCAATCTTGCTTGATTTTTCCCTTTATGTCCCTGTCCGTGCCAAGGCCCAGAATCGCAAAGATTCCATCTGGTCTCCACCTTGTACCAATTGATTCAGAGAGGGATTCCAGTACTTGGCCCCAGAATTTCTGTATCGCCGCACACTGCCATACTAAATGAAAAAGATCAGCTTCTTTATCACCACACTTCCAACATTCCTGCACAGAGCTATCATTGCCCTTAAACTTGTTTATCATTTTAGGTGTATAATATAGCCCATGTATTATTTTGAACTGAATTAATCTGTGACTTATTGAGGGTGTTTCCCTACTTATGTTCTTATATATCTCTGGCCAGCATCCCTCTGAGATTCCCAGTACCCGGTTCCAGTTACTCTTACTTCTAAACATAGTTACTTCAGCCAAAGCTTCCCTTAATTTACTATAGATATCAGATATCTTTTGTTTTCCCTCTCTCCCGCTTACGGCACAATATTCCAAGAACCCATTTCTTTGTATCTTCAAATAACTCTTATCAACCGTGCAGTCATATGCGTGCTTCAATTGCATATATCTGTATATATCTAATAAAGTGCCCCGCGTCCCAATTAATTCCTTATAGGTCTTTACCCCTTCCAGACCTACAATATCCCCCACTTTTGTGATATCTTTCTTAATCCAGTACTCCGTATCTTTTATTTAAAAAAATTCCAGCAAGTTTGTGTTATTCCATAATACCGAGAAAGGTAGTGCATGTGAGATCTGCAACAGCTTTTTCAACCTATTCCACACTTTTTGCATCGTGCTCCTATTTATACATAGTGATTCCTTTTTATCCAGTTGTCCTGATTCTAGCTCTAAAAACACATTCTCCATATGTCCTCCACTTTTAAGTGCCAAAAAATCCCTTAATCTGCTATTACCCACCGCCAAACATCTTTGCAATTGTGCACTGAAGAAATAGCCCTGGAACCATGGGATCGCTAGTCCTCCATCCCTCTCAGCAAGCCAGAGATATCTTTGCTTCATCCGAACTCTCTTCCTTCCCCAGATTAAATCGTTCAGCAGTCTTTCTAGATGGTAAAAAAACCTATCCTCTATCCAAATTGGGGCCGCCATAATTGGATATAATACCAGAGGCAAAATTATAGATCTAATAAGCATCATCCTGTCTGCTTGCGCGAGAGAAAGGTCCCCCCAAATCCTTACCTTGGCCTTAACCTTTTCTAATAGCGGTGAAAGATTTAGCTCGTTAAAACTGCCTATTTTGGCACCCACCTTGATGCCCAGGTATTCAATATGATCTGACACCTGCAACACGTCCAGCTCATAATCTACCTCGGGCACCTCCCGATTTAACGGCAATAATGAGGATTTTTTCCAATTTATGCCTAAACCTGCAAACCTACCAAACTCCTCTATAACGCCGATGACATGTGGGACCACCCTCCAACCATCTCTCAAAAACATAATCATGTCATCGGCGTAGAGACTCAGCTTATCCGCTTCCCCCCTGACACCGAACCCAACAATTTGTGGATCCTGCCTCATCCTTTCAGCCAAGGGCTCAAGACTGAGGGCAAAGAGTAAGGGGGAAAGCGGACAGCCCTGCCTCGTTCCTCGCCGAAGTTCGAACCTCCTGGAATTGATCCCATTTACCCTCACTACCGCATTAGGCAGTCTGTACAGCAGTTTAACCATCCTTATATATCTTTCCCCTAGTCCAAAGCGGGACATAACCTTCCATAGGAATGGCCACTCCACCCTGTCAAACGCCTTAACAGCGTCCAACGACAGGATGGAGCAGTCATCCTCCCCCCCTACCTGGAGATTCAAAAAGACCCTAAATAAACTGTCCTGAATCTGTCTCCCCGGGATAAAACCCGTCTGGTCTCCGTGAATCAGGGAAGCGGCGACCCCCTTCAATCGATTTGCCAAAACTTTAGCAAAAATTTTATAATCAGAGTTCAACAGCGAGATGGGTCTATAAGATCCCACCTCGCTGGAACACTTCCCTTTTTTAAGGATGAGGACGATCACCGCCTCCCTAAAGGACACAGGGAGAGATCCACAGGAGAGAGATTCCTTAACCACTTAAGCCCCCCTAGCTTAAACACCCTTAATGACCAGGCCACTTTTTACAATTCTGCACTACACTACTTTCACCGTTTATTGCTCCGTCATGCAACTTACCACCCAAATGAATTTTACCTCCTTTTCTTCTCATTAATAGAGCTTTCATTTGGTGGTATTTCATTGTTGCTGACATTTTTACTTTTTTTGCCATTAATACAAATTTAACGACATTTTTGCAAAAAAATGACATTTTTCACTTTCTGTTGTAAAATTTTTCAAAAAAAACTACATTTCTATATAAATTTTTCTCTAAATTTATTGTTCTACATGTCTTTGATAAAAAGTCCAATAAGTGTATATTTATTGGTTTGGGTAAAAGTTATAGCGTTTACAAACTATGGTGCAAAAAAGTGAATTTCTGCATTTTAAAGCAGCTCTGACTTTCTGAGCGCCTGTCATGTTTCTTCAGGTGCTAGAATGTCAGGAAAGTATAAATACCCCCCAAATCACACCATTTTAGAAAGAAGACACCCCAAAGTATTCGCGGAGGGGCATGGTGAGTTCATGTATCATTTCATTTTTTTTCACAAGTTAGCGGAAAATGACACTTTCTGAGAAAAAAAAAAAAAAGTTTCAATTTCTGCTAACTTCTGGCAAAAAAAAAAAAGAAATCTCAGACGGACTAACTATGCCCCTCAGTGAATACAGTGGGGTGTCTACTTTCCGAAAAGGGGTCATTTGTGGGGTGTGTTTACTGTTCTGGCATTTTGGGTGGGGCTAAATTGTGAGCCGCCATGTAAAACCTAAAGGTACTCATTGAATTTGGGCCTTTGCATTCAGGCTGCAAAAAGTGTCACTTATGTGGTATCGCCGTACTCAGGAGAAGTAGGGCAATGGGTTTAGGGTGTATTTTACATATACCCATGTTGGGTGAGAGAAATATCTCTGTAAACTGACAACTTTGTATAAAATTTTTTAAAAGTTGTCGTTTACAGAGATATTTTTCACACACAGTATAGGTATATATAAAAATACACCCCAAAGCACATTGCCCTACTTCTCCTGAGTACGGCGATACCACATGTGTGCCACTTTTTTGCAGCCTGGGTGCGCAAAGGGGCCCTAAAACCAATGAGTACCTTTAGGATTTCACAGGGCATTTTTACGCATTTGGATTCTCACGCTTTAGGACCCCTAAAATGCCAGGGCAGTATAAATACCCCACAAGTGACCCCATTGTGGAAAGAAGACACCCCAAGGTAATCTGTGAGGGGTATGGCGAGTTCACAGAAAAAAAAAAAATTTGGCACAAGTTAGCGGAAATTGATTATTTTTTTTTTTTTTTTTTTACAGTCTCATATTCCACTAACTTGTGACAAAAAATTATATTTTGCATGAACTCACCATACCCCTCGCGGAATACCTTGGGGTGTCTTCTTTCTAAAATGGGGTCACATGTGGGGTATTTATACTGCCCTGGCATTTGAGGGTCTCCGCAATCATTACACGTATGGCCAGCATTAGGAGTATCTGCGATTCTCCGTATATTGAGCATACGGGTAATGAGATTTTTTTTTCCGTTCAGCCTCTGCGCTGAAAAGAAAAAAACAAAACGGCACAGATTTCCTCATTCGCATCGATCAATGTGGATGAATAAATCTCTGCCAAAAATGTGCAAAAAAAGTAGTAAGGCCCCATTCGCACGTCCGTTAAAATGTCCGCATCTATTCCGCAATTCTGCGGAATAGATGCGGACCCATTCAGTGTGAATGGGGCTGGCGGTGATGCGGAGAGCACACTATGCGCCGCCGCATCAGCATTTCATGGAGCTGCGGCCGCAAACTTCCGGGTTTCGCCCCCAAGCATCCGGCCGCAGCTCCGCAAAAGATAGAGCATGTCCTATTCTTGTCCGCAATTGCGGACAAGAAAAGGCATTTTCTATATAGTTCTGGCAATGTGCGGATCCGCAAAATGCGGAAAGCACAATGCTGGTGTCCGTGTTTTATGGATCCGTGGATCCATGGATCCGCAAAACACATACGGACGTCTGAATGAGCCTTACAGGGGGTAATTAGTGTCAGGGGTGACAGGGGGTGACATGGGGTGATCGGGGTTAATCAGGGGTTAATCAGTGACGGGGTGGGGGTGTGGTGGATGGGTGGGGCGGTGTGGTGGATGGGTGGGGGGTCTGTGTGGTGTTTTGGTGCACTTATAAAAGTTTCTTTGGTGGTCCCAAGCAAAAGGGACCACCAAAGGAACGATCAGCAAGCATATCAGACGCCGTTAACAAAACAGCGTCTGATATGCCATTTTTTTAACTTCTACAGCCTGCCAGCGCACGATCAGCGCTGGCAGGCTGTAGCTTACCTTGTCCCCGACGTGATCCTGTGAACGCGCGCACGCGCGCGCGTTCACAGGAAATCTCGCCTCTCGCGAGATGACGCGCGGGCGCGTCAAGGAGGAACAGACCGACCGACCGCAGGACACAATCCTGCGTGAGGCGGTCGGAAAGAGGTTAAGAACCTCCAACAACATAGGTAGCAGGGTCTTTGCATGTAACTTATAAACTTCGAAGGGGAGCCCATCATTACCCGGGGATGTGTTGGATCTAACCTGCAATATCACCTCCTGCAGTTCCAATAATTGAATTGGCTTACTTAGCCCTTCGGAATTCAAATCATCCAAGCTAGGTAGTCTAATTTGGTCTAGATAGTTACCAAGATTGATTTTGTTGTAACCACATTCTGAGGTGTACAGGGCTGAAAAGGCATTTGCAAATTCCTCTCGGATCATTTCATTCTCTGAAATTACTGTCCCGGTTTTACTTCTGATCGTATTGATTTTAATAGGATCTTCTCGATTCGACGCTAAAGCCGACAGGAACTTGCTCGGACGGCCCTCTTCAAAGAAACGTTTTTGTCCCTGAAAAAATAACTTATTTTGTGTCTTGTTAATCTGCATTTGTCTATATTGGAGCATTACTTCTTGGAATTCCTTTCTAAGGGCCTCTGTATTTAGCTTCACAAGATCGTTTTGCACCCTTTTTATTTTATTTAGCAACTCTCTCTCCTGTTGGAAAAAGGTAGCACGTTTCGTTTTGATCTTACTATAGTAAATCCCTCTCAGAAATGCTTTAAGCGCATCCCAAACATAATGGATATGAGTTGATCCTATATTAACTCGCCAGAACTCTTCAATCATTATATCTACTTCTTCCACCTCATTCAACACCTTTAACCAGTGGGGATTCAACTTAAATGAACGGCTTCCTAACTGAGAGGTACCCTTACAGATTACTAAGACCGGAGAGTGATCCGATAACCCATGTACTTCATATTTCATTTTTACAACATGCTCTACCATTTCTTTATTCACAAGTGCCAAATCTATCCTTGAGAGAGAGCTATAAGTTGTGCTAAAACATGAAAATACTTTCTTCTGACCGTAGAGCTTACCCCATACATCTATTAAGTTGAACTCCTGACAGAATTGGAACAATGACGTACAGGACTGTTTAACCTTATTTGAAGATGTAATCCTATCTACCTCCGGGACCATAGCACAGTTATAGTCGCCCACCGCTATCAGCGGGCACCTCCCTTTTCCCTCCGCAAATTCCATTAAACTTATCAAAATTTTCCTGGAAAAAGGAGGAGGGATATAGACAAAAGCCATAATGACTTCCTTTCCGTACCAGATCGCATGCATAAAGACAAATCTGCCCTCAGTATCTTTCCTTACATCCAGTGGGACAAATTCCAGATCCCTGTGAATATAAACACTTACTCCCCTTGAGTAAGAGGAGTGGCAGGAGTGATACTCCCATTTAGCCCACCTCCTGCCCAAGAGGAGCTTGTTCTCCTTAGTCGCATGCGATTCTAGGACAGCTACTATTGCGGGTAGGTGTCTATTGATGGTGTCAAATACGGCGACCCGTTTTGTTCTATCTCCCAGCCCTCGCACATTCCAGGTTAATATTCTATGTTCTTGTACCATAACAAAAAAAGGGGCACACTTAAGGGAGCTGTAGTAGAATGCATCGACGTCAACCCTTCCCCTCCCCCCTCAACCCACCTCCTACTTGGCTCGTAGGACCACATGATCCATTTGCCTCTTCCACATCACCAACCCCTCCCACCACCGATCCCCTCCCTACCCCCCACCACCAACCCTCACCTCCACCCCCCCCCCACATCCCATCCCATACCCAAGGGCCCACCAACAGCATTATCTCAGATTCCTTCTGCATCACACCAATTCGAAGCTTCCACTGAGGTCCCAAAAAAATAAATGGAATCATTATAAACTACCCTTAAGCGTGCAGGGAACATCATAGAATATTTAACTTTTGCTGCTGCTAGTCGTTTTTTAATGCCCAGGAATGCCATCCTCTTTTTTTGTGTCTCATGAGAGAAATCCGGATAAATCTGAATCTGTCTATCCTCAAATTCAACTGTCTCCATTTCTCTTTTCCGTCGCAGGACCCAATCCCTGTCGCTTGCACACAACATTTTAATCAGGAGGGTTCACGGAGGAGCCCCGATAGCGGGTTTTTTGAAAGGAACTCTGTGAGCACGTTCTACACAGAAAGTCGAGGACTTCTCCTCTAGCTTCAAACTCCGAATCAGCCAGTCCTGAATAAAATTAGCCGGGTTGTTTTGTTCGGCGCCCTCCGGGAAACCCACAAATCTGAGGTTGTATCTGCGTGAGCGATCCTCAAGGTCCGTGAGTTTATCCCGGAGTTCGCCGAACTCCTGTTCCCTTACCTTCAGCTGTCCTCTACATCTTTCTACATCCTTGATCATAGACACCATTTCCCCCTCCATTTGCTTTACTTTAGTTCTTAATTTGGACATCTCATCTCTAATAATTGTCACATCTGATTGCAAAGTGGCTACTGACACTGCTAAATCTGTTACAGTTTTATTGGTAGTTTGGACTACCTCTAAGATGTCCTCTAATTTTTGGGCCATGTTCTCCGGCCCTTCTTTTTCTTTTACTTCTAGCTGGGAACTGCCCTGCAACTTACAGCCAGCAACTTCTGCCTCCGGAGTTGGAGGCTGGCCTCCCTTTTTCATCATACTCCTAGATTTAATAGGGGAGGATCTTAAAAACTTGTCTATCCTACCCTGGGGCTATTCCCCACACCTCCTACCCAATTGGGACTTAAACCCCCAGATTTCCGATTTTTTGGTGGCATAATGTCCTTCCCCTATTACTGTCCCAAAGCTCCCACACACAAGTGAGCCACGTAGTTCAAAAGTTATTTGCTCTTATTTGCAGTGTCCACTCTGCTGTCCACAGCCTTATATTCCAGCGTCCTTGTGACCGTGTTAAGGAGAACCCCCAAATGCGAGTCCAAGACCGTATATGGGGTCTACAGGCCCCTAGAGTCCACACTTTGTTGCAAAAAAAGATAGGAGAGTAGGGGGCAGAAGGGGAGGGGGGGGGGAGGGAAGGAAACGAAAAGGATGAAACAGAAGAGGGCACAGTTCTCTTCTAATACGCCAGTGAACAAGGCGCCGCGCTATACAGTCAATTCCACAAACTTGTCAATGCAAGTAAAGTTAATAAGGAGCGGTCTCACCCATAACGCTGGCGTCCGCCATCTGGAGACGATGTGCAGGCTTGTCTCAAAATGACATTACTTTCTCCCAAGGGTGAGAAGGGCGAGTAGAAAAGACGAAATGCGAGCCTCCCAGCATCACGACCAATCCACAGGGTCCTCAGCCGGATCTTCAACACTTCACACCACGGCGCTCCAGAAAACCGTCTCGGCGCGTAGGTTCGCTCCAAGCGCTCCTCCTCATCACAAAAGGGGCAACAGTAGGTACACGTGCTGCCTCAACTACCACAGCCGCAGTACAGTCAGCACAATCCGCACAGTCCATACAGTCCACGCACACCAGGATTTAGTTATGGCTGACCATAATACAGCGGCTGCCAACTTGCCTCCCCCACTCCCACGTGTACCATCCAGCGATCTCAGGGAACTCCACAGGTCCAGCTAAGCCTCTGCTCCCACCTATATCAACCATCGGATTCAGGCAGATTCAAGCAGATTCCGGCTTTCCGAGCGCCTTACAAGTTACCGGCGCCCCCAGGGACGGCATCGGAAGGCTGAACGCCACAGCGAGGATGCGCCCCCTCAATTACCTCCTACCGCCGATGCGGGAGCGCAGCCAGCTTGTACCGCCATGGATCAGCGAGAGAGGAGGGGGGACGGGAGGAGATAGGAGGCAGGAAGGGAGACCGGCGGGAGGAGCCGCAGCACGCCCACGTCCTACATCATGCCGCTACGGCCATGCTGGGTGCTGTTTCAGTTTTCGCCTCAGGCAGCAGAAAGGCTAGGTGCACCCCTGATTGTCACGCGGTTCTGCAACTGGTCAGCCTTGGTGAACAGAACTGCTCCACGTCATCTATAAAGAAATCAAACACTGGTTGTCTCCTCGCCAACTGGAGATAGGAAGCATGGTTACTAATAACGGGAAGAACATTTTTTCTGCGCTGCATCAGAGAGGTCTGACCCATGCGCTCTTCATGGTGCACATCTTCAATCTCATTATCACCCAATTCCTCAAGTCTTTCACTGAACTGCAAGAGCTGTTAAAAATGTCAAGGAAACTGTGCATGCATGCACTGCAGCCACTCTTACTCTGCAAAACACATAAGCTGCAAAAGCAAAATGTTATGCTCCAACATCGCTTGATATGCGACATTTACATGCTCCATTTGTTAGACCGCTTGCATGAGTAGAGGAAGGTGGTCCATTATTTCTTAATCCTGCAGACAGACAGGTCTACTCCCCAGTGACATCCAGCCTAATACAGGGAAGAGAAGGGGCAGACACCTTTTTTGCAGTCTGTGATGAAGGGAACTATATACACGCCATAAGTACAGTCTGGAGTCTAAAATCTTCCAGTTGGCAGACAAAGAAGTAAGATTATTTTGGACCATAAAATCTCTCAAGTCCTCTAAAGAGTGTAGACGAGTCCCTAGGGGCTTACGCCTGTTTAAAGAGATGACCCCACGTTCGTTGGAGCGTGGAAAGATATACATCAACAGTTTTCCATGCAAATCATGGGTCTCCTATTGGAGAGAAATAAGAAAGAATATGAAGCCATTACTGACAAACTGAACAAAGCGCGAGAAGAGCTACAAAAAAGACTGATGGAGTCCCAATTTACAAACTTTGAAAAAAGACTGAATAAAAAACTCCTAGCCACCCAGATGGAAATCAAGGAAAGAAAGAGGGATAGGTTTATAAGGGACAAAAATGATTATGAGCACGACCATGTATTCGACTGGGGTAAGAAAAGGTCTCGCCCCAGATGTGTGCCACGACGTGGACGTAATGATTTCTGGACTACAGATTCTGACTCCAGTCAGAGGGAAATGGAGCAGGTCCCACCAGTGGTCCCGTCCCTTTAGAAAAAGAACAAGAAGGGGACGTGGGAGATCCGCAAGTCGACGAGACTGAGACGACAGGTCTCTTGGCGACAATAGAGACAAATGAAGAAAAGTCCCGTACAGGCGCGCTGACATATTGGTGAATCTAACAGGGATAGAACTGCCCCCGGGCTGCATCCCGCTCCTCAATAGGGGTTTGGGGTTCAGCCTGGTTGAGCAGTTCTGCCCTGCAGACTTTGAGATTGATCTGTTTCTGTCTATTAGAAAATTGTTTCTCAAAAAAATGTTTCTGGAGTTCCCACCGGTCGACAAGCCCCCGTTGCCAGGAGAGATCCCAGTCACTAACTCTGCAACAGAGTTTCACTTGAAGGGTCGCTTTAATGAGGAGGAGATAGAGTGTATCCAGTTTTTAGCTGGCATGGAAGGAGAGAAAAAAGCCAGAGGTAGCATGCAGACAGAGAGGTAGGTAGGGGGCATCAGGTCCACCTTCCTTCCTCCCATGCCGGCCGGCTCAGCGATAGACCTGTTCCACAAACGAGTATTGAGGGAAATACGGGCATTGATATATCCAACGGCCTCTCCCAATATCACTGGGGATGAGCAACTAGCTCTCGCCTGGCTGAAAAAACAGGAGAACATCGTGATTAAGCCGGCCGACAAGAGAGGGAATGTGGTCCTGATGTCCAGGGAATATTATTTGGAAGAGGCAGGTAGACAACTAGGGGACGGCATGACATACCAAAAGTTGAAAGGGGATCCAATCCCGGGTATAACCGTCAGACTTAGTACACTAATAAATAAATATGTAACAGTTGGCCTTTTACCTAAAGGCATGGTCAAAAAACTTGTCCTTACTCATCCAAAAAACCCGGGCCGGCCTATCGTGGCTGGGATCGGATCAATGACGGAGCCACTGTCTGGCTATGTGGATTGGCTTCTCAGACCACTCCTCTCCAGCACCCCGACGTACCTGAAGGACACAGGAGACTTCCTCCGCGCACTCCGTTCTACTGAGTGGCGGGAGGAGTTTAGCCTAGTGTCCCTAGACGTTGAGAGTCTATACACGAGGATCCCCCATGACAAGGGGCTTCAGGCTATCAACCTCGTTCTCAACAGAAGCGACAAGGCGAAATATGTTCAATAGCTTCATTTATGAGGAACTTGATTTTGTCCTTACCAGCAATGTGTTCCAGTTCAATGGCCAGTGGTACCGCCAGGTACTAGGTACCGCGATGGGCACGCCCGTGTCATGCACCTTCGCGAACCTGTACCTGGCGGTATTTGAGGAGACGTATATATTTTCCGCGGATAACCCGTTCCTGCGGAACATTCATCTGTTTTTACGCTATGTTGACGACGTCTTTCTGATTTGGTCGGGCAGTGAAGAGCTGTGTCGCGAATTTGTAGACTACCCGAACACGTACAACCGGATGAACATGCGATTCACCCTCAATTTTGGGGGTGGGTCGCTGGACTTCCTGGATGTGCATGTCACAGTAGAGGAAGGTGTATTACACACCACGGGCTTTCGCAAGCCCACTGCGACTAATTCGCTGCTCCACCAGACCAGCTTCCATCCGCCATCGGTGAAGGAGGCCGTTCCTTACGGACAGTTTGTCCGTTTACGGAGGATCAACGACACCGATGGCGGATTCCGTCGTCAAGTTAAGGAGCTCAGTGACCGTCTGCTGGACCGAGGTTATCCGCGGAAATGTATCTCGGAGGCCTCACATGATCGGGACACATTGCTTGCTGAAAAAAGAAGAAGCACTGAACCTTCCCGTTTTGCCTTCACTTTCAAATTTAGTCCTGCTGCTGAAGTCAATAAACGAGTTATTAATGAGAACTGGGATCTCCTCAAGGGGGACCCCATCTTGAATACCTTCACCAGCCAGCACCCTTTGGTTACATTTAGGAAGTGCCAAACTATCAAAGACAGAGTAGTCAGTAGTACACTGCATGAACCTAGGGCTGAGACCTGGCTCACAAATAGAAGGCTAAAAGGGAACTACAGGTGTGGGCATTGCTCCTTCTGCACCACTAAACACGCAAAGTAAATGGCTCCAAGTAGGAGGAATCAGACATACTGTCAGGGACTATATAACATGTCGGACATCGTATGTCGTGTACGTGATCTTTTGTCCGTGTGGGAGGTTCTACATTGGCAAAACAATACGTCCACTTTTTGAGAGGATACGGGAACATGTCAATTCCATTCGTTCAGGCAAAGGATGCCCCCGCTTGATTGAGCATATTAGAACCGCACATAGCGGCTATCCACGTTGCCTCTCTTTTGCAGGCATGGAGCAGGTCTGACCCATCCCCAGAGGGGGGGATCGGCACCGGCTTCTCCTACAGAGAGAGGCAAGGTGGATTATGCGCGCCGGAGCTACCGGAGCAGCGGGTCTGAACGATAGGAATGATATGTCAGTATTCCTATAAAGCTGTATATCACGGCTATAATTGTGTCTATATTGCTAAGGCCTTGGCATTTAAACCAAAGCCGTGGCGAACAACAAAAAAAATGGAGTTTCTCCCCTTTTCCTCCCATGTCTTTGGAGTAATAGTATATATCCCTAATTATAATTAGATGGATGATAGGTAGTGAATATTTGGATGGTTGACACCACAGCTGTGGGCCTAACCGTGCTATATGAATATGTCAGTAATATGACCTCAATATATGTAATTATGCAAACACCATGTAAATACGATGTAGTGCGCTGTAGTAATCGATATGTGTATACCCTTCAGTATCTATGATTTTAACGTCACCAGTGCATGCGCTCAGCTGTTGCTTATGATGACGGCCACAGAGCGCCGCTTATATGACACGCAGGTTTGCGCAATGACGTGTCAACAGCCAGACGAAGCGCGATTTCACGAGTGAAACGGCCGTAGCCGCTTATCATCTGCAATCGGTTTGTCCGCCCCTGCACCCCGTTACAAGTGTCCTGTTACTAGGATGAATAAAGAATGTTGATATATTCACCTCAGTGAGTGCCGCAAGCCTTTCTTTGCCATTTCTCTCAATATCGCAATGGACTTTATCTCTTAACGCTGTTGCTGCTGAGCACCGCACACGAGGTCTACGGCTGTGTCGCAAGCATTGGTCTGAAAGGGGAGATCGGGTGCATCGCCTGATTGGAAGCAGTGCCACCATTTCTTATCTTTGTTTGACATATCTACTCCCCAGTGTAACTTATATGTTAGCCAGTGGCAGCTTATGCATGACATGTGCCATTTACTCAGACCCTTTGAGAAGGCCATTTTGTTTGTCAGTCAGCAGAACTACGGGATGAATCATGTCATTCAACTTCTTCCCGTCCTGGAGGAGATGCTGACAAATCTGATTGGCAAGGGGGACAGAAGACATGGCACCTACATTTGAGGAGGAGGAAGACGTGTACTTTATACACAACAAGGTGGTTTATCTGACCAAGCAACATGAGAGGAACAGGAAGAGCAGTAGGAGCAGGAGGAGCATGAGGAGGAGAGTGACAACAAAGACAAATCAGATGACCCCAACAGACTGTGGCAATATACAGTGGAGATGGAGGTAGGGAGGCCCTTTGAGTCAATTGTGCAAATGGCCAGATGCATGATGTCATGTTTGTGTAGTTACAGCCGCATTGTCATGATTTGGCAGAGGGATGACTACTGGCTATCCACATTGCTAGACCCTCACTACTGGTCAAAAATGGGGGCATTTTTAGACCTTCTGAGAGGAGTTGAGCGGACACCTGGAAGTTCAGGTTCGACAGGTTCAGCCGCACTTAACAAAAAAGTTTGGGTCAGGGACCCGAACTTGACCCGAACTTTACCCCGAACACCATTGAAGTCAATAGGGACCCGAACTTTTGGGTACTAAAATGGCTGTAAAAAAAAGTCCTGGACAGGGCTAGATAACTTAAAATAAAATAAATAAAAATTTAAAATTATTAACCTGCAACTCGGTGGAGGAGGTGGATGTGGAGTCGGAGGTTGTGGATGCGGTGAATGTGGTGTTGTAGGTGGAAGCGGCGATGGAGGAGGAGGAGGAGGTAGCCAGCTAACAATGTTTTTTTTTTTTTTTGGTAGCCCCCAAAATAATGGGACAAATAAAAAAAATAAATAAAAAATGAACGTGGGGGGCACTCAGTATTTGGAAAAATTGGACCTGTAATATGTGAATCGATAAAAAGTTTATTAATAAACATATAATAAAATCAATCCTGAGATACTGACAAATAACAACAGTCATTGGTAGTTACCATATAAAACACGCAATGTTGATATTCTATGGCTGCGTCAAAAGTAGGTAGAATGACCCACTAGTTTCAGCCAATGCAGTCTAATTGGTGAGAGCGTCCACTTAATTACTTGGTAAAAAAGATTAGAACAGAGTCCAAAGTGAGATAATAGTATTCCAGCATGTATAAACGTTTAAAAAGTTTAAAAAGTTGTTAAGTACTTTACCACTCTTCCACGGGATACTGGGATACTGGGATGACTTGTTATCGATTATGAGTGCAGACCGGGCCGTACACGGCGTCCCGTGTGGCCTCACTGTCTGAGCTGTGTCTCGGAGTCTTCTGCCAGGGTGGGCGTCTCAGGTGACTTGCGGGCGCTCATGTGATGGTGTCGTCACGTTATAGGCCGTTCATTTCGCCGGTCCTGCCAAGTGGAGTTGGCGACTCGCGTGACTTTCGGCAACTCTTGTAATAGTGCCGTCACGTTCTTTTTCCCAGGTCCTGTCTAGCAGTTGTAGAAGAATGGATAGCGCTGAAATGGCTAGTCCTTGCCGTTATCTCGAGTAATGTAAAAGCGACTTTGTTCTTTAATCTGCGGGGCACTCCATACGCGTTTCGGGGGTACTCCTCTTCCTCAGTGCCCTTTTATTCTTGATTGTTTCAGATTAAAGTTGGTTTGAAAAGCTGGAGTGGATTGTAATTGGAGACTCAATCTGGGCCATAGAAGTTGCCGGTATGGGCGTAGCCTCATATAGGAAATAATCATTATCATACAATATATAATTGGGAATGCAAATACAGGATAAACAGTAGGGAGAAAGCAGTGATAGTAAACATACATATTTATAGATATTTGCCTTTCTCTCAATATACCACCTTCGGACTAGAGATGAGCGAACACCTGGATGTTCGGGTTCGAGAAGTTTGGCCGAACTTCCCGAAAATGTTCGGGTTCGGGAACCGAACTCGACCCGAACTTTATCCCGAACCCAAACCCCATTGAAGTCAATGGGGCCCCGAACTTTTGGGCACTAAAAAGGCTGTAAAATAGTCCAGGAAAGGGCTAGAGGGCTGCAAAAGGCAGCAAAATGTAGGTAAATGCCCTGCAAACAAATGTGGATAGGGAAATGAATTAAAATAAAATAAAATAAATAAAAATTAACCAATATCAATTGGAGAAAGGTCCCATAGCAGAGAATCATGTGTCATATCACCCACCACTGGAGAAGGCCACTTTCAGTTATTTCGGCCCCAGCACACAGACAGAGGAGAGAGGTCCCACAGCAAGGAATCAATGCGTCATATAACCCACCACTGGAGAAAGCCATTTTCAGTTATTTCGGCCCCAGCACACAGACAGAGGAGAGAGGTCCCAAAGCAAGGAATCATGCGTCATATCACCCACCAATGGAGAAGGCCACTTTCAGTTATTTCGGCCCCAGCACCCAGACAGAGGAGAGAGGTCCCACAGCAAGGAATCATGTGTCATATCACCCACCACTGGAGAAGGCCACTTTCAGTTATTTCGGCCCAGCACCCAGACCGAGGATACAGGTCCCACAGCAAGGAATCATGCGTCATATCACCCAGCTCTGGAGAAGGACACTTTCAGTTATTTCGGCCCAGCACCCAGACAGAGGAGAGAGGTCCCATAGCAAGGAATCATGCGTCATATCACCCACCACTGGAGAAGGCCACTTTCAGTTATTTCGGCCCAGCACCCAGACCGAGGATACAGGTCCCACAGCAAGGAATCATGCGTCATATCACCCAGCTCTGGAGAAGGACACTTTCAGTTATTTCGGCCCAGCACCCAGACAGAGGAGAGAGGTCCCAAAGCAAGGAATCATGCGTCATATCACCCACCAATGGAGAAGGCCACTTTCAGTTATTTCGGCCCCAGCACCCAGACAGAGGAGAGAGGTCCCACAGCAAGGAATCATGTGTCATATCACCCACCACTGGAGAAGGCCACTTTCAGTTATTTCGGCCCAGCACCCAGACCGAGGATACAGGTCCCACAGCAAGGAATCATGCGTCATATCACCCAGCTCTGGAGAAGGACACTTTCAGTTATTTCGGCCCAGCACCCAGACAGAGGAGAGAGGTCCCATAGCAAGGAATCATGCGTCATATCACCCACCACTGGAGAAGGCCACTTTCAGTTATTTCGGCCACAGCACCCAGACAGAGGAGAGAGGTCCCATAGCAAGGAATCATGCGTCATATCACCCAACACTGGAGAAGGCCACTTTCAGTTATTTCGGACCCAGCACCCAGACAGAGGAGAGGTTCATTTAACTTTGGGTTGCACCGCAAGATCATGGTAAAGTTAAAAAAATGAGGATTCAATAAAGAAGTGCCCCGGAGTACAAGAATACATGGTTGAGGGGGAGGCAGTTATAAATGTCTATTCTGCGCAAGGGAGGCACAGGTCCTGTGGGATCCATGCCTGGTTCATTTTTATGAACGTCAGATTGTCCATGTTGGCTGTGGACAGGTGGCTGCGTTTGTCAGTAATGACTCCCCCTGCCGTGCTGAATACACGTTCAGACAAAACGCTGGCCGCCGGGCAGGCCAGCACCTCCAAGGCATAAAATGCTAGCTCTGGCCACGTGGACAAGTTGGAGACCCAGAAGTTGAATGGGGCCGAACCATCAGTCAGTACGTGGAGGGGTGTGCAGACGTACTGTTCAACCATGTTAGTAAAATGCTGCCTCCTGCTAACAGGTTCCGTATCAGGTGGTGGTGCAGTTAGCTGTGGCGTGGAGACAAAACTTTTCCACATTTCTGCCATGCTAACTCTGCCCTCAGAGGAGCTGGCCGTGACCCAGCTGCATTGGCGACCTCTTGCTCCTCCTCTGCCTTCGCCTTGGGCTTCCACCTGTTCCCCTGTGACATTTGGGAATGCTCTCAGGAGCGCGTCTACCAGCGTGCGCTTGTACTCGCGCATCTTCCTATAACGCTGCAGTGCAGGAATTAAGGTGGGCACATTGTCTTTGTACCGGGGATCCAGCAGGGTGGCAACCCAGTAGTCCGCACACGTTAAAATGTGGGCAACTCTGCTGTCGTTGTGCAGGCACTGCAGCATGTAGTCGCTCATGTGTGCCAGGCTCCCCAGAGGTAAGGACAAGCTGTCCTGTGTGGGAGGCGTATCGTCATCGTCCTCCGTATCCCCCCAGCCACGCACTAGTGATGGGCCTGAGCTGTGTCGGGTGCCACCCCGCTGTGAACCTGCTTCATCCTCATCCTCCTCCACCTCCTCCTCATCCACCTCGTCCTCCAGTAGTGGGCCCTGGCTGGCCACATTTGTACCTGGCCTCTGCTGTTGCAAAAAACCTCCCTCTGAGCCACTTCTAACAGACTGGCCTGAAAGTGCTAAAAATGACTCCTCATCCTCCTCCTCCTGGGCCACCTCCTCTTCCATCAACGCCCTAAGCGTTTTTTCAAGGAGACATAGAAGTGGTATTGTAACGCTGATAACGGTGTCATCGCCACTGGACAAGTTGGTAGAGTACTCAAAACTGCACAACAGGGCACACAGGTCTCGCATGGAGGCCCAATCATTGGTGGTGAAGTGGTGCTGTTCCGCAGTGCGACTGACGCGTGCGTGCTGCAGCTAGAACTCCACTATGGCCTGCTGCTGCTCTCCAGCATGTGCAAGGTCGAGTTCCACCTGGTGGGCACGTTGCATATGAGGCGGTGAGCGGGAAGGCCGAAGTTCCGCTGTAGCGCAGACAGGCAAGCAGCGGCAGGATGTGAACGCCGGAAGCGCGCACAGATGGCCATCACTTTATGCAGCAGCTTTGACATGTCGGGGTAGTTGTGAATAAACTTCTGCACCACCAAATTCAGCACATGCGCCAGGCAAGGGATGTGCATCAAACCGGCTAGTCCCAGAGCTGCGACGAGATTTCGCCCATTATCGCACGCCACCAGTCCGGGCTTGAGGCCCACCGGCAGAAACCACTCGTCGGTCTGTTGTTCAATACCCTTCAATCCTGCGCGGTGTGGGGCCTGTCCCCCAAACATATGAGTTTCAGAATGGCTTGCTGACGTTTACCCCGGGCTGTGCTGAAGTTGGTGGTGAAGGTGTGTGGCTGACTGGGTGAGCTGGTGGAAGCAGAGGAGGAGGAAGCCGAGTAGGAGGAGGAGGCTACAGGAGGCAAAGAATGATGCCCTGCGATCCTTGGCAGCGGAAGGACGTGCGCCAAGGAACTCTCCGCCTGGGGCCCAGCTGCCACTATATTTACCCAGTGTGCAGTTAAGGAGATATAACGTCCCTGGCCTTGCTTACTGGTCCACGTATCTGTGGTTAGGTGGACCTTGCCACAGATGGCGTTGCTCAGTGCACACTTGATTTTATCGGATACTTGGTTGTGCAGGAAAGGCACGGCTGTCTTGGAGAAGTAGTGGCGGCTGGGAACAACATACTGTGGGACAGCCATGGACATCAGCTGTTTGAAGCTGTCTGTGTCCACCAGCCTGAATGACAGCATTTCAAAGGCCAGTAGTTTAGAAATGCTGGCATATAGGCCCAGGGCTCGAGGGTGGCTTGGTGGGAATTTAAGCTTTCTCTCCAAGGTTTGTGAGATGGAGAGCTGAACGCTGCCGTGTGACATGGTGGAGATGCTTGGTGACGCAGGATGTGTTGTCGGTGTCACATCCTCTGTTTGGTGGGCGGCAGGTGCCAACATTCCTCCAGAGGCGGAGGAAGAGGCCGAGGCAGCAGCAGAAGAGGGAGCAGGGGGAGCCAGAGTGAGTTCCTTGCTTTTAAGGTGTTTACTCCACTGCAGTTCATGCATTGCATGTAGATGCCTGGTCATGCAGGTTGTGCTAAGGTTCAGAACATTAAAGGGGTTGTCCAAGTTATATTTATTGATGACCTATCCTCAGGATAGGTCATCAATATCAGATCGGCGGGGGTCCGACACCCGGCACCCCCGCCGTTCAGCTGTTTGAAGAGAAGGCGAGCGCCGTGCCAGCGCTGCCTCCTCTTCATTGTTTACCTACTCGTCGTTGCATCTGCAGCGGTGAGCAGTTGTAATTACACCCAAGCCGTTCCATTCATTTCAATGGGACGGCTCTGTAGTATACACTTGTATAGAAACGAGCCGTCCCATTGAAATTAATGGAACGGCTTCGGTGTAATTACACCTGCTCACCGCTGCAGATGCAACGGCGAGTAGGTAAACAATGAAGAGGAGGCAGCGCTGGCACGGCGCTCGCCTTCTCTTCAAACAGCTGATCGGCGGGGGTGCTGGGTGTCGGACCCCCGCCGATCTGATATTGATGACCTATCCTGAGGATAGGTCATCAATAAATATAACTTGGACAACCCCTTCAATGCCTCAATTCAGGCTCTGGTGGCACAGCGTGCAAACCACTCGGGTCTTGTCGTCAGCACATTGTTTAAAGAAGTGCCATGCCAGGGAACTCCTTGAAGCTGCCTTTGGAGTGCTCGGTCCCTGGTGGCGGTGGCCAGTAGCAGACAAACTCTCTTGGAGGCGCTGTTCTGCTTTTGCCCCCTGCTCTCTCTTTTGCTACGCTGTTGGCTCGGTCTCACCAATGTCTCTTCCTCTGAACTATGAAAGTCAGTGGCACGACCTTCATTCCATGTGGGTTCTAGGACCTCATCGTCCCCTGCATCGTCTTCCACACAGTCTTCTTCCCTGACCTCCTGTTCAGTCTGCACACTGCAGAAAGACACAGCAGTTGGCACCTGTGTTTCGTCATCACTCATCATCAGAGACGTGCGGACTCCGATGAGGTGGTATTCCCATGTCCTCATCATCAGGAAACATCAGTGGTTGTGCATCAGTGCATTCTATGTCTTCCACCACTGGGGAAGGGCTAGGTGGATTCCCTTGGGAAACCCTGTCAGCAGAGTCTTCAAACAGCATAATAGACTGCTGCATAACTTGAGGCTCAGACAGTTTCCCTGATATGCATGGGGGTGATGTGACAGACTGATGGGCTTGGTTTTCAGGTGCCACCTGTGTGCTTTCTGAAGAAGACTGGGTGGGAGATAATGTTGTGAACATACTGGATCCACTGTCGGTCACCCAATTGACTAGCGCCTGTACCTGCTCAGGCCTTACCATCCTTAGAACGGCATTGGGCCCCACCAAATATCGCTGTAAATTCTGGCGGGTACTGGAACCTGAGGTAGTTGGTTCACTAGGACGTGTGGCTGTGGCAGAATGGCAACGTCCTCTCCCAGCACAAGAGGGTACACTAACACCACCACGACCGCGTACGCATCCCTTACTAGATGTTTTCCTCATTGTTACCGTTCACCAAGCACCACAATAAGAAAAAAAATATTTGGCCCAATGTATTGATTTCAAATTCAGGCCTTTTTTTTGCAGACACCTAACACTATCTGCCTATTTATTTATGTAGCGTATTACACTAATCCAGGCACAGCAGTAACCACTGATTTAGGGGAATATCTCTTTTAGGGCTAGTATTTTGGCCCTGGATGAAAGGTATCCTTTTATGGACAAATTTACACTTGGCCTGCAACAGCTCGAATGCCAGATTCAGGGTATTGCTATTTTGGCAATTGAATTTCACCCCAGAACAAAATATACCCTTTTACAGACAGATTAACACTTGGCCTGCAACAGCTGGGACACCAGATTCAGGGTATTGCTATTTTGGCAATTGAATTTCACCCCACAACAAAATATATGTTTTTGCGGACACTATGAAACTTGGCCAGCCACAGCGGTAACCACTGATTTATTGTATTGCTATTTTGGCAATTGCATTTCACTGCAGAACAAAATATACCCTTTTACGCACAGATTAACACTTGGCCTGCAACAGCTGGGACACCAGATTCAGGGTATTGCTATTTTGGCAATTGAATTTCACCCCACAACAAAATATATGTTTTTGCGGACACTATGAAACTTTGCCAGCCACAGCTGAAACCACTGATTTATGGTATTGCTATTTTGGCAATTGAATTTCACCCCAGAACAAAATATACCCTTTTACGGACAGATTATCACTTGGCCTGCAACAGCTGGGACACCAGATTAAGGGTATTGCTATTTTGGCAATTGAATTTCACCCCAGAACAAAATATATGTTTTGGCTGACACTATTATACTTTGCCAGCCACAGCTGAAACCACTGATTTATGGTATTGCTATTTTGGCAATAGAATTTCACCACAGAAAATAATCAATCCTTTGCCAGACAGCAGACTGTATTATATTTGGCTAGCCAAAGCCGGAACACCAGATTTAGGGGATTGGTATTTGGGCAATTGTATTTAACCCCTTAATAAAATATAGAAATTACTATCCTGAGTTTCCAGGGGTGACAATTAGCACAGCCAAGCCCCTGATGTAGGATATAACAAAAAAAAACTAGTATTGATGGATTGATGGACTTGGTGGCAGCTTGTTCTGGTGCACCACAAGTCACAAAATGGCCGCCGATCACCCCAGAAAATAAGGTAGTTGGTTCACTAGGACGTGTGGCTGTGGCAGAATGGCAACGTCCTCTCCCAGCACAAGAGGGTACACTAACACCACCACGACCGCGTCCGCATCCCTTACTAGATGTTTTCCTCATTGTTACCGTTCACCAAGCACCACAATAAGAAAAAAAATATTTGGCCCAATGTATTGATTTCAAATTCAGGCCTTTTTTTTTACAGACACCTAACACTATCTGCCTATTTATTTATGTAGCGTATTACACTAATCCAGGCACAGCAGTAACCACTGATTTAGGGGAATATCTCTTTTAGGGCTAGTATTTAGGCCCTGGATGAAAGGTATCCTTTTATGGACAGATTTACACTTGGCCTGCAACAGCTCGAACACCAGATTCAGGGTATTGCTATTTTGGCAATTGAATTTCACCCCAGAACAAAATATACCCTTTTACAGACAGATTAACACTTGGCCTGCAACAGCTGGGACACCAGATTCAGGGTATTGCTATTTTGGCAATTGAATTTCACCCCACAACAAAATATATGTTTTTGCGGACACTATGAAACTTGGCCAGCCACAGCGGAAACCACTGATTTATGGTATCGCTATTTTGGCAATTGAATTTCACCCCACAACAAAATATACCCTTTTACAGACAGATTAACACTTGACCTGCAACAGCTGGGACACCAGATTCAGGGTATTGCTATTTTGGCAATTGAATTTCACCCCACAACAAAATATATGTTTTTGCGGACACTATGAAACTTGGCCAGCCACAGCTGAAACCACTGATTTATGGTATTGCTATTTTGGCAACGTGACTCCAGCTTAAATAGAGGCTGGGTCACTTGCTGCACTTGGCCAATCACAGCCATGCCATTAGTAGGCATGACTGTGATGGGCTCTTCGGGCAAGAAGTAAAACGCTAGCTGATTTGCTGCTTTGCAGCCCTTCAGAAAGCGGGAAGTAATCGCCGAACAACGAACCCGAATCCGAACTTTTGTTCGAACTATGTTCGAACTGTTCGCTCAACACTAGATATATCCAGTATGCCTAAAAAGTAAAATTTTAGTGAAGACAGGTTAAAACTTCCACCTGCAAGAAGATTGGAACCTGGACCTATGTGTTTCTACCTAAACTTGGTCTTAATCACGGCTTGGAGGTTCACATCCACACAATCTGCCTTTATACATTCAAAGGCAGATGTAAAGGAGTATACTGCCTAAAGATATGATATATATATACATATATATATATATATATATATATATATATATATATATATAGGAAAAATTGTGGCAGCACCGTATCAAGTTTAAACGGCGGGTGCAAGCCTCACAGAGACCAGCCAGTCTCAAAAATAGTATACCAGGAAAAAAGGCAGCACTCCAAATATAAAAAGCAAACGATCAGTTTTATTCACCCATGTGGGCAGTGCGACGTTTCGGCTCCAAACAACTGAGCCTTTCTCAAGCTTTCTCAGCTTCCTGGTATATATATATATATATATATATATATATATATATATTGTGAGGCAGTGACAGGCCTCATGGCTGATAGAAGAGAGGAATGGCAGGAGTATCCATCTCTTTCCCATCAGTGGGCAGGTCTGAGGCAGCAACAGGTGCCACAATCAAGAGAGCATAAAGCTGTCCTCACAGTGAGATGGGTGTGCCCTGTGAGGTACAGAAGCCTGGAGTGGTTCTGTGTGTGGTTTGATCTGGGAGCGCTGAGAGACCACAAGGCTGGGAGTAGCCTGAAGTTTGGGGGGTCCCGCGACGCCTAGGGATAAGGGTCGCATGGTCAGCGTCGGGCGGACGACTGGACCACAATCCCCCAAAAGACACCGGTGAGGTAACAGCAAGGAGGCTGATGGACATTGGGCTGGGAAAGCCGCATGGGTGCCATGTGTGTGAACAGTGTCTTAGGTGAGTCAGGGACACACTGTGTTAAGTTAGAGCCCAGCCGGGCAGGTGTTTGTTTTGAATTTCATTTATTTATGTTGATGCTGGGACAATAAAGCGATGTTTTGGCCCCTAAAGCTGCGGTGGACGACTATCTGTATGTGAACGATCCTCGAGACCAGAGCTAACCCCCCACATTATATATTAGTAAGGCTGATTAGTCAGCCTGCATTTGTGGGAGGGGCGGAGGCTCTTCATATACGAGCCACAGCCTCACTCACGGGCGTGTGTTCTCAGGTGCACAGCTGCTGCTGGGTGTCATTAGCAAACTAGCTTCTCTGGTGGTAGGATCCTTTCTTTGCAGCATGGAGCTTGTTATTTCCTCTCTGCTACCGTAGCATGCATGCGCCATAATACGTAAGTAAGTTGGGCAGGGGCCGTCTCTCCTGGCCGGACGGAACCGACTTTGCTAGAGAACGGGAGGCTTCGCCTCAGTATCTGCTACCTAAGGTTTGTTGGTTGAGGCTAAATATTTCTATTTCTTTTCAACTTTGTTTGTTTGGTAATAGGAGTTAGTTCCTATAAGTCTTACAAGTTTTACTTCTCTTTGTTTGTCTCGTATGAAAAGTTACTTCATCCGGTTTGCTGTAAAGAAAGAGTTACCTGGGCTGCACGTGACGTCATGTTTTGAGATTGGACGCAGCTGTTATTGTTTAGGCCTCTTGCTGTAGCTGTTACTTGCCATGTGTCTCCCCCCTCCCTCCGCTACCACCATCTTTAGACTTCACGTATTTCACTTCTCATGTACTTAAAACCCTGCCGCACTTTTATGCTCTGCTGTTTTCCTGAGCGGCATTGACACCTTTGGCTTTCATTTCATGTCTTATGCCTACTACTGCACCATGCTTCATACGCCTCAGATGCATCCGCACGTCTTTTACTGTCACAGCACTTTCCTACTCTGCTCATTCCCAGACCAGCCTTTACATTTGGCCGTTACGCCATGTTTTACTCCCTGCTCACTTGAGCTGTGTCCACATGTCTGCTATTTTCATCATTCTTCACCTGCTAATCACATTCAAGCTGCGTTCACCTGTTGGCTATTACATCACATTCCGTACCCAGCCGACATCCGGATCCGTTTTACACTCCTGTTATTACATGTTGTACACACGGCTTTCAGCCATAGCTGCTACTGTTACTCCATTTTTATTCTCTGGACACATCACACTGGTGTTCACACCTTGCTCCACTCACAACCAGAGCAGTTTTCACGTGTCGACTGGTATACCATGCTTGCTCTGCTCAGTGAGAGCTGTGTTTACACGTCCGCTGTCACAACATGTTCATACTAGGCTTGTTTCAGAGCTGCATTCACGTTTATTGTTACATCATGTTTATGCTCCACACACATTTAGAGCTGCTATTCTACCAATTTCATTCTCGGCCACACCCAGAGGTGCATTCACACCTACGCTATCAAATAATTTTTTATTTTTTATTTTTTTGCACTCCACCCACGACCAGAGTTGCATTCATACGTCTATCGGTATATCATGTTTGCTCTACTCACACTCAGAGCTGCGTTCACACGTCCTATGCTACTTCAGGTTCTTTCCAGGCCTCACCAAAGCTGCTTTCCATGTCTGCTGTCACATCAAGTTAATATTCCGTTCACATCCAAAGCTGCGTCCGCATGTCTGCTTTTACATCTTGTCCTATACTCCATTCACTACTAGAGCTGCGTTCACGTGTCCGCTTTTGCATCACGTCAATACTCTGCTCACTTTCAGATTGCATTTATACGTCTGCTTTATACCATGCTTTTCATGCTCTACCCTTACTCAAAGCTGCGCCCATACCACGTGTTTTAGGTACCACTTACATCCAAAGCTGCATTCACCCATTTGTAGTTGCATCATGTTTTGTACTCTGCTCCCACTCAAAGCTGCATTCTCCTGTTCATTGTTACGTCATGGTTTTACTCAATAATCTCACCGGGGCAGTCTGCACCTACTGCTCTGGTACCTCTCTCCCGACAAACATAACTGCGCTCTTTTAAGGCTTACATTCCTTTCCTCGGTGGTCTGCTACATTCCATAGGCCGACTTTTCTGTTCATTCTTTTGGTCTTCTTTAATCCTGGTTCATATTCATTCAGACTGGTATCCTTTTACTTCTGGTTGGTATTCACTCAGAATGGTCTCCTGCCCCAGTTCACCAAACAGCTCCTCAGCGGAGGTCAGTGGGCCAATAGGAGTAAGTTTCCTGCTATGTTTTCACAAGCCATTCATTTGTTTGTCACGATAAGAGTCTTCTCTTAGCGAACTTGCAATGCCTCAGACTCTTGTTTTTCTCCCATCTGTTTCAATTTCATGTTTACGTTTCATGGTTCGCGGTGGTTAGTGTTTTATGTATGCCCGTGCTTCGGATTACTAATGTCTATATTTTCAAAGCCTGTTGGTCTTTGTTTCTTAGGCCCTTCTAGCCAATCCAATCATTCAAGCCGCTGCATATCCCATCAGGTCCGGCTTACATTTTAATTGCTTATCGTCACCACAACATCATCCAGATCAGTCTCTCGGCTTCGGGGGCCCTATGACTGATCTGCCCTAATGGCTCCAGGGGCCCCATGACCGTTTTTCATGTTTTGTTTGTTAGGGGTACGATATGGTTGTAGGCTGGTTAGTGTCCCAGGTTTTGTTGGAGGGGGTCATGGTTATGCGAGTCCCCAAGGCATTCTGGTGCTGCATAAGTGGCTTATTTAAAAAAATTAAAAAATAAATAAAATAAAAAAAGTCATAAGAGGCTCGCACGGGTGGCTCTTCGCTTATAGGACCTCATGATTGGCACCGACACTTGTAGTTCGCACAGCCATCTGATACTTTTTCCACCATGAGAGGCTCGCACGGTGGCTCTTCACTTATAGGACCTCATGATTGGAACCGACACTTGTAGTTCGCTTGGCCATCTGATACTTTTTCGACCATGAGAGGCTCGCACGAGTGGCTCTTCGCTTATAGGACCTCCCGACTGGCATCGTCATTCGCTGTTCGCACGGTCATCTGAGACTTGCTCCTGCCATAAGAGACTCGCACGCATGGCTCCTGCCATAAGAGACTCGCCGGAGTGGCTCTTGGCTTAGAGGATTTCACAATTGACATCAACATTGGTTGTTCATACGGCCATCTGATGCTATTTTCCATGGCACACCTTTCAGAATTTTTCTTTTGTTAATTTATATTTTACAGATTAGTATTTGCGGTTTCATTTCATTAAGAAGCTTACCCCATGTCTTTGTATTTTCAGGTTATCGAGTCCCGGTTAATTACTAAACCCGTCGGGTTAAGCCCCAATCTTTTCCCCAGCCGTCCTTAATTCTTAAGGTTTGCAGCCCGGCGGCTGCCCGGCCCCATAGGCCCTGGTGTCTGCTTCGGCCCCATGGCTTCAGGGGTGTGACCAATGGTTGTCTGTCCACCTGTGCAGCTATGCTTTTGGTTTTGAATGACTCACATCTTTACCTGCTTGCCAGCTTATGTTATTTAGGTTTCTTTGTAGTTAATGTCCGTTATTATCTCCATTTTCTGTCACGTTTCCCTTCATCTTTTGAGGTCACGCAATTGAACTCATGTTCGGGGTCATTTTCCACATCGGTCAGGTCTCGATGGTTTAATTTCACCAGGTCTCATGGTTTAATTTCACCTGTACCTTATTCAGGTCACTTATTATAGTTATAATTTCTTGTTAAAAAGAAAAACTCGGCTTCGGGGGCCCGATGACGGTTTCGGGGATATGATGACTGCTTCGGGGGCCCGATAACTGTTTTCAGTCCTGCTGAGCTGGTTGCCTGTTTTTTTGTCCATACATCACATACATACCTGCTTCCCTAATCTCCTAATAATCCATGTTGATCGCTCACTTTATGTTTTTGTCTGCAAACTGGTCCGGTTCGCCCTACAGCATCATTGTCATGTCTTACGCAGATACTTTGTCTTGCTTTAATTGTTCATGCTTTCGTTCAGGTCCTGCCAGAGGAGGAACAAGTAGGGTAATTCCCTCTAGCATTTCAGTCTCTGATCGTAGTCGATCATATCTGGTCAACCAGGTCCCCGTGCAAAGTCTTTGCCTTTTTACTAAGACCAGAAATTCATTTTCATTGGTAGCTTCATTGCAATTACTTCCCTCACTCATGGGAGGGCATAGACAGAATCTTGTATATTATGGCTTTGTAGCTTCTTGCCGCACTAACCTCAGACTCCCTACAACCACGTTGAATCGGGTTTGGACAAGGTCCAGCATTCCCTCACGGTAGAAGATTCAGATAGTAGGTCGGTCTTCACGTATCAGGCAAAACAATTCTCAGGGGTACAGAGAAGAACCACGGGTGGACCACGGCGAGCAGATGGTTGTTGTCTGGGGAACTATTCAAGGATTCTCTTCCTATCTACATGGTTCTTTCTGGCCCTCATTTCTGCATAGTCTAGGCAGTCAAGTTTCGGTTCCATGATCTCCTGAGGCTAGGGCATTGCCAGCACTCGCACTAGAACCAAAACTTTACAAGGTTCAGGTGTTTTTTATGATCCTTTTCACAACGTATTCCCAGTGCTCCATTCCGCTTTGGGGCAGTACTCGCAATATTGAGCATCATGTCTCCGGCCTTGTCATCCACAAGATAGGTTGTAGGTCTCCTTCTGGTCTTGCCTCATACACCCCGAATTTTCGCTCAAAGATCCCTGCCGCCTTGCAGTTAGGTTGGGATTAGTTTGCACATGCCATTCAAGTTCCTTTTCTACCCTACTTGGCCTGTCGGATCCGTCCTGCCGCTAGTTCACATGTGACCCCGGACTGCCACTTCGTCCCCATTGACTATAATGGGGCGGGGGCGGAGTTCCGGCGGCAGCACGGCAGTGCACGGCGAGAGGCAGCCGGACTGAAAGTACTGCATGTAGGGATGGAGCGGCAGTCCAGGGGCACACGTGAACTAGCAGCAGGACAGATCCGACAGGCTGTATACTAGCCAGAACAGCCTGATGGACTCCCCTGACGCTAGTGTGAAAATAGCCTAACCCAGTGATGGGCAAAGTGCGGCTCTCCAGCTGTTGCAGAACTACAACTCCCAGCATGCCCTGCAGTAGGCTGATAGCTATAGACAGGCTTTGTATGCTGGGAGTTGTAGTTCTGCAACAGCTGGAGAGCCGCACTTTGCCCATCACTGGCCTAACCCATAATTTTCAAATGCTCAGATGAATGGAGCAAAAAAAAATATATTATACATACACATATACTGGATTTCTATTCCTTTTGAACTAAAAAACAAATTTGAATATCAGACAAATCCTCCCCCACGCCTCACCTCATGAATTAGCTTTGATTAACCATATCTTTTGGTAAGCTGAATTTTACTAGCCACACCCAGGCCTGATTACTGCCAGACCTGTAGAAGCACAAAATCATTTAACCCCTTCCCGACATGTGACGTATTATTACATGCATTTCACGTAATAGTATGTAATGGTGATCGGTCAGGCACCGGAGCGGTGCTCAGCCAATCACTGCAGGGGTCCGGCAGTCCCTGATATCCGGGCCCCTGCTATATCCACGACATCGCTGTTTACAGCAATGACGGTGGATTAAGCCCTTCTATGCCGCGGTCAGTGGTGACTGCGACATAGAAGGGGTTTGCTGCGGGTGAGGGAGCCCATCGAGTCCCCGCGCTGATGTGGCGGGAACCCGATGGGTGACAGGGCAGCCCGATAGCTTGCATGGCATCATGTCCTGCCTTCTACGGGTGCCAAGGAGATCCAGCCTCAGGCTGCGTCTCCTAGGCAACCTGTTAGTATATTACTCTGTGTAATACACTAACCGGCACTGCATTACAATACAGATGTATTGTAATGCATTGCAGAGGGGATCAGACCCCCAAAAGTTGAAGTCCCAGAGTGGGACAGAAATAAAGTTTACCAAAAAAATGGGTTTCAATTAAAAAGAGAAGAAAAAAATGCCCCTTTCACCAGATTTTATAATAAAAAATAGAAAGTATACATATTAGGAATCGCCAAATCCGTAACAACCAGCTCTATAAAAATATCACATGACCTAACCCCTCAGGTGAACACCGTAAATAAAATAAAAAATAGAAACGGTGCCAAAAAAGCCATTTATAAAAAATAAAAATAAAACAAATATGGTATTCAGAAAATGGAGACACAAAAACATATATATTTTATTTAAATGCTTTATTATGTAAAACTGAAACAAACAGAAAGTTGACATATTTCATTTCATTTCGTCCGTAACAAGCTGCTTTATAAAAATAGCACATGATCTACTCTGTCAGTAGTGATGAGCGAGAATGCTCGGCCGAATAACTGTTCGGCTTGAGCATCGCTATGCTCGTCACATGGCGTTACTTGACCGAGTACCGCATCAGCTCAGACATAGACAGGGAGAGCAGAGCGTAGGAAGCGAATTTCACAGTTTGTATTATGAGAAAGCTTTTCCAAGACCCAAAAGTCCTTTTAAGGGCTACTTTGTGTGTGTGTTTTAAAGCAGCAATCTATTTACCTCCTGCAGTCTCAGTGACAGTGCTTCGGAAGGGACAGATAGTGCAGGTAGAGAAAATTGCTGTTTTTGCTACCATAAACTTTTCAAAGACCCCAAAGTCCTTTTAAGGATTACTGTGTGTGTTTGACAGCAGCAAGATAGTTTTATTTTATACCTAATGGTGACATATACTGTACATCATCCGCAGACTGTCTTTAATAATCTGGGCCACATCTAGTGTCAATTGTGTGTGGCTTTGTGCAAAAAATACTGAACTACATCTGCAAACGGCATCTGTATTACAAATTCCAATAATCTGGGCCAAATTTAGTGTCCATACTCTGTGATGTTCTGTAACCAATACTGTACTACATCTGCAAACAGTGTCTGTATTACAAATTCCAATACTCTGGGCCTAATATAGTATCCATAATCTGTGGTGTTCTATAATCAATACTGTACTACATCTGTAAAGTGTCTGTATTACAAATTCCAATAATCTGGGCCTACCTAATATAGTGTCCATAATCTGTGGTGTTCTGTAACCAATACTGTACTACATACAATGCTGTCCTGCATACGAAAACTGTTTCTTTAGCGGACAGTAAAACAATCTGCGCCACATCTAGTGACAAAACCATTAATATGAAGAAGGCGAGCACTAAAGGACGGGGAAGTGTGCGTGATGCTGATGCTGCACATAGAGGCCATGGCCCTGGGCACAATGAAACTGTGCCTGCTGCCAGTGCACCAGAAATTAAAAAAAAAACATCCACGTTCTGGGCAGCGCAGGACAACACTGTCGGACCAGTGCGAACAGTTGGTGGGTTGGATTGCTGAAGATAATGCTTCCAGTCAGTTAAGCACCACCCTCTCGTCCAGTCTCTGTAGCCAAGAGTCTGGTCAACCGAATCCTCACTCTGAACATCCTTCCTCCCACCATGGAGAGGCTTGCCAAAGTGATCCCACACTCTGATATTCTGAGGAGCTCTTTCCAGTGCCACTATTTGATTTGGCCCTCGAGCCCAGAACGCTTGAAGAGGGACCTGAGATATTGTGCCCTGATTCCCAACCTCTTGAGCCTTCACATTCTCAAGAAGATGAAGGTGGCGAACGGTAATCATTCGTTCACGAGGTGAATGATGATTAGGCATAGTTGTAAATTACTGAGGTTGTGGTTAGGTCAAGTCAGGAGGAAGAGCAGAGTGAGTAGTTGGAAGAGGAGGTGGTGGACGATGAGGTCACTGAACCAACATGGACAGCAGTACAGAGGGGGAGGGATCCGCAGCACCGCAACAGTCTGGAAGAGGCAGTGGGGCTGCAAAAGATTGAAGTCGGCCCACACCAAACAGGCCTGCAACTGTTAAAACGAGCACCCCCATGTGTTAATCTACCTTGCCAAGGGGTAGGTGTTCCACAATATGATGCTTTTTTGAGGAAAGTGCAGATGACAAAAGAGTGGTAGTTTGCAACCTGTGCCATACCAAAATGAGCCGGGCGTGAATACTAGCAACCTCACCACAACCAGCATGATCCGCCACATGGCATCCAAGCATCCTAATAAGTAGGCCGAACGCCTGGGTCCACAATCTGGGTCTGCGGGACACACCACTGCCTCCTCTTCCCCTGTGTTACGCACTGCTGGCCAATCGCCTCTCGAAGGCGCAGGAACGGATGCCCCTTGCCCTGCACCTGGACCTTCGAATGAACCATCATCAACAACGTCCACTTCCCTGTCCCAGTGCATTGTCCAAATGTCTATAACACAGGCATTTGAACGCAAGCGCCAATACCCACCCACAGGTCATAGCCCTAAATGCGCAACTTTCGAAATTACTGGCCTTTGAAATGTTGCCATTTAGGCTTGTGGACACTGAGGCCTTCTGCAGCCTGATGTCGGGGGCTGCCCCTGGGTACTCAGTTCCCAGCCGCCACTATTTTTAATATTGTGCCTTGCCCACCTTACACCAGCGTGTGTCCCAGAACATCACCCGTGCCCTGACCAACGCACTTACTGGGAAGATCCACTTTACCACAGACACACGGTGGCAAGGGATGGTACATTTCCCTGACCGCACACTGGGTGAATGTTGTGGAGGCCTGGGAGTGAGTCGTACCCTGGGAAGGCCCAGGTGCTACCCATGCCCAGGAGTGCGGGCCCTACATCCATCAAGGTCTCCGCCAGCAGCTATGTTACTGGCTCCAACCCCCACTTCTCTTCCTCTGCTGCCTCCTCCTCCACGTCCACCTCCAGCAGCAGTCAGCCATCACTCGCTAGCTGGAAGCAGTGTAGCACTGCTGTGGTAAGCATCAGCAGTCTGTGCTGAAGCTGATCTGCTTAGGGGACAAACAGCATACTGCGGCAGAGATGTGGCAGGGTATAAAGAACCAGACCGAGCAGTGGCTCTCGCCACTCAAACCATAACCAGGCATGGTTGTGTCTGATAATGGCCGTAACTTGGTCGCGGCTTTGGAGCTCGGCAACCTGACACACATCCTATGCCTAGCCCATGTTTTAAACTTAGTGGTTCAGCAGTTTATCAAAACCTTCCCCTAATTTGCAAGAGCTACTATTGAAGGCACGCCAAGTGTGTGCCCATTTTCGCAAGTCGTCCATAACGTCAGCCGATCTGTCACTGCTGCAGCAGTGCTTGCGGCTTCCAGCTCACCGACTGTTGTGCGACATGAGCACGCCCTGGAACTCTACGTTGTACATGTTTGGCCAGGCTTTGTGTGCAGCAGAGGGCAGTTTTGGAATACCAGCTGCAACATGGTCGTTGCCTTTCCAGTCAACTGCCACTATTCACAAGCGAGGAGTGGGCATTGATGTCAGACCTATGTGAGGTTTTAAAAAACTTTGATGAATCCACACAGATGGTTAGTGGCGATAACGCTATTATCAGCGTAACCATTCCACTGCCGTGTCTACTCAAACGATCACTGCTCACAATTAAGGACGGCGCTCTGAATGTGGCAGATGAGGAAATCAGTTTGTCTTCTCAGTGCAAATTGGACCATGGAGAGGAGGAGCTGGAAACAGTTGCCTCTGCTAAGGAGGGTAGTACCCATGGAACCTTAATTCCCTATGTTCAGTGTAGATGGGCAGAAGAGGAGGAGGATGAGGAGATGGAGAGTCATCCTGATGTCGACATCGTCGTCTTGCCTGTTGGTACTCTGGCACACACGGCTGGCTTCATGTTAGGCTGCCTTTCCCACGACCCTCGCGTTATACGCATTTTAGATAACACTGATTACTGGGTGATCACCATTCTCGACCCCCACTACAAAGAGAACTTCTCATCTCTCACTCCTGTGGTGGAGAGGACGAGTAAAACGGTGCAATACCAGAAGGTACTTGTTGAGAGATTGCTCCAAAATTTTCCATCTGACAACGCGGCCGGCAGAGTCCGCACTTCCTTAGGCAACTGAAGAAGGGGGACAAGGGGAACACACAGCAGTTCCAACAAAGGCAGGGCAACACTCTCCAAGGCATGGGACACATTTATAACACCCCGCCAGCAACCTCACCCTGAAGAGCAGCCTAGTGGTACAAGGAGGGAAAAGTTTTGGAAGATGGTGAAGGAATACATAGCAGACTGTGTCAGCATCCTAAATGATCCCTCAGTGCCTTACAACTACTGGGTGTCCAAGCTGGCCTGCCCTGCGTATCTGCTTGTCCACTGGCAATGCTGACAGGTTGACTCAGATAAAAATGAACAATGCCTGGATTGCCCTTGACTTCTCAACTCCACCAGAGGAGAGCTGAGCTGATAATGAACATAAAGGCAATTTCAATCTATAATTTATAATGTACTCAATCTATTGTAGTTTTTTCCCTTGCACCTTTTCCACCACAAAAAAATAGTATATGGTTGAATCTTGTTTTCTCCTTATCCAGATTGTATATATTCCCTCCACTCAATTTCTTTTTTTTATAGGATCGATTATAAGGTCAACTGAACAGCATGCACTCGCATATAATGTTTTAGAGCGTAAGCTCACCAGTAGGCTCTCGCCCCTAATGTTTTAGAGGGTCAGCTCAGCAGCAGGCACTAGCCCTTAATGTTCCAGAGGGTCCCCAGCAGGTAGTGTTGAGCGAACAGTTCGAGAATAGTTCGGGTTCGTACCGAATTTTGGGGTGTCCGGGACCCGGACCCGAACCCGGACATTTTCAAAAAAGTTCGGGTTCGGGTTCGGTGTTCGTCGATTACTTCCCGCTTTCTGAAGGGCTGCACAGCAGCCAATCAGCTAGCGTTTTACTTCTTGCCCTAAGAGCCCATCACAGCCATGCCTACTAATGGCATGGCTGTGATTGGCCAAGTGCAGCATTTGACCCAGCCTCTATTTAAGCTGGAGTCACGTAGCGCCGCACGTCACACTGCTCTGATTAGTGTAGGGAGAGGACGCAGCTTCTATCAGGGCGAGATTAGGCAGGTTAAAGTCAGCAACAGCACCTAATGAACGGATCAATTTACAGCTGAGAATCATTGAACTTCTGCTAGTTACTTGCTCGCTGGTTTTTAGGCTGCACAGAGCGTTTTTCTGTCACTTATTTTCTGGGTTGATCGGCGGTCATTTTGTGACTTGTGGTGCGCCAGAAGAAGCTGCCACCAAGTCCATCAATCCATCAATACTAGTTTTTTTTTTTTTTTGCTATATCCTACATCAGGGGCTTGGCTGTGCTAATTGTCACCCCTAGAAACTCAGGAAAGAAATTTCTATATTTTATTAAGGGGTTAAATACAATTGTCCAAATACCAATGCCCTAAATCTGGTGTTCCAGCTTTGGTTAGACAAGTATAATACTGTCTGCTGTCTGGCAAAGGATAGATTATTTTCTGGGGTTAAATTCAATTGCCAAAATAGCAATACCATAAATCAGTGGTTTCAGCTGTGGCTGGCAAAATAGAATAGTGTCCGAGGTAACGCACCCACGTACAGACGCACGTACACGATTCTTGAATAGTTGTATTATCGCGATAATAAAACTAACAGTGTAAAGTTGATTGTATTGCTCTAAGTTATATTCGCGTACGAATGTAACTTCTATTACAGCACACCAATACTAAAACTGACTAAGAGACAGCTTTAAGTTCTATTCGAACGCGATTGCAACTTTGGAACTTAAAGTGGTGTACGATTTTAAAAGTTGAGTACTAAAAGTTGGAATCGCAACGCGATTCTTATGTATTTGCTTAATCGCATTGCGATTACAACTTTGAGCTACCGATCACCATGGAACGCCTCCTCCAGTAGAATGTACTGTCGGATGTGAGAATTAAGTTGAAATCGCAATGCGATTATTATATATCTGCTTAATCGCATTGCCGTTTCAACTTAGCATTGCTAAATAATTCCATCCATATTCGTTAACTTACTGACTCAGTAAGTTAACGATATGGATGGAATTATTTAGCAATGCTAAGTTGAAATCGCAATGCGATTAAGCAAATATATAAGATTCGCATTGCGATTTCAACTTAATTCTCAGATCCGACAGTACATTCTACTGGAGGAGGCGTTCCCATGGTGATCGTTAGCTCAAAGTTGTAATCGCAATGCATTTATTGCGGTATATTATCCCTCTGGGTGTCTTTTACAGCCTTTTTAGTACCCAAAAGTTCGGGTCCCCATTGACTTCTATGGGGTTCGGGTTCGGGATGAAGTTCGGGTTGAGTTCGGATCACGAACCCGGACATTTTCCGGAAGTTCGGCCGAACCTCTCGAACCCGAACATCCAGGTGTTCGTTCATCTCTACCAGCAGGTCCTTGCTTCAAATGTTTTTGAGGGTCACCAGTAGGCCATGAGTCATAATTTTTCAAGGGTGTGTATGATGCCCTCCTTTATGGGTAATAAAGGGTGTATTGTACTGCCGGTTTGTAAGTTTTGGCAGCGCTTTCACTGAGTGTAGAAGTCCCTCTACCTGAAAAATTGTACCACAATGTGAATGAGGCCCTCCTTTGTTATATACAGGCTGTTTCTGAGTGCCTCTTGCTTATACTTTTTGGCAGCACTTGCGCTTTATATACAATTGAATATACAGGAAAGAATGTTTTCTAAAAATTCTTCCTGTGAAATTTATTTTTTTGGTGGGGTTTTGTGCATATTATTGTCATTCTGTAAAAGTGGCGTACAACTCGGACAACATGGTTCCCAGTAGCGACCTGGGAGTCCAAGATGCATCCAGACATCGTCCCCATGCTGTTCCCAATCCATTTTGGTGGTGTTTCTGTCACCTTCTGACCTTTTCCAATGGACAAGGTACCCACCCATCTTCAGAGCAAGGGGTGCCTGGTTGTTTCCTATTGACTTCCATTATACTCGGGTGCTCAGCCAGGCACACGAATATAGCAATGTGTTTGGACCAAATACCAGAATACTTTGATGCTCGATCATCACTACCTGTCAGATGAATATTGTAAAAAATAAAAATAAAAACTGTGCCAAAACAGGCATTTTTTGGTTACCTTTATAGTTGAGCAAACCCAGGTTCATACCGAACTTTACGATTTTTAGTACCCGGACCCGAACATTTTACTGAATGTTTGGGTTTGAGTTCGGTGTTCAACTGTTTTATGGCGCTCGTTGAAAAGCTGCAGGGCAGCCAAATCAACAAGCGTTTAACTAATCTGCCCTTAGAAGCCATCACAGCAATGCCTACTAATGGCATGGCTGTGATTGGCCAAGTGCAGCATGTGACCCAGCCTCTATATAAGCTGGAGACATGTAGAGCTGCACGTCACTCTGCTCTAACTAGTGTAGGGAAAGTCTGCTGCTGTGAGGGACAGATTAGGCAAGAATTCAGGTGTTCTTGGTGTACTGCAATCTTAAAACTATAGCGTTTATAGAAGCTGCTATGCTACATTTTTGTACCCAACCGTTGACACTCCAAATTTTTTTTTTAATCCATCCGTTAGTTAGTTGGGCGTCGGCAGCCATTTTTGCAAGTGCAGTGCCCTTGCAACTGAATGTGAGCTGCATGTGTGCAAGAAACTTTAATTCTGTTCTGGTAGCTCAGTGAAGGACAAATTCCCTTTTTTGGCCAGTCAAGTACCCCTGCGCCCTACAGTGCATACCTGGCCGTAAATATTATTCTATTAGATTAGTCTGTCACATATTTTTGTGACCTAAAGTGATTTCTTTATCTGTGTGCCACAGGCACTGCATATCTGACAGTCCAATAAAACCGTTAAGGTTTTGTGGTAGATTGCACATTTGCAGCCTAGTTTGCATTTCAGATATCCCAATTAACCAGTGAAATACTGCATTTTTATAGTTGGTTGAAAAAAACACTGTTATAGTGCCACATAGCACATTAGCGGCCTAGTCTGCATTTCAGATATTCCAATTAACCAGTGAAATACTGCATTTTTATAGTTTGTTGCAAAAAGCACAGTTTTTGTGATTGCACATTTGTGGCCAATCACGGCGTTTCACTAGTCTGCCCTTAGAAGCCATCACAGCCATGCCTACTAATGGCATGGCTGTGATTGGCCAAGTGCAGTATATGACCCAGCCTCTATATAGGCTGGAGTCAAGTGGCGCCGCACATCACACTGCTCTTCTCAGTGTAGGGATAGGATGCTGCTGCTACTGTGAGGCAAAGATTGGGGAAGAATTCTGGTGTACTTGGTGTTCAATCTTCAAACTACAGCGATTATTGAGGGTGCTATGCTGCATTTTTATACCCAGCCCTGAGCCCAGTGACACTGAGAAATAACTTTTTAACCATCTGCTAGTTCGGTGGGCGTCGGCGGCCATTGTTGCAACTGCATTTGAACTTCATGTGTGCCAGGGACATTACTTTAATTCTGTTCTGGTAGCTCCATAGAGGAAAAATTCCCTTTTTTGGCCGCTCAAGTGTGCCTGCGGCCGGCAGTGCATACCTGGCAGTGAAAATTATTCAATTACATTAGTCTGTCACATATTTTTGTGACCTAAAGCGAATTTTTTTTTTTTTTTTTTATCACTGTAACATACTGCATTTACATTGGTGCTACAAAAAAAAAACACACTTTTTGTGCTAGATAGGTGTCAGGGAATGAAATTTGTAAAAATCGTCTGTTCCTTTTACCATTTTTGCCGTATACAAACCCCTGCTCTGCATGTAACGGTCAGCAGAGGAAGAGACCATAGAGCAGGATTCAAGTACAGTGCAGCAGACAAGGAGGCTGAAGCAGAAACCAGCTTTATTAAAAGAGAACTCTAAGTGCCGGAAAATCAGATTAACAGTATGAACAGCTTGAGAATTCACAATAATGATAATGGAAATTTGCATAAAGACACAACTGAATCAAAAACACAAGTACAAAAATGGCAGGTTACTCTTTTCTAGATATTCCTACCTGTCCCCGCTACCCGGGGTGCACTTCCACTGTGCACTACCTAAATCCTGTTCCACTATGTCCTAACTCAGATTAGCATCAGTGCACTCACAGTTCTGTGTCCGGCATATGCAGGCAGATACAGTCTGGGTCCTGATCTGCTTTCTTGCTTGGCTCAACGTGGTCTTCTCCTTTATGTTAGGTCGCAGGTCAGGCATCCACGTGGCTCAGCTCTGGCAGGGGTGATGCTGCAAGCCTCACTTTGTAGTCTCTGTAACTCTGGTCCGAGAGTCAGCAGTTCAGGACATATCATCAGGCAGGGCCTGGAGTTCACTCACAAGCCCCTCTGGTAAGTGCCTCACACTGTAGCAGTCTCCCTTCTGTACCAGGAAACATCAGCTCAGTCAGGGAGCAAACACACTCTAAAGTCCCAGATACTGTGTCCCAGCAGGCAGGGAGAAATCACTCTAATCTTCCCTGTGGATCTCCCTCTGTGGACCAAGTCCTTCTCTGTGTACTCAGACACCTTCAGCCCAGGCTCACTGCTCAGCCCGGGAAACTTCTTTAACTCCTTATCCTCTGGAAAACAACACCTCTCACTGTCTTACCCAGCCACAGTGGCCTCTGGTGGCTGGAGGGAAACATGACAGTCTGTATATATATTAGTGCTGGAAATGCTGCTGGATGATCAGGGCTGCCTCTTACATGCATAGGTGACAGGGAGGTCAATTTCTAAAAATCATCTGTTACATTGGTGGGGGACATTTTACCATTTTTGCTGTATACAAACCCGTGCTCTACATAGGTGACAGGGAGATAAATTTAGTAAAAGCGTCTGTTACTTCAGTGGGTGACCACAAAAAATGAGAAAAGCATCAAATAAGGGAAGTGGCCAAGGTCATAGTGCTGCTGGTGTTGGTGGAGCTCCTGTTACAGGGAGGATGTGGTCGATCTGTGCCAGCTACACACCCAAATGAAACATCTTCCTCAGGTGAGATTAGACGACAGAGCTTTCAACGTTATTTAGTAGGCCCGAATGCCTCTCTACTAATGGTAAGGCCAGAACAAGTACAGTCACTAGTAGATTGGGTAGCTGACAGTGCCTCCAGTATCTTAACATTGTCTCCCACCTGGTAAACTGCAAAAAGCTCATAGTTGGGACCTGCAGGCCATGGGCATCTATCTAGCACCTCACACCCTTGCAAATCAGCCAAGCAGTCTGACCCACAAGTCATGCAGCAGTCTCTTATGCTTTTTGATGAGTCTTCTGGCAGGGTTTCACAGGGCCATCCACCTAGCCTTGCCACAGAAGTGGAAGAGATTGAGTGCACCAATACCCAATCACTTATGTTTCAGGAAGTGGACATGGGAGGACCACCGCAGCACGTCTCTAATGATAACGAAAAACAAGTGCCAACTGCTGCGGCTTTCTGCAGTGTGAAAACCGACAAGGAGAGCAGGGGTGAAGACTGGGTGGAGGACGATGAGGTCCTAGACCCCACATGGAATCCAGGTCATGCGAGTGACCTGTGAAGTTCGGAGGGAGAGGAGGTGGTCGCACAGAGCCACCAGCACAGCAAAAGAGGGAGCAGGTTGCAAAAGAAGAGCGGCCGTCCCCTAGACAACAAGCCTGCTACTGCCCACTAGTGTTGAGCGCGAATATTCAAATAGCGAATTTTTTGAGCGAATATCGGCACTTCGCTAATTCGCGAATATTTCGACTATAGCGCTATAAATTCGCTATTTCGAATATTTTTTTTTTGGTTATATTTTTTTTCTTTCCCACTCCCCAAAAGTAGTTCTTACCTGTACTGAGGATTCCTGGCTGCTCCGGTCAGTGCCCGTTGCCGCTTCTGCCGACTTCCGTGTCCATGGGAACGCCTCCATACTAGAATGTACTGTTGGATGTGAGAATTAAGTTGAAATTGCAATGCGATTACTTTATAGTAATATAAGTTATATTAATCGCATTGTGATTACAACTTGGCACTGCTATATTACATTAGGCTAGAATTAACGGATATAGTATATAGCAGTGCTAAGTTGAAGTCGCAATGTGATTACTTCGTTATATTAATCGCATTGCGATTTCAACTTATACCTGGTTTACTATGGTTGGCTTGGTAGAATTAGCGAATATGAGGAATGTATTCGTCATATTCCTCAAAACGAAGATAACAAAGTATTCTCCATCTTCGTTTTTGCTCCATATTCGTCAACTTCGATAATTCTAGCAATCAAATAGGAAGGTTGACTATAGAGACAGCTGTGTTTAATTCGCTATTCGATTATATTAGTCATAGTGAATAAGTGGTGCGACCATAAGCGGCGCCATGTCTATTACCCTGTTTTCATGTAACTGCTGCTGTATGGATTGATAATGAATTATTACTTTTGCCCAGACTAAATTGTCCGTACTGTAACCCCATTGGTTACAATAAAACAAAACACAACAAATTTTATAGAACAATAAAGTTTTATAAAACAATCTTTAAATAAAGAAAAATATTAATAACATAAATAACAGAAGCCCAAAAAAAAAATGAAAAAAATTATGGAAAATGTTTCAATTTTTTTTTGCTCTTGGAGCAGTTCATCCATTGCCTTTTGGTTGGCCTCCTCCATTACGGTCAGCTCGTGTGAGAATTTGAGCTTCAGCTCCCTTATTTTTTTCATCTGCAGCGCCATTAACTTTTTCATTCGTTCGCACTGCTCCCGCTGCACTTTTTAATTTTTTTTTATCATGTTGTTGTGCGCTGTAAAAGTAAAGGAAATAAAAATTTTAAATGTACTATGACAATGGTTGTTTTGTGTATAAAGCAGATGAATTCCTGTCTGACCCAAGAAGAAGTACATCAGAGACTTAAAAAGATTGAAATAGACAAATCGCCAGGACCGGATGGCATACACCCCCGTTTCCTAAAGTAATTAAGTAATGTCATAGCCAGACCCTTATTTCTGATATTTGCGAACTCTATACTGACAGGGAATGTTCCACAGCATTGGCGCATAGCAAATGTGGTGCCAATATTCAAAAAGGGTCCAAAAACAGAGCCCAGGCGCAGGGTAGGGTACCTCAGGGGTCCACATTGGGCCCTATTTTCTTCAATTTATTTAATGATCTTGTAGAAGGCTTACACAGTAAAATATCAATTTTTGCAGATGACAATAAACTGTTTAAAGTAATTAACACTGAAGAGGACAGTATACTGTGTATATATATATATATATATATATATATAGATCCCAGAGAAGAGGCAGCACTCCTGAGTTAAATGGTGATGACCTGAAGAGGACAGTATACTGTGTGTGTGTATATATATATATATATATATATATAGATCCCAGAGAAGAGGCAGCACTCCTGAGTTAAATGGTGATGACCCAATTTATTCCAAGGCAACGTTTCAGCCTACTCCATGAGGCCTTTGTCAAGAGATATATATATATATATATATATATATATATATATATATATACACTACAGAGGATAATATACTGCTACAGATGTAAGGTTATGCACATGTAAAGGAATAATGCAAGTCACCCGTACATACTAAATGGTAAAACATTGGGTAACACTGACATGGAAAAGAATGTAGGAATTTTAATAAACAGCAAACTAATCTTCAAAAAACAGTGTCAGGCAGCTGCTGCCAAGGCCAATAAGATAATGGGTTGCATCAAAAGGGGCATAGACACCCGTGATGAGAACATAGTCCCACCACTTTACAAATCACTGGTCAGACCACACATGGAGTACTGTGTACAGTTCTGGGCTCCTGTGAACAAGGCAGACATAGCAGAGCTGGAGAGAGTTCAGAGGAGGGCAACTAAAGTAATAACTGGAATGGGGCAACTACAGTACCCTGAAAGTTTATAAAAATTAGGGTTATTTAGAAAAAGATGACTGAGGGGAGATCTAATGACTATGTATAAATATATCAGGGGTCAGTACAGAGATCTCTCCCATCATCTATTTATCCCCAGGACTGTGACGACACCTCTGCGTCTGGAGGAAAGAAGGTTTGTACACAGACATAGAAGAGGATTCTTTACGGAAAGAGCAGTGAGACTGTGGAGCTCTCTGCCTGAGGAGGTGGTGATGGTGAGTACAATAAAGGAATTCAAGAGGGGCCTGGATGTATTCCTGGATATATCTACTAGAGATGGGTCGTTGATCCAGGGAGTTATTCTGATTGCCTGATTGGAGTCGGGAAGGGATTTTTTATTCCCCTTAAGTGGAGAAAATTGGCTTCTACCTCACAGGGTTTTTTTTTTTTTTGCCTTCCTCTGGATCAACCTGCAGGATACCAGGCTGAACTGGATGGACAGATGTCTTTTTTTCGGCCTTATATACTATGTTACTATGTTAATCCATTATATATTGGTTTAGTTAGGATTAATAATAGTTTCTTTAGACTTTAGGGTTATGGACCTAGTAGTTAAGTTAATGCTTTTTATGTAGATTAATTACTTTATAGTGTTCATGTTTTATATTACTGCTGTGTGTTGTACGTTCTTTGTTGACTGTTTCATAGTTTTTACACCATTTTTTAGATAAATGTTAATATGGTTTTGTGCACTTTATTTTTTAGTTTATATATTGGATGTTCCTTACATCTTAATTAAATAGTATGCCTCATTGAGATATTTTACGGAAATCAGTACACCAGTAACATCAGCTAGATGTAAAAAAAAAATTTTACGTGGATTTAATTAGGGTCCGGGTTTTTGGACTGAGTGCCCAGACAGATATAATGGCACAGGTCACTCCCGTACTCCATCAAGCCTTTTTAATAAAGTTTGGATAAAAAATGCTGTTCTTTTCAAGTGTGTGAAGGAGATGTGAAAACTGAACCTGCAGAGAAATGAGGATGGTCTCTGACAGACCCTAAAGAGTGGTTATATACTAATATTTTTGTTACACTGCTTGGATTGAACGAAAAGTGTGGGACTTTAGGTTATGTAATATTTAAAGTCTGAATAACAATTATAGGTTGAACTTGAACTTGTTTATAATTGCTTTCTTGAATAAAAGCTGCCTGTGGTAAAGACTAAACTTGACACCTTTGTGTCGTGTTTGGACATATTCTAAATTAAAACACCAACAGACTATATTTACCCTCCTGGCGGTGGGTGTTCACCGCCTCGTCTTCTTCCTCCTCATCATCCTCCTAGACCTCATCTGCCTCAGGTGGGCTATGGGCTTGATGCCCTGATGGTCCTGCCTGTTCCTCTTCCTGCTGCTCCTCCTCCTCATCCTCCGTCATCTCCTCTTCCACCACCACCTTCTTATTAGAGTGCTTAGCTCTTACTTTAGGAAGAGGCACCCCTGTAATGAACAAATTTTCCAAAAATACCAAGATAAACAAGGAAAGCAAAAAAAAGGTAATGGTACACAAATTAATCTATGGTGGGATCTTGATGGGATAATTATTACCCCTATGTTTGATTTCACATGATTTGGTGTTAGATGAAACTATGAATGAAGTCTTTTAGATGGTTTACAGTTGAGTACGTTAATAGTTAGAAATAGGTAGCAGGGGGGATTGATTCGCAAGGTACTGTTGCAGGGTTATTTGAAATTAGGTGGACCAAGTCAACTGTTTTGACATTGGATAAGGGTTTACATCATATATCTGTAGTGTATGTATATATTTTAAAGGAATAATCAGCTACATGTCCCAGCATTTACTAAATCTGTGCTGGAGAACTTTTAGGCAGAAGAGAAAACCAACTAAATTATTTATTGCAAATTTCCAACGTTACCATTGTACCTGAATACCAGTATAGTCTGTCTTCCACACAATTATTATTTTACTTTAACAGCCTGCCTACATTTAATATGCTGACTGTGCTGTTAACAGTGTGCCTGCGACACTGTATGGTAGGAAATGTCTAAAGCCGATTAGTACACCTTTGACCTCTTCAAGGGTAATCGGCCCACAGAGAGGGCTCTGAGTGCCACCTCTGGCACCCGTTCCATCGGTTCAACACCACTGAACTAAGTTATCAGTTGTAAAGGGATAGAAATACTTATTTGCATAACTGAACACATAAATAACAATAGTTGGGTGAAATAAAAATAATGTAAGCATCGTACCTGGAAATTTTTTGACTCTGACCTCTTTGACGAGATCCATCCGATGCCGTTTTAGGTCAGACCATTTCTTTAGATAGGCATCCTTGGAATGACTCTTGCCATTCTTCTGCCACAGAGTGTAGGTTAATCTACGTACAATATTTTGTTTTTCAGTACGAGAATTTAGATCATCATAATGTTTTTCCAACATAGTCTGCAAGATAACAATTAAAGGATGTAATCCCAAAGTTGTAAAATACAATTAATAGTAATTAATCATCTCAACCATAAAAAATAAAATTTTATATGAAAATGGTAAAAGAGTAGATTTATATAGTTCCCCATGGAACTATATGAAAGTAAAGTAAAAATAAAAACATTTTTATTCAAAGCAAATATAAGAATTAAACTCCACAGTGGATGCCACTTAAACAGTGACTTTAACAGATACCCCCACTTTAACAGTGACTTTGACAACGGCCTCCCCTTTAAGAGTGACTTGAACAGTGGCTGCCCCTTTAACAGTGCCCTCCCCTTTAACAGTGACTTTGACAACGGCCGCCCCTTTAACAGTGACTTGAACAGTGGCTGCCCCTTTAAGAGTGACATACTTATTAGGCAGAATTACTTACAGTAATCAAATATTCCAGTTCTTCTGGATCGAAATTGCTTTTTGCCATTTTCTTCTAATCGTCTGTAGAATCTGTCTCTCTCCACTCTCCTTGCGATCCAAAGACAGGCACGCACGTTTTGTTAACAGCGTCTGATATGTCTTCTGCTCGCTCCTTTGGTGGTCCCTTTTGCTTGGGACCACCAACCAAAGAAAACATGTGTAAGTGCACAAATCACCACACAAACCCCCCCCCCATCCAACCCCCCCCCCGTCACTGATTAACCCCTGATCACCCCCTGTCACTAATCACCCCCCTGTAAGGCTCATTTAGACGTCCGTATGTGTTTTGCGGATCCATGGATCCGCGGATCCACAAAACACGGACACTGGCAATGTGCTTTCCACATTTTGCGGATCCGCACATTGCCAGAACTATATAGAAAATGACTTTTCTTGTCTGCAATTGCAATAGGACATGTTCTATCTTTTGCAAAGCTAGGGCCGGATGTTTGGGGGCCGAAACCCGGAAGTTCGCGGCCGTAGCTCCGCAAATGCTGATGCGGCGAGCACAAAGTGTGCTCTCCGCATCACCGCCGGCCCCATTGACACTGAATGGGTCCGCATCTATTCCACTGAATACATGCGGACATTTTTGCGGATGTGTGAATGGGGCCTTACTTTTTTATTTTTTTTGCACATTTTTGGGCAGGGATTTTTTCATCCACATTGATTGATGCGAGTGAAGAAATTTGTGCCGTTTATTTTTTAATTTTTTTTAGCCCAGAGGCTGAACGAAAAAAAAAAATCTCATTACCCGTATGCTTAATATAAGGGGATTAGCAGAAACTCCTAATGCTGGCCTTACATGTAATGATTGCGGAGACCCCTAAAATGCCAGGGCAGTATAAATACCCCACATGTGACCCCATTTTAGAAAGAAGACACCCCAAGGTATTCCGTGAGGGGTATGGTGAGCTCATGTAAAATTTTATTTTTTGTCACAAGTTAGTGGAATATGAGACTTGAGAATATGAGACTATGACATTTTTTTTTTTCTGTGAACTCGCCATGCCTCTCACGGAATACCTTGGGGTTAGAGATGAGCGAACACCTGGATGTTCGGGTTCGAGAGGTTCGGCCGAACTTCCGGAAAATGTCCGGGTTCGTGATCCGAACTCAACCCGAACTTCATCCCGAACCCGAACCCCATAGAAGTCAATGGGGACCCGAACTTTTGGGCACTAAAATGGCTGTAAAAGACACCCAGAGGGATAATATACCGCAATAAACGCATTGCGATTACAACTTTGAGCTAACGATCACCATGGGAACGCCTCCTCCAGTAGAATGTACTGTCGGATCTGAGAATTAAGTTGAAATCGCAATGCGATTCTTATATATTTGCTTAATCGCATTGCGATTTCAACTTACTGAGTCAGTAAGTTAACGAATATGGATGGAATTATTTAGCAATGCTAAGTTGAAACGGCAATGCGATTAAGCAGATATATAATAATCGCATTGCGATTTCAACTTAATTCTCACATCCGACAGTACATTCTACTGGAGGAGGCGTTCCCATGGTGATCGGTAGCTCAAAGTTGTAATCGCAATGCGATTAAGCAAATACATAAGAATCGCATTGCGATTCCAACTTTTTAGTACTCAACTTTTAAAATCGTACACCACTTTAAATTCCAAAGTTGCAATCGCGTTCGAATAGAACTTAAGCTGTCTCTTAGTCAGTTTTAGTATTGGTGTGCTGTAATAGAAGTTACATTCGTACGCGAATATAACTTAGAGCAATACAGTCAACTTTACACTGTTAGTTTTATTATCGCGATAATACAACTATTCAAGAATCGTGTACGTGCGTCTGTACGTGTGTGCGTTACCTCGGACACTATTCTATTTTGCCAGCCACAGCTGAAACCACTGATTTATGGTATTGCTATTTTGGCAATTGAATTTAACCTCAGAAAATAATCTATCCTTTGCCAGACAGCAGACAGTATTATACTTGTCTAACCAAAGCTGGAACACCAGATTTAGGGGATTGGTATTTGGGCAATTGTATTTAACCCCTTAATAAAATATAGAAATTTCTTTCCTGAGTTTCTAGGGGTGACAATTAGCATAGCCAAGCCCCTGATGTAGAGATATAGCAAAAAAAAAAAAACTAGTATTGATGGATTGATGGACTTGGTGGCAGCTTCTTCTGGCGCACCACAAGTCACAAAATGGCCGCCCGATCAACCCAGAAAATAAGTGACAGAAAAACGCTCTGTGCAGCCTAAAAACCAGCGAGCAAGTAACTAGCAGAAGTTCAATGATTCTCAGCTGTAAATTGATCCGTTCATTAGGTGCTGTTGCTGACTTTAACCTGCCTAATCTCGCCCTGACAGAAGCTGCGTCCTCTCCCTACACTAATCAGAGCAGTGTGACGTGCGGCGCTACGTGACTCCAGCTTAAATAGAGGCTGGGTCACATGCTGCACTTGGCCAATCACAGCCATGCCATTAGTAGGCATGGCTGTGATGGGCTCTTAGGGCAGAAGTAAAACGCTAGCTGATTGGCTGCTGTGCAGCCCTTCAGAAAGCGGGAAGTAATCGACGAACACCGAACCCGAACCCGAACTTTTTTGAAAATGTCCGGGTTCGGGTCCGGGTCCCGGACACCCCAAAATTCGGTACGAACCCGAACTATTCTCGAACTGTTTGCTCAACACTACTTGGGGTGTCTTCTTTCCAAAATGGGGTCACATGTGGGGTATTTATACTGCCCTGGCATTTTAGGGGCCCTAAAGCGCGAGAATCCAAATGCGTAAATATGCCCTGTGAAATCCTAAAGGTACTCAGTGGAATTTGGGTCCCTTTGCGTATCTTGGCTGCAAAAAAGTGGCACACATGTGGTATCGCCGTACTCAGGAGAAGTAGGGCAATGTGTTTTGGGGTGTATTTTTATATATGCCCATACTTTGTGTGAGAAATATCGCTGTAAACAACAACTTTTTAAATTTTTTTATACAAAGTTGTCAATTTACAGAGATATTTCTCTCACCCAGCATGGGAAAATGTAAAAATACACCCCAAAACACATTGCCCTACTTCTCCTGAGTACAGCGATACCACATATGAGCCACTTTTTAGCATCCTAAGTGCGTAAAGGGGCGTAAAGTCCAATGAGTACCTTTAGGTTTTACAGGGCTGCTCACAATTTGTTCCCGCCCAAAATGCCAGAACAGTACAAACACCCCACAAATGACCCCATTTTGGAAAGAAGACACCCCAAGGTAATCGCTGAGGGGCATATTCAGTCCATGAAAAATTTAACTTTTTGTCACAAGTTAGCGGAAATGGAGACTTTGTGAGAAAAAACTATAAAAAATCAATTTACGCTAACTTGTGCCAAAAAAGAAATCTTCTATGAACTCGCCATGCCCCTCACGGAATACCTTGGGGTGTCTTCTTTCCAAAATGGGGTCACATGTGGGGTATTTATACTGCCCTGGCATTTTAGGGGTCCTAAAGCGTGAGAAGAAGTCTGGAATCCAAATGCGTAAAAATGCCCTCCTAAAAGGTACTCATTGGAATTTGGGCCCCTTTGCGCACCCAGGCTGCAAAAAAGTGTCATATATGTGGTATCGCTGTACTCAGGAGAAGTAGGGCAATGTGATTTGGGGAGTATTTTTATATATTTTATATACTTTGTGTGAGAAATCTCTCAGTAAATGACAACTTTTTAAAAAAATTTATACAAAGTTGTCAATTTACAGAGATATTTCTCTCACCCAGCATGGGTATATGTGAAAATACACCCCAAAACACATTGCCCTACTTCTCCTGAGTACCGCGATACCACATGAGTGACACTTTTTTGCAGTCTGGGTGTGCAAAGGGGCCCAAATTCTAACAGTACCTTTTAGGTTTTACAGGGCTGCTCCCAATTTAACAGTAAACACACCCCACAAATGACCCCATTTCGGGGTGTTTTCTTTCTAAAATGGTGTCATTTGGGGGGTATTTATACTATCCTGGCCTTCTAGCACCTGAAGAAACATGACAGGTGCTCAGAAAGTCAGAGCTGCTTCAAAATGCGGAAATTCACTTTTTTGCACCGTAGTTTGTAAACGCTATAACTTTTACCCAAACCAATAAATATACACTTATTTAATTTTTTTTTATCAAAGACATGTAGATCAATAAATTTAGAGAAAATTTTATATAGAAATGTATTTTTTCTTTAAGAATTTTACAACAGAAAGTGAAAAATGTCATTTTTAGCAAAAATTTTGGTCATTTTTGATTAATAGCAAAAAAAGTAAAAATGTCAGCAGCAATGAAATACCACCAAATGAAAGCTCTATTAGTGTGAAGAAAAGGAGGTAAAATTAATTTGGGTGGTAAGTTGTATGACCGAGCATCAAACGGTGAAAGTAGTGTAGTGCAGAATTGTAAAAAGTGGCCTGGTCATTAAGGGTGTTTAAGCTAGGGGGGCTGATGTGGTTAAACAGCTGTCTCTATAGTCAACTTTCCTATTTGATTGCTAGAATTAGCGAAGTTGACGAATAGGTAGCTAAAACGAAGATGGAGAATACTTCGTTATCTTCATTTTTGAGGAATATGAAGAATACATTCGTCATCTTTGTCATCTTCGCTAATTTTAGATATCAAACCAATAGGAAAGTAGCATTAAGTTACAATCGCAATACACGATTATTTTAATCGCGATAACTAGAATAATTACGAATATTCGATTTCGACGAATATGAAACGAATATTCTATCGAATATTCGCGAATTTCGTCGAAATCTAATATGGCACCTGCCGCTCATCACTACTGCCCACCACAGCCAGGGACCGAGCACAAGAAAGCCAGCTCCAAGGAGTTCCCTGACATGGCAGTTCTTCAGACAATGTGCAGAGGAGCCCACAAGACACGAGTGGTTTGCATGCTGTGCAATCAGAGTCTGAAGCGAGGCATAAACACTCTAAACCTGAGCACAACCTGCATGACCAGGCATCTAAGTGCAAAGCACGAGCTGCAGTGGAGTAAACACCTCCAAAACCAAGAAAGGTCTCAGGCTCCTTCTGCTCCCTCTTCTGCTGCTGTCTTGGCCTCTTCCTCCACCTCTGGAGTGACCGTGGCACTGGCTACCCCGCAAACAGAGGATGTGTCAGCAACGCCACCACGTCCGTCACCTTCAGCAAGCAGCACCACAATGTCCCATTGTTCAGCTGTCCATCTTCTAAACAATGGAGTGAAAAATGAAGTACCCCCCTGAGGATTGCAGGGCATTTCTCGTTGCCTCTTCCTCTTCCTCCTCTAACACCTCCTCATCCGCTCAGTGTAACACCTTCACCACCAACTTCAGCACAGCCAGGGGAAAATGACAGCAGACAGTTTTGAAACTCATCTGTTTGGGGGACAAACCCCACACTGCGCAGGAGCTGTGGACAAAAATGGAACAGCAGACCGATGAGTGGTTGGTGCCACTGAGCCTCAAGCCCAGCCTGGTGGTGTACGATAATGGACAAAATCTCGTTGCAGCTCTGGGCCTAGCCGGTTTGACGCACATCCCTTGCCTGGCACATGGTCTTAATTTGATGGTGCAGAAATTCCTGAAAAACTACACCGATATGTTACAGCTGCTGCAGAAAGTGCGGGCTGCAGCATAACTTCGGCCTTTCTGCTCACCACCTCATATGCGACATGCTTACAAGGTGGAACTCCACCTTGTACATGCTAGAAAGACTGTGCGAACAGCAGGCGATAGTGGAGTTTCAGCTGCAGAACGCACAGGTGAGTCGCTCTGCGGAACAACACCACTTCACCACCACCTAGTGGGCCTCCATGCGAGACCTGTGTGCCTTGTTGCGCCCTCTCGACTACTCCACCAATATGGCAAGTGCCGATGATGCCGTTCTCAGCGTTACTATCCCACTTTTATGTCTCCTTGAAAAAATGCTTCTGGCGATGATGGAAGAGGATGTGGCACAGAAGGAAGAGGAGGAGGAAGAGGGATCCTTTCCATAGTTATGAGGCCAGTCATTCACAAGTGCCTCAGAGGTGGGTTCCTGCACCAACATAGGCCAGGTATGCAATTGTCCAGCCGGGGCACAGTTCTGGAGGAACAAGCTCTGAGCCCTTACCTGTCCTGAACTTGCCTCTTTTCTTTTCTGCTCCTTCTGCCAGGCAAGTGATGTAAGCCGCCGTCTCTGCTCTACTTTTCGGGGAGGAGGATATTATTGAGGACAGTCGGCAGTCCTCATCCTCCATCTTGTCCTCCACTGTAGACCCAGTTTTGAGTGGTCCTCCAGCATACCACCTATGCAAAGCATGGCAGTGTCACGCTGTTCTGCACCTGGCAAGCCTGGCCAAATAAAGCCACACCAGGGAGGAACTGCTACACTTCTTTCTTCAAGAATCCTGGCTGTCCCCTTGCCAACTGAGGATCGGAACCATGGTTACTGATAACTGGAAGAACATTGTGTCAGCACTGCATCAAGAAGGGCTGACCCATGCGCTCTGCATGACACACATCTTCAATCTGGTTGTAAACCAGTTCCTGAAGTTTTCCACCCAACTGAAATACTTCTTGAAAATGGCCAGGAAACTGTGCATGCACTTCAGCCACTCCTACCCAGCAAAACATGCTCTCCTTGAGCTGCAAAGGCAGAATGGTGTTCCCCAACATTGCATCCACACATTGGAACTCCACCCTCCACATGTTGGACCAACTATAAGAGCAGAGGAAGGCCATGTACGATTCCTTGATGATGCAGGAAGACAGGGGTACTCCCCAGTGTAACTTAGACGTTAGCCAGTTGCAGCTCATGCATGACACCCGCCAATTGCTCAGGCCCTTTGAGGAGGCCACTTTATTTGTCAGTCACCAGGACTAGGGGATGATATCATTCCACTCATTCATGTCCTTGAACAGATGCTGATAAATCTGGCTGGCCAGGGGACAGGAGGTGTGGCACTTAGATTTCACAGGAGGACATTAATGCCCAGGAATTGTATACAGAAATAGGTGGTTTATCTGCCTAAGTGATAAGAGAGGAACAGGAGGAGCCTGAGGAGCTGGAGGGCAATGAGGATGACCAGGCAGATGACTCCAACAGACAGTGGCACTATGTAGTGAAGATGGAGGCAGGGCATCCCTCTGATTCTCTTGTGCAAATGGCCGGATGCAAGCTGAGTTGCTTGTGTAGTGTCAGCAGCATTATCACCATTCGGCAGAGGGATCACTACTAGATCTTCACGATGTTAGACCCTTGTTACCGTGCCAAAATGGGTGCCTTTTTTACACCTACTGAGAGAGATGAAATACTCAACTACTATCGAGACATCCCATGTAATCAGTCACTGTAACTGATTACATTGGTCACTGTCTATGTGAGCCATCATCCATCCTCACAGAGGTCTGACCGGGGGAACACGCTGTGCCAACGCTCCAGTGCAATGATTGATGCAGGGGGATGGGAGGGCAGGACAAAACACTAGCTCCATCAGCAGCAGCTTAAGTCTTGAGTGTCTAATGAGCACTTTTCTTTACCCTCCTACTGAAGCAACCCCCAAGCAGCAGCAGGACATAGAGCACAACCTGATCCAGCAGATGTTTGGACTGCACCCTGCTACCCCAGATTCAAGATCCTCAGGACTCCTGGGCGGCCAAACTTGATTTCTGGTTGCAACTGGCCGAGTGTGCCTTGGACAAGCTTCATTTTTCTGCCCAGCCAGTAGTGTGGCATTAGAGCGGGTGTTTAGTGCGGCAGGGCCTAGTTAACCCAAAGAGAGTTTGCCTTTCAACAGGAAATGGTGAGAGATTCAACCTTTCTAAAAATGAATCAGGCTTGGATCAGCCAGGATTTTCACATACTGATTCTAATGCATCAGACTAGATCATTCTAACAGTAATGTTTTGAATACAGTGTGATGTCACACCAGAAAATTGTGAAAAATGGATGATTACTTCTATGTCTGATGTCACAGACCTGCTGCCTCTGCTGCCATCTTCTCCTACTGCCATCTACCCTCTTGTGTTGTTACTGCCACTGCTGTTGCCCCCCCCCCCTTCCCACTCTGTGACTGGGCCATTGTGTTTACTCCTCATGCTCTTCCATCCTGCCTACTCTGTGACTGGGCCACTATGTTGACTCATCATGCTATTGCCAACCTCCCTACTCTGTGATGGGGCCACTATGTTGGCACCATCATCACTCTGTGACTGGGCTACTATGTTGACTCCTCATGTTGTTGCTCATGTCCCTGTTTGACCTTGTTGACATAACCGTTTATTTTACCCTTCTATTATGTCAGAATAACCGAAGAAATGAAAAACACAACAGATCCTGTCTTTAGAGCATCCATAAGTCCTCAGTCAGTATTTTGCATCAGGATTTAATCATGATTTAGAAGCCAAAAGCAGGAGTAACTCCATCACGTTATCTCTGTTATGGGCCCATTCCTGTTTTTGCCTTACTAATACTGATCAGATACTGATTCAAAAAACTGACCAAATACTTACTGTGTGATAAAGGCCATAAAAGACCTGCATACAGGGCTTATTTCCTATTATTTCTGAGGCAAATAGCCAAAACTAATGCAAATTGAGTAAGAGGCCTCTATCACATGGTCAATATTTTGTATTAGGATTTAATCATGATTTGGAAAAATAAAAAAGCAGGAGTCCAAAACACAGAAGATATGCAAATGTTTTCATTAAGTGTCATCTCTGTTTTGGACCTACTCCTGTTTTTTTGGCCTTACCAATAGTGATCAGTTACTGACCAAATACTGAACGTGTGAAGGCTGATGCTCAAAAGACAGGATTTGTTTATTTGGGGTTGTTCTTGTGCTGGATCAGAAGAAGGAAAAAATAAACAGTCTGTCATGGGGCCACTACTTGTGTCAGGGTGTAACAAAACAGTTTTTCTAGCAATATATGTGGAATCAGCAGACTGTGTAAAAGGAGACCTCTCTTTCACTCTATAGTAGATTCTTGGGCCACTGCACGGTTAAGTACATTATACCTGACACTAACATATTCCTGTAAGGCAGAGTTCACACTACAGTTATTTTGTCAGTTTTTTGCTCGTCTCTAATGAATATTCTTGATTTAATTGCTAGGCTAAGAATCTGGGCATGAGGTCATGTTAGAGAGTGTTGTAAACATTTTAGTAAAAGATCACATATTTTCTAAATACTGATTACAATCTTTCTTTATTATTTTTGTTTTGTCAACTGCCTGTTATATTTTATTAAAAATTACTGGATTGCCCTAATTATGTTATATGCTTTGGCAGAGGGCATTTTTCTTGACTGCCTTAACTAATCCCAATTTGTTACAAGGCATTTAAAGGATAAAAGCTTTCCAAGCTAAACAACAAGCTTTTTATCTACAGCTGTCTTTTCCCTACATGCCCTACATGACTACGCTAGCATGAAGTACAAAATATCGATTGGAAATGTACTGAGGATGCTTTGCACAGCAAGTTAAATTATGGTAGACTGTACATGTTTAATTTTGCAACAACAATAAAAATGATTAATCCTCCAATTTCAAGACATAGTTCCTCACAATTAAGTAAATAAATATGCTTTTCTCTATGGCTGATTTATTATTTTTTTTCATGAAAATGTCTGGAGTGCATTAGCCCTACTAAAGTAGAAAAATAACTGTTCCTATTCCCTTTGGCATAAAATCTTCCGTTACTTTTCTCCATTTTCTTTCTTTATTTTTATTATGGATCTGCCATTCATTTTCACTTTTGACAGTAAAAACCCCAGGACGTGGTTGTTGTGAAGAGGATTATCTTTTAGATCAATGCTGAAATTGATTCCAAACCACACTATTTATCAGCCTACAGCTAAACCACTCAGAGCCAGGAAATATTTCCTCGTCTTCCAATCCATTCTTATTTCACTGATGGGAGGAATATTACACCACACTGTGTATTAATAAAGGGCTTTCTATTTCATACTTTACCAACTGTTACAAACTTGAATGCTATTTGGTTTAGCAAAGTTTGAAATGCAATAAGATCATTTACAAAATAGGTGATTATGTGAAATATAAAATTTTACTTCATGGGCATCATTGATATATTGTAATGGGATGGTACATTTTTTGGCTACATATTTTGTGGAACAGGAAGTGGGCAGAGCCTGCTGCAAGGCATATTGCAATGTGCTATGTGTGTCAACATGGGACGGGAGCAGAGCAGAAGAGAGTGTGGTGCTGAGCTCTAGAAAGGACCATGTTGGACCATAGAGAGCACAGCAGCTGCCTCCTAATTCTCCATTTATGCACCAACCTTTTAAGAGGCACAGTATCAAATTCTTTGGAAAAGCATGAAATATGACACCCAATGACTCACCCAGGTTTAGTCTAGAACTTCTATTATGTCATCTACCCACACTAGAGGTTACACTTACTGACATAATTTTCAGGCTCGTTGTGATCATTTTTGAATATTGGTACCACATTTGCTATGGAATGGACCCTGTCTAACACATTACTTAAAGGGGTTGTACAAGTTATTTTTAGTTACATAGTTAATATGGTTGAAAAAATGACATGTCCATCAAGTTCATCCAAGGGATAGGTGGGGACGCGAATCCCAGAAGGAAGTGAGACTCGGATTTCTACATCTAAACCCTTTTTAAAACTTTCTACTGTTCGTGTTATGACCAGATCCTGAGGAAGTCTATTCCACAGATTCACAGTTCTTACAGTAAAGAAGCTTTGACGCTTCTGGAGACTGAACTTTTACTTCTCAAGTCGGAGGCAGTGCCCCCTTGTCTTTTGAGGGCATTTTACATGGAACAGTTTTTCACCATATTTTTTGTATGGCCCATCTATATATTTGCATAGGTTAATCATGTCACCCCTTCTCACCCAGTCTCTTCAAGACTAAATAAATTCAATTCTTTTAATCTTTCTTCATAACTAAGACCCTCTATGCCCCTTATCAGTTTAGTCGCTCTCCTCTCTACTTTTTCCAGCTGCAGTGCGTCCTTTCTATGGACTGATGTCCAGAACTGAACTGCATTTTCCAGATAAGGCCGCACCAATGCTTTGTAAAGTGGTAATGTTACATCCCTGCCCCGCAAGTCCATGCCTCGTTTAAAGCATGACAATATCCTGGTGGCCTTAGAAGCAGCTGATTGACATTGTATGCTGTTATATAATCTACCATCTACAAGGACACCCAAATCCTTCTCTATAAGTGACTCTCCCAGTGTTACATCACTTAGGACATATGAAGCACGGAGATTATTACTACCAAAAAGCATAACTTAAGTGATGAGCGGCAGGGGCAATATTCGAATTTGCGATATTTCGCGAATATTCGTTACAATATTTGTCATTCGCATACGCGAATATTACATTGCCGATTTTTCGCATAAGAGAAAATAAATTAAATAATAAAGAAGCAGGTGGGCATACTAGGTAATGGGTTCAGATGAAAAAAACAAACAAAGAAAAAACGAATATTCGTATTTACGAATCTATATCACTATATGCAAAATATTTGCGAATTCTCGAAGTGCCGATTTTCACAGTAAAAATTCGCAATTCGAATATTCTCACTCAACACTAATAACTTTACATTTATCCACATTGAACCTCATTTGCCAAGTTGATGCCAAATCACTTAAAGTGTGCAAGTCAGCTTGTAGTTTAGAAGCGCACTCCTTTTACACCCTCATCAGCTGATTCCACAAACATGTCTACAGAACCTGTTCTATTAAACCTTTATACAGGTAGAGCCCGACTCGACAGAGTGGAGAGGGTGTCAGCAGTAAGTTTGTGTTGATTGATTATTTTGCCCTTCCTCTGATCAATCAGAACAATATCCCACAAAAAGTGGATCCTGTCTGGGAGCATACGCCTTCACTTGGTCAGCATTTGCTTAATAAATCATCAGTATTGCTAATGGACAAAATAATAGTTTAATATTGTAAAATCTGGTGTCTTGATGAGAAATCTGCAGCATTGGAGCCCCGTGTACACACTTTCAAAATAATCCTTCAGTGGGGCGAATAGATGCTGGATTACTGGGACACTTCATGACCTTCCAAGGAGCTGCTGTCAGGAGTAGCGGTTTATTTCTGAGACGTCCGTATAGTGCAGGGGGTATCCGAAGACCCTCTCCATCTCTATGCACCACAGGATGCCCTGCTTTTCATTTCCATGATGACTGGGAACCCGTGATGTTTTAACTGGACGAAGAGACGGGGGAGCCTGGTTGGTTGGTTTGAATCTTAACTAACTTTGCGACTCTTCCGGGCTCCAAACAATCTCAAAGGTTTGTCTTTTTCTCATTGTCCGGCATCTAGTAGAAGCCTGTTCATGCCAGGCAGGTTTCCCCCAGAAGTATCTTGGTCGATGAGCAGCCAATACCGCACTTGCAGCAATCTTGACAGGATTTGTCTCCAGGTGGAGAGAATTTTTTTTCTTGGCATGCTTCCTCCATCGCAACACCATGTTGTTGAATAAACAGACTGGCCGATTCTCTCCTGTAGTAGGCAAAAAGGAAATTTTATTAGTAAATTTATTAAATATTTTATTATTAAATTTATTATATATGATAAGGATGCCCTCATTTTCATTTCCCCGATGACTGGAAACCTGTGATGTTTTCCCTAACAAAGAGACCGGGCCTGGTAGTTATGGTTTTAATCTTGATTAAATTTGTGACTCTTCCGGGCTCCAAGCTATCTTTAAGCTTTGTATTTTAATTGTCTGTAGCTACTGGGGGCCTATTCATGCCAGGCATGTTGCCCCTAGAAGTATCTTGGTCAATGAGCAGCCAATACCGCACTTGCAGCAATCTTGACAGGATTCGTCTCCAGGTGGAGAGGAATTGTTTCACTGCATGCTTTCTCCATTGCAACACCACGTTCTTGAATATACAGAAGACTGGCCTTTTCTCTCCTGTCTTAGGCAACATGTAATGTTTATTAGTAAATTCATCAAATGTTTAATATTAAATTGAAGCAAAACTTGATTAAAATTATAAGAAAGTATACTTAAATTCGCCAAAACTGACCAAATAACTCTAGTATGAACTCAGCCTTACAGGTCCATGTTAGTGTCAAGAAGAAGCACATTCCTTTTACACCCTCGTCAGCCAATTTGACATAGATGTCAACAGAACCTGTTCTATTAAATGTTCCGACAGAGTGGAAGGGTGTCAGCAGTAAGTTTTTGTTGATGTCAATGATTAATTTTGCCCTTCCTCTGATCAGTCAGAACAATAACCTACAAAAAACGGATCCTGTCTGGGGAGCATATGCCTTCACTCAATCAGCATTTGCTCAGTAATCTATCAGTATTAGTAATGCAAAAACAAAACAAAAACAGGAGTGGATCTAAAACAGAGATGACACGTGAAGGTTATATTTGCATGTCTTCTGTGTTTTGTACCCACTCCTGCTTTTGGCTACCAAATCGTAAGCCAATCCTGATGGGACCATACAGGCCTTACAGCTGCTACACAAAATTGATCCATTGTGCATCTCATTTTTCCTTCATTCTGACCAATCAGAAGAAAGGTCAAATAAATGGTGATTTCAAGAAGCCCAAACAAGGACAATAGCGACCCCGTCATAGAATGGGGAGGGTGGTAACAGCATGAGAAGTCCACAGAGTGGCCCTATGACATAGTGGTGAGGTGGAAGCAGCATAAGGAGACCACCAAGTGGACAATGACAGGGTCTGGAAACGGCGCCAGCATCAGGAAGCCACAGAGTCGCACAATGACAAAGTGTGGAGGTGACAGCAGCAGTATGATTAGGCCACAGAGTGGCAAGTTGACATAGTGTGGAGATGGCAGCATCAGGATGCCACAGAGTGGCAACGTGACATATTGTCGAGATGGCAGCAACAGCAGCAGCATGATACCACAGAGTGGCATGGTGACATAGTGTGGACATGGCAGCATTAGGAAGCCACAGAGGGGCAAGGTGACATAGTGTGGTGATGGCAGCAACAGCAGCAGCAGCATGATACCACAGAGTGGCAAGGTGACATAGTGTGGACATGGCAGCATCAGGAGTAGTGTTGAGCGCGAATATTCGAATAGCGAATTTGTTTGCAAATATCGGCACTTCGCTAATTGTGAATATTTCGAATATAGCGCTATATGTTTCGAAGTTGTTATTCTTGTTCCTTTCCCACTTTCCAAAAGCAGTTCTTACCTATCCAGAGGATTCCTGGTTTCCTGGCCACTCCAGTCAGTGCCTGTTGCCGCTTCTGCCGACTTCCATGCTCATGGAGCGTCCCCATCACGATTAACGAAGATAGAAAATATAGCGCTATATTCTCTACATACGTTAATTCTAGCAATCCAATAGGAAAGTTGCCTATAGACAGCTCTAAGTTGGATTCACAATGCTAAAATTTTACTTTGCCTATTTTTTAAAATAAATAGAATAATTATAATAATTATTCTATTTATTGGAAAAAATAGGCAAAGAGCTGTGCATAAGCCAGTTTACTTGGCTTGGTAGAATTAATGAAGATAACGAGTTCGAATATAGCGCTATATTCGTTATCTTTGTTAATTCTAGATAGCAAACCAATCAGAAAGTTGCCTTATACCTAGAGTTGAGCGAACACCTGGATGTTCGGGTTCGACGAGTTCGGCCGAACTTTCGAAAAATGTTCGGGTTCGGGATCCGAACTCGACCCGAACTTCATCCCGAACCCCATAGAAGTCAATGGGGACCCGAACTTTTGGGCACTAAAAAGGCTGTAAAACACACCCGGAAAGGGCTAGAGGGCTGCAAAAGGCAGCAAAATGTAGTTAAATCCCCTGCAAACAAATGTAGATAGGGAAATGATGAGTTAACATAAAATAAATAAAAATTAAACAATATTAATTGGAGTGAGGTCCCATAGCACAGAATCAGGCTTCAAGTCACCCACCAATGGAGAAGGTCACTTACTATTATTTTGACCACAGCACCCAGACAAAGGAGAGAGGTCCCACAGCAGAGAACCAGGCATCATATCACCCACCACAGGAGTAGGCCACCATTTAGTTACTTTGACCCCTACACCCAGACGGAGGAGAGGGTTACACAGCAGAGAATCAGGCATCATATCAACCACCACAGGAGAAGCCACCATTTAGTTACTTTGACCCCTGCACCCAGGAAGAGGAGAGAGGCCCCACAGCACATATTCTGGCATCATATCAGCCACCACAGGAGAAGCCACCATTGAGTTACTTTGACCCCTGCACCCAGGAAGAGGAGAGAGGCCCCACAGCACATATTCTGGCATCATATCAGCCACCACAGGAGAAGCCACCATTGAGTTACTTTGACCCCTGCACCCAGGAAGAGGAGAGAGGCCCCACAGCACATATTCTGGCATCATATCAGCCACCACAGGAGAAGCCACCATTGAGTTACTTTGACCCCTGCACCCAGGAAGAGGAGAGAGGCACCACAGCACATATTCTGGCATCATATCACACACCACAGGAGAAGGCCTCTTTCAGTGATTTAGGCCTTTGGACCCAGACAGAGGAGAGAGGCACCACAGCACATATTCTGGCATCATATCAGCCACCACAGGAGAAGCCACCATTGAGTTACTTTGACCCCTGCACCCAGGAAGAGGAGAGAGGCCCCACAGCACATATTCTGGCATCATATCACCCACCACAGGAGTAGGCCACCATTTAGTTACTTTGACCCCTACACCCAGACGGAGGAGAGAGGTTACACAGCAGAGAATCAGGCATTTAGATCACCCACCACAGGAGTAGGCCACCATTGAATCAGACCCCGGCAACCATGTCAGATGGCACAAGCATAAACTTTATATCAATCAGCACAGGAGAAGGCGACTTTGACAGACTTTGACCCTACACCCGGACGGAGGAGAGAGGTTTCAAAGCAGAGAATCAGGCATTTAGATCACCCACCACAGGAGTAGGCCCCAATTTAATGGGACCCCGGCAACCATGTCAGATGGCACAACCATCAGCTTCATATCAATCAGCACAGGAGAAGGCGACTTTGAAAGACTTTGACCCCTACACCCAGACGGAGGAGAGAGGTTTCACAGCAGAGAATCAGGCATTTAGATAACCCACCACAGGAGTAGGCCCCCATTGAATCAGACCCTGGCAACCATGTCAGATGGCACAACCATCAGCTTTATATCAATCAGCACAGGAGAAGGCGACTTTGAAAGACTTTGACCCCTACACCCAGATGGAGGAGAGAGGTTTCACAGCAGAGAATCAGGCATCATATCAACCACCACAGGAGAAGCCACCATTGAGTTACTTTGACCCCTGCACCCAGGAAGAGGAGAGAGGCCCCACAGCACATATTCTGGCATCATATCACACACCACAGGAGAAGGCCTCTTTCAGTGATTTAGGCCTTTGGACCCAGACAGAGGAGAGAGGCACCACAGCACATATTCTGGCATCATATCAGCCACCACAGGAGAAGCCACCATTGAGTTACTTTGACCCCTGCACCCAGGAAGAGGAGAGAGGCCCCACAGCACATATTCTGGCATCATACTAACCACCACAGGAGAAGCCACCATTGAGTTACTTTGACCCCGCACCCAGGAAGAGAGAGAGGCACCACAGCACATATTCTGGCATCATATCAGCCACCACAGGAGAAGCCACCATTGAGTTACTTTGACCCCTGCACCCAGGAAGAGGAGAGAGGCCCACAGCACATATTCTGGCATCATACTAACCACCACAGGAGAAGCCACCATTGAGTTACTTTGACCCCCGCACCCAGGAAGAGGAGAGAGGCACCACAGCACATATTCTGGCATCATATCAGCCACCACAGGAGAAGCCACCATTGAGTTACTTTGACCCCTGCACCCAGGAAGAGGAGAGAGGCCCCACAGCACATATTCTGGCATCATATCAGCCACCACAGGAGAAGCCACCATTTAGTTACTTTGACCCCTTCACCCAAACAGAGGAGAGAGGTTCCACATCAGAGAATCAGGCATCATATCAACCACCACAGGAGTAGGCCACAATTTGGCTTCGCTGTTGTCTCGGTCTCACCACTACCTCTTCCTCTGAACTGTGAAAGTCATCGCCACGACCTTCAGTCCATGTGGGGTCTAAGACCTCATCGTCCTCTGCATCGTCTTCCACCCAGTCTCCCTCCCTGACCTCCTCCTGTTCAGTCTGCACACTGCAAAAAGACGCGGCAGTGGGCACCTGTGTGTCGTCATCATCAGAGAGTCGGTGACTCTGCTGTGGTGGTATTCCCATGTCCTCTTCATCTGGAGACATAAGTGGTTGTGCGTCAGTGCATGGTATGTCTTCCTCCACTGGGGAAGGGCTAGGTGGACGCCCCTGGGAAACCCTGGAAGCAGAGTCTTCAAACAGAAGAAGAGACTGCTGCATAACTTGTGGCTCAGACCGTTTCCCTGATATGCTTGGGGGTGATGTGACAGACTGATGGGCTTGGTTTTCAGGTGCCACCTGTGCGCTTTCTGCAGAAGACTGGGTGGAAGACCATGTGGTGAACGTGCTGGAAGCACTGTCGGCCACCCAATCGATTAATGCCTGTACCTGCTCAGGCCTTACCTTCCTAAGAGCGGCATTGGGCCCCACGAGATATTGCGGTACATTCTGCCGGCTAGTTGAGGGAGTTCGTTCCCTACTGTGTGCGCCTGGGGCCGAACGGCCACGTCCTCTACCAGCAACAGAGGCTCCACGGACACCACCACGACCGCGTCCTCGTCCCTTAATAGTATTTTTCTTCATTGTTGCGATTCAACTCGCACCACAATGAAATATATTATTTTTATAAGCAAAATCCCCTCACTGGAATACTTTCAGTCTTTTGACTGTATGGATTACAGATGGAATGACTGTTATATGTGAGTACCGCTTTCTTTGACAGATTCTAGTATGGGTACATATATGTTTTCCCAACCCCAGCACATTAATTTGCTAATTCCAGATGTATGAAACGCAGGCCTAACTGTATCTAGTATATTGAACGCCAGATAAACTAACTTGGCCTTTTTAAATAAAAAAAATTCCCTCACTGGAATACTTTCAGTCTTTTGACTGTATGGATTACAGATGGAATGACTGTTATATGTGAGTACCGCTTTCTTTGACAGATTCTAGTATGGGTACATATATGTTTTCCCAACCCCAGCACATTAATTTGCTAATTCCAGATGTATGAAACGCAGGCCTAACTGTATCTAGTATATTGAACGCCAGAGAAACTAACTTGGCCTTTTTTAAATAAAAAAAAATTCCCTCACTGGAATACTTTCAGTCTTTTGACTGTATGGATTACAGATGGAATGACTGTTATATGTGAGTACCGCTTTCTTTGACAGATTCTAGTATGGGTACATATATGTTTTCCCAACCCCAGCACATTAATTTGCTAATTCCAGATGTATGAAACGCATGGCCTAACTGTATCTAGTATATTGAACGCCAGATAAACTAACTTGGCCTTTTTAAATAAAAAAATTCCCTCACTGGAATACTTTCAGTCTTTTGACTGTATGGATTACAGATGGAATGACTGTTATATGTGAGTACCGCTTTCTTTGACAGATTCTAGTATGGGTACATATATGTTTTCCCAACCCCAGCACATTAATTTGCTAATTCCAGATGTATGAAACGCAGGCCTAACTGTATCTAGTATATTGAACGCCAGATAAACTAACTTGGCCTTTTTTAAATAAAATAAAAATTCCCTCACTGGAATACTTTCAGTCTTTTGACTGTATGGATTACAGATGGAATGACTGTTATATGTGAGTACCGCTTTCATTGACAGATTCTAGTATGGGTACATATATGTTTTCCCAACCCCAGCACATTAGTTTGCTAATTCCAGATGTATGAAACGCAGGCCTAACTGTATCTAGTATATTGAACGCCAGATAAACTAACTTGGCCTTTTTAAATAAAAAAAATTCCCTCACTGGAATACTTTCAGTCTTTTGACTGTATGGATTACAGATGGAATGACTGTTATATGTGAGTACCGCTTTCTTTGACAGATTCTAGTATGGGTACATATATGTTTTCCCAACCCCAGCACATTAATTTGCTAATTCCAGATGTATGAAACGCAGGCCTAACTGTATCTAGTATATTGAACGCCAGATAAACTAACTTGGCCTTTTTAAATAAAAAAAAATTCCCTCACTGGAATACTTTCAGTCTTTTGACTGTATGGATTACAGATGGAATGACTGTTATATGTGAGTACCGCTTTCTTTGACAGATTCTAGTATGGGTACATATATGTTTTCCCAACCCCAGCACATTAATTTGCTAATTCCAGATGTATGAAACGCAGGCCTAACTGTATCTAGTATATTGAACGCCAGATAAACTAACTTGGCCTTTTTAAATAAAAAAATTCCCTCACTGGAATACTTTCAGTCTTTTGACTGTATGGATTACAGGTGGACTGGTATTAGTAGGGGTGACACAAGCACACCCAAGTCCCTGATGTAGGATTTCTATGGCACAGACCACTATTACAAGTGATTAATGGACGTTGGGAGAGATTGTGCTGCAGCACTAGTCCCAAGATGGCCGCCGCCTATCAGCCCAGTAACATGTGCCACAAAATGGTCTGCACAACCTTTAAAAAAATAGCCTTGGACTGTGCTGCTAAATCGCTATTGGTCTGAATCCCAGGTGTAGATGTCTGACTTGTTTGGAGCTTTGGAATGCACACTGTGGCAGCTTCTGCTGCAGCACTACAAGTCGCAAAATGGCGGCCGGCGGTCAGCCCAGGTACATGTGGATGGAAAAATCACTCTGGCCACTCTAAAAATAGCCAATCCCTATCAAAAAAGCAGCTCAGCTGCAGTTGTTCAGATGAATCACAGGTGGAGGAGAGAAATTTGCTTCCAGTTATTCAATTATCCCTGCCTATTCTCGCCCTAGCATCAGCTGCGTCTATCCCTGTTCTATTCACATCGGGAGTGAGCACGTCCCGACGTGCGCACAAGCTTATAAAGAGGCTGAGTCACATGCTGCACTCGGCCAATCACAGCCTTGCCAATAGTAGGCATGGCTGCGATGGCATCTTAGGGCAAGTAGTATGATGCATGTTGATTGGCTGCTTTGCAGCCTTTCAAAATGCGCCTAAATACATGCCGAACGACGAACCCGAACCCGAACTTTTTTGAAAATGTCCGGGTTCGGGTCCGGGTCCCGGACACCCCAAAATTCGGTACGAACCCGAACGATGCTCGAACTGTTCGCTCAACACTACTTATACCCCGTTCAAAGTTAAAATCGGAATATGTAAATAATTAAATCGCATATTATTCGCGATAAATAGAATGAAGACGATTATTGGATTTGGACGAATATAAGACAAATATTGAAGCGAATATTCGCAAAATATCGGGAAATCGAATATGGCACCTCCCGCTCAACACTAATCAGAAGGCGACAGAGTGGCAAGGTGACATGGTGTGGAGATGGCAGCAACAGCAGCAGTATACTGCAGAGTGGCACGGTGACATAGTGTGGAGATGGATGATCTAATCTGATGCATCAGGCATTGCTGGGTGGAAATTCTGGCTGATCCACGCCTGAGTTATCTTGACAAAACTAAGTCTCTCCACATTTTGGGTGGACAGGCGAGTTCTTCTTAGGGTAAATATGGCCCCCGCCGCACTAAACACCCGCTCTGATGCCACACTACTGGCAAGGCAGGAGAGCTTTTCAAGGGCAAACTCGGCCAGTTGTGCCACAAATCTAGTTTGGCTGCCAAGTAGTCCAGCGGATCTTCTATGATGGCTCACAGGGTGCTGTCAAAGTATGCCACCACCTACTGGCTCAGGTCCTGCTCCAGGTCTACCTGCTGCTGGTGAGTAGTTTCTTCACTATATGAGTGAAGAAAGCTGCTCATCAGCGACTCTAGACTCAGGCTGCTGGTGTTGCTGTCACTTGAGACGAAGTCGAAGATCGAGTCAACCAATTAAGAACTGCTGGGATGCTGGTCAAGACACGACCGCTAGCTGACATGTGGACCTGAGGCCTCAGGAGGAAACCCCTGCTGCCACGCCCCCTTACTGTGCTACGACCTGTGCCTGCACCAAAATCATTTACGCCTCTGACACTCCCCTGTGCAGGGCCTGGCACGTCTCTGTCTGACATACTTTTAGCTGAACTAAATTAATTAAAAGCAAATGAAAACACTCCTAAAAGCACCAAATATATATTTCATTTTTTAATGAGATAGGCAACTAAAGGATTTGAAATTAGCAACAAAACAATTTTAGCGTAAATAATAGCAAAAGTAAACTAAGTACATATTTCTCGTGTTGGACTAAGATAGGCCACTAAATGATTTCTAAGTAAATAGCAGAAAAAGGGAACTGCAAATATTTTCCTCTTTTTCTCTAGAAATATATAACAAGAAACGCTTTCAGCGCAAATAACAGAAAATATGAACTTAGTGTGTTTTTCTCTTTTTCTCTAGAAATTACAATAAACGCTTTTAGCGCATATAACACCAAATGTGAACTGCATTTATTTTTCTTGTATTGTAGTGAAATATGACAAGAAACACTTTTAGTGCAAATGATACCAAATATGAACTGTGTTTGTTTTTTTCATATTGTAGTGAAATATGACAAGAAACGCTTTTAGCGCAAATAACACCAAATGTGAACTGAGTTTATTTTTCTCGTATTGTAGTGAAATATGACAAGAAACACTTTTAGTGCAAATAACAAAAAAAGTGACTTGTGTATATATTTCTTGTTTTGTATTGAAATAGGCCACTAAATGATATTAGCGCAGTTAAATGGGTTGTTCGGGTTGAGAGCTGAACACAGACATACCTCCATTTTCACCCAGGCAGCCCCCCTGACAGGAGCATCAGAGCTTCGATTCGATCATCTCTAATGTGATATCTATTTCCCAGATGTCTCCCAGTCTGCCCCTTTGTTTTTGTTTTTTGAGGAATACAGTGGCACTTGAAAGTTTATGAACCCCTCAGAATTTTCTGTATTTCTGCATAAATTTGACCTAAAACTACATCATAGTTTCAGAAGTCCTAATGGTAGGTAAGGATAACCAAATAAAACAAATGAGTGAAACACTTGAAATTGGTCAATTATTTATTGAAGAAAATGATTCCATTATCACATGGTTGTGAGTGGAAAAGTATGTGAAACTTAGAATTAACAGATATTTTAAAGGTGAAATTAAAGTCAATTGTTCTCAATCAATTATATGACGATCAGGTGTGAGAGGGGCAAGCTGTTTTATTTAAATAACAATGATCTTCATATTACATTTCTGGAAGTGTTTCATAACACAGAATATATTTCTAAGGTCTCCATAAGAGGAGTTGTGCGCATCAGGATGGCAAATGTTACAAAGCTGTCTCTAAAGAGTTTGGACTCCACCAATCCAGTCAGACAGGCTATGTACAAATGGAGGAAATTCAAGACCATTATTACCATCCCCAGGAGTCGTCAACCAAAAATGATCACTTCAAGAGCAAGGCATGTAAAAGTCAGTGAGGTCACAAAGAAACCTAAAGTAACCTCTAAGCAACTAAAGGCCTTTTTCACATTAACTAATGTTAATGTTCATGATTCCACCATCAGGAAGACACTGAACAACAATGGTGTGCATGGAAAGATTGCAAGGAGAAAGGTCCTGCCTTCCAAAATGATTGAACATTGCTGACCTTCTGTAGTTTGCTAAAGGTCAGTTGGACAAGCCAGAAGGCTATTGGAACAATGTTTCGTTGATGAATGAGACCAAAATAGAATGCTTTGGTTTAAATTAGAAGTGTTATGTTTGCAAAAAAGAATACATTGCATTAAAGCATAAAACCTTCTCCCATCTGTGAAACACAGTGGTGGTAGTATAATGGTTTGGGCTTGTTTTGCTGGATCTAGTCCAGGACAGCTTGTCATCATTGAAGGGACAATAAATTCGGAATTATACCAGCAAATTCTAAAGGAAAATCTCAGGACATCTGTCCATGTCCGAGCTGAATCTCAAGATAATGTGGGTCATGTAGCTAAATAACGGCTCCAAGCACAAAAACTGTTCTACTAAAGTGGCAACATACACAGGGACATATCAAAAGTTCAGATCATGCTCAGAACCCACCAATCTCTAGAACAAGGCGAGAGAAGCACTTACTTGGCACAATCTTTCTCCTCGCTGCATAAGATGGGAGCGAGATAGGCAGTGGCGTAACCAGAATTGTATGGGCCCCAGGGCAAACTTTGGATTGGCTCCCCCATTATAGGTTTGAAATTGCCCCCCTTTAACGCTGCATATATTTTATTTGCCCCCTCTCTCTGAATATGTAAATCATCTTGCCCCTCTGTATATAGTTGATTTTGCCCCCTCTTACTTTGCATATATTTGAGTTTGCCCCCTCTCACTCTGTATATATTTGATTTTGCTCCTTCTCATTCTGTATATACTTGATTTTTCCCCTTCTTACTCTGTATATATTTGATTTTGCCCATTCTCACTCTGTATATATGTGGCATACATACATAAAAAAAAAACTTATCTCTGTTCTGTTCCACATTTCGTCATACCCTCTGCTGCACCGCATCATCTTGTCATCCCGCGAGACCCATGAACTCCATCGCCCAGTCTCACCAACGACATGATAATACGGCGGTGGCGCAGGAGAGGGTTTGGGGATATGCACAGCTGCACTGGCTTTTATAATGTGAAGCAGAGGGGACTGGCTAAAAATAAAAACACATGCAGAGCTTCCCTATGACATATCAAAAGTTTACTGAAAGTACAGTGCCACTCAAAAGAAGAATTACGTTAAAGTTTTGGAATGGCCAGGTCAAATTCCTGACCTGAAGCAAGTAGTTCATGGAAGGAATTCTAATATAAGAGTCTTGAAGCTGTTTTATAAGGAAATATGGGCTAAAATTCATCCAAGCCTATGTGTAAGACTAATCAACAATTAGCGAAAACTAATAGTTGCAGTTATTGCTACACAAGAGAGCCACACCAAATACTGAAAGAAAAGATTCACATACTTTCGCCACTCACAGACATGTGATTTTGGATAATTTTCCTCAATAAAAAAATGATTAAGTCTAATGTGTTTGACTCATTTGTTTAATTTGGTTATCTTTATATACTTTCAGGTCTTGTGTGATAAATCTGATGTAGTTTTAAATTACATTTATGCATCAATATAGAAAACTTCGAAGGTTCACAAACTTTCAAGTAACATTGTATTGCATAATATTAAAGGTGTTATGCCATGATTAGGGTAAGAAATGATAGTTCATGACAATCTCTTTCTAACAAAGCTAGAACCAGCCATGTTCCTTACATGAATCCAGAGCTTAAGTCATTCATTGCTCCCATTGCTCTGCTAGATTTATTTCAAGCTAGCGGCACAGGTGGTGGGGGCATGTCTTTTCTACTGAAGCTCATTATAGCTGAAGGATAGAACTGAGCATACAGAAATTAAGGTAAGTTATTTAACATTCCACTTGCCCCATTCCACCATTGGCCACAGGAGATCCACCCATTCCCATTTTTTATGGGCGCAAGAGCAGAGACCGCAGTTTACTTCCACTGCGGTGTCAAGTAAGGATTTACTTTCTTGGTGTGATTGTGGGTCATGGCAACAAACTATGGCCTCACAATTAGGTGTACAGCCTCCAATTGAAAACTATGGGAGGTGGATTCAGAGCAGCCGCTATCACACGTGAACTGCAAAAGTCCATTCAACAGACTTCTGATCTTCTCAATGACAATGATCTTTTCACTGAGACTGACTGAAACTGAATCTGTGAACTAAAGATGAGAAGATTGACTGAGGCACAGTCTATTCTGAATCTGGCCCTAAAAATGCAACTGCTGCCTGAAGAGGATAAGAGCCAAAAGGATTGGTATGGCACTTGAAGGGAGCTTAGCTGGAGCCTACCATGCCTCCCTGGCACTGGATACTGCTGTAAAAGCAGCAGCCATGGTGCAGATAAAAAAAGGAGCCTTGACTTTTGCGTTGCGTGAAAATCGCAGCATGTTCTATATTCTGCGTTTTTCACGCAACGCAGGCCCCATAGAAGTGAATAGGACTGTGGGAAAATCGCAAGCATCCGCAAGCAAGTGCGGATGCGGTGCAATTTTCCCGCATGGTTGCTAGGAGATGATTGGGATGGGGACCCGATTTTTATTATTTTCCATTATAACATAGTTATAAAGGAAAATAATAGTATACTCAATAGAGAATGCAAAGTAAAAAGAGCAATAGAGGGTTAAAAATAATAAAAAAAACTAACTCACCTCCTCTATTTGATCGCGTAGCTGCCGGTCTCCTGTTCTGTCTTCAGCTGGGCGGGGGGTGAAGGACCTTCAGTGACGTCACTGGGTCACATGGTCCAATCACCTGCTTCAGTGATGAAGTCCGGCTTCGGGTCTGGGTACCATACATGCCGATTTTTCGCACTTGCGTGCAAAACGTATTAAAACTCTTTGCACTCGTGCGGAAAAATCGCGCATTTTCCCGCAACGCACCCGCCTCTTATCCGGGCGTCAAACATGACGTCAGTGTGAAAGAGGCCTAAGTGTTGGCTGTGGGTTCTCAACCTTTTCATGTCAAGTACCCCCCTTAGTGACAAACTGAACTGAGTACCCACAAAGAAGTGAACAGTGATACATTTTAACCAATAAAAGCTATTCTTATGCCGCTGTTATATGCTCAGTCCTATACCTCTGTAATCAGTTCCTTCAGATTTGACAGAGAGATGAGCACAGCATGCGCCACTTATCTTCCTGTCAAAAAGATAGACGCACATTAGGACCCGTGATTAGTGTTGAGCGAACAGTTCGAGCATCGTTCGGGTTCGTACCGAATTTTGGGGTGTCCGGGACCCGGACCCGAACCCGGACATTTTCAAAAAAGTTCGGGTTCGGGTTCGTCGTTCGGCATGTATTTAGGCGCATTTTGAAAGGCTGCAAAGCAGCCAATCAACATGCATCATACTACTTGCCCTAAGATGCCATCGCAGCCATGCCTACTATTGGCAAGGCTGTGATTGGCCGAGTGCAGCATGTGACTCAGCCTCTTTATAAGCTTGTGCGCACGTCGGGACGTGCTCACTCCCGATGTGAATAGAACAGGGATAGACGCAGCTGATGCTAGGGCGAGAATAGGCAGGGATAATTGAATAACTGGAAGCAAATTTTTCTCCTCCACCTGTGATTCATCTGAACAACTGCAGCTGAGCTGCTTTTTTGATAGGGATTGGCTATTTTTAGAGTGGCCAGAGTGATTTTTCCATCCACATGTACCTGAGCTGACCGCCGGCCGCCATTTTGCGACTTGTAGTGCTGCAGCAGAAGCTGCCACAGTGTGCATTCCAAAGCTCCAAACAAGTCAGACATCTACACCTGGGATTCAGACCAATAGCGATTTAGCAGCACAGTCCAAGGCTATTTTTTTTAAAGGTTGTGCAGACCATTTTGTGGCACATGTTACTGGGCTGATAGGCGGCGGCCATCTTGGGACTAGTGCTGCAGCACAATCTCTCCCAACGTCCATTAATCACTTGTAATAGTGGTCTGTGCCATAGAAATCCTACATCAGGGACTTGGGTGTGCTTGTGTCACCCCTACTAATACCAGTCCACCTGTAATCCATACAGTCAAAAGACTGAAAGTATTCCAGTGAGGGAATTTTTTTTATTTAAAAAGGCCAAGTTAGTTTATCTGGCGTTCAATATACTAGATACAGTTAGGCCTGCATGTTTCATACATCTGGAATTAGCAAATTAATGTGCTGGGGTTGGGAAAACATATATGTACCCATACTAGAATCTGTCAAAGAAAGCGGTACTCACATATAACAGTCATTCCATCTGTAATCCATACAGTCAAAAGACTGAAAGTATTCCAGTGAGGGAATTTTTTTTATTTAAAAAGGCCAAGTTAGTTTATCTGGCGTTCAATATACTAGATACAGTTAGGCCTGCGTTTCATACATCTGGAATTAGCAAATTAATGTGCTGGGGTTGGGAAAACATATATGTACCCATACTAGAATCTGTCAAAGAAAGCGGTACTCACATATAACAGTCATTCCATCTGTAATCCATACAGTCAAAAGACTGAAAGTATTCCAGTGAGGGAATTTTTTTATTTAAAAAAGGCCAAGTTAGTTTATCTGGCGTTCAATATACTAGATACAGTTAGGCCTGCGTTTCATACATCTGGAATTAGCAAACTAATGTGCTGGGGTTGGGAAAACATATATGTACCCATACTAGAATCTGTCAAAGAAAGCGGTACTCACATATAACAGTCATTCCATCTGTAATCCATACAGTCAAAAGACTGAAAGTATTCCAGTGAGGGAATTTTTTTAATTTAAAAAAGGCCAAGTTAGTTTATCTGGCGTTCAATATACTAGATACAGTTAGGCCTGCGTTTCATACATCTGGAATTAGCAAACTAATGTGCTGGGGTTGGGAAAACATATATGTACCCATACTAGAATCTGTCAAAGAAAGCGGTACTCACATATAACAGTCATTCCATCTGTAATCCATACAGTCAAAAGACTGAAAGTATTCCAGTGAGGGAATTTTATTTTATTTAAAAAGGCCAAGTTAGTTTATCTGACGCTCAATATACTAGATACAGTTAGGCCTGCGTTTCATACATCTGGAATTAGCAAACTAATGTGCTGGGGTTGGGAAAACATATATGTACCCATACTAGAATCTGTCAAAGAAAGCGGTACTCACATATAACAGTCATTCCATCTGTAATCCATACAGTCAAAAGACTGAAAGTATTCCAGTGAGGGAATTTTTTTATTTAAAAAGGCCAAGTTAGTTTATCTGACGCTCAATATACTAGATACAGTTAGGCCTGCGTTTCATACATCTGGAATTAGCAAACTAATGTGCTGGGGTTGGGAAAACATATATGTACCCATACTAGAATCTGTCAAAGAAAGCGGTACTCACATATAACAGTCATTCCATCTGTAATCCATACAGTCAAAAGACTGAAAGTATTCCAGTGAGGGAATTTTTTTATTTAAAAAAGGCCAAGTTAGTTTATCTGGCGTTCAATATACTAGATACAGTTAGGCCTGCGTTTCATACATCTGGAATTAGCAAATTAATGTGCTGGGGTTGGGAAAACATATATGTACCCATACTAGAATCTGTCAAAGAAAGCGGTACTCACATATAACAGTCATTCCATCTGTAATCCATACAGTCAAAAGACTGAAAGTATTCCAGTGAGGGAATTTTTTTTATTTAAAAAGGCCAAGTTAGTTTATCTGGCGTTCAATATACTAGATACAGTTAGGCCTACGTTTCATACATCTGGAATTAGCAAATTAATGTGCTGGGGTTGGGAAAACATATATGTACCCATACTAGAATCTGTCAAAGAAAGCGGTACTCACATATAACAGTCATTCCATCTGTAATCCATACAGTCAAAAGACTGAAAGTATTCCAGTGAGGGGATTTTGCTTATAAAAATAATATATTTCATTGTGGTGCGAGTTGAATCGCAACAATGAAGAAAAATACTATTAAGGGACGAGGACGCGGTCGTGGTGGTGTCCGTGGAGCCTCTGTTGCTGGTAGAGGACGTGGCCGTTCGGCCCCAGGCGCACACAGTAGGGAACGAACTCCCTCAACTAGCCGGCAGAATGTACCGCAATATCTCGTGGGGCCCAATGCCACTCTTAGGATGGTAAGGCCTGAGCAGGTACAGGCATTAATCGATTGGGTGGCCGACAGTGCTTCCAGCACGTTCACCACATGGTCTTCCACCCAGTCTTCTGCGGAAAGCGCACAGGTGGCACCTGAAAACCAAGCCCATCAGTCTGTCACATCACCCCTAAGCATATCAGGGAAACGGTCTGAGCCACAAGTTATGCAGCAGTCTCTTCTTCTGTTTGAAGACTCTGCTTCCAGGGTTTCCCAGGGGCGTCCACCTAGCCCTTCCCCAGTGGAGGAAGACATACCATGCACTGACGCACAACCACTTATGTCTCCAGATGAAGAGGACATGGGAATACCACCTCATCGGAGTCCGCACGTCTCTGATGATGACGAAACACAGGTGCCCACTGCCGCGTCTTTTGCAGTGTGCAGACTGAACAGGAGGAGGTCAGGGAGGGAGACTGGGTGGAAGACGATGCAGAGGACGATGAGGTCTTAGACCCCACATGGACTGAAGGTCGTGGCGATGACTTTCACAGTTCAGAGGAAGAGGTAGTGGTGAGACCGAGACAACAGCGAAGCCAAAGAGGGAGCAGGGGGCCAAAGCAGACGAGCCGCGCCCCAGAGTTCGCTCTGCTACTGGACATCGCCAACAGGGACCCAGCCCCACAAAGGCAGCTTCAAAGAGTTCCCTGGCATGGCACTTCTTTAAACAATGTCCTACCGACAAGACCCGAGTGACTTGCACGCTCTGCCATCAGAGCCTGAGGCGAGGCATTAACGTTCTGAACCTCAGCACAACCTGCATGACCAGGCATCTACATGCAAAGCATGAACTGCAGTGGGGTACACACCTTAAAAACCAGGCACTCGCTGAGGCTCCCCTGCTCCCTCTACCGCTGCTGCCTCGGCTTCCGCCTCGAGAGGAATGTTGCCACCTGCCGAGCAGCAAACAGAGGATGTGCCACCGACACCACCACCACCGCCACCGTCAACTAGCGTCTCCACTATATCACACAGCAGCGTTCAGCTCTCAATATCTCAAACCTTAGAGAGGAAGCGCAAATTCCCCCGAGTCACCCTCGAGCCCTTGGCCTGAACGCCAGCATTTCTAAACTGCTGGCCTTTGAAATGCTGTCATTCCGGCTGGTGGACACAGACAGCTTCAAACAGCTGATGGCCATGGCTGTCCCGCAGTATGTGGTTCCCAGCCGCCACTACTTCTCCAAGACAGCCGTGCCTTCCCTGCACATGCAAGTGTCCGATAAAATCAAGTGTGCACTGCGCAACGCCATTTGTGGCAAGGTCCACCTAACCACAGATACGTGGACCAGTAAGCACGGCCAGGGACGCTATATCTCACTAACTGCACACTGGATGAATGTAGTGGCGGCTGGGCCCCCGGCGGACAGTTCCTTGGCGCACGTCCTTCCGCCCCTAGGATCGCAGGGCATCATTCTCTGCCTCCTGTAGCCTCCTCCTCCTACTCGGCTTCCTCCTCCACTGCTTCCACCAGCTCATCCGGTCAGCCACACACCTTCACCACCAACTTCAGCACAGCCCGGCAAACGTCAGCAGGCCATTCTGAAACTCATATGTTTGGGGGACAGGCCCCACACCGCGCAGGAGTTGTGGCGGGGTATTGAACAACAGACCGACGAGTGGTTTCTGCCGGTGGGCCTCAAGCCAGGCCTGGTGGTATGCGATAATGGGCGAAATCTCGTGGCAGCTCTGGGACTAGCCGGTTTGACGCACATCCCTTGCCTGGCGCATGTGCTGAACTTGGTGGTGCAGAGGTTCATTCACCACTACCCCAACATGTCAGAGCTGCTGCATAAAGTGCGGGCCGCCTGTGCGCGCTCCGCCGCTCACATCCTGCCGCTGCTCGCCTGTCTGCGCTACAGCGGAACTTCGGCCTTCCCGCCACCGCCTCATATGCGACGTGCCCACCCGGTGGAACTCCACCTTGCACATGCTGGAGAGACTGTGCGAGCAGCAGCAGGCCATAGTGGAGTTTCAGCTGCAGCACGCTCGCGCCAGTCGTACTCGCCGAACAGCACCACTTCACCACCAATGATTGGGCCTCCATGCGAGACCTGTGTGCCCTGCTGCGCTGTTTCGAGTACTCCACCAACATGGCCAGTGGCGATGACACTGTTATCAGCGTTACAATACCACTTCTATGTCTCCTTGAGAAAACACTTAGGGCAATGATGTTAGAGGAGGTGGCCCAGGTGGAGGAGGAGGAGGAGGATGAGGGCTCGCTTCTAACACTTTCGGGCCAGTCTGTTCGAATTGGCTCAGAGGGAGGTTTGTTTAAGCAGCAGAGGACAGGTTCACAAGTCGCCAGCCAAGGCACTGTACTGGAGGACGAGGAGGATGAGGAGGAGGAGGTGGAGGGGGACGAGGATGACGCAAGTTCACAGCGGGGTGGCAGCCCAGGCCCATCACTGGTGCGTGGCTGGGGGATACGGTGGACGATGACGATACGCCTCCCACAGAGGACAGCTTGTCCTTACCCATGGGTAGCCTGGCCCACATGAGCGAATATATGCTCCAATGCCTGCGCAACGACTAGCAGAGTTGCCCACGCTTTAACGTGTGCAGACTACTGGGTGGCCACCCTGCTGGATCCCCGGTATAAAGACAATGTGCCCACTTTAATTCCTGAACTGGAGCGCGACCGCAAGATGCGCGAGTACAAGCGCACGCTGATAGAGGCGCTCTGAGAGCATTCCCACATGTCACAGGGGAACAGGTGGAAGGTGAAGGCAGAGGAGTGGCAAGAGGTCGCCAACGCAGCTGTGTCACGGCCAGCTCATCTGAGGGCAGGGTTAGCATGGCAGAAATGTGGAAAAGTTTTGTCTCCACGCCACAGCTATCTGCACCGACACCTGATACGGAACGTGTTAGCAGGAGGCAGCATTTCACTAACATGGTTGAACAGTATGTCTGCACACTCTCCACATCCTGACGGATGGTTCGGCCCCATTCAACTACTGGGTTTCGAAATTGTCCACGTGGCCAGAGTTAGCATGTTATGCCTTGAGGTGCTTTCCTGCCCGGCGGCCAGCGTTTTATCTGAACGCGTATTCAGCACGGCAGGGGGCGCCATTACTGACAAGCGCAGCCGCCTGTCCACAGCCAACGTGGACAAGCTGACCTTCATAAAGATGAACCAGGCATGGATCCCACAGGACCTGTCCCTCCCTTGTGCAGAGTAGTCCTTATTAACTGCCTAAAACATGTCTTGTTGTGCTACGGGCCACTTCTTTATTTGATACAAATTTTATGAAACCCACAGTTGAATGAAACTCTTCTCTGTCTGGGCGCCGGGCCTAACCAGATGAAAGTGGCCGGTTAAACTAACGGGTGACATGAAGCCATAACCTCTGCCATGCTACCTCTGTCTTCTGTCTGGGTGCTGAGGCCTAAGTCAAATAAAGCGGTCTTCTGCTGTGCTGGGGATATGAAGCTAATCTCTGACCTCTCTCCTCTGTCTGGGTCCAAAGGCCTAAATCACTGAAAGAGGCCTTCTCCTGTGGTGTGTGATATGATGCCAGAATATGTGCTGTGGGCCTCTCTCCTCTTCCTGGGTGCAGGGGTCAAATAAACTAAATTGTGGCCTACTCCTGTGGTGGTTGATATGATGCCTGATTCTCTGATGTGGAACCCTCTCCTCTGTTTGGGTGAAGGGGTCAAAGTCTTTCAAAGTCGCCTTCTCCTGTGCTGATTGATATGAAGCTGATGGTTGTGCCATCTGACATGGTTGCCGGGGTCCCATTAAATTGGGGCCTACTCCTGTGGTGGGTGATCTAAATGCCTGATTCTCTGCTTTGAAACCTCTCTCCTCCGTCCGGGTGTAGGGGTCAAAGTCTGTCAAAGTCGCCTTCTCCTGTGCTGATTGATATAAAGCTTATGCTTGTGCCATCTGACATGGTTGCCGGGGTCTGATTCAATGGTGGCCTACTCCTGTGGTGGGTGATCTAAATGCCTGATTCTCTGCTGTGTAACCTCTCTCCTCCGTCTGGGTGTAGGGGTCAAAGTAACTAAATGGTGGCCTACTCCTGTGGTGGGTGATATGATGCCAGAATATGTGCTGTGGGGCCTCTCTCCTCTTCCTGGGTGCAGGGGTCAAAGTAACTCAATGGTGGCTTCTCCTGTGGTGGCTGATATGATGCCAGAATATGTGCTGTGGTGCCTCTCTCCTCTTCCTGGGTGCAGGGGTCAAAGTAACTAAATGGTGGCTTCTCCTGTGGTGGTTGATATGATGCCTGATTCTCTGCTGTGAAACCTCTCTCCTCCATCTGGGTGTAGGGGTCAAAGTCTTTCAAAGTCGCCTTCTCCTGTGCTGATTGATATAAAGCTGATGGTTGTGCCATCTGACATGGTTGCCAGGGTCTGATTCAATGGGGGCCTACTCCTGTGGTGGGTGATCTAAATGCCTGATTCTCTGCTGTGAAACCTCTCTCCTCCGTCTGGGTGTAGGGGTCAAAGTCTTTCAAAGTCGCCTTCTCCTGTGCTGATTGATATGAAGCTGATGGTTGTGCCATCTGACATGGTTGCCGGGGTCCCATTAAATTGGGGCCTACTCCTGTGGTGGGTGATCTAAATGCCTGATTCTCTGCTGTGTAACCTCTCTCCTCCGTCTGGGTGTAGGGGTCAAAGTAACTAAATGGTGGCCTACTCCTGTGGTGGGTGATATGATGCCTGGTTCTCTGCTGTGGGACCTCTCTCCTCTGTCTGGGTCCAAAGGCCTAAATCACTGAAAGAGGCCTTCTCCTGTGGTGTGTGATATGATGCCAGAATATGTGCTGTGGGGCCTCTCTCCTCTTCCTGGGTGCAGGGGTCAAATAAACTCAAATTGTGGCCTACTCCTGTGGTGGTTGATATGATGCCTGATTCTCTGATGTGGAACCTCTCTCCTCTGTTCTGGGTGAAGGGGTCAAAGTAACTAAATGGTGGCTTCTCCTGTGGTGGCTGATATGATGCCAGAATATGTGCTGTGGGGCCTCTCTCCTCTTCCTGGGTGCAGGGGTCAAAGTAACTCAATGGTGGCTTCTCCTGTGGTGGCTGATATGATGCCAGAATATGTGCTGTGGTGCCTCTCTCCTCTTCCTGGGTGCGGGGTCAAAGTAACTCAATGGTGGCTTCTCCTGTGGTGGTTGAGTATGATGCCAGAATATGTGCTGTGAGGCCTCTCTCCTTCCTGGGTGCAGGGGTCAAAGCTAACCTCCTGCTGATTGATATAAAGCTGATGGCTGTCTACCTGACTGGTGGCTAGGGTATATGATGGCCATCTGAATCATGTGTCTGTGGTGACCTCTCTCCTCTGTCTGGGTCCAAAGGCCTAAAGTCACTGAAAGAGGCCTTCTCCTGTGGTGCGTGTGATAATGATGCCTGAATATGTGTCTGTGGTGACTCTCTCTCCTCTTCCTGGGTGCAGGGGTCAAAGTAACTCAATGGTGGCTTCTCCTGTGGTGGCTGATATGATGCCAGAATATGTGCTGTGGGGCCTCTCTCCTCTTCCTGGGTGCAGGGGTCAAAGTAACTCAATGGTGGCTTCTCCTGTGGTGGCTGATATGATGCCAGAATATGTGCTGTGGTGCCTCTCTCCTCTTCCTGGGTGCAGGGGTCAAAGTAACTCAATGGTGGCTTCTCCTGTGGTGGTTGATATGATGCCAGAATCTCTGCTGTGAAGCCTCTCTCCTCCATCTGGGTGCAGGGGTCAAAGTCAAGCCTTCTCCAATGCTGATGATAAAGCTTATGCTTGTGCCATCTGACATGGTTGCCGGGTCTGATTCAATGGTGGCCTACTCCTGTAGTGGGTGATCTAAATGCCTGATTCTCTGCTGTGTAACCTCTCCTCCGTCTGGGTGTAGGGGTCAAAGTAACTAAATGGTGGCCTACTCCTGTGGTGGGTGATATGATGCCAGAATATGTGCTGTGGGGCCTCTCTCTCTTCCTGGGTGCAGGGGTCAAAGTAACTCAATGGTGGCTTCTCCTGTGGTGGCTGATATGATGCCAGAATATGTGCTGTGGTGCCTCTCTCCTCTGTCTGGGTCCAAAGGCCTAAATCACTGAAAGAGGCCTTCTCCTGTGGTGTGTGATATGATGCCAGAATATGTGCTGTGGTGCCTCTCTCCTCTTCCTGGGTGCGGGGTCAAAGTAACTCAATGGTGGCTTCTCCTGTGGTGGCTGATATGATGCCAGAATATGTGCTGTGGGGCCTCTCTCCTCTTCCTGGGTGCAGGGGTCAAAGTAACTCAATGGTGGTTTCTCCTGTGGTGGCTGATATGATGCCAGAATATGTGCTGTGGGGCCTCTCTCCTCTTCCTGGGTGCAGGGGTCAAAGTAACTCAATGGTGGCTTCTCCTGTGGTGGCTGATATGATGCCAAAATATGTGCTGTGGGGCCTCTCTCCTCTTCCTGGGTGCAGGGGTCAAAGTAACTAAATGGTGGCTTCTCCTGTGGTGGTTGATATGATGCCTGATTCTCTGCTGTGTAACCTCTCTCCTCCGTCTGGGTGTAGGGGTCAAAGTAACTAAATGGTGGCCTACTCCTGTGGTGGGTGATATGATGCCTGGTTCTCTGCTGTGGGACCTCTCTCCTTTGTCTGGGTGCTGTGGTCAAAATAATAGTAAGTGACCTTCTCCATTGGTGGGTGACTTGAAGCCTGATTCTGTGCTATGGGACCTCACTCCAATTAATATTGTCTAATTTTTATTTATTTTATGTTAACTCATCATTTCCCTATCTACATTTGTTTGCAGGGGATTTAACTACATTTTGCTGCCTTTTGCAGCCCTCTAGCCCTTTCCGGGTGTGTTTTACAGCCTTTTTAGTGCCCAAAAGTTCGGGTCCCCATTGACTTCTATGGGGTTCGGGTTCGGGATGAAGTTCGGGTCGAGTTCGGATCCCGAACCCGAACATTTTTCGAAAGTTCGGCCGAACTCGTCGAACCCGAACATCCAGGTGTTCGCTCAACTCTACCCGTGATGGATGACTTTTGCAATTTTAATTACATTTCACGCTATCAAACATACAGGAGAATACTATAATCCAGCAAGGTCTCCCCTGATATGCTCTCTTTCCTCATCTTTTCCATTTAGACCAGACTGACATGATAACTTCTTTCAGCCACGCCACGTACCTGCAGAGTTTGACACACAGACATCTTAATTCCTACTTCATCCTACTATCCTATACTGCAGAAACAGATAGTCTCCTTAAAAATACTAGTACCACATGGACAGTGCCTCTTTCAATAATTCACACACATTGCACTCAAAAATAATTGTGACCAGCAAGTAGTGCTCCTGGCAATAAGAGCTGTAAACATAATGCCCCAGAAAATAATTGTGTTGTGGGTGCCCCCCACAGTAATAGTGTTCCCAAAAGCCCCACCAATAGTAATAATTCTCTCCCAGAATGCCCTTAGTGATAATACTGCTCCTACAGTGCCCGAATGGTAATAATGTTCCCTATGGTCCCTTATAATGTGTGCCAGTACAAAAAAATACCCTCTTATAACATGTGCCAGTACAAATGGCCATTTACAGTGTCCCCAGTAGAATTGATGCCCTCATAGTGCCCCTCCATAGCGGCCCAATAGCATGCTGCCCAAAAAAATTAACAAAAAACAAATACCTTCATGCCGCTATCAGCAATATGTTGCAGTACACAGACCATTTCCGGTCTGTGTCCTGAGCTCATGCCTGTGTCCTACCCAGCTCATGTTGCCTCTGATAGGCTTCAGGCCTAGTGCCTGTAGAGTGAAAAGTGGGGCAGGCAGACATCGCTCCCATGTCCTGCCACAGCATTTACCTGTATAGCTGTCCGGATGAAGACGATACAGTTGAATATCGAGAAGCTGTCATGTGACACAGTAGAAGGGTGCTGGGTGCAAATTGACAATTTGCCCTATCCTATGGTTAAAGCGGCAATGATTCCATCTTTTCCAAAGTGCCTTTTTTTTCCCATTTGAACAGAATTATTCTTTAACCAATCTCCAAATCAATTATGAAGAAATGACAATGAACGCAATAAAGCTGCTCAAGCAGAAATGTTGTACTACTAGTGCTATATAAGCAGACTGTTTCAATACAATTACTTGACTTTGGCCCTGAGATCTTTTTAGTAGTTGAGAAGTAAACAGAGAATTTTTCATCAGATAAGAACCATTTGGCCCATCTAGTCTGCCCAATAGTAAAGTCTTTCATCCTTCTGGCCTTCACCTATAGGACTCCACTTTCTACACAGACTTATAACATTATAGGTATTGATTAGTGTTGAGCGAACAGTTCGAAAATTGTTCGGGTCCGTACCGAATTTTGGGGTGTCCGTGACACGGACCCGAACCCGGACATTTTCAAAAAAGTTCGGATTCGGGTCTGGTGTTCGTCGATTACTTCCTGCTTTCTGAAGGGCTGCACAGCAGCCAATCAGCTAGCGTTTTACTTCTTGCCCTAAGAGCCCATCACAGCCATGCCTACTAATGGCATGGCTGTGATTGGCCAAGTGCAGCATGTGACCCAGCCTCTATTTAAGCTGGAGTCACGTAGCGCCGCACGTCACACTGCTCTGACTAGTGTAGGGAGAGGATGCAGCTTCTGTGAGGGCGAGATAGGCAGGGATAAAGAAGTGATTGAATGATCTACCTTTCTACACCTGTGCATCAGAACAACTCAGCTGAGCTGTTCACTGAAAGTCACTATTTTGTTGAGACTGGCCAGAGCGATTTTTACTGGCACATGTAACTGGGCTGACCGGCGGTGGCCATTTTGGGACTTGTGGTGCGCCAGCACAAGCTGCCACAGAGTGTAAACCAAAGCTCCAAAGAAGTTAAAAATCTACACCTGTGAATCAGAACAACAGCGATTCAGCTGCTCAGTCAAAGTCAATTGTTTTTCTGGCTGGGCAGACCGTTTTCTGGCACATGACACTGGGCTGATAGGCGGCGGCCATTTTGGGACTTGTGGTGCTACAGCAAAAGCTGCCACAACGTCCATTAATCTCATGTAATAGTCGATTTTTTCATAGATATACTACATCAGGGGTTTGGCTGTGCTTGTGTCACCCATACTAACTGCAAAGATATTTAATATATCAGTGGTGAAACTGAAAGTAACCCACTTGGATAGCAAATCCCATGAATGTGCTGTTCCAGCTAGGCTAGCCAGTGCCACTACAGCCAAGTCCAATACTGTCAGCCAGAAATATTTTTTTTTTTTATGTGCCAGAAATATAAATTAGAAAAAGCTTTCACCGTAATAATAAAATTATTCTGGTGTTAGACCAGAAGAAGCACTCCTGTTGTAATTAATACTGTAAAAAGGCTTAGGCAATATTTCTCCCAGTGTGGGAAATTTATCTAGCAAAACTAGCATTTTAAAAATTCCGGTGTTCTGAAATACCAGCAGTCCTCTTGTAATTAATACCGCAAAAAGGCATTATATCTTCCAGTGTGGGAATTTATGTACACAAACTAGCATTTTAAAAATTCTGGTGTCCAATTAGCAGCAGTCTTCTTGTAATTAATACCGCAAAAAGGCATTATTGTTCAGTGTTGTAATTTTGCTGAAAAAAAGGCCAATTTAATCAATCTGGTGTTTGTTAGACCAGAAAAACTCGGCCTCACGTTTTCACTCCTCTAAAAAGGAATTATATTTCCCCGTGTGGGGATCTACTGTATGTACCAAAACTAGCATTATAAAAAATCTGGTGTCCAATTAGCAGCAGTGTTCTTGTAATTAATACCGCCAAAAGGCATTATTGTCCAGTGTTGTAATTTTGCTGAAAAAAAGGCCAATTTAATCAATCTGGTGTTAGTTAGACCAGAAACAGTAGGCCTCACGTTTTTACTCCTGTAAAAAGGAATTATATCTCCTCGTGTGGGAATCTATGTACCAAAACTAGCATTTTAAAAATTCTGGTGTCCAATTTGCAGCAGTTTTCTTGTAATTAATACCGGAAAAAGGAATTATATCTTCCAGTGTGGGAATTTATGTACACAAACTAGCATTTTAAAAATGCTGGTGTCCAATTAGCAGCAGTCTTCTTGTAATTAATACCGCAAAAAGGCATTACATTGTCCAGTGTTGTAATTTTGGTGAAAAAAAAGGCCAATTTATTCAATCTGGTGTTAGTTACACCAGAAACAGTAGGCCTCACGTTTTTACTCCTGTAAAAAGGAATTAATACCGCAAAAAGGCATTACATTGTCCAGTGTTGTAATTTTGGTGAAAAAAAGGCCAATTTAATCAATCTGATGTTAGTTACACCAGAAACAGTAGGCCTCACGTTTTTACTCCTGTAAAAAGGAATTAATACCGCAAAAAGGCATTACATTGTCCAGTGTTGTAATTTTGGTGAAAAAAGGCCAATTTAATCAATCTGGTGTTTGGTAGACCAGAAACAGTAGGCCTCACGTTTTTACTCCTATAAAAAGGAATTATATCTCCCCGTGTGGGAACCTATGTACCAAAACTAGCATATTAAAAATTCTGGTGTCCAATTTGCAGCAGTTTTCTTGTAATTAATACCGGAAAAAAGAATTATATCTTCCAGCGTGGGAATTTATGTACACAAACTAGCATTTTAAAAATTCTGGTGTCCAATTAGCAGCAGTCTTCTTGTAATTAATACCGCAAAAAGGCATTACATTGTCCAGTGTTGTAATTTTGGTGAAAAAAAGGCCAATTTAATCAATCTGGTGTTTGTTAGACCAGAAACAGTAGGCCTCACGTTTTTACTCCTGTAAAAAGGAATTATATCTCCCCGTGTGGGAATCTATGTACCAAAACTAGCATTTTAAAAATTCTGGTGTCCAATTTGCAGCAGTTTTCTTGTAATTAATACCGGAAAAAGGAATTATATCTTCCAGTGTGGGAATTTATGTACACAAACTAGCATTTTAAAAATTCTGGTGTCCAATTTGCATCAGTCTTCTTGTAATTAATACCGCAAAAAGGCATTACATTGTCCAGTGTTGTAATTTTGGGGAAAAAAAGGCCAATTTAATCAATCTGGTGTTTGTTAGACCAGAAACAGTAGGCCTCACATTTTTACTCCTGTAAAAAGGAATTAATACTGCAAAAAGGCATTACATTGTCCAGTGTTGTAATTTTGGTGAAAAAAAGGCCAATTTAATCAATCTGGTGTTTGTTAGACCAGAAACAGTAGGCCTCACGTTTTTACTCCTGTAAAAAGGAATTATATCTCCCCGTGTGGGATCTATGTACCAAAACTAGCATTTTAAAAATTCTGGTGTCCAATTTGCAGAAGTTTTCTTGTAATTAATACCAGAAAAAGGAATTATATCTTCCAGCGTGGGAATTTTGGGGCTAAAAAATAATATATTTTATTGTGGTGCGAGTTGAATCGCAACAATGAGGAAACATTCTATTAAGGGACGAGGACGCGGTCGTAGTGGTGTCCGTGGAGCCTCTGTTGCTGGCAGAGGACGTGGCCGTTCGGCCTCAGGGGCACAAAGTAGTGAACCAACTCCCTCAAGTAGCCGGCAGAATTTACAGCGATATTTGGTGGGGCCCAATGCCGTTATGAGGATGGTAAGGCCTGAGCAGGTACAGGCATTAGTCGATTCGGTGGCCGACAGTGCTTCCAGCACGTTCACCACATTGTCTTCCGCCCAGTCTTCTGCGGAAAGCGCACAGGTGGCACCTGAAAACCAAGCCCATCAGTCTGTCACATCACCCCCATGCATATCAGGGAAACTGGCTGAGCCTCAAGTTATGCAGCAGTCGCTTATTCTGTTTGAAGACTCTGCTCCAACGGTTTTCCAGGGGCGTCCACCTAGCCCTTCCCCAGCGGTGGAAGACATTCCATGCACTGACGCACAACCACTTATGTATCCAGATGATGAGGACATGGGAATACCACCACAGCAGAGTGACCGAGTCTCTGATGATGACTAACCACTGGTGCCCACTGCCGCGTCTTATTGCAGTGTGCAGACTAAACAGGAGGAGTTCAGGGAGGAAGACTGGGTGGAAGACGATGCAGAGGACGATGAGGTCTTAGACCCCACATGGACTGAAAGTCGTGCCGCTGACTTAAATAGTTCAGAGGAAGAGGCAGTGGTGAGACCGAGACAACAGCGAAGCCAAAGAGGGAGCAGGGGGCAAAAGCAGAACAGCCGCCGTCCAGAGAGTTCGCCTGCTATTGGCCAGCGCCAACAGGGACCCAGCACCCCAAAGGCATCTTCAAGGAGTTCCCTGGCATGGCACTTCTTCAAACAATGTGCTGAGGACAAGACCAGAGTGGTTTGCACGCTGTGCCATCAGACCCTGAGGCGAGGCATTAACGTTCTTAACCTGAGCACCACCTGCATGATCAGGCATCTACATGCAAAGCATGAACTGCAGTGGAGTACACGCCTTAAAAACAAGGAACCCGCTCAGGCTCCCACTGCTTCCTCTAGCGCTGCTGCCTCGGCTTCTGCCTCGAGAGGAATGTTGCCACCTGCCGAGCAGCAAACAGAGGATGTGCCACCGACACCACCACCACCACCGCCACCATCACCTAGCGTCTCCACTATTTCACACAGCAGCGTTCAGCTCTCCATCTCTCAAACCTTTGAGAGGAAGTGCAAATTCCCACCTAGTCACCCTCGAGCCCTTGACCTGAATGCCAGCATTTCTAAACTACTGGCATTTGAAATGCTGTCATTCCGGCTGGTGGACACAGACAGCTTCAAACAGCTGATGGCCATGGCTGTCCCCCAGTATGTGGTTCCCAGCCGCCACTACTTCTCCAAGACAGCCGTGCCTTCCCTGCACATGCAAGTGTCCGATAAAATCAAGTGTGCACTGCGCAACGCCATTTGTGGCAAGGTCCACCTAACCACAGATACGTGGACCAGTAAGCATGGCCAGGGACGCTATATCTCCCTAACTGCACACTGGGTAAATGTAGTGGCGGCTGGGCCCCAGACGGAGAGTTCCTTGACGCACGTCCTTCCGCCGCCAAGGATCACAGGGCATCATTCTTTGCCTCCTGTAGCCTCCTCCTCCTACTCGGCTTCCTCCTCCTCCTCCTCTACTTCCACCAGCTCATCCAGTCAGCCACACACCTTCACCACCAACTTCAGCACAGCCCAGGGTAAACGTCAGCAGGCCATTCTGAAACTCATATGTTTGGGGGACAGGCCCCACACCGCGCAGGAGTTGTGGCGGGGTATTGAACAACAGACCGACCAGTGGTTGCTGCCGGTGGGCCTCAAGCCCGGCCTGGTGGTGTGCGATAATGGGCGAAATCTCGTGGCAGCTCTGGGACTAGCCGGTTTGACGCACATCCCTTGCCTGGCGCATGTGCTGAATTTGGTGGTGCAAAAGTTCATTCACAACTACCCAGACATGTCAGAGCTGCTGCATAAAGTGCGGGCCGTCTGTGCGCGCTTCCGGCGTTCACATCCTGCCGCTGCTCGCCTGTCAGCGATACAGCGGAACTTCGGCCTTCCCGCTCACCGCCTAATATGCGACGTGCCCACCCGGTGGAACTCCACCTTGCACATGCTGGAGAGACTGTCCGAGCAGCAGCAGGCCATAGTGGAGTTTCAGCTGCAGCACGCACGGGTCAGTCGCACTGCGGAACAGCACCACTTTACCACCAATGATTGGGCCTCCATGCGAGACCTGTGTGCCCTGTTGCGCTGTTTAGAGTACGCCACCAACAAGGCCAGTGGCGATGCCACTGTTATCAGCGTGACGATACCAATTCTATGTCTCCTAGAGAAAATGCTTAGGGCGATAATGGAAGAGGAGGTGGGCCAGGGCCAGGAGGAGGAGGAGGAGGATGACGGGTCGTTTTTAGCACTTTCAGACCAGTCTGTTAGAAGTGGCTCAGAGGGAGGTTTTTTGCAACAGCAGAGGGCAGGTACAAATGTGGCCAGCCAGGGACCACTACTGGAGGACGAGGAAGATGAGGTGGAGGAGGATGAGGATGAAGCAGGTTCACAGCGGGGTGGCACCCAGCACAGCGCAGGCACATCCCTGGTGCGTGGCTGGGGGGATACAGAGGATGATGACGATACGCCTCCCACAGAGGACAGCTTGTCCTTACCTCTGGGGAGCCTGGCACACATGAGCGATTACATGCTGCAGTGCCTGCGCAATGACAGCAGAGTTGCCCACATTTTGACGTGTGCTGACTACTGGGTGGCCACCCTGCTGGATCCACGGTACAAAGACCATGTGCCCACTTTACTTCCTGCACTGGAGCGTGATAGGAAGATGCGCGAGAACAAACGCACACTGGTAGACGCGCTCCTGAGAGCATTCCCAACTGTCACAGGGGAACAGGTGGAAGGCCAAGGCCAAGGCAGAGGAGGAGCTAGAGGTCGCCCACGCAGCTGTGTCACGGCCAGCTCCTCTGAGGGCAGGGTTAGCATGGCAGAAATGTGGAAAAGTTTTGTCTCCACGCCACTGCTAACTGCCCCACCACCTGATACGGAACTTGTTAGCAGGAGGCAACATTTCACTAACATGGTTGAACAGTACGTCTGCACACAACTCCAAGTACTGACGGATGGTTCGGCCACATTCAACTTCTGGGTTTCCAAATTGTCCACGTGGCCAGAATTAGCATGTTATGCCTTGGAGGTGCTGGCCTGCCCGGCGGCCAGCGTTTTATCTGATCGTGTATTCAGCACGGCAGGGGGCGTCATTACTGACAAACGCAGCCGCCTGTCTGCAGCCAACGTGGACAAGCTGACGTTTATAAAAATGAACCAGGCATGGATCCCACAAGACCTGACCCTCACTTGTGCAGAGTAGTCCTTAATAACTGCCTTAAACCATGTTGTCTTGTACTCCTGGCCACTTCTTCATAGAAAAATCAATTTTTGAAATTAAGTAGGATCTTGGGGTGCAACCCAGAGTTGAATGAACCTTCCCTCTGTCTGGGTGCCGGGGCCAAAGTACATGAAAGTGTCCTTCTCCTGTGCTGGGTGATATGAATGTTATACTTGTGCTGTCTGACATGTCTCCTTTGTGTGGGTGCAGGGGGCCAAAGTCACTGAAAGCGGCCTTCTCCTGTGGTGGCTGATATAAATGCCTGAATCTCTGCTGTGGGACCTCTCTCCTCTTTCTGGGTGCAGGGGTCAAAGAAACAAAAGGTGGCCTACTCCTGTGGTGGTTGACATGATGCCTGATTCTCTGCTGTGGGACCTCTCTCCTCTGTGTGGCTGCAGGGGTCAAAGTCTCTAAAAGTGCCCTTCTCCTGTGGTGGTTGATGTAAAACTGATGCTTGTGCTATCTGACCTGTCTCCTCTGTGTCGGTGCTAAGGCCTAAGTCACTGAAAGCGGCCTTCTCCTGTGCTGGCTGATATAAATGCCTGAATCTCTACTGTGGGACCTCTCTCCTCCGTGTGGCTGCAGGGGTCAAAGTCTCTAAAAGTGCCCTTCTCCTGTGGTGGTTGATGTAAAACTGATGCTTGTGCTGTCTGACATGTCTCCTTTGTGTGGGTGCAGGGGGCCAAAGTCACTGAAAGCGGCCTTATCCTGTGCTGGCTGATATAAATGCCTGAATCTCTGCTGTGGGACCTCTCTCCTCTTTCTGGGTGCAGGGGTCAAAGAAACAAAAGGTGGCCTACTCCTGTGGTGGTTGACATGATGCCTGGTTCTCTGCTGTGGGACCTCTCTCCTCCGTGTGGCTGCAGGGGTCAAAGTCTCTAAAAGTGCCCTTCTCCTGTGGTGGTTGATGTAAAACTGATGCTTGTGCTATCTGACCTGTCTCCTCCGTGTCGGTGCTAAGGCCTAAGTCACTGAAAGCGGCCTTGTCCAGTGCTGGCTGATATAAATGCCTGAATCTCTGCTGTGGGACCTCTCTCCTCCGTGTGGCTGCAGGGGTCAAAGTCTCTAAAAGTGCCCTTCTCCTGTGTTGGTTGATCTAAAACTGATGCTTGTGCTATCTGACCTGTCTCCTCTGTGTCGGTGCTAAGGCCTAACTCACTGAAAGTGGCCTTGTCATGTGCTGGGTGATAAAAATGTGATAAAAGTGCCATCTGACATGGTTGAAGCTATCAAATTAACTAAAGGTGGCCGACTCCTGTAGTGGGTGATCAGTAAAACTGATGCTTGTGCTATCTGACCTGTCTCCTCTGTCTCGTTGCTAAGGCATAACTCACTGAAAGTGGCCTTGTCATGTGCTGGGTGATATAAATGTGATACAAGTGCCATCTGACATGGTTGCCGGGGTCCCATTAAATGATGGCCTACTCCTGTGGTGGGTGATCTAAAAACCTGATTCTCTGCTGTGAAAACCTCTCTCCTCCGTCTGGGTGCAGGGGTCAAAGTCTCTCAAAGTGGCCTTCTCTTGTGCTGGGTGATGTGAAACTGATGTTTGTGCCATCTGACATGGTAGCCGGGTCCCATTAAATGGTGGCCTACTCCTGTGGTGGGTGATCTAAATGCCTAATTCTCTGCTGTGAAAACCTCTCTCCTCCGTCTGGGTGCAGGGGTCAAAGTCTCTCAAAGTCGCCTTCTCCTGTGCTGGGTGATGTAAAACTGATGCTTGTGCCATCTGACATGGTTGCCGGGGTCCCATTAAATGGTGGCCTACTCCTGTGGTGGGTGATCTAAATGCCTGATTCTCTGCTGTGAAACCTCTCTCCTCCGTCTGGGTGCAGGGTCGAAGTCTCTCAAAGTCGCCTTCTCCTGTGCTGGGTGATGTAAAACTGATGCTTGTGCCATCTGACATGGTTGCCGGGGTCCCATTAAATGGTGGCCTACTCCTGTGGTGGGTGATCTAAATGCCTGATTCTCTGCTGTGAATCCTCTCTCCTCCGTCTGGGTGCAGGGGTCAAAGTCTCTCAAAGTCGCCTTCTCCTGTGCTGGGTGATGTAAAACTGATGCTTGTGCCATCTGACATGGTTGCCGGGGTCCCATTAAATGGTGGCCTACTCCTGTGGTGGGTGATCTAAATGCCTGATTCTCTGCTGTGAAAACCTCTCTCCTCCGTCTGGGTGCAGGGGTCAAAGTCTCTCAAAGTGGCCTTCTCTTGTGCTGGGTGATGTAAAACTGATGCTTGTGCCATCTGACATGGTTGCCGGGGTCCCATTAAATGGTGGCCTACTCCTGTGGTGGGTGATCTAAATTACTGATTCTCTGCTGTGAAACCTCTCTCCTCCGTCTGGGTGCAGGGGTCAAAGTCTCTCAAAGTCGCCTTCTCCTGTGCTGGGTGATGTAAAACTGATGCTTGTGCCATCTGACATGGTTGCCGGGGTCCCATTAAATGGTGGCCTACTCCTGTGGTGGGTGATCTAAATGCCTGATTCTCTGCTGTGAAACCTCTCTCCTCCGTCTGGGTGCAGGGGTCAAAGTCTCTAAAAGTGGCCTTCTCTTGTGCTGGGTGATGTAAAACTGATGCTTGTGCCATCTGACATGGTTGCCGGGGTCCCATTAAATGGTGGCCTACTCCTGTGGTGGGTGATCTAAATGCCTGATTCTCTGCTGTGAAACCTCTCTCCTCCGTCTGGGTGCAGGGGTCAAAGTCTCTCAAAGTCGCCTTCTCCTGTGCTGGGTGATGTGAAACTGATGCTTGTGCCATCTGACATGGTTGCCGGGGTCCCATTAAATGATGGCCTACTCCTTTGGTGGGTGATCTAAATGCCTGATTCTCTGCTGTGAAAACCTCTCTCCTCTGTCTGGGTGCAGGGGTCAAAGTCTCTCAAAGTGGCCTTCTCTTGTGCTGGGTGATGTGAAACTGATGCTTGTGCCATCTGACATGGTTGCCGGGGTCCCATTAAATGGTGGCCTACTCCTGTGGTGGGTGATCTAAATGCCTGATTCTCTGCTGTGAAACCTCTCTCCTCCGTCTGGGTGCAGGGGTCAAAGTCTCTCAAAGTCGCCTTCTCCTGTGCTGGGTGATGTGAAACTGATGCTTGTGCCATCTGACATGGTTGCCGGGGTCCCATTAAATGATGGCCTACTCCTTTGGTGGGTGATCTAAATGCCTGATTCTCTGCTGTGAAACCTCTCTCCTCCGTCTGGGTGCAGGGGTCAAAGTCTCTAAAAGTGGCCTTTTCTTGTGCTGGGTGATGTAAAACTGATGCTTGTACCAGCTGACATGGGTGCAGGGGTCAAATTAACTAAATGGTGGCCTACTCCTGTGGTGGGTGATATGATGCCTGAATATGTGCTGTGGGGCCTCTCTCCTCTTTCTGGGTGCAGGGGTCAAAGTAACTAAAAGTGGCCTTTTCCTGTGCTGGATGGTATAAATGTAATGCTTGTGCTATCTGACATGTCTCCTCTGTCTGGGTGCCTAAGGCCTAAGTCACTGAAAGTGGCCTTCTCCTGTGGTGGTTGATATGATGCCAGATTCTCTGCTATGGGACCTCTCTCCTTTGTCTGGATGCTGGGGTCGAAATAATAGTAAGCGACCTTCTCCATTGGTGGGTGATTTGAAGCCTGATTCTGTGCTATGGGACCTAACTGCAATTAATATTGGTTAATTTTATTTTATTTTATGTTAAGTCATCATTTCCCTATCTACATTTGTTTGCAGGGGATTTACCTACATTTTGCTGCCTTTTGCAGCCCTCTAGCCCTTTCCGGGAGTCTTTTACAGCCTTTTTAGTGCCCAAAAGTTCGGGTCCCCATTGACTTCTATGGTGTTCGGGTTCGGGATGAAGTTCGGGTTGAGTTCGGATCACGAACCCGGACATTTTCCGGAAGTTCGGCCGAACCTCTCGAACCCGAACATCCAGGTGTTCGCTCATCTCTAGTATTGATGGAATCCCAGGAATTTTAACACAGTGCTTTTTTTCTTCTACAGTAGTGATGTCTTTTTGTCTGTATTGTGGTCTTCACCTATAGGACCCCATTTTCTTCCCAGATTTATACTATGACAGATATCAATGGGGACCCAGGATATTCAACAAAATGCTTTTTCTCCCTTAAAATGAAATGATGTTCTTGATGTCCTTGGTATGTTCTTTGTGATCTTCACCTAAAAGAACCATTTGCTTCACAGATTTATACCATGAATAGGGCCCCAGGAAATTCAACACAGTGCTCATATTTCTTCAAGAGTAGGACCCTTTTTTCTTCCCAAATTTCCAAACTTCCAGGATATTCAACACAATGCTATGTATTCCTAAAAAAAAAATGGGTGATGTCCTTGTGATGTCATTGCGATTTTCACTGATTTACTTTAATTTTATCGACATCAGTTTAATGCACCGATTCATTTAAAACTTAACATTTATTGTGCTTATGCTAAAATTGAAGGGCCTCTTAGATGTATAATTTTTCTTTACAAAAATAATAGATAAAAAGAGTACTCAATAGTAGATAGAAAGCCACAGGACAGTGATAAGTGAGGGACATAGGTGCTGGGTCTCTGGCCCTATTGCACCCTAACACTACCTCCTTCTGGCCTTCTTAATGTCCCTATAAATATCCCTCTCCAAAAGGGGGACAGGGACTGCCCAGCTTCACCAGACAGTGTGAATGAAGAGGAAAGGATATGAAACAAGATCTACACAAAAGTCCCAACGCATTTCCTCGGTTTACTACCGATTCATCAGGGGACCGTTATATTCATATTTTAAAAACAAAGTTGATTTCGACAACACCAAACTACAGCACAACGTCTTAAGATGGTCAACTTAGTTGTTATATATGCAGTGATGCCTCCATTGGCAGCATCCACTAGCCCCTGCTGCGTATGGTTCCGGCGCTTCTTGTCTCTCCTGAGTATGGCGATGGCAAGAACACCCCCCCCCCCTGTCTAGCTGGCTTTTAAATGCTCCTGGGGTTGCTTTGTGCCCACCCTCTCCTGTCCTGTGACCCGTCATGTGGTATGCCAGCTGACTACATCTATCACATGATTGGATGACGGGCTTAGTACGGCTGCTTCTAAAGTCCCCAGTGCAGTTGCTACTTTGCACGGCCATATTTTGGGACACGTACCTTAGACGGGATTATGGGTGGTACCTGGGCCCATCTGTACCTCCCATCTGTGCCCATACTGATCGATTAATGTGATATATCTACCGAACATTGCAATGGATGTACAGTGTGAAACGAAGGGAGTTTACAACAACACAGGCTGGTTTCTCCTATCAGTTTTTTGCTGTTATCTATTTACATATGATGCCTGGAGGAAATATAAATGTTAAAAAAGTATATTAAAACGGCAGGTGAAATTCAAGGTGCAGATGAGAAGTATATTCATTTTGAAGCACTACCACACCACCATCATATTTCACTGTCTTCTAGATTTAAAGCCTAATTAGGTACCTTATGAAGTAGTTAATTTTATCTACCATTAAATTCTAGAGATTCGTTGTATGCCCAAACTTTTTGGAAGAAAGAAAAAACAAAAAAACAAAACAAAAATGAACCAACGTGACAGAAGGTACAGTACCCCTGAACCCCATCCCTGAGCAAACAACCTCAGTCCCAGAACATACGACGCTCTGATCGGGTAGGTGCAGGAGCCGCACCTGCTCGATCAGCAGCAGGGGCCCAGTATTGGTGAATACACAGATGCCAGCACATTAGCCCCATCAATGCCACAGTCAACGCTGACTGAGGCATGTACAGAGTTTGTGGAGGGAGGGAGTTCCCTCTCCAACCCCATCAGGGTCCAATTGGCTGGAACGGTAACCTGATGCCTGAATCTCATAGGTAGTCTCATATGTAGGCTTTCAGTGTATTACACTTACAGGCAATGTATTACAATACACATGTGTTGTAATGCATTGTAGAGGGGATCAGACCCCCAAAACTTGAAGTCCCATAGTGGGACAAAAAAAAAGTAAAAAAAAAAGTGTTTTACTTAAAAAAGTGCCCCTTTCCCAAAACGAAGATAGAAATAGACATATTATCTATCGGCACGTCTGTAATGACTGGCTCTATAAAAATATCACATGACCTATCCCTAAATAAAAATGACACCAAAATAACAATTTTAAATATATATATATAGCTCTCAGAAAATGTCAACACAAAAACAAGATTTTTTTAGGCATCCATAACAATTTGCTCTATAAAAATATCGCATGATTTATCCCATCAGGTGAAAGCTGTAAAAATAAATAAATAATAACAGTGCTAGGACAGTAATTTTTTGTCACCTCACCTTACAAAATACATAATATCAAGTGATCAAAAAGTTGTATGTACCCCAAAATGGTGCCGATGAAAACAACACCTCATCCCACAAAAAGTAAGCTCCCACATAATATAACCACCCAAAAAATATGGCTTTCAGAAAATCGCGATGCAAAAATATGATTCTTCTTTATAAAAATGCTTTATGTAAATGTGCATTCAGGCAGTGTATAGTGCACAGGTTTACATGACCAAATCAAACAAGGATGGCACTTAAAAAAAAAAAAAAAAAAAAATATATATATATATATATATATATATATATATATTTATACAGATATAGATGGGCACCCCACCTTATCAAGGATAGTCAGGCGGGTTACCCCTATAATTAGAATAATGCTACTGATAAAGAAGCCACCTTCTGATGCAATAACGTTGGATGAAAAGAAACCCCGACCCATTCACTTCTTGGGTATATATGGTAATGGTCCATGGGTACCATGCTCCCCAGTGCTGTCCTGCTTTCTGGAGGATCAAGACGGCACTGGGCCGCATGGTACCCATGGACCATTTGTATATACCTAGGAAGTGAATGGGATAGATGGTACATCTTCCTCGTATCCCTTTCAGATTGTTGTGGATGTACAGGGTGGGCCATTTATATGGACAGATTTCATGCGTCCACATTTTGGCAAATCCAACACTGAACCAGTTTCACGAAACTTATCAAGCAGTTTGCTAACTGTAGTATGGGAGATGGATGGTCTCGTAGGGTGTCTTGCATTGAAATCTGCTGCAATGACCCGGTTACTGCATTTACCAGACATCAACACAATTTCTATCCGCTCCTCATGTGTTAACCTCGGCGACATGTCAAAGGCTGTAAACAAAGAGAAACTTGTAAATAACTTATGAAAGAATAAAGTTACGTTAAAACCAAGCACACCATTGTTTTTCTTGTGAAATTCACAATAAGTTTGATGTGTCACATGACCCTCTTCCTATTGAAAAAACAAAAGTTGGATTCAAAATGGCCGACTTCAAAATGGCCACCATGGTCACCACCCATCTTGAAAAGTTTCCCCCCTCACATATACTAATGTGCCACAAACAGGAAGTTAATATCACCAACCATTCCCATTTCATTAAGGTGTATCCATATAAATGGCACACCCTGTATAATGGAGTCCATATGGCCCAGTATCTTGTACCAGAATCTCCATTTGCCTCCTATGATTATCTGACGATCTTCCCCAGTTTTGGCAGTCTTGCCCTTGAATGACTTGCCCCTGATCGTTGATATTTTTGAATATCGGACGTTATTTTATTTATACACCTGGCACCCGTAAATTTGTATTTACCTTCTGTTGAACTCGTAAACAGGGGTAAACGCGTTGGAGTTTCTTTTTATCCAACGTTATTGCATCAGCGGGTGGTTCTTTTACCCGGTGTTCTTTATCAGTAGCATTATTGTAATTATAGGGGTAACCCGCTTGACTATCCTTATTGATAAGGTGGGGTGCCCATCTATATATGTGTCCTGACTTTATTGTAGCACTCAGACTTTGGTGATGTTGATTTTCCCTTAATGGTGTCAACTTAGGGTGTAATGAGGGCATATAGCCAAGGTTCGAGGACAGGGAGTCCCAACCATTATGGTCCATCCCTGGGCTGAGACTCAGTATAGGGTGATTGCAGGGATAGATTTTTTTTACTGTTGCACCTCCTTACAGTGCCGTAGATAAATTTTTTTCCTGGGGGGGGTTCAGCTTTCTCAAATTATAGGACTTTATGTGCTCGCAGCCTTAGACTCTCAACCAGCACCTGGTTGCTATGCAATAATGCACCGTTTAGACCCTCAGCATCTTCCTGAGACAATTACCTGTATTAAACGCAGCTACTTTGTCTAAAGGAAGATGCTGAGGGTCTAAACGGTGCATTATTGCATAGCAACCAGGTTAGCAACCACCAACTAGGTGCTGATTGAGAATTTGAGAGTCATCACCACCAGCAGCTCCTCCTCCTGCATTTATATGAATGACCCAACTGCAGTCTGCAGTACACAACCAAGTGAAGAAGCTCCAACCTGAGGAGCTGTTTGAATGCTGCAGGAGAAGAACAGCCAGGACAGGAAGGAGTTAATCTCACAGTCAGTGACACAGGACTATAATAAAATCCACCTCCGGGCACTGGGCAGCAGGCAGCTCAAGTTATCAAGTGATTAGAAGAAGCTCAACCTGAAAAACTGTTTGACTGCTGCAGGAGAAGGACAGCCAGGACATGAAGGAGTTACTCACACAGTGACAGGACGGACTATAATAAAATTCACCTCCCGGCAGCGGGCAGCTCAACACAAGACTAGTTTAGACAACATGAGTCATGAGAGGAGGTGGAGACAAGTTCCGACAAGCTGCTCTGTGCTCTGACCTTGTGTGCAGTGTGCTGCTGCCTGATACATCCTCCTACCAGTGCTCCTGTGTGTTCCTCCTCCTCTGCGCTCCTCTCTGTTCCCGCCCGAGGTGGCCGCGCCTGCTCAAACCAGGCAGCGTGTGACGTCAGTGCGCCTGTGGCCGGATCATGATACAAATTGAAATGTGAGTGCCGGCAAATTTGGGATACTTAAAGTGCCAGTACACCTGACCTCAGAAAAGGAGGACTTCTGGCTGTCCGTCCTGGCATGCGGCCGGACGTCTGGCCAACCTACTCTGGGGGGGGGTTGAACCCCCCTATCCCCCCCCCTTATCTACGCCCCTGCCTCCTTATGCCTCAGCATTAGTATTTTCTCATTACCCCTGTAGGGCTGTACAGGGGCTAGTCTAGCCCCGGTTCGAGGACAGGGAGTCCCCACCTTTAGGGGCTTTCCCTGGGCTTAGGCATAGAAGAGAATGAGTAAAGGGACAGATTCCTCTTTCCCCCCTTTATCATTTCTGGGTGCTCTCATCTCTGGGATATCTAGACCTACACTAATTTTTGTCCGGTTTATCTGGAGGGTTATTCCCTCCTTTTATTGACTGTTGTAAATAAAAGTTATGTTTTAAAGGGTTTACTATTTTTGCGCTGGAACTTAGGTTATTTATTAACCCTGATATAATTTAGAAGTTATTAGCTTATGAGTCTTTTTTACACTTCCAACATTTTGCTTCCTGATTCTGATACATGTTACTTAATAATTTGGGCATAATATAAAGTCTATGGCCTCATGCACACGACAGTATTTTTTTGCGGTCCGCAAAAAGGGGTTCCGTTGTTCCGTGATCCGTGTCAGTTTTTGCTTCCGTTGAGTTTCCGTGTGTCTTCCGTTTTTTTTAGCGGACATGACCCAAAAGATTTTACCAAAAGACAGGCTGACAATTTTTGCCAAGTGCCTGCCAAGGGATCCACAAAAAAAACGGACGCGGAACGCGGATGACACACGGATGTCCATCCGCATTTTTTCACGGTCCCATTGACTTGAATGGGTCCATGAACCGTTTTTCACGGACAAGAATAGGACAGGTTATATTTTTTTGACGGACTGGAATCACGGACCACGGACGCGGAGGACAAACGGTGCATTTGCCGAGTTTTCCACGGACTTATTGAAAACCAATGGGTCCGCAGAAAATCACGAAAAACGACACAACGGACACGGAATCAAACAACGGTCGTGTGCATGAGGCCTATGAATGATATTAAAGTGGATAATCCTAAAGTTACTGGATACAGTTGCCCTTTTTATATTTCAGTAGATACTTCTCCATTCTAAAGTGTTAATTCCCGTATCCCGTGCCCATTCATTCTCACTCTTAAATTTATAATTTTCCCCCAGAGCTTTCCTAATAAGCCTATATATTTGTGCTATTTTGACTCTAACAGTTACATTATTGTGGCAAAAATCCCAAAAATATTTTTTTTCCGAAATAAAAACCTCCTTATTCCTCGTTGCCTTGAACGCATGTTTCAATTGGTGGTATCGATATTTACTCATTAAATCGATTTCTTTACCCCTGTAAAGTGTTTCTAGTGTATTTAATTCACCATCCGTGACCAACTGTGCTACATATCTTAATCCACATTTATCCCATTTATGTAATCTACAATATTTTTTAATTATTTTATATTATTATTACACCATAACGGTGAAAAGTGTCAAGTACTCTCTATATCTAATATATTCTTAATTTTTTTCCAAGTCAAATCCATTTGAGATATTGGGCATTCACTGGCTTTTTTCCCAATGTATCCAGTCTCCAGGATACTAAAAATATCATAATTGGGACCTATAAAGCCCTTTTCAAGTAACAGTTGATAGTTTCTTCCCCCAAAAGAAGCCACTGAACTTGAGAAGCAAGATGATACCCTCGAAAAAAGGGGAGCGATAGACCTCCATTCTCCTCAGCCAGACATAAAAAACTTCTGCTTTAGTTTCACCCTTTTTCTTCCCCAGATTAAGTCGTTCAGCAGCCGCTCCAACAAGTTAAAGAAATAATCCTCTATCCAAATGGGGCAGGCTGCTAAAACAAACAAAATCTGGGGAAGCAACACCATTTTTATCAAAGAGATCCTATCTGCAAAGCTAAGGGGTAGCTTCTGCCAGATCCGTATCCTATCTTTACTTTTCGCCAACAGGGGGATTAGATAAAATTTTGAAAAGTCTAGAATATCTGCACTAATTTTTATTCCTAGATACTCGACGGGTTCCATAGATCCCAATAATCTAATTCCCTGGGAATTTATCCGCAAGGCAGAATATATCGGCATTAAAACTGATTTTGTCCAATTAATCTTATAGCCAGAAAACTTACTGAAGTTATTTATTAAGTTCATAGGCAACGGCAGTTGAATATTTGAGTTTTCTAGAAAGATTAGGACATCATCAGCATTCAAACATATTTTGTCCGTTGTACCCTTGATACCGAAACCATTTATCCTTCTATCTTCCCTAACCATACACACTAAGGGTTCAATAAATAATGCGAACAGTAGAGGGGAGAGGGGGCACCCCTGTCTTGTACCTCTGTATAGCTCAAATTCCTCTGACTGCATTCCATTAATATTAATTCAAGCTTTTGGATGATTATATAATATTATAACCCAATCAATGAAATATTGGCCAATGTTCATCCGATCCATTATTTTCCATAAATACTCTCACTCCACCCTGTCAAATGCCTTTTCAGCATCCAATGACAGGATAGAGCGGGAGCAGGGACCCCCCCCCCCCAATCCGCATATTCAACAATACCCTGTGAATGCTAGAGTAGATGGTTCTTTTAGGTATAAAACCCGTTTGATCAGGGTGAATTAATCTGTCAATAACTACCCTAAGTCTAGTAGCGAGTATCTTTGCACAGAGTTTGTAATTTGTATTCAAAAGAGAGATTGGGCGATAAGACAAGACCTCTCTTTCGTCCTTCTCTTTCTTCGGGATAAGTGTAATTACCGCTTCAGCTAAAGAGGGAGGCAATCTTCCAACTTGATAAGAACTCTTTAACACCTCGTACAACCATGGTAAAATCAATGCTCCATATTGCCTATAAAACTCAAACGGAAGTCCGTATGTACCTGGAGAAGTGTTTCCACGAGTGGAGGCTAAAGCTACGAATACCTCCTCTAATGCTATAGGTCTATTCAACAACTCTCGTTGCTCATTAGTCAGTCTAGGGAGAGTGATATTGTCTAAAAATTCCCCAAGTTCCTCCTCATAATATTCACATAAAAGGAACGCCAAATATCTATCAATGCCATTTCCCGACAGAATTTCATTAACCTCGTGGATTTACATTGTCTTATCCGCTTACTCTGGGTAGAGGAAAGTCTATCACACTCAATATTCATCACTTCATTGAACTCTCCCAACACCAATACTGGGCACTTCGATACAGAGCCAATAAATTCTGTCAGGCTTGAGAATACGCACATAGAGGATGGAGGAGGGATATAAACAAATGCTAATACGCAGGCGATACCATTCCACTCACCGTACAAAAACACTTTCCTACACTCTTTATCTATCCTCTGCACAATCGGATTATGATCTATATTTCTATGAATATAAACGCTAACGCCCCGAGAATAAGACGACAGGCATGAGTGGTATTCATACTGAGCCCATTTTTTTTAACAATATTTATATTATCATATGTAAGATGGGTCTCCAGTAATACTACTATAGCAGGCAGATGTCTTGTTACTGTGTCGAATATAGCTACTTGTTTAACCCTGTCGTTCCACGTCAAGACCCTCTCCATGAAGATTTTGAATTAACCCCGTCTAATAGGGATCAAAATTGTCCATAGGTTCCTCCCCAGCATTCTCCGAGACCGCTAATATATTCTCCGATAATATATTTCCTTTACGGCCCACTGTGTGAATGTGGTTCCTGCCCAGGTACACCGGCAACTTGGCCAGGTGATGGCAATGCCGCCTCTGCGTAGTAATCATGGGATTTCTGTGCAAATTATGCCATTCACTGTATGAGATAAATATTTTAATATATTTTTTTATTGGTTATGTATTTTGATTTTGGGGAAAGGGTTGTGATTTGAACTCATATATTTTTATATTTTTAAAAACATGTTTTACCTATTTAGCCATAATTAAACACTTCAATTACAATATAACAATACAGTGCTGCCACCTGGTGGCCTGTATTGGTATATATTGGTAATAGCTTCTGAAGCCTGCTTGAGGTTTCCGGCTATTACGCTAATGTAATAGGTTCCCCAATCTCAAGGGGGAAAATGCTGTTCCAGGAGTGGGGGTGCCTGAATCCCTCTTTCAGACTGCTCAGATGCTGGGGTCACATTTGACCACCGCATCTTAAGGGTGAAATGTATGCCATCAAACCTATGGTTGTTCGCATACATCCGCCGTTTGTCTCTGTTGTTTGAAACAGCAGAAACCCTCTGTCTATGGTGCCTGCGGCATGCACAAGAGGGATTTATCTTTAAAGTGCAGACTTCTGCAATGCATGAAAAGGGGTTAAAAATCACAGATTAATTCTTACAAACAGAATCTCATATAAAATATCAAGCTTCCTTTCATAGTAAAAATCAAATAAGATGATTAACTTTGTAATCAGTTAACACATTGGTTCATACAAATATTTAAAAATAATCAAGGATGAGTTGTAAAAATGATTTTAACTGACAAGCGTTCCCTTCTAATAATTGCAATGATTTCAACTCTTAAATTCAGATGTACCAATGCTTTGAGTGACAAATGAAATAGGACTGATGGAATTTTAGATTCTAATGAAGCAATGCATTAGCACATGTTTTATGACAGACATGATTCTAAATCTCTTCTTGTCAACACGGTCACACAAAAGCATTCTCGATGAGAATGAAAAGATTAACTTTAGAAAAGCACAAAATCTTCTTTCAACTCTACCACACAAGCAATTACTTGCTGAAAATTTCTGCAATACCTCATGGATTGAAAATGATACTAAGATTAATCAAGCACATCAGAAGCAAGGAATACATCTTTACTCATCCATGGGTCGGAAAGATCAGTATTAGAAACAAAGAAGGCAAAGCAAATCCATTTTATAGAAGATAAAGAACCCTTCTAAAAACTATTGTGTCTAGAAATGTTTTCTTTCTAGGTTGATGGATTACAAAATCAAATAGTTTCAAAACTGCCTGTCGCCAAGCAAATAGAATAAGACATCCGATCTTTAGCGAACACAATACTAACAATCATGAAAAACCAAGAAAAAGACATCAAGGACACTGGTGGATATGGTATTAATTTCATTATTAGGAAATGCTGATATTCAGTTAAATTAATCCAGTTACAAAGTGATTGTCACAAATTACATACATGAATGAAAAATGGTGGGAATAAGAACAAAGTAATGGGTTATGACAGCCAATTAGATTGCTAATATTATTTAGCAGTTGATATTTTGAAAATTAGAAAATAATTGCAAGTAATGTTGGACTTGCTTAGTGCCTTCCTAGATTCACATAAACCCTGTGTACATCCACTTTTAATTGCACCACAAACTTTGTTATTATTGTACATGCACAATGTAACACCACCCCTCCCTGTCCCTCGCTGTTGTGACTGACACACTGCTGTTTCTAAATCCCAAGAAGAATGCCCACTGTCTTGAGGTAATGTTTGTGTCAACATACTTCAATTATACAGATGTTTGTTTTTTTACATTATATATTAGTAATATATGGGGGTGAATTCTAAGTAACATAGGCTTGTATTTTCATTTCTAGCAGGTGTCTAGTAGTATTTTTAGCTATATGCACTTTATCTATTTCCCCACTTCACTAAATTAGACTGTTATCTTTACAGCATAAGATGTGTCTCTTTTTTATATAGCCACTAGAGATGAGCGGGAAAAATTTGATTAAATCCGAATATATTTGCAGCGAATTACATTTAAAAAAAAAGTCTATTTCCTGCCTGCTGAGAGCCTTTATAGTGGTGTAGAACACTGTGTCTTGCAGTAACACAAATAGGGAGTCTGCTTTGGTAGTGAAATAATACTGTCAGTCCGTATGACATGCAGATGACAGGTGTAGCTTCGAGAATCACTGCATACTTCACTTATTTGGGGGGTTACGGGGCCAAAACTGACCAAAGTATTGACCTTAAGTATTGACTCAGCCTTACAGGTAGATGTTAGCGTCAAGAAGCAGCACACTCCTTTTACACCCTCGTCAGCTGATTCACATAGATGTCTATAGAACCTGTTCTATTAAACACTTATACAAGTAGAGCCCCCCTCAAAGAGTGGTAAGTTTGTGTTGACGTTTTCGATTATTTTGCCCTTCCTCTAAGCCATCAAAATAATAACCCACAAAAAACGCATCCTGTCTGTGGAGCGTACTCCTTCACTTGGTCAGCATTTGATCAATAATCCATCAGTATTGCTAAACACAAAAAAAAACGGAGTGGAACTTAAACAGACATGACACGTGCTTTCTACCCACTCCTGCTTTTGGCTACCAAATCATAAGCCAATTCTGATGGGACCATAGAGGCCTTAAAGCTGCTACACAGACAGGATTTGTTGTGCTCCTCATTTTTTATTCCTTTTGACAGATCAGAAGAAGTGTCAAATAAATGATAATGTCAGCCCGGCCAAAAGGCAAAATAGTGGCCCAGTCATGAAGTAGGGAGGGTGGGAACAGCATGACAAGTCCACAGAGTGGACCTATGACATAGTGGTGAGGTAATGTGGAGACCACAGAGTGGCCTAATGACAGTGTATGGAGGTGGAAGAAGTATGAGGAGGCCACCGAGTGGCACAATGACAGAGTCTGTAGCTTGCGGTAGCAGCATTAGGAGAAGGCCATCTAGTCCCACAATGACAGAGTCTGGAGGTGGCAGCAGTATGAGGAGGCCACCAGGTGGCACACTAAATGAGTCTGGAGGTGGCAGCAGCATGAGGAGACCACAGAGTTGCATAATGACAGAGTGTGGAGGTGGCAGCAGCATGTGGATACCACAGAGCGGCACAATGACAGAGTGTGGAGGTTGCAGCAGCATGAGTAGGCGACAGAGTTTTACAATGACCGAGTGTGGAGGTGGCAGCAGCATGAGTAGGCCACAGAGTGGCACAGTGACCGAGTCTGGAGGTGGCAGCAGCATGATGAGACCACAGAGCAGCAAAATGACGAGTCTGGAGGTGACAGCAGCATAATGAGACCAGAGAGCGGCACAATGACCAAGTCTGGAGGTGGTAGCAGCATAAGGAGACCACCGAGTGGCAAAATGACAGAATGTGGAGGTGGCAGCAGCATGAGTAGGCTACAGAGTGGCAAAATGAACGAGTCTGGAGGTGGCAGCAGCATGAGAAGGCCACCAAGTGGCACACTAACTGAGTCTGGAGGTGGCAGCAGGAGTAGTCCACAGAGTGGGACAATGACAAAGTGTGGAGGTTGAAGTAGCATGAGTAGGCCACAGAGTGGCAAAATGATGCGACTCTGGAGGTGGCAGCAGCATGAGGAGACCACAGAGTTGCATAATGACAGAGTCTGGAGGTGGTAGCAGCATGAGGAGACCACAGAGCGGCACAATTACAGAGTCTGGATGTGGCAGCAGCATGAAGATATCACAGAGCGGCACATTGACAGGGTCTGGAGGTGGCAGCAGCATGAGTAGGCCAGAGAGTGGCACAATGACTGTCACTGTCTCTCCTGTAACAGAGGCGAGAAGATTGGATAGACTTGCTACATGTGAGGCTATCTGACAGGTCTCTGTTTTCCTTTTAGTATGTTGTTGCTTGGCAGGATCTTACATATCCTCAGGTTCTCCTCGTTCTCAGTGATGAGGCTCTATTTAGGTCCGCCTCACACTGCTGATCATGCGGTTGATATTTTCTATTGGAGCTGCTAGAGCTTGTTTGTTTCGGATCTCCTGCTTCTCCATACTTCTCAAAGCTAAGTACTAGTTGAATTTTCTGTTTGTTGTTCTCTGGTGTGTTTTGTTACTAGGCCTCAGGGAGACTCACGTTCCTTCATCTGGAAGGAACCAGCTGTCTCGTCTCCTGCTACCTTCCCGAGGGCTTGTCAGTTATAGCAGAGCATAGGTATCAGGCGTATGAGCATTTCCACCATCAGGATCTGCTCATACTGGCAGAAGTTAGGGAAAGGCATAGGGATTACTAGGAGGTCACCATCCCTCTTCCTTAGCTTTTGAGGCCTAGACTGTTGTCTATTCCTTTTGTGTGTATATGGTGTTTTCCCCTTCCCCTATCTGTGACAATGACCGAGTCTGGAGGTGGCAGCAGCATGAGTAGGCCACAGAGTGGTACAATGACAGTGTGAAGGTGGCAGCAGCATGAGTAGGCCAGACAGTGTCACAATGACCGAGTTTGGAGGTGGCAGCATCATGAGGAGACCACAGAGCGGTACAATTACAAAGTGTGGAGGTGGCAGCAGCATGAGTAGGCCACAGAGTGGAACAATGAAAGAGTGTGGAGGTGACAACAGCATGAGTAGGCCACAGAGTTGCACAAAGGCAGAGTCTGGAGGTGGAAGCAGCATGAGTAGGCCAGAGTGTGAATAAATCGGCTCCAGCATCCGAATACATGGAAAATCCCGCTGTCTTTATTTTTTCACAGGAAAATAGTACACAGCCTTCACCACCCTCCACCGAAGGTTGACATGTTTCGAGCTACTCGCTCTTAATCATAACCTCCTGAGGCGTACAGTCCTAGGAAAGGTAAAACCACCCCCCACAAACAATTCATATTAAAAATAATATTAAATGCATGTAAGGAACAACCACTATGGAACCGCCCCATGTGGATACTACCATACTGTATAAATTACCGCGTTATGACCATGAACATATTATGAGGTCTGCACCAGCATTGTTTCATAGGAATGCAGACTTGAAACTTGTATCTAAGATGGTCAATTGCTAAATACATAATAAATATAAAAATTGTCATCGCTATTCATATCCATTAACACCTATATACCAAATATTGCCAATATTGATTTTTCAGACAATAGACATGAATGTTAATTTCGTCTGCTCTATGTAATCACCCGGATAGAAAACAATACAGTCCTCCCTGTTATTCTGTTGCCCTTTACTGATATAAATACATTAGTTCCCTCTTTAGGTTGAGTCTCGAAGGAAAACGGGTCCTCCCTGTAATTCGACTGGGGTAATATACTGTATATAATCAAATGCACATTGTGCGATATTATATATGTCGGCAGCACAAGTAGACCGTATAAGGTTAGAATATGGGAACATCTAAACCATGTCTCTAACCTTGGAGCAGTGGGTATTTCAAGTCCTGCCAGTCATTTTGTCAATAAACATGACAGAAAGACGGACGTCTTTCTCACTTATGCTATAGAGAAGGTGTCACTTCCAATTCGTGGGGGATAAAGAAAAGGAGGTTACTTCTACGTGAAGCCTTTTGGATCTTCAGGTTGAATACCCGTTTTCCTTCGGGACTAATGTATTTATATCAGAATATAATTTTTATATTTATTATGTATTTAGCATTTGACCATCTTAGATACAAGTTCCAAGTCTGCATTCCTATGAAACAATGCTGGTGCAGACCTTATAATACGTTCATGGTCATAACGCGGTAATCTCTGCAGTATGGTAGTCTCCACATGGGACGGTTCCATAGTGGTGGCTCCTTACATACATTTAATATTATTTTAATATGAATTGTTTGTGGGGTGTTTTGTTGACTTATTTGTTACCTTGCTTTTATAACCTTTTGGCCATGAGGAGGATTTATTATCTCTGTTTGGCTGGGGGTGAAATGTTTTGCTGGAAATGTTTTATATGCAAGCAAGTTGGACTAGTACTGAGTCGTCCAGTTCAAGTTAAATTGCCCATTTTACTGACAGCTGATGATTTTCCTAGCACTCCCGCTGATAGGCTGGGGGTGGGTTTATCTTTCCTAGGACTGCACGACTCAGGAGGTTATGATTAAGAGCGAGTAGCTCAAAACGTGTCAACCTTCGGTGGAGGGTGGTGAAGGCTTGGTACTATTTTACCGTGAAAAATAAAGACAGAGTGATTTTCCACGTATTCAGATGCTGGAGCCGCTTTATTCATTCATATCATTGAGGACTTGTCCAGTCTACTCCGTGCACCGGTGACATATGGTGAGCTGGGACATAATTCTTTATAAGTTGTGTATTGTGGATGTTCCGTGTTTACTCACCGAATGCTATTTATATTACATGGACTGTCTTACACGGCTAGTACATTACGATAGTAAGTAACCCCCCCCCCCCCGACCAATAGAACAGATGGCTTATGTTATGAACCCGGATATCAAGTCTAAGGCTGATCGAGTTTCCTCGGAACAAGATCCACATGCCTTGAGTGCAATGGAAATGAAAGCTAAAATGCAGGAATTTGAAAAACTTTTGATATCAGAAATAGAGATAAGCGAAAGTTCGGCCAAACTTCCCGAAAATGTTCGGGTTCGGGATCCGAACTCGACCCGAACTTTATCCCGAACCCGAACCCCATTGAAGTCAATGGGGACCCGAACTTTTAGGCACTAAAAAGGCTGTAAAATAGTCCAGGGATGGGCTAGAGGGCTGCCAAAGGCAGCAAAATGTAGGTAAACCACCTGCAAACAAATGTGGATAGGGAAATGAATTAAAATAAAATAAATAAAATTTAACCAATATCAAGTGGAGAGAGGTCCCACTGCAAGGAATCATGCGTCATATCACCCACCACTGGAGAAGGCCACTTTCAGTTATTTCAGCCCAGCACCCAGACCGAGGATACAGGTCCCACATCAAGGAATCATGCGTCATATCACCCACCACCGGAGAAGGCCACTCTCAGTTATTTCGGCCCAGCACCCAGACAGAGGAGAGAGGTCCCACAGCAAGGAATCATGCGTCATATCAACCACCACCGGAGAAGGCCACTCTCAGTTATTTCGGCCCAGCACCCAGACAGAGGAGAGAGGTCCCACAACAAGGAATCATGCGTCATATCAACCACCACCGGAGAAGGCCACTCTCAGTTATTTCGGCCCAGCACCCAGACAGAGGAGAGAGGTCCCACAGCAAGGAATCATGCGTCATATCAACCACCACCGGAGAAGGCCACTCTCAGTTATTTCGGCCCCACCACCCAGACAGAGGAGATGTTCATTCAACTTTGGGTTGCACCGCAAGATCATGGTAAAGTTAAAAAAATCAGGATTCAATAAAGAAGTGCCCCGGAGTACAAGAATACATGGTTGAGGGGGAGGCAGTTATAAATGTCTATTCTGCACAAGGGAGGCACAGGTCCTGTGGGATCCATGCCTGGTTCATTTTTATGAACGTCAGCTTGTCCACGTTGGCTGTGGACAAGCGGCTGCGTTTGTCAGTAATGACGCCCCCTGCCGTGCTGAATACACGTTCAGATAAAACACTGGCCGCCGGGTAGGCCAGCACCTCCAAGGCATAAAATGCTAACTCTGGCCATGTGGCCAATTTGGAGACCCAGAAGTTGAATGGGGCCGAACCATCAGTCAGTACGTGGAGGGATGTGCAGACGTACTGTTCAACCATGTTAGTGAAATGGTGCCTCCTGCTAACACGTTCCGTATCAGGTGGTGGTGCAGTCCTCTGTCTTCTAAAGCTCAGGCAGAAGAGAAATTAGCTCAGTCAGTGAAAAAAGGTGATAAGACATTTTTCAGATACATAAATGAAAAAAGGAAATTAAAAAAAGGAATTACCAAATTAAAAGCAAAAGGAAGGTATATGGAAGAGGATAAAGAACTAGCTGACTGCCTCAATGAATACTTCTGTTCAGTTTTTACAAAAGAAAATGAAGAAGAAGGACCTCAGTTAGGGAGGAAGACTAATGAATCCTTTGATGCATGTGTCTTTACAGAGGAAGAGGTTCTAAGTCAGCTGTCTAAAATTAATACAAATAAATCACAGGGGCCTGATGGGATACACCCAAAGCTATTAAAAGAGCTTAGAGGTGTACTAGCAAAACCATTAACAGATTTATTTAACCAATCACTGGTAACAGGTGTCGTCCCAGAAGATTGGAAATTAGCAAACGTTGTGCCAATTCACAAGAAAGGTAGTAGAGAGGAATCGGGCAACTATAGGCCAGTAAGCCTGACATCAATAGTGGGGAAATTAATGTAAACCATACTCAAGGAGAGGATTGTGGAACATCTAAAAACCCATGGGTTGATTGATAAAAAACAGCATGGGTTTACTTCAGGGAGATCATGTCAAACTAATCTTATTGACTTTTTTGATTGGGTGACAAAAATAATAGATGGCGGAGGTGCATTAGACATCGCTTATCTGGACTTTAGTAAGGCTTTTGATACTGTCCCACATAGAAGGCTTATCAATAAACTGCAGTCTCTGAGCTTGAGCTCACATATTGTTGAATGGATTAGGCAGTGGCTGAAGGACAGAAAACAGAGGGTTGTAGTCAATGGAGTATATTCAGACCATGGTATTGTTACCAGTGGGGTACCTCAGGGATCTGTTCTGGGACCCGTATTGTTTAATATCTTTATCAGCGAAATTGCAGAAGGCCTCAATGGTAAGGTGTGTCTTTTTGCTGATGACACAAAGATTTGTAACAGGGTTGATGTTCCTGGAGGGATACACCAAATGGAAAAGGATTTAGGAAAACTAGAGGAATGGTAAAAAATCTGGCAACTAAAATTTAATGTCGATAAGTGCAAAATAATGCACCTGGGGCGTAAAAACCAAAGAGCAGAATATAAAATCAGTGATACAGTACTAACCTCAGTATCTGAGGAAAGGGATTTAGGGGTCATTATATCAGACGAACTAAAGGTGGGCAGACAATGTCATAGAGCAGCAGGTAATGCCAGCAGAATGCTTGGGTGTATAGGGAGAGGCATTAACAGTAGAAAGAGGGAGGTGCTCGTGCCGCTCTACTGAGCACTAGTGAGACCTCATTTGGAGTATTGTGTGCAGTACTGGAGACCATATCTGCAGAAGGATATTGAAACTTTGGAGAGAGTTCAGAGAAGAGCTACTAAAAAAAAGGGGGATTGGAGTATAAATGTGCAGCGTTCGCTGACAACCTGCTCCTGCTTATCACCAATCCCTTGGTGGCTTTCCCTCATGTCATGAGAATAATGGACTCCTTTGGATCGCTATCCAATTTTAAAATCAACTACACGAAATCGGAGGCCCTTAATATAACTGCTCCCTCGACCCATATCCAACGGCTTAAGTCCACTCTCCCTTTCCAGTGGCAACCTCATCAGCTTAAGTACCTCGGCATCTATCTAACTAATAAACCCTCTCAATTATTCCAGGCCAACTATGCCCCACTTCTTAAAGCTGTACGAGAGCAACTCCATTCTTTATCGGTGCCCTATGTGTCTTGGATAGGGAGGAAAAACCTTTTACAGACATATATTGTCCCGAAGTTCCTCTACTTGCTTCAGATGGTTCCGATCCATCTCCCTAAATCCTTCTTTGTCTTTGGCAGGAAGGCGAGACTGGCTTATGATAGGATGACCAAGGATCGCCGTTCTGGCGGCTTTGGGCTCCCTGACATCCATTTGTACTACTTGGCCGCACAACTGAAACGTTGGCTTCAGCTCTGTAGCCCCGCATATAAGCTACCTGGAGTAGATATTGAGATTTCACTTTTAGGCGACAATCACAAGGCTGGTCTTTGGGGCATATCGCAACCTCCCCCTCTGACGAACAATTTATCTAAAGGTGTACTTACCGCTTTTCTCAGCATTCGCGACTCACATGCTCCACTCTCTGACCCACCTAGATTCCTCCCTGCGTCCCTTATACCTTTCCTTCTTAACCCGAAAACAGTTGAGCCTCCTCCTTTTTGGCACTGTTTTCGGGACCTATCTCTCATTCACCTGTTGGAAAAAACCGGATCCGACTCTGAAAGGGACCTTCTTTTCCTATCGTTAGTGGGCGAGGGCGACTTTCTAGGGAAGTTGGAGTTTAAACGTTCCTGTCTAGCTCTACACGCAAAATACACTCTGCGAAGGGAGGCTACATGGTTCGAGAAGCTCTTCACCCTATCCACACCCCCTAAACATCTCCTATCTCTTCTTTACAAATCCCTGTTGTCTTCTGGAGATAACGCTGTCCCGGCATATATTAGACAATGGGAATCAGATCTGGGGAAATCGTTTTCTCAGGCGGATATAGACCAAATCCACCTACGTTCTCATGGATTCTCCAGATGTGTCAGAATCCAAGAACAATCATATAAAACGATGACTAGATGGTACAACGATCCCAATAAATTATATCGTATGGGGCTTCGGGACTCGTATCTATGTTGGAGATGTGAAGCAGAACGTGGTACTTTGGGACATATCTTTTGGACCTGCCCTACTATCACCCAATATTGGTCGCATATACTCGACATAGTCAACAAGGTTTGCAATACTTCCATTACGCTTTCTCCAGCTTCGATACTTCTCTGGCTCCCATCCGATACGTGGTCCCCCAAGAGGTATGATTTGCCAACCTATTTAATACAGGCTGCTAGATCACTTATCCCCTTACACTGGCTGGAGCGTAATCCACCTGATGTTGGACAGTGGATATAGAAGGTGGACCAACTATTCCTCATGAAGGAACTTGCTAGCTGGGCAACCAGATCCCATGCCAAATTTGTGAAACTTTGGGCCCCCTGGAAAGATTACAGAAACGCGGACTGGAGCAAGAACCCTCCCAAATCCTGAACATACCTTCTCTGATGCTTGTTTGATCCCTGACGCTGGGTCTTTTTCTTTTTCTTTTTTCTCTTTCTTTTGATGAGTCACAGATATCCGAGCTGACCCTCAGTGGTCCGACTTTTCAATGGATAACTTGGCGGGTGGACAGAGTGGTCCCGAATGCAGACAGGTTACTCAGTCGTCACCTCTCAGATTTGTGCTATATCGGGGTTCCAGACTCGGGAATCCTTGTCTCTTCCCAGGTAGCTCGATGTTTTTTGCAGTCAACCTGGTGGCGGTACCATGTTGTTTATTGTTGTTGACTTATCCCTGTGTCCCCCTCCCCACCCCATGAACTTCCCCGTTCCCTCTCATTCCCTCCTCCCCATACCTTCCTCCCCTCCCCCCCTTTCCTTGCACCCCTTCCCCCCCCCTCTCCCTTACCCCCCCTTACATTGTCTTCTGTAGCTATTTACGATACCGTGTTTTTGGTCCTTGGAGTGTGATCAATGACACCCTTTTGCTCATGCTGCTGTTTTAACTCTGTATTCGTATTTGATTGTCAATTATGTTTCTTGAAAAACTCAATAAACAGAAATTTGTTTAAAAAAAAAAACTTACCAGGAAAGGTTAAAGGACCTTAACATGTATAGCTTGGAAGTAAGAAGAGACAGAGGGGATATGATAGAAACTTTTAAATACATAAAGGGAATCATCACGGTAAAAGAGGAGAGAATATTTAAAAGAAGAAAAACTGCTACAAGAGGACATAGTTTTAAATTAGAGGGGCAAAGGTTTAAAAGTAATATCAGGAAGAATTACTTTACTGAGAGAGTAGTGGATGCATGGAATGGCCTTCCTGCAGAAGTGGTAGATGCAAATACAGTGAAGGAGTTTAAGCATGCATGGGATAGGCATAAGGCCATCCTTCATATAAGATAGGGCCTGGGGCTATTCATAGTATTCAGCATAATGGGCAGACTAGAAGGGCCAAATGGTTCTTATCTGCCGACACATTCTATGTTTCTATGTTTAAGTTGGCTGTGGAGTGGAGACAAAACTTTTCCACATTTCTGCCATGCTAACCCTGCCCTCAGAGGAGCTGGCCGTGACACAGCTGCGTTGGCGACCTCTTGCTCCTCCTCTGCCTTCGTCTTGGGCTTCCACCTGTTCCCCTGTGACATTTGGGAATGCTCTCAGGAGCGCCTCTACCAGCGTGCGCTTGTACTCGCGCATCTTCCTATCACGCTCCAGTGCAGGAAGTAAGGTGGGCACATTGTCTTTGTACCGGGGATCCAGCAGGGTGGCAACCCAGTTGTCCGCACGCGTTAAAATGTGGGCAACTCTGCTGTCGTTGCGCAGGCACTGCAGCATGTAGTCGCTCATGTGTGCCAGGCTCCCCAGAGGTAAGGACAAGCTGTCCTCTGTGGGAGGCGTATCGTCATCGTCCTCCGTATCCCCCCAGCCACGCACCAGTGATGGGCCTGAGCTGTGTCGGGTGCCACACCGTTGTGAACCTGCTTCATCCTCATCCTCCTCCACCTCATCCTCCTCGTCCTCCAGTAGTGGGCCCTGGCTGGCCAAATTTGTACCTGGTCTCTGCTGTTGCAAAAAACCTCCCTCTGAGCCACTTCTAACAGACTGGCCTGAAATTGCTAAAAATGACCCCTCATCCTCCTCCTCCTCCTCCTCCTGGGCCAACTCCTCTTCCATCATCGCCCTAAGCGTTTTCTCAAGGAGACATAGAAGTGGTATTGTAACGCTGATAACGGTGTCATCGCCACTGGCCATGTTGGTGGAGTACCCGAAACAGCACAACAGGGCACACAGGTCTCGCATGGAGGCCCAATCATTGGTGGTGAAGTGGTGCTGTTCCGCAGTGCGACTGACGCGTGCGTGCTGCAGCTGAAACTCCACTATGGCCTGCTGCTGCTCGCACAGTCTCCCAGCATGTGCAAGGTGGAGTTCCACCTGGTGGGCACGTCGCATATGAGGCTGTGAGCGGGAAGGCCGAAGTTCCGCTGTGGCGCAGACAGGCGAGCAGCGGCAGGATGTGAACGCCGGAAGCGTGCACAGACGGCCCGCACTTTATGCAGCAGCTCTGACATGTCGGGGTAGTTGTGAATGAACTTCTGCACCACCAAATTCAGCACATGCGCCAGGCAAGGGATGTGCGTCAAACCGGCTAGTCCCAGAGCTGCGACGAGATTTCGCCCATTATCGCACACCACCAGGCCGGGCTTGAGGCCCACCGGCAGAAACCACTCGTCGGTCTGTTGTTCAATACACCGCCACAACTCCTGCGCGGTGTGGGGCCTGTCCCCCATACATATGAGTTTTAGAATGGCCTGCTGACGTTTACCCCAGGCTGTGCTGAAGTTGGTGGTGAAGGTGTGTGGCTGACTGGATGAGCTGGTGGAAGCAGAGGAGGAGAAAGCCGAGTAGGGGGAGGAGGCTACAGGAGGCAAAGAATGATGCCCTGCGATACTTGGTGGCGGAAGGACGTGCACCAAGGAACTTTCCGCCTGCGGCCCGGCCTCCACTACGTTTACCCAGTGTGCAGTTAGGGAGATATAGCGTCCCTGGCCATGCTTACTGGTCCACGTATTTGTGGTTAGGTGGATCTTGCCACAGATGGCGTTGCGCAGTGCACACTTGATTTTATAGGATACTTGGTTGTGCAGGGAAGGCACGGCTGTCTTGGAGAAGTAGTGGCAGCTGGGAACAACATACTGTGGGACAGCCATGGACATCAGCTGTTTGAAGCTGTCTGTGTCCACCAGCCTGAATGACAGCATTTCAAAGGCCAGGAGTTTAGAAATGCTGGCATTCAGGCCCAGGGCTCGAGGGTGGCTAAGTGGGAATTTACGCTTTCTCTCCAAGGTTTGTGAGATGGAGAGCTGAACGCTGCCGTGTGACATGGTGGAGATGCTTGGTGACGCAGGTGGTGTTGTCGGTGGCACATCCTCTGTTTGGTGGGCGGCAGGTGCCAACATTCCTCCAAAGGCGGAGAAAGAGGCCGAGGCAGCAGCAGAAGAGGGAGCAGGGGGAGCCAGAGTGAGTTCCTTGCTTTTAAGGTGTTTACTCCACTGCAGTTCATGCTTTGCATGTAGATGCCTGGTCATGCAGGTTGTGCTAAGGTTCAAAACGTTAATGCCTCGCTTCAGGCTCTGATGGCACAGCATGCAAACCACTCGGGTCTTGTCGTCAGCACATTGTTTAAAGAAGTGCCATGGCAGGGAACTCCTTGAAGCTGCCGTTGGGGTGCTCGGTCCCTGGTGGCGGTGGCCAGTAGCAGGCAAACTCTCTTGGAGGCGGCTGTTCTGCTTTTGCCCCTTGCTCTCTCTTTTGCTACACTGTTGGCTCGGTCTCATCACTGCCTCTTCCTCTGAACTATGAAAGTCAGTGGCACGACCTTCATTCCATGTGGGGTCTAGGACCTCATCGTCACCTGCATCGTCTTCCACACAGTCTTCCTCCCTGACCTCCTGTTCGGTCTGCACACTGCAGAAAGACGCAGCAGTTGGCACCTGTGTTTGGTCATCATCAGAGACGTGCGGACTCCGATGAGGTGCTATTCCTATGTCCTCATCATCAGGAAACATCAGTGGTTGTGCATCAGTGCATTCTATGTCTTCCACCACTGGGGAAGGGCTAGGTGCATTCCCTTGGGAAACCCTGCCAGCAGAGTCTTCAAACAGCATAAGAGACTGCTGCATAACTTGAGGCTCAGACAGTTTCCCTGATATGCATGGGGGTGATGTGACAGACTGATGGGCTTGGTTTTCAGGTGCCACCTGTGCGCTTTCTGCAGAAGACTGGGTGGGAGATAATTTTGTGAACATGCTGGATTCACTGTCGGCCACCCAATTGACTAGCGCCTGTACCTGCTCAGGCCTTACCATAATTAGAACGGCATTGGGCCCTACCAAATATCGCTGTAAATTCTGGCGGGTACTGGAACCTGAGGTAGTTGGTTCACTAGGACGTGTGGCTGTGGCAGAATGGCCACGTCCTCTCCCAGCACAAGAGGGTACACTAACACCACCACGACCGCGTCCGCGTCCCTTACTAGATGTTTTCCTCATTGTTACCGTTCACCAAGCACCACAATAAGAAAAAAAATATTTGGCCCAATGTATTGATTTCAAATCCATGCTTTTTTTTACAGGCACCTAACACTATCTGCCTATTTATTTATGTATCGTATTACACTAATCCAGGCACAGCAGTATCCACTGATTTAGGGGAATATCTCTTTTAGGGCTAGCATTTAGGCCCTGGATGAAAGGTATCCTTTTATGGACAGATTTACAATTGGCCTGCAACAGCTCAAACACCAGATTCAGGGTATTGCTATTTTGGCAATTGAATTTAACCCCAGAACAAAATATATATTTTGCAGGACACTATGAATCTTGGCCTGCAACAGGTGGGACACCAGATTCTGGGTATTGCTATTTTGGCAATTTAATTTCACCCCACAACAAAATATATGTTTTTGCGGACACTATTATACTTTGCCAGCCACAGCTGAAACCACTGATTTATGGTATTGCTATTTTGGCAATTAAATTTCACCCCAGAACAAAATATATGTTTTTGCGGACACTATGAATCTTGGCCTGCAACAGCTGGGACACCAAATTGAGGGTATTGCTATTTTGGCAATTGAATTTCACCCCAGAACAAAATATATGTTTTTGCGGACACTATCAATCTTCGCCTGCAACAGCTGGGACACCAGATTCAGGGTATTGCTATTTTGGCAATTGAATTTCACCCCAGAACAAAATATATGTTTTGGCGGACACTATTATACTTTGCCAGCCAAAGCTGAAACCACTGATTTATGTTATTGCTATTTTACCAATTGAATTTAACCCCAGAACAAAAAATATGTTTTTGCGGACACTATGAATCTTGGCCTGCAACAGCTGGGACACCATATTCAGGGTATTGCTATTTTGGCAATTTAATTTCACCCCAGAACAAAATATATGTTTTGGCGGACACTATTATACTTTGCCAGCCACAGATGAAACCACTGATTTATGGTATTGCTATTTTGGCAATTGAATTTAACCCCAGAACAAAATATATGTTTTGGGGGACACTATGAATCTTGGCCTGCAACAGCTGGGACACCAGATATAGGGTATTGCTATTTTGGCAATTGAATTTCACCCCAGAACAAAATATATGTTTTTGCGGACACTATCAATCTTCGCCTGCAACAGCTGGGACACCAGATTCAGGGTATTGCTATTTTGGCAATTGAATTTCACCACATTTACAAGCAACTGACAACACTGGCTAATCCCTCACTCTGGTGTTAAAAGCTGAGAGATTTGCCAATATTTCCAATCAGGAACGTATCGGAGCCCCTTTAAGCACCACTTCACGGTATCTCAGCATGACATGGGGTCCTACCACTAGACTACCTATGGTGTGTGAACAAGGTCTGAACAGGTATTAAGCAGCCTACAGCCCCCTTCCACTCACCTGCATTGCAGGACCAACAATGCAATGGGGAACAAATGAGGCCACAAGCTACACCTACAACAGACCATGTGACACCGGCTTCCAGGTGCAACAGAATGTTTACCAGCCATATGCAATGTCACATTCAATACAAATAAAACAAGAATCACAGAAATAAACGTGGCCTAAATGGGTGGGACTGCTCCAAACCTCAAACACTGTGGCGTGTTTTTAACTGGGGGGGCAGTTCCTCCGCATGTGGTTCGCAGCGAACAGCTATCCCCAGCAAAAATTGCATACAATGGAGGATACAGGCGCGAACCACAAGCACCACACAAACATCCTACACAAAATAAAACATGTGCGGATGAAAATATATAAACACATAACTCACAGAAAAAAGATGCACCACATGGATAAGCAACTGACAACACTGGCTAATCCCTCACTCTGGTGTTAAAAGCTGAGAGATTCGCCAATATTTCCAATCAGGAACATATCGGAGCCCCTTTAAGCACCACTTCACGGTATCTCAGCATGACATGGGGTCCTACCACTAGACTACCTATGGTGTGTGAACAAGGTCTGAACAGGTATTAAGCAGCCTACAGCCCCTCCCACTCACCTGCATTGCAGGACCAACAATGCAATGGGGAACAAATGAGGCCGCAAGCTGTTGGTCCTGCAATGCAGATGAGTGGGAGGGGGCTGTAGGCTGCTTAATACCTGTTCAGACCTTGTTCACACACCATAGGTAGTCTAGTGGTAGGACCCCATGCCATGCTGAGATACCGTGAAGTGGGTCTCCGATATGTTCCTGAAATATTGGTGAATCTCTCAGCTTTTAACACCAGAGTGAGGGATTAGCCAGTGTTGTCAGTTGCTTATCCATGTGGTGCATCTTATTTCTGTGAGTTATGTGTTTATATATTTTCATCCGCACATGTTTTATTTTGTGTAGGATGTTTGTGTGGTGCTTGTGGTTCGCGCCGGTATCCTCCATTGTATGCAATTTTTGCTGGGGATAGCCGTTCGCTGCGAACCACATGCGGAGGAACTGCCCCCCCCAGTTAGAAACACGCCACAGTGTTTGGGGTTTGGAGCAGTCCCACCCATTTAGGCCACATTTATTTCTGTGATTCTGGCAATTGAATTTCACCCCAGAACAAAATATATGTTTTGGCGGACACTATTATACTTTGCCAGCCAAAGCTGAAACCTCTGATTTATGTTATTGCTATTTTGGCAATTGAATTTCACCCCAGAACAAAATATATGTTTTTGCGGACACTATGAATCTTGGCCTGCAACAGCTGGGACACAAGATTCAGGGTTTTGCTATTTTGGCAATTGAATTTCACCCCAGAACAAAATATATGTTTTGGCGGACACTATGAATCTTGGCCTGCAACAGCTGGGACACCAGATTCAGGGTATTGCTATTTTGGCAATTGAATTTCACCCCAGAACAAAATATATGTTTTGGCGGACACTATTATACTTTGCCAGTCACAGCTGAAACCACTGATTTATGGTATTGCTATTTTGGCAATTGAATTTCACCCCAGAACAAAATATACCCTTTTACGCACAGATTAACACTTGGCCTGCAACAGCTGGGACACCAGATTCAGGGTATTGCTAATTTGGCAATTGAATTTCACCCACAACAAAATATATGTTTTGGCGGACACTATTTTACTTTGCCAGCCACAGCTGAAACCACTGATTTATGGTATTGCTATTTTGGCAATTGAATTTCACCACAGAACAAAATATAAGTTTTGGCGGACACTATTATACTTTGCCAGCCACAGCTGAAACCACTGATTTATGGTATTGCTATTTTGGCAATTGAATTTCACCCCAGAACAAAATATATGTTTTGGCGGACACTATGAATCTTGGCCTTAAACAGCTGGGACACCAGATTCAGGGTATTGCTATTTTGGCAATTGAATTTCACCCCAGAACAAAATATATGTTTTGGCGGACACTATTACACTTTGCCAGCCACAGCTGAAACCACTGATTTATGGTATTGCTTTTTTGGCAATTGAATTTCACCCCAGAACAAAATATAAGTTTTGGCGGACACTATTATACTTTGCCAGCCACAGCTGAAACCACTGATTTATGGTATTGCTATTTTGGCAATTGAATTTCACCCCAGAACAAAATATATGTTTTGGCGGACACTATGAATCTTGGCCTTAAACAGCTGGGACACCAGATATAGGGTATTGCTATTTTGGCAATTGAATTTCACCCCAGAACAAAATATATGTTTTGGCGGACACTATTATACTTTGCCAGCCACAGCTGAAACCACTGATTTATGGTATTGCTTTTTTGGCAATTGAATTTCACCACATAAAATAATCTATCCTTTGCCAGACAGCAGACAGTATTATACTTGGCTAGCCAAAGCTGGAACACCAGATTTAGGGGATTGGTATTTGGGCAATTGTATTTAACCCCTTAATAAAATATAGAAATTGCTATCCTGAGTTTCTAGGGGTGACAATTAGCACAGCCAAGCCCCTGATGTAGGATATAGCAAAAAAAAAAAAAGTAGTATTGATGGATTGATGGACTTGGTGGCAGCTTGTTCTCGTGCACCTCAAGTCACAAAATGGCCGCCAATCACCCCAGAAAAAAAGTGACAGAAAAACGCTCTGTGCAGCCTAAAAACCAGCGAGCAAGTAACTATCAGAAATTCAATCATTCACAGCTGTAGATCGATCAGTTCATTAGGTGCTGTTGCTGACTTTTCCCTGCCTAATATCGCCCTCACAGAAGCTGCGTCCTCTCCCTACACTAATCAGAGCAGTGTGACGTGCGGCACTACGTGACTCCAGCTTAAATAGAGGCTGGGTCACATGCTGCACTTGGCCAATCACAGCCATGCCATTAGTAGGCATGGCTGTGATTGGCTCTTAGGGCAAGAAGTAAAACGCTAGCTGATTGGCTGCTGTGCAGCCCTTCAGAAAGCGGGAAGTAATCGCCGAACAACATACCCGAACCCGAACTTTTTTGAAAATGAACTATGCTCGAACTGTTCGCTCAACACTAATCAGAAACCAAATTGTAGGATTATACCCCTTTACAAAAGTTTTTGGATAAATCTATAATCCCAAGAGGACTGAGAATCAAAAAAAATGCCCACTACAATTTTTTCTGATGACTTTGATCTCAAATGGAACAGCATTCTTTCGCAATGTAACCTACAACTTATGACCCTTATTACTGAATATGAAGGCAGTAAATTGTCCAATGTACAACAAGAAATAGAAGTTATCAAGAATGATATGTAGAAGTATGATACTTCACCTGACTATCAAGAGTTGGAAGCTAAGACACTGGAGCATGTGAAAGATCTTGAGGATAGTATCATGAACACTAAACAGATCAAATTTCATAGAGACATATTTGATTATAACAATCACCAGGTTTATGAATGGGGAAGATGGGATGATTTCCCACGTACCCCCAATTCTATCCTCAAAACCCAAAATAAAAATCAGGATAGACATGGTTAGAGAGCTAATAGTAATTAAAAAAACAAGTCCTCTAAATTTACACATCAAGTGAGTTTCGGCTCCTCTTAACAGGATTATTCGTAACTTAATACTGATTCACAGGAATCAATAGAGGAGTGCTCACTGGATACATTAGAACAAGTATCTACAAGAAAAAAAATCCACTTATTACAAAAAAACTAAGAAAAAACAAAAGAAAGAACCAACAAAACACGACCAAAAGAGAGCTGGACGTAAGCACTCAAAAAAAGTCCCATGTCATGCCGACCAGACATCAGAAAAAGTTGTCAATTCACAATAAGAACCAGGCCAATATGATGTCATTAACCTTTTGAAAACTATATTTGCGGAAGACCAGATACAAGTATTGTCCATGGGATTGAACTTTTTTCCCACTTCTGATTTAGATTTATTTTCAACCATTCTGGACATTAACAAATTCATGAGGAACTTAACATTGAGGAGACATTTTGTGGACACACCATCTGAGAATGTTTCCGCTGTTGAGGAGCGGGAACAGGGGAGTGCATTCTACAATTGTGATTTTTCTTTTCGGGAACACTGCTCTATGGTTCAACTCATAAACCTTGCAGATTGAGGGAAATAGTTTTGATCCCATAAGTGTAGAGTGGAAATTTAAAACACAGAATCCCTCATAAAATAGGCTTGGTGGATCAGGGTGACCACTTTTTTTTTAACTAAAATACCCTGATGCACTATTTGATAGCTGACATAGAATATACGGTTTAGTGCATAGTATACAAAAGTGCTCTGTGGCACCACAGAGCCCAGGCTAGACAAATGGACTATGTCACGGCTTTTGTCACTAGAATTCACAAATGCAGTTTTTCACTGCTGTAAATTAAATGTAGGTATTTATAACTTCTATGTACAACTGCTTTGTGAAGCAGGAATTTAGCTTTTTTTTCACACAACAAAAAAAGAATAATGCACTATTTCTCAGCTGTAATGTGAAACCGGTATTTAGACGGTGTATTTCAAAATGCTTTGTGGATCAGGATTTCCACTTTTTGTCAAAAAATTACACTTATGCTGTATTTCACAGCAGCAATGTAAAATAGGTGGTTGTAATGGATATTTCAGACTATTTGGTGGACCTTGAATAACGTTTTTTTTTCTATAAAAAAACAAAGAAGCACTATTTCCATGCAGAAATATAAAATATGTCGGTGGACGGTGTATGCAGAACTGTTTTGCGGACAAGGAATACAGTTTTTCACATGCACTCAGCCAATCACAGCTATGCCATTAGTAGGCATGGCTGTGATGGCTTCTTAGGGCAAGAAGTAAAACGCTTGCTGATTGGCTGCTGCTAAACTTTTTTGAAAATGTTCGGGTTCGGGTCCGCGCTCCGAACACCCCAAAATTCGGTACGAATCCGAACTATACAGTTTGGGTTCGAAGTAAAACGCTTGCTGATTGGCTGCTGCCAAACTTTTTTGAAAATGTTCAGGTTCGGGTCCGTGTCCCGAACACCCCAAAATTCGGTACGAACCCGAACTATACAGTTTGGGTTCGCCCAACTCTACTAACTAGCCTATAGGTGAGCAGTACACCAATACACAGGCTTGGGCAGCAATCCATCTGTGAGTGTTAACCTGAAATTTAGCGTGGCTGTAATTTACATTTTTATTTGGGGGGGGGGTAAATTTAATTAACCAGCATATATAGATGATTACTGCAGCAATATACCGGTTAGGATAGCAATCCCTGCTCGGCACATGGCGGTATTCGGCGTGTTTGGCTCAGTCTTAGTCAGGGAGAGTTGTGCATAGAAAGGGACAGACAGTGTAGGGAGTGATATTGGACTATTTTTATTAGAAAAACTTTTCAGAGACCCAAAAGTCCTTTTAAAGACACTAGTGTCTGGCAGCAGCAATATTTTTTTTTAGCGCATCTAACAGGCTGATGCGGGCAGTTAAATTATATGCTCCACATCTCCTGTGTAAAGTGTGTGCATCCCAAAAAATATCTGCAGTGGACAGCGACATTAGTTGAACCAATATTCAGTGTAACGTGTGCGCTAAAAAAGAAAATTCAGTGACATACAGTGTACTTTTTCAATAGACGGTGTTCGTTTCTGACAGTGACATTAACAGTGCTACATCTCCAGGGTAACATGTGTGCATCAAAAATTTATCTGTGACATACAGTGTACCTTTTCCGTATAACGTTTCCTCATCCCAAAAACCTGTGCCATTCCCTTTAATTTTTTATTAGCCGCTGGTGACAGCATTGACATTATCTGCGGGATATCTGCTGTGTGACATTTCCACATTTCAAATACCTTTTTACTTTTTTATGCGCATACACTTCCAAATCCTTCGCTACTGTACGCTACAGTACATGTGGCATACTTTCAAGCATATATAACTTTTAATATGAAGAAGGTGAGTAGTGTTGAGCGAACAGTTCGAGCATAGTTTGGGTTCGTACCGAATTTTGGGGTGTTCGGGACACGGACCCGAACATTTTCAAAAAAGTTCGGGTTCGGGTTCTTTGTTCGGCGATTACTTCCCGCTTTCTGAAGGGCTGCACAGCAGCCAATCAGCTAGCGTTTTACTTCTTGCCCTAAGAGCCCATCACAGCCATGCCTACTAATGGCATGGCTGTGATTGGCCAAGTGCAGCATGTGACCCAGCCTCTATTTAAGCTGGAGTCACGTAGTGCCGCACGTCACACTGCTCTGATTAGTGTAGGGAGAGGACGCAGCTTCTGTGAGGGCGACATTAGGCAGGGAAAGTCAGAAACAGCACCTAATGAACTGATCGATCTACAGCTGTGAATGATTGAACTTCTGCTAGTTACTTGCTCACTGGTTTTTGGGCTGCACAGAGCGTTTTTCTGTCACTTATTTTCTGGGGTGATCGGTGGCCATTTTGTGACTTGTGGTCCTCCAGAACAAGCTGCCACCAAGTCCATCAATCCGAATTTTTTTTTTTTTTGCTATATCCTACATCAGGGGCTTGGCTGTGCTAATTGTCACCCCTAGAAACTCAGGATAGCAATTTCTATATTTTATTAAGGGGTTAAATACAATTGCCCAAATACCAATCCCCTAAATCTGGTGTTCCAGCTTTGGCTAGCCAAGTATAATACTGTCTGCTGTCTGGCAAAGGATAGATTATTTTATGTGGTGAAAATCAATTGCCAAAATAGCAATACCCTGAATCTAGTGTTCCAGCTGTTGCAGGCCTAGTTTAAATCTGTCCGTAAAAGGGTATATTTTGTTCTGGGGTGAAATTCAATTGACAAAATAGCAATACCATAAATAAGTGGTTTCAGCTCTGGCTGGCAAAGTATAATAGTGTCCGCCAACACATATATTTTGTTTTAGGGTGAAATTCAATTGCCAAAATAGCAATACCCTGAATCTGGTGTCCCAGCTACTGCAGGCCTAGTTTGAATCTTTCAGTAACAGGGTATATTTTGTTCTGGGGTGAAATTCAATTGCCAAAATAGCAATACCATAAATCTGGTGTCACAGCTGTGGCTGGCAAAGTATAATACTGTCCGCCAAAACATATATTTTGTTCTGGGGTGAAATTCAATTGCCAAAATAGCAATACCTTGAATCTGGTGTTCCAGTAGTGGCTGGCAAAGTATAATAGTGTCCGCCAAAACATATGTTTTTTTCTGGGGTGAAATTCAATTGCCAAAATAGCAATACCCTGAATCTGGTGTTCCAGTAGTGGCTGGCAAAGTATAATAGTGTCCGCTAAAACATATATTTTGTTCTGTTGTGAAATTCAATTGCCAAAATAGCAATACCCTTAATCTGGTGTCACACCTGTTGCAGGCCAAGTGTTAATCTTTCCTTAAAAGGGTATATTTTGTTCTGGGGTGAAATTCAATAGCCAAAATAGCAATACCATAAATCTGGTGTCACAGCTGTGGCTGGCAAAGTATAATAGTGTCCGCCAAAACATATATTTTGTTGTGGGGTGAAATTCAATTGCCAAAATAGCAATACCCTGAATCTGGTGTCCCAGTTGTTGCAGGCCAAGTGTTAATCTGTCCGTAAAAGGGTTTATTTTGTTCTGGGGTGAAATTCAATTGTCAAAATAGCAATACCATAAATCAGTGGTTTCAGTTCTGACTGGCAAAGTATAATAGTGTCCGCCAAAACATATATTTTGTTCTGGTGTGAAATTCAATTGCCGAAATAGCAATAACCTGAATCTGGTGTCCCAGCTGTTGCAGGCCAAGTGTTAATCTGTCCGTAAAAGGGTATATTTTGTTCTGGGGTGAAGTTCAATTGCCAAAATAGCAATACCATAAATCAGTGGTTTCAGCTGTGGCTGGCAAAGTATAATAGTGTCCACCAAAACATATATTTTGTTCTGGGGTGAAATTCAATTGCCAAAATAGCAATACCCTGAATTTGGTGTTCCAGTAGTGGCTGGCAAAGTATAATAGTGTCCGCTAAAACATATATTTTGTTCTGTTGTGAAATTTATTTGGCAAAAAAGCAATACCCTGAATCTGGTGTCACACCTGTTGCAGGCCAAGTGTTAATCTTTCCTTAAAAGGGTATATTTTGTTCTGGGGTCAAATTCAATAGCCAAAATAGCAATACCATAAATCTGTGGTTTCAGCTGTGGCTGGCCAAGTTCCAAAGTGTCCGCCAAAACATATATTTTGTTCTGGTGTGAAATTCAATTGCCGAAATAGCAATAACCTGAATCTGGTGTCCCAGCTGTTGCAGGCCAAGTGTTAATCTGTCCGTAAAAGGGTATATTTTGTTCTGGGGTGAAGTTCAATTGCCAAAATAGCAATACCATAAATCAGTGGTTTCAGCTGTGGCTGGCAAAGTATAATTGTGTCCGCCAAAACATATATTTTGTTCTGGGGTGAAATTCAATTGCCAAAGTAGCAATACGATGAATCTGGTGTCCCAGCTGTTGCAGGTTAAGTGTTAATCTGTCCGTAAAAGGGTATATTTTGTTCTGGAGTGAAATTCAATTGCCAAAATAGCAATACCTTGAATCTGGTGGTCCAGCTGTTGCAGGCCTAGTTTAAATCTGTCCGAAACAGGGTATATTTTGTTCTGGGGGGAAATTCAATTGCCAAAATAGCAATACCATAAATTAGTGGTTTTAGCTGTGGCTGGCCAAGTTTCATAGTGTCCTGCAAATTATATATTTTGTTCTGGGGTGAAATTCAATTGCCAAAATAACAATACCATAAATCAGTGGTTTCAGCTGTGGCTGGCCAAGTTCCAAAGTGTCCGCCAAAACATATATTTTGTTCTGGTGTGAAATTCAATTGCCGAAATAGCAATAACCTGAATCTGGTGTCCCAGCTGTTGCAGGCCAAGTGTTAATCTGTCCGAAAAAGGGTATATTTTGTTCTGGGGTGAAATTAAATTGCCAAAACAGCAATACCATAAATCAGTGGTTTCAGCTCTGGCTGGCAAAGTATAATAGTGTCCGCCAAAACATATATTTTGTTGTGGGGTGAAATTCAATTGCCAAAATAGCAATACCCTGAATCTGGTGTCCCAGCTGTTGCAGGTCAAGTGTTAATCTGTCCTTAAAAGGGTATATTTTGTTCTGGGGTGAAATTCAATTGCCAAAATAGCAATACCATAAATCAGTGGTTTCAGCTGTGGCTGGCCAAGTTTCATAGTGTCCTGCAAAGGATATATTTTGTTCTGAGGTGAAATTCAATTGCCAAAATAGCAATACCCTGAATCTGGTGTTCGAGCTGTTGCAGGCCAATTGCAAATCTGTCCATAAAAGGATACCTTTCATCCAGGGCCTAAATGCTAGCCCTAAAAGAGATATTCCCCTAAATTAGTGGTTACTGCTCTGCCTGAATTAGTGTAATATGCTACATAAATAAATAGGCAGATAGTGTTAGGTGCTTGTAAAAAAATGCCTGAATTTGAAATCAATACATTGGGCCAAATATTTTTTTCTTATTGTGGTGCTTGGTGAACGGAAACAATGAGGAAAACATCTAGTAAGGGACGCGGACGCGGTCGTGGTGGTGTTTGTGTACCCTCTGGTGCTGGGAGAGGACGTGGCCATTCTGCCACAGCCACACGTCCTAGTGAACCAACTACCTCAGGTTCCAGTACCCGCCAGAATTTACAGCGATATTTGGTGGGGCCCAATGCCGTTCTAAGGATGGTAAGGCCTGAGCAGGTACAGGCGCTAGTCAATTGGGTGGCCGACAGTGGATCCAGCACGTTCACAACATTATCTCCCACCCAGTCTTCTGCAGAAAGCGCACAGGTGGCACCTGAAAACCAAGCCCATCAGTCTGTCACATGACCCCCATGCATATCAGGGAAACTGTCTGACCCTCAAGTTATGCAGCAGTCTCTTATGCTGTTTGAAGACTCTGCTGGCAGGGTTTTTTCAAGGGAATGCACCTAGCCCTTCCCCAGTGGGGGAAGACATAGAATGCACTGATGCACAACCACTGATGTTTCCTGATGATGAGGACATGGGAATACCACCTCATCGGAGTCCGCACGTCTCTGATGATGACGATACACAGGTGCCAACTGCTGCGTCTTTCTGCAGTGTGCAGACCGAACAGGAGGTCAGGGAGGAAGACTGTGTGGAAGACGATGCAGGGGACGATGAGGTCCTAGACCCCACATGGAATGAAGGTCGTGCCACAGACTTTCATAGTTCAGATGAAGAGGCAGTGGTGAGACTGAGCCAACAGCGTAGCAAAAGAGAGAGCAGGGGGCAAAAGCAGACCAGCCGCCGCCAAGAGAGTTCGCCTGCTACTGGCCACCGCCACCAGGGACCAAGCACCCCAAAGGCAGCTTCAAGGGATTCCCTGGCATGGCACTTCTTTAAACAATGTGCTGACGACAAGACCCGAGTGGTTTGCACGCTGTGCCATCAGATTCTAAAGCGAGGCATTAATGTTCTGAACCTTAGCACAACCTGCATGACCAGGCATCTACATGCAAAGCATGAACTGCAGTGGAGTAAACACCTTAAAAACAAGGAACTCACTCAGGCTCCCCCTGCTCCCTCTTCTGCTGCTGCCTCGGCCTCTTCCTCTTCCTCGGGAGGAACGTTGGCACCTGCCACCCACCAAACAGAGGATGTGCCACCGACACCACCACCTGCGTCACCAAGCATCTCCACCATGTCACACGGCAGCATTCAGCTCTCCATCTCACAAACCTTGGAGAGAAAGTGTAAATTTCCACCTAGCCACCCTCGAGCCTTGGGCCTGAATGCCAGCATTTCTAAACTCCTGCCCTTTGAAATGCTGTCATTCAGGCTGGTGGACACAGACAGCTTCAAACAGCTGATGTCCATGGCTGTCCCACAGTATGTTGTTGCCAGCCGCCACTACTTCTCCAAGACAGCCGTGCCTTCTCTGCACAACCAAGTATCCTATAAAATCAAGTGTGCACTGCACACCGCCATCTGTGGCAAGGTCCACCTAACCACAGATACGTGGACCAGTAAGCACCGCCAGGGACGCTATATCTCCCTAACTGCACACTGGGTAAATGTAGTGGCGGCTGGGCCGCAGGCGGAGAGTTCCTTGGCGCACGTCCTTCCGCCGCCAAGGATCGCAGGGCATCATTCTTTGCCTCCTGTAGCCTCCTCCTCCTACTCGGCTTCCTCCTCCTCTGCTTCCACCAGCTCATCCAGTCAGCCACACACCTTCACCACCAACTTCAGCACAGCCCGGGGTAAACGTCAGCAGGCCATTCCGAAACTCATATGTTTGGGGGACAGGCCCAACACCGCGCAGGAGTTGTGGCAAGGTATTGAACAACAGACCGACGAGTGGTTTCTGCCGGTGGGTCTCAAGCCCGGCCTGGTGGTGTGCGATAATGGGCGAAATCTCGTCGCAGCTCTGGGACTAGCCGGTTTGACGCACATCCCTTGCCTGGCGCATGTGCTGAATTTGGTGGTGCAGACGTTGATTCACAACTACCCCGACATGTCAGAGCTGCTGCATAAAGTGCGGGCCATCTGTTGCCGCTTCTGGCGTTTACATCCTGCCGCTGCTCACCTGTCTGCGCTACAGTGGAACTTCGGCCTTCCTGCTCACCGCCTCATATGCGACGTGCCCACCAGGTGGAACTCCACCTTGCACATGCTGGAGAGACTGTGCGAGCAGCAGCAGGCCATAGTGGAGTTTCAGCTGCAGCACGCACGCGTCAGTCGCACTGCGGAACAGCACCACTTCACCACCAATGATTGGGCCTCCATGCGAGACCTGTGTGCCCCGTTGTGCTGTTTCGAGTACTCCACCAACATGGCCAGTGGCGATGACACCGTTATCAGCGTTACAATACCACTTCTATATCTCCTTGAGAAAACGCTTAGGGCGATGATGGAAGAGGAGGTGGCCCAGGAGGAGGAGGGGGGTGAGGGGTCATTTTTACCACTTTCAGGCCAGTCTGTTAGAAGTGGCTCAGAGGGAGGTTTTTTGCAACAGCAGAGGGCAGGTACAAATGTGGCCAGCCAGGGCCCATTACTGTAGGACAAGGAAGATGAGGAGGAGGTGGAGGAGGATGAAGCAGGTTCACAGTGGGGTGGCACCTGACACAGCTCAGGCCCATCACTGGTGCGTGGCTGGGGGGATACGGAGGACAATGACGATACGCCTCCCACAGAGGACAGTTTGTCCTTACCTCTGTGGAGCCTGGCACACATGAGCGACTACATGCTGCAGTGCTGCGCAACGACAGCAGAGTTGCCCACATTTTAACATGTGCGGACTACTGGGTTGCCACCCTGCTGGATCCCCGTTACAAACACAATGTGTCCACCTTACTTCCTGCACTGGAGTGTGATAGGAAGATGCGCGAGTACAAGCGCACGCTGGTAGACGCACTCCTGAGAGCATTCCCAAATGTCACAGGGGAACAGGTGGAAGCCCAAGGCGAAGGCAGAGGAGGTGCAAGAGGTCGCCAACGCAGCTGTGTCACGGCCAGCTCCTCTGAGGGCAGGGTTAGCATGGCAGAAATGTGGAAAAGTTTTGTCTCCACGCCACAGCTAACTGCACCACCACCTGATACGGAACGTGTTAGCAGGAGGCAGCATTTTACTAACATGGTTGAACAGTATGTCTGCACACCCCTCCACGTACTGACTGATGGTTCGGCCCCATTCAACTTCGGGGTCTCCAAATTGTCCACGTGGCCAGAGTTAGCATTTTATGCCTTGGAGGTGCTGGCCTGCCCGGCGGCCAGCGTTTTATCTGAACGTGTATTCAGCACGGCAGGGGGCGTCATTACTGACAAACGCAGCCGCCTGTCCACAGCCAACGTGGACAAGCTGACGTTCATAAAAATGAACCAGGCATGGATCCCACAGGACCTGTGCCTCCCTTGTGCAGAATAGATATTTATAACTGCCTTCCCCTCAATCATGTATTCATGTACTCCGGGGCACTTCTTTATTGAATCCTCGTTTTTTTAACTTTACCATGATCTTGCGGTGCAACCCAAAGTTGAATGAACCTCTCCTCTGTCTGGGTACTGGGGCCGAAATAACTGAAAGTGGCCTTCTCCAGTGGTGGGTGATATGACGCATGATTCCTTGCTGTGGGACCTCTCTCCTCTGTCTGGGTGCTGGGCCGAAATAACTGAAAGTATCCTTCTCCAGTGGTGGGTGATATGACGCATGATTCCTTGCTGTGGGACCTCTCTCCTCGGTCTGGGTGCTGGGCCGAAATAACTGAAAGTGACCTTCTCCAGAGCTGGGTGATATGACGCATGATTCCTTGCAGTGGGACCTGTATCCTCGGTCTGGGTGCTGGGCCGAAACAACTGAAAGTGGCCTTCTCCAGTGGTGGGTGATATGACGCATGATTCCTTGCTGTGGGACCTCTCTCCTCTGTCTGGGTACTGGGGCCGAAATAACTGAAAGTGGCCTTCTCCTGTGGTGGGTGATATGACGCATGATTCCTTGCTGTGGGACCTCTCTCCAATTGATATTGGTTAATTTTAATTTATTTTATTTTATTTTAATTCATTTCCCTATCCACATTTGTTTGCAGGGGATTTACCTACATTTTGCTGCCTTTTGCAGCCCTCTAGCCCTTTCCTGGACTATTTTACAGACTTTTTCGTGCCTAAATGTTCGGGTCCCCATTGACTTCAATGGGGTTCGGGTTCGGGATAAAGTTCGGGTCGAGTTCGGATCCCGAACCCGAACATTTTCGGGAAGTTCGGCCGAACTTCCCGAACCCCAACTTCCAGGTGTTCGCTCATCTCTAAATGTGAGCAGTAAGCGATGGGGAAGTGGCCGTGATTCTGATGGTGCACGCAGAGGCCGTGGCCCTGGGCACGTTGAAACTGTGCCTGCTGCTAGAGCACAAGAAAAACAATCATCCATGATACCTAGATTCATGTCCCAGTTTGTAGGGCGGCGCATGACACCACTCTTGAAGACAAACCAGTGCTACCAGGCGGTCGGTTGGATTGCAGCAGATAATGCTTCCAGTTTGTTAACAACCACTTTGTCTTCCATCAAGTCCAGTCTTAGTAGCCAAGGCCCTCGCATACAATGTTTTACAGGGTCAGCTCACCTGCAGGCCCTTGCATATAATGTTTTACAGGGACAGCTCACCTGCAGGCTCTTGCATATAATGTTTTACAGGGTCAGCTAACCTATAGGCCACAATGTGAATGAGGCCCTCCTTTATGTGATATACAGGTTGTATCGGAGTGCCTCTTGCTTGTAATTTTTGGCAACTCTTGCACTTTATATACAAGTAAATATACAGGAGAGAATGTTTCCTAACAATTTTTCCTCTAAAATCGATTTTACCTTTGGTTTTGTGCTTATTATTGACAGTCTGTAAAAGTGACGTACTACTCGGACAATATCGTTCCCATCAGCGACCTGGGAGTCCAAGATGCATCGCAACATCCTCCCCATGCTGTTCCCGAACTATTTTGGTGGTGTTTCCATCAATTTCTGACCTTTTCCTATCAACTAGGCAACCTCCCCTCTTCAAAGCAGGGGGTGCCTGGTTTATTACTCGGCTTTTCCTATTGACTTCCATTATACTCGGATGCTCTGTAGAGCACCCGAGCATCCCGATGTGTTTGGCCCGAGCACCCGAGCACTTGGGTGCTCGATCAACACTAGTTGACACAAAACCTGTCCTAATCACACAGCAGGATACAGGAGGCAGATGCTTCTTATCTTTAAGTAGGTAGAAAAGAAGAAAGGCAGGGGCGCACCATAGGGTGAAACCAGCGGTAATAGTGTGTAATTAATGCCAATGAGAGGCTCACCTTGAGGGGTTGCGCTAATATAGGCACAACTCTATTGTAGGCTTACAACCAGCACTAGCTGGTGAAGTATCTGCGTCAGATGGACTGCAGCCAGGGAGGAAGAATGCCTCTGTTGGGGATGTCTTGGTCTCCCAGAGGAATTGATGCCAAGCGTAGTCAGAAGATGTTTTCCCACGGCGCAAATACCAAGTCAGAGTCCGCAAGATGAAATCAGAGTAGGTCCTTTAATGTAGTCAAATGTACAACGCGTTTCAGGGGATTCAGACCCCCTTCATCAGGTAAGAAGACAATACAAGGTACAACAATAATGCAGATATATATATCCCCCCACATGAGCCAAAAAACCGCCAAAAAGGAGTTGAAGGTCAAGAGGGTGGGGTACATGTCAGAAAGGTGAATGGTTAACAAATGGGAAACTCCGAATAATATACACTAATGTCTAGAGTTCATTGGTGGTGTGTGGGGTAGCCACAGAGAGCCAGAAAATTAACAAAGAATTAACAAGGAGTTGCAACGTGCCTGAGGTTATGAGGCCGGGAGAGCGATGACTGCATTGCTGACAGCGCGGTGCGGTCACATGATCGGGCCACTGGAGTCATCTGATCCCAGTTGCTAAGTGATGCGATGCTGAAAGCTCCGGTGTAACATGGTATCTCCCTACTTCATGCGATTTCCCTACCTGTCGCGCCAGAAGTGACGTTGTAGGCGTTCCTGGCGTTTGGACGATCTGCGCATGCGCAAAAGGGCAAGGGATGGGAAAATCTCACATATCAATTCTGGCTGCACACGGGACACTGCGCATGCGCTGGAGAGCCACGGTAGGGACATATTACGGCCCAGTGCGCAAGTGCCTAGGGGAGATCAGATGGCCATTTTTTCTGTTAGATGAATATATATATATATATATATATACGCATTATATAGGGTGGTCTGCCCAGTATATGGGGGGGCTATCTACACAGTACATTGGGGGGTCTGGGCAGACCACCCTATATAATGCGTATATATATATAGGTATACATATATATATATATATATAGATATATATATATATATATATATATATATATATATATATATATTCATCTAACAGAAAAAATGGCTATTTGATCTCCCCTAGGTGCTTGCGCACTGGGCCGTAATATGTCCCTACCGTGGCTCTCCAGCGCATGCGCAGTGTCCCGTGTGCAGCCAGAATTGCAATGTGAGATTTTCCCATCCTTTGCCTTTTGCACATGCGCAGATCGTCCAAACGCCAGGAACGCCTACAACGTCACTTGCGGCGCGACAGGTAGAGAAATCGCACGAAGTAGGGAGATACCACGTTACACCGGCAGTGGGGCGCAGGCGCAGTGAAGGGAAAAGTCCGTGCGAGCCCTGGAAGACTTGCACGGCACGTAGGCATTGCAGGGAAGGTACTTGTAACCTGCAGAGTGATATAAAGTACATGCGGGGGAATATATGGAGGATGAAACAAAATGAAAAGTGTGATGGAATGCAGGAGGTGATAACTATGATTAATAGATGAAATACATGATTAAAACACTTGCAAGGTATGTGGGGGAAAGACCTTGGATGTGTGGAAGAGGGTTGCAAAACATGCAGGGGAATGGAGGAAAGAATAAAACTATGGATATATGGTCACTCCATCATATTGAATAAAGATATGATACTATTGGGATTATATACTCAAGATTCCCGTTTATTGAAAGATAAATTATTCCCCTTCTTGTTAACAACTTTTAAAGCTATAATCCCCAGACACTGGATGAGCGACAAGGTACCGACTATAAATGAATGGCTTTTGGAGATTAACTTAACTAACAGTTTCGAAAGAATCAAATGGTCTACTATGGGAAAGCACGAAAAATACTCGAAGATCTGGTCAAGGTGGAATGATTACATTCTTACGGACAAGATAGTAAAATATTTGGATTAATGGGCGACTTTTGTCCATCTGATAGGTGGATAATATTTGTATAAACATGTGACAATGTTCTTGTTTTCCATGTGTTAGTTTGTTCACTTACTTTGTTCATATGCCCCTCTTTCCCTCTTTCCCTCTCTCCCCTCTTTCCTTCCCCCACTATACCCTCCCTCTCCCCTTCCTATCTACCTACATATAACAGGTTCACCCATGGAAACACTTCAACTCTAATTGCGTATTTCTCTATGACCAGTACACACTTGTTTTCTGTTTTTATGTAAACTGATTGCTGATATTTTATTTCATACATTTTTATGGTGTTTAATGTAGATCGATAATAATTTTGGACAAGTAATTTCAGATTGCGTTGATACTCACACAGAAAGACATATTTGACATAGGGGACTTATCCTTTTTGAATAGATTTGTAATGATGCTTTTATGTTTACGCAATTGAACTTCTTAATTGGAACCTGTATGTATGTACCTATGTACCCTGGTTTTTGTTCTGTTTTTTATTGTATCTTTCGGAAAAGTTTAATAAACTTAAATTTACAAGAATAAAACTATGGAGGAATACGTGGAATGAAAAATATGGTGGAATGTAGAGAATAATAAGATATGAAAAAAGTGAAAATAAAAAATTGATTGAGATCCAAGAATAAAACACTTGCATGATGCGTGGGAAAATGACCCGGGGGGGGGGGGGTTGCTATGTGACCAGGGGTACATGAAGCATAATGGAAAATAGAAAGGTATAAAAATGGGTAGATGGAAAAGAATGGAGGGCATGACACAGTAGCAAAATGATAATAATCATCGGAAACCGTATAATTACCTGTAAATAAAAAATTGAAAGGTATTACATAATTGAATGATTAATGTATGCAAAATAAAATATGTTGAAATAATAATAACAATAACAATAATAATGATAATAATAGTAATCATAACAACAATTGATAGTTAATTGATAAAAAGGGAGAATGGACTGATCTTATTATTATCATTATTAAAAAAATATATGTATATATATATATATATAAAAGTAAATATATGAATACCACCAGAAGGGGCAATTGTATGATAATATCTGTTAAAATATATTGATAAAAAATATATATAAAAAATTATATGAATATATATTTATATAATGATAATTCATGTTTGAAGCGCATATGTAGTAGACATAAAATTCATATATTAATTTCAAATGCTTCATTTAAACCATGGGGGTTAAGACAATTCAATTTAAAAATCCAGAACATCTCACGTCTAGCGATGGTTTGTGTAACGTTCCTGCATTTGGGGGTGGATTTGTTCAATGGGCACAACAGTGAAGTCCGAAAAGCGGCCATGGTGGTGGTCAGTGGCGTGTCTTGATACACTATGGTTTCAAACCTCATTGTTCACATTGAACCAGTGCTTATTTAATCTATTGCGTAGTGTCTGGGTTGTGCGACCCACATACTGCAATCCACACGAACATTCCATGAGGTATATCAAGTTGGTGGAGGAGCAGTCGAGATGTTGTTTGATGTGAAAAAATTCCCTGGTGCGTCTGTTTAGAAAGGAAGTGCAAGTGCGTATTGTGAGGCAGCAAAGCACTTACGCTTTTTGCAGTGGAAACTGCCTGGGGGTTTGGGAAGACGCAACGTGTGACTGGGACCGATATCTTGTAGCTTGCTGGGGGCCAAAATGTTTTTCAGAGTCTTGGCTCTCCTGAATGTAAGGTTAGGGCGGTTAGGTAGCTCCTTAGTAAAATATGGATACTTCAAGAGGATGTGCCAGTGTTTCTGAAGGGTCTTCCTTACTTCATCATGGTTATTGCTGTAAGTTGTGAGGAAATTCATGCCCCATTTACTTTTAACAGAATCACCAGGCTGTTTAGTTGAGTTGCACGGTTCCGTTTCAACAGATTTTTGCTTGGATAAACAGGATTCCTGTTTGAGCTTTTTGGCTCTCAAGAAGGCTGTTTCTATAATTTCGCTGGGGTATCCCTTTTCAATGAATCTGCTCCTGATTGTTTGGCTTTGGGTTATGAAGTCAGCATCTGAAGAGCAGTTACGTCGAACTGGAAATATTGACTTTCCATTTTTTATAATGTGAGCTGGAGAAGTCAAGGAAACTATTGCAATCAACCTTCTTGAAAAAAGTACGAGTTTCAATTTTCATACTGCTGGTGTCGAGTTCCAAGTCAAGATATTCCACCCTGGTTAAGTTGAGGTTGCCAGAAAAAGAAATGCCCCAATTTGTGGAGTTGAGATGTCGAATAAATGTTTAAACTGAATTCGTGTCACCATCCCATATAAATAATAAGTCATCTATATACCGTCGGTAGTACAGGATGTTATTGGACCAAAACGGAGAATCATAGATGTAAGAATTTTCAAAAACACCCATGAACAAGTTTGCAAAGCTCGGCGCAAAGAGTGTGCCCATAGCGGTTCCCCTTCTCTGGATATATATTTGATCTTGAAATGAAAATACATTATGTTTAAGGATAAGATTTATGCAGTCCAGAATGAAGGATTTCTGGTCTTTCGGCATTTCAGGGTCATTGTCTAGAAAATGTTCAATACAAGTTAGGCCCAAGTCATGGTTGATGTTAGAGTACAAAGCTGTAACATCGAGTGTAAGCCATCTGTAGGTGGGTCTCCATGTGATCTCCTTTTGTGATTGTAATACAGCACTGGTGTCCTTTAGGTAAGAGGGTAAAATGATAACGTATTTCTATAATATGACATCAATATAGTGAGAAAGATTGCAGGTGAGGGAAGAGATGCCCAAAATGATGGGGCGGCCAGGGGGGTTAACTGGGTCTTTGTGGATTTTGGGTAGATGACAAAATGTTGCTGTAACTGGATTCGGGTGTAGACTGATGTAGACTGCCCTGTTTTGGATCACCCCCCCCCCCCCCGCCTTTGTCCGCATTACAGATAACAATGTTGCTGAGTGCTAGTTTTTCTTTGCGGTTGAAATTGTGACCTAAAATTGGTTTCTGAAGTAGGTTCTTAAAGTCATCCATGACTAGGTTATAAAAGGTATCTATGAAACTGCCTTTGTGGTGAAGTGGATAGAATGTGGAGGCCGGTTTGAGATCAGTATAAACGTAATTGGTTAATAGGAAGCTGGGTGGAGGTTCAAGACGGGTGATAGGATGGTTCAGTTTAGTATTGCTATTTTTGGTCCTATCAAGAATACTGAAATGTCTTTGCCTGGTGTGTTTCCGGACAAAGCTATGGAGGTCTAGAAAGAGACTAAATCCTTCTATATTGGATGACGGGCAGAAGGAAAGGCCCTTTGATAATACTGAAATTTCATCATTTGTGAGAATGTGTGTGGATAAATTGAATATTTTGACTTCTTTGGCGGTTGGGTGTTTTCCAGGGATACTCAGAGTTTTCTTTTTGCCTTTGCCTCCTCTGCAGCCCCTCCGGTATTTTTTATTTTGGTTGCTCTCCTGCCTGTTGGGGGAAAAAAGTCTGTAATCGTGACCGTGTTCGGGCTCTTCATGACAGGGTATATTGATGTCGATGTGAGATAGGGGGGAAGGGATAAAAAAGAAGAAGTTGAACCTGACTGGGACATGGATGCATTGATGGTAATTTCAGTTTCATCAAGAGTCACAACTGGTCCTATGGTCTGAGGAGGAGTAGTGGGGTCCTGGTAAGGGGAAGTCGCATGGATCGTAATCAGAGAATCCCGCTCTAGGTCAATGGAAATGGAGGGGGAAGATGTGGAAGATCCAGTTGGTGAACAAGGGAAAATGCTATAGTTGATATTCAGGGAAGCTTGAGAGTGCAGAGGGAGAATCAATGTTGGTCAGGGGCGCACTGAAATATGTTGGTGGAAGGTTCAGTGGAGCACACCTTGAAAGGATGTCCTGACTGAATACTTCAGTTGCTGTGGATCTGGTAGGGGGGTGGGGCGGGATCGGTACAGTTCTGGTGGAGATGGACATCACTGGTTGAACTATATCTGTTATGGGAGTATAGAAAATGGAGTCAGGGGACTCCAAATAATGTAGTGGATGGGGACTAATGACCAGCTGGGATGGGCTGGACTGGGATGGCACACTGTTGGCGCAAGTGGGTGCAGGTGGATTGATGCGTTTGGTGGTCTGGGCCCGCCGGATGTTGGGGTTGACGTTAGGACGTCTGTTACTATTGCTGAAGGTAACAGATTTTTTTTAGGTACAACTCTATGTTGGCGTATTTTCTGGTGTGTATTCTGATCAGTGGTTGCGGTTCCCTGGGCCCTAATGGGTACTGATGGAATGCTGTTTACATCAGTTAACTGAAGCGGAGGGTTCTTGGGGGGATTGATGTTTTTGAGCCAATACTTGACATTGTTAGTGGTGAAGTCTCGTCTATCCCGATTTAGTTTGCCCAGTTTCTTGTCCAGTGTATCTTTTTCATACGCGATGACCCTAGAGGTGACCATCTGGTCAAATTTGCAAAACGCTGGATGTTCTCTATGGGGGAGAATGTCTTTTTGATAGTTTGAAATACTCAGGCCGAGGTCTTTAGCTAGGCTGCTTCTCTTGGAAAGCAGCCTGGACATGAGGCCCCTGACACAAGTCAACAGATAATCATCCTAGTCCTTACTGAACTCAGGATCACCCTTATAGGAATGTTTAAAATGTAAGCAAAGGCCTCTCGGGACTAGGCCTTCCTCTAGATAAAGTTCCAGAAATCTAGCATCAAGTTGATGTTGTATCTCACTGATCATGGATTTTTCCAGAACACTGAACAAAGAAAAAAGAGTTTTTTCATCAATACCGTTATGCATAGGAGTTGTCTCGGATACGTTGTCAGCAACAGCGGTGTATTCCTGGGACTTGATATGCTGAGCAACAAGTCGCTCACGCTTTTCCAGGCGGTTATTGATGTAATCTATGTTGCTCCAATATGCTGGTTGATTCCTATTTGCAGCCCGTGCCCCAGCACAAGGCTGGTTAGTGTCAGGATACAGGAGGCAGATGCTTCTTATCTATAAGTGGGTAGAAAAGAAGAAAGGCAGGGGCGCACCATAGGGTGAAACCAGCAGTAATAGTGTGTTATTAATGCCAAAGAGAGGCTCACCTTGAGGGGTTGCGCTAATATAGGCACAACTCTATTGTAGGCTTACAACCAGCACTAGCTGGTGAAGTATCCGCGTCTGATGGACTGCAGCCAGGGAGGAAGAATGCCTCTGTTCGGGATGCCTTGGTCTCCCAGAGGAATTGATGCCAAGCGTAGTCAGAAGATGTTTTCCCTCGGCGCAAATACCAAGTCAGAATCCGCAGGATGAAATCAGAGTAGCCAATAAAATCCTTGCTGACACTGATTACTATTTACCATTATCTACTGATCCGATCATGGAACATTCAGAAGCTTTGAAATCTCTGGTTAAATCAGCATCATATATGTTACAGAAGAAAGAAATCGAGTACATCTTGCACCCGAATCCAGTTACAGCAACATTTTGTCATCTACCGAAAATCCACAAAGACCCAGTTAACCCCCCTGGCCGCCCCATCATTTCGGGCATCTCTTCCCTCACCTGCAATCTTTCTCACTATATTGATGTCATATTACAGAAATACGTTATCATATTACCCTCTTACCTAAAGGACACCAGTGCTGTATTACAATCACTAAAGGAGATCACATGGAGACCCACCTACAGATGGCTTACACTCGATGTTACAGCTTTGTACTCTAACATCAACCATTACTTGGGCCTAACTTGTATTGAACATTTTCTAGACAATGACCCTGAAATGCCGAAAGACCAGAAATCCTTCTTTCTGGACTGCATAAATTTTATCCTTAAACATAATATATTTTAATTTCAAGATCAAATATATATCCAGACAAGGGGAACCACTATGAGCACGCGCTTTGTGCTGAGTTTTGCAAACTTGTTCATGGGAGTTCTTGAAAATTATTACATCTATGATTCTCCGTTTTGGTCCAATAACATCCAGTACTATCGACGGTATATAGATGACTTATCGGATGGTGACACGGATTCAGTTGAAACATTTATCCGACATCTCAACTCCACAAATTGGGGCATTTCTTTTTCTGGCAACCACAACTTAACCAGGGTGGGATATCTTGACTTGGAACTTGACACCAGCAGTATGAAAATTGAAACTCATACTTTTTTCAAGAAGGTTGATTGCAATAGTTTTCTTGACTTCTCCAGCTCACATTATAAAAAATGGAAAGTCAATATTCCATTTAGTCAATTCAAAAGAGTTCAACGTAACTGCTCTTCAGATGCTGACTTCATAACCCAAAGCCAAACAATCAGGAGCAGATTCATTGAAAAGGGATACCCCAGGGAAATTATAGAAACAGCCTTCTTGAGAGCCAAAAAGCTCACACAGGAATCCTGTTTATCCAAGCAAAGATCTGTTGAAACGAAACCGTGCAACTCAACTAAACAGCCTGGTGATTCTGTTAAAAGTAAATGGGGCATGAATTTCCTCACAACTTACAGCAATAACCATCATGAAGTAAGAAAGACCCTTCAGAAACACTGGCACATACTCTTGAAGGATACATATTTTACTAAGGAGCTACCTAACCACCCTAACCTTACATTCAGGAGAGCCAAGACTCTGAAAAACATTTTGGCCCCCAGCAAGCTACAAGATATCGGTACCAGTCACACGTTGCGTCTTCCCAAACCCCCAGGCAGTTTCAACTGCAAACAGCGTAAGTGTTTTGCTGCCTCACAATACACACTTGCACTTCCTTTCCAAACAGACGCACCAGGGAATTTTTTCACATCAAACATCTCGACTGCTCCGCCACCAACTTGATATACCTCATGGAATGTTCGTGTGGATTGCAGTATGTGGGTTGCACAACCCAGACACTACGCAATAGATTAAATAAGCACTGGTTCAATGTGAACAATGAGGTTTGAAACCATAGTGTATCAAGACACGCCACTGACCACCACCATGGCCGCTTTTCGGAATTCACTGTTGTGCCCATTGAACAAATCCACCCCAAATGCAGGAACGTTACACAAACCATCGCTAGACGTGAGATGTTCTGGATTTTTAAATTGAATTGTCTTAACCCCCATAGTCTTAATGAAGAATTTTAAATTAATATATGAATTTTATGTCTACTACATATGCGCTTCAAACATATATTATCATTATTATTATTATATAAATATATATTCATATATTTTTTTATATATATTTTTTATCAATTTATTTTAACAGATATTATCATACAATTGCCCCTTCTGGTGGTATTCATATATTTACTTATATATATACATATATTTTTTTAATAAAATGATAATAGTAATATCAGTCCACTCTCCCTTTTTATCAATTAACTATCAATTGTTGTTATGATTACTATTATTATTATTATTATTATTATTATTATTATTTCAACATATTTTATTTTGCATACATTAATCATCCAATTATGTAATACCTTTCAATTTTTTATTTACATGTAATTATACGGTTTCCGATAATTATTATCATTTTGCCCCGGGTCATTTTCCCACGCATCATGCAAGTGTTTTATTCTTGGATCTCAATCAATTTTTTATTTTCACTTTTTTCATATCTTATTATTCTCTACATTCCACCATATATTTTATTCCACGTATTCCTCCATAGTTTTATTCTTTCCTCCATTCCCCTGCATGTTTTGCAACCCTCTTCCACACATCCAAGGTCTTTCCCCCACATACCTTGCAAGTGTTTTAATCATGTATTTCATCTATTAATCATAGTTATCATCTCCTGCATTCCATCACACTTTTTATTTCGTTTCATCCTCCATATACATTTTTTTTCATATTCTGACTTGGTATTTGCGCCGAGGGAAAACATCTACTGACTACGCTAATCACACAGCAGGACAAGTTACTTCAGTGCACTTGGCTAAAGAGCTGCCTCATCCTCCTCCTTCTCTCTACTACAAGGAATGGCCACAAGGGTAGAGAGAAGAGGAGAAAGGCTCTAATAGGGTAAACCTTTTGGTAGTTTGGTTGAATAAGTCGATACAAATGCACTCACCTATTGGGGTTGCACCTAATTGGGTACAACCACAATGAAAGCGATGTGTATATAGTTAGCGGTTGGTGCAGCCTCGACTTGTCCGGTACCCTCAGGTGGATGCCACTCCGCTGTGTACAAACATATAGAGAAGCACCAACATTTAGTTACATTAAGAAATATAAATATGTTTCATATAAATATCTTTTTTTTTAAAAAAGATGTAAAATTTTTGTATTCAAATAAACTTCATAAGACCTTTAGTATACGTGACAGGTATTTGTTTTTTTAATTTTTTTTTTTTTATGTAACTAAATGTTGCTGCTTTATTATATGTTTGTACACAGGCACATAAACTTTCCCACCTGTGTAATTTTTACTTATGTTTTTATCAGTGTTTTAGTGTATCTTTCGTATTCCTTTATTTTTGCATTTTAGATTTGATAAAGGGGTCCACAGTACCCCAAAACGCATAGTCTCTGTTTCTAATAAACTATCACCACTGAATTACACCGCTTGTCTCAACTTCTCTCTACTTGTCAGGGATAGTGTTGAGCGAACCCGAACTTTGCCGGATAAGTTCGGGTTCGAGTTCGGTGTTCGGGCATTTATTAAAGCTTTTGAAAGGCTGCAGGGAGGACAATCAACAAGCTTTTAAGCTGTGGGAACTTAGAAGCCATCACAGCCATGCCTAGTAATGGCATATCTGTGGTTGGCCACTGCATCATGTGACCCGACCTCTATATAAGCTGGATCACGTGTAGCATCAGCATCAGCTCGGAGTACGGCAGGGACAGGAAGGGGGCAGCTGAAGTGAGGGAGAGTGTTAGAAATCTGGCTATTTGTTTTGTGTATGACCTATAGCGATTTTTTTGTAGGTGTAGTGTGCCATCTTTGTACCCCTGACACAAAAATATAATAATTTATCTGGCTGTTAATTCTATGGGTGACCTATAGTGATTTTTTAGGGTACAAAGCACCATTTTTGTACCCCTGACACAAAAATATAATACTGTGGGTAATCCGTCTGTTATTTCGGCCGGTGACATATGGTATACCCATTTTTGGTGTGAGAGACATGTGCACTTTATACATGACAGGAAAATGAATATAACTAATCTGTCTGTTAGTTTGGTGGGTGAAATATTCCCATTTTAGGTCTGAGGTACACCTGCACTGCATATGTGACAGAGAAATAAATCCAGTTAATCCATCTGTTAGTTCGGTGAGTGACCTTAAAGAATGAGGGGAGCATCAAATAAGGGACGTGGCTCTGATCATGGTGTTGCTGGTGGAACTCCTGTTGCAGTGAGAGGACGTGGTCGATCTGTGCCAGCTACATGCCCAAATGAAACACCTTTGCCAGGTGCAAGTAGATGACATGACAAATACTCGTGTATGAATGGTGAGGCCAGAACCAGTAGAGGTAGTAGTAGATTGGATGGCTGACAGTGCCTCCAGTACTTCACATTGTTTCCCACCCAGTCCCCTGCTGAAAGCGCAGCCAATGGGCATCTGTCTTTCACCTCAACCCGTTGCAAATCAGCCAAGTAGTCTGATCCACAAGTCATGCAGCAGTCTCTTTTGCTTTGTTGACTCTGCTGGCAGAGTTTCTGTGGGCCATCCACCTAGCCCTGCCCCAGAAGTGGAAAAGATTGAGTGCACTGATGCCCAACCACTTATGTTTCAGGATGTGGACATTGGAGGACCACCGCAGCACGCAGCGCCAGCCGCACAGCAAAAGAGGGAGCAGGGTGCAAAAGCAGAGTGTCCGTCCCCTAGCCAGTATGTCTGCTACTGCCCACCGCACCCATGGACTGAGCACAATAAAGCCAGCTCCAAGGAGTTCCCTGGCGTGACAGTTCAGACAATGTGCTGACGACAAGATGCAGGTGGTTTACACGCTGTGCAATCAGAGCCTGAAGTGAGGCATAAGTGTTCTAAACCTGAGCACCACCTGCATGACCAGGCATCTAAATGCAAAGCACAAGCTGCAGTGGAGTACACACCTGAAAATCCAGAAGAGATCCCTCTTCTGCTGAGGTCTCAGTCTCTTCTTCCCCTCTAGAGTGACAGTGGCATGTCGGGCATTTTCATGAGTGTATATGATACCTGATCATATTATATTCCAAAATAGATGCTCATTGTCTTTAAGAGACAGGCTGAACCAAAATTTTCCTATATGGCTGGGACAGGCCAAGATTTGAGGTCATGCCGAGTTCAGTCTGTGTAAAACTTTACTGAATATTGAATACTGAATACAGAGTATATTGTTTTAAAAGTTATTGCCACAGATGTGAGCTTATCTGTTGGGAGCACACTGGATTCTCCAGACATGTCCATCTGAAGAGAACAAGGCCCATTCATATCATTATGGTCCATAGATCAACAGTGTGAGAAACATTCAGAGAGACGCCTCGAGGTCTGTCGTTAGTTATTTTAAAATGTCCACGTTAACCCTTATCATCCTAATTCATGACGACGAAGGTCAAAGATATATAATACAAGAGTGCCATAGTTAACTCTTTATTGTGTCGCGCTAATAGCTTGCACAACAGTGCCATCCGGAGACAGATGGATATCAGGACACTATTTTCCACAGTCACATTATGGGTAAATATGATCTCATAGGATCATTACCATATGAGCGTATGATTGGAAGATCTTAATCCAGAAGGTAATGGGAAGGGGATTTCCAACAAGCAAAGAATGTTCCAACATTCCAGGATAGAGCACCAGGATCATCATCATAGTCAGAACACCCAAGAGAGAGGGGTCTATGAAGATGAAAGCCATGGTGAGACATGCGATGATGGACCAATCAGCTTTCCTAGGAGCAGAAGTGTGATTCTTGCTAGGACTTGGTAAGAGACATAAAGAATGATCTGTCATTTTATTAAGACTAATTGGATAATGTGGGTGAAGTCATACCATCTAGATTGGCAAATACATAAACACATTAATTAATTGATCATCTCCATATTGAGATGTAGTCTTAGGATATTGTGAGGCTTCATTCTACCTGCAGAAGAATCAAGACTCATAATCTAGCAAAGTATTAAATGATTGTATATATATATACATATATAAATATATTGATAGTAGCATTCTTCGCCAAGCTAGATGATAAATTTCCGCTGGAAAGACTTGTTCCAAGTTCTTCCCATTTCTGTTGTGTGTCTTAATAGTCTTACCAAGTCATACATGTGAAAATAGTCCAGGATGGGGCGGAAGGATACAGTTATTTCTTCTAAGTTATATCCTTGGATGGATTTTCCCATTCCTGAAGTCATGTGAGGTGTAGTTGGTTAGAGGGGGGCAGAATGTATTTAGCATTCCATATTGGTGTCTAGGATTATACATGCCCATCCTGATATCATGAGGTTTCCTCTGAACAGAAGTGATGTATATAATTTAACTTCTTGTTTTGATATCCTAACCAAATATAAGCTTTGTTATAATGTGAAAAGTTGCTTCTACCCACATGTATTGCTAAGCTTATATTGCTTTATATCGATGATATCATTATGTTTATTTACTTATTTTAAGCTTGTAATGCTTTATATCAACGTCGTATATATTCATTTGCATATATCATTGTGTTTATTTACTTTTTTATGTTTAGAACCTTGTAACCAATATATCTGCATATTTTTATACTTGTGTATTATTATTTAATGTCAAAACTATATCTTTCGCATTAATGTTATCTCACATGAAAGAACTTATTATCTGAGGAAATAGTCGGCCTCAGATTTGAATTGTATCGATTGGGTTATCTACAATTCACCAGGTCATGATTTCTAGAAGTTATGAAAAATGCATGGTTAATTATTTTATGACCATATTTAATAATTCTTAATTGAATTATTATAAACCCAACAGGCACCTGCCACCCCGCAAACAGGATGTGGCAGCAACACTACCACCTTCACCATCGTCACCCAGCATTTCCATACTGTCCCATGGAAGCATTCAGCTGTCCATCCCTCAAACACCATAGAGAAAGAGGAAGTACCCCTCTACCCATCAGCGATCCCTGGCCCTGACTGCAAGCATTTCAAAATTCCTAGCCTTTGAAATGCTGTCATTCCGTCTGGTGGAGACAGAGACTTTTAAAAACCTTATGGCGGTGGCTGTCCCACAGTACATGGTTCCCAGCCGCCACTACTTTTCCAGGCGAGCTATCCCTGACCTGCACAACCAAGTGGCGGACAAAATCAGGTGTACACTGTGCAACGCCATCTGCAGCAAGGCTCACATAACTACTGATACGTGGACCAGTAAGCACGGGCAATCAAAGACGTTATATCTCCCTAACTGCACACTGGGTCGATACAGTGTCTGCTAGGCCTGAGGTGGATAGCAGTTTGGCGCATGTCCTACCGCCACCGAGGATTGCAGGACATTTCTCGTTGCCTCTTGTTGCCTCCTCCTGCTACTCCGCTTCCTCATCTACCGCCTCCTCATCCGATCAGCGTAACACCTTCACCACCAACTTTGGAACAGCCAGGGGGAAATGACAGCAGGCTGTTTTAAAACTCATCTGTTTGGGAGAAAAAACACACACCGCACAGGAGCTGTGGACGGGCATTAAACAAACAGACTGATGAGTGGTTGGTGCCGCTGAGCCTCAAGCCTTGCATTGTGGTGTGCGATAACGGGCGAAATCTCTTAGCAGCTCTGGGGATAGCCAGTTTGACATACATCCCTTGCCTGGCGCATGTGCTGAATTTGGTGGTGCAGAGGTTCCTGAAAAATTTCCTCGATATGTCAGAGCTGCTGCAGAAAGTCCAGACCATCTATGCGCACTTTCAGCGTTCTCACCCTGCTGCTGCTGGCCTGTCTGTACTGCAGTGTAACTTCAGCATTCCCGCTGACCGCCTCATATGTGATGTACCCACAAAATGGAATTCCACCTTGCACATGCTGGAGAGACAGTAGCAGACGATAGTGGAGTTTCAGCTGCAGCACGCACGGGTGAATCGCTCTGCGGAACAGCACCACTTCACTACCAACAAGTGGGCCTCCATGAGGGACGTGTGTGCCATGTTGCGCTGTTTTGAGTACTCCACCAACATGGCCAGTGCCGATGACGCAGTCCTCAGCGTTACTATCCCACTTCTATGTCTCCTTGAAAAAACACTTTGGGCGATGATGGAAGAGGATGTGGCACAGGAGGAGGAGGAAGAGGGATCATTTCCACGGTTATCAGGCCAGTCATTCACAAGTGGCTCAGGGGGTAGGTTCCTGCCCCAACAGAGTCCAGGTATACAACTGTCCAGCAAGGGCACAGTTCTGGAGGATGAGAAGGATGATGATGAGGAGGAACCATGTTCACAGCAGGGTGGCACCCAAAGCAGCTTTTGGGCATCACTGGTGCATGGCTGGCCGGATACAGAGGACACAGACAATACACCTCCCACAGAGGACAGCTTGTTATTGCCTCTGAGCGACTACATGCTGCAGTGGCTGCACAACAACCGCCGAGTTGCTCACATTCTAACCAGTGCTGATTACTGGGTGACCACCCTGCTGGATCTCCGCTACAAGCACAAGGCGAAGGCAGAGGGGGAGGAAGAAGTCGCCAACGCAGCTGTGGCACTGCCAGCACCTCAGAAGGGAGGGTTAGCATAGCCTAAATGTGGAAAAGCTTTGTCAGCATGCCACAACAACCAGCACCACCAGCTGATACGGAACGTCTTAGCAGGAGGCAGCATTTCAGCAATATGGTGGAACAGTATGTGTACACATGCCTACACATATTGACTGATGGGTCTGCCCCATTCAACTTCTGGGTCTCCAAATTGGGCACATGGCCTGAGCTTGCCCTTTAGGCCTTGGAGGTGCTGGCCTGCCCTTCAGCAAGTGTATTGTCTGAACGTGTGTTTAGCACGCCAGGGGGGTAATCACAGACAAGGGCAGCAGCCTGTCCACAGCCAACGTGGACACGCTCACGTTCATTAAAATTAAACAGGCTTGGATCCAACAGGACTTGTCCGGACCTTGTGCTGAGTAGACAAGTATACTGGCCGACCCAGCCATTGTTATACTCCAGCGCACTTTCTCTTTGCATTCTCTTTTCAATTTCCCAATGTTTTGGGTTCTTCCCAAATTGATAAGAAAAAAAAAAGAAAAGAAAAGGAACTACAATGGTGTTCGGGTTCGAGTGCGGGTCAAGTTCGGGTCCGCTCATCCCTATTCAGGGATTATGATCCTGAATACAGATAATATGAACTTTAGCTGAATCTCTGGGGAATTTAGTTCATGAGGAGACATAAAGTACAGAGGACAGGACAGACTGTGGTAATGTGTTGCTGTGGCAATATTTGAATCGTGAATTTTAAACTTTGAGAATTCGCAAATATTTAGAATATAGTGATATATATTTGTATTTTTGAATATTTTCATTTTTTTTTCATCAGTAACCTCCCTTATAGCTTGTGGGACAATAAGAAGGCTGCAATGTTTTTGTCTGAGCTTAGCAACATCCCTAGCAAACAATAGGAAAGTTGCTTACCCCTTACTATATAAGAACCTCCCCACAGTCATTTTCTACAATGTATTACAGTTCTGAGAGAGACAGCAGTGTCATTGCTGTGCTCTCTACTTTCCTGTGTCACATTACATTATATAGTTATATATATATATATATATATATATATATATATATATATATTACAGATAGTTAGTGGGAGATAGTGTAGGTTAGATTGTGATATAGTGTAGCTGTGCATACATACATAGTGCTGTGATGTCACAAGTTCACAACAATACTTAGTGCACCAATCAGTAATATGTAGTCAGACCTGCTAAAATGCGAAGTTGCACGTATTGTTCAAAAATATGCACAACATTAATTGCCGATTTGCGCAATAGCGAATATATATGAGCACTCTATCTGCATATAAAGCTATTGTAATGTTCTGCAGTGCCAACCATTTTCTCCAGTCTCAGGAAACTTCTATCAGCTTGAAAAATGTAGCTATAGAGACCCACGCCTGTATTGCGCGCGCATTACGGGCATATTACGTTGCCAATTTTCGCAATCAAGAAAATAACAACGAATTTGTGAACATATGACGAATGTTCTACCAAATATTCGTGAAATATCGTGAATTCGAATATTTCCCCTACCGCTCATCACTACTTATCAGCCACATCAACACCATCCTCTCATGTCTCCTCATCATCTCCATTCCCACAGAGATTCGCTTGTATTCATGACCATGATTCCCGACAAGCAGAGACGAGGAAGAGGCAGCACTATGGCTTAATGTTGTGAAGTAACTTGTCCTCCTGTGTGATTAGGACAGGTTTTGTGTGTGCTAATAGTACAGCAGCCTTTTTATTTCTTCTAATGATTGCTCCCTAGACAAAACGAGCCATTATAACTAATGAAAGGTATTTGGGAATATTTTTATTATAAAATAATATGTAAGTATTTAAAAAATTTTTAATTCCTGGAGAACCCCTTTAAACTAGCATATAGGTGATTAGCACACCAGTACACAGGTTAGGGTAACAATTTACCTGGAATGCTAACGAGATATTAAGGGTCAAGCCTCAACTGTACATTTCTGTATATTATGGTTTCCATAAGGTTGTAAATAAATAATATATTTTATTGTGACTTCTTCAATTTAATTAAACTAGCATATTTATATGATTACTACAAGACACAGGGTAGAGCAGCAATCTATGAGTGATAACGAGAAATTGAGCGTCAAAACTCAGTCATCCATTTCTGTGAACTCCATTTCCACACTGTTGGAATAAAAAATTTTTTTTTGGGGGGGCGGTTCAATATAATTAACCAGCACATGGTGTAGCAGGAAATCTACCTGTGAGTGTTAACATGAAATTGAGAGTCAAACCTCAATCGTCCGCTAACATTTATTCAGTTTCCACATGGTTGCAATTTAATTTTTGGACTTGTTCAATTTAATTAAACCAGCATATAGGTGACCAGTACACAGGCTATGGTAGCAATTTAACTGGGAATGTTAACGTGATATTAAGAGTCAGGGCTTGATTGTCCATTTCCTTATATTTAGTTTCCACACGGTTATAATAATATTTTTTTGGGGTCTTAATTAATTTATTTAAACCAGCATATAAGTCATCAGTAAAACAAGACACAGACTAGTACAACAATTTATCTGTGAGTGTTAACATGAAATTGAGCATAAGGCCTGGCCCTTAATCAGCTGTGAACGTTCATTTATTTCTCCACATGTTTGAAATTTAATTTTTTTGGGACTTGTTCAATTTAATTATACCAGCATATACTCTGAAGTCACCCCCACGTCATTCTGCTGTGACTGAGAGAAGGAGTGAGCCATTCAATCCACTATCTCATCCCCTTTCTCCTCACCTAATTTTGCACCTTTCTGAAGCCAGCAGGGAAAATTGTGACTTACTACCGCTACTACTACTTGTGGCCATATAGTTGGTGCTGCCAGAAGAAAGTATTGCCTGGTGCAAACTATGCAAGAGCAAAATAAGATGTGGACAGGCAAATACAAATGTAGGCACAACAGTTCTATTAAACCACATGAAGCGGCATCACCCCATCCCGTGGACAAACAAGGCTTTTTGGCCTGGTACTCCTTGTGGCAGTCAGGCCGCATCCATGGGCAGTACACATGGTCTTTCACATCATCATCATCTCTTTCTGCTTCTCCCGCTCAGACATCTCCTCCACTCAGCAACAAGGCCAGGTTATTTTGACCTCCCCATCATTGTGTTGGCCTGGCTCCCACACCAGGCACTTATCCACCTCCTTCTCCATGGACATGTTCCAGTCAGGGCACTAGAAACAGGGCACAGGGTCACTCGCACAACTCCTCCTTCCTGTCATGCGTCAGGTCAAGCATTGCCATACAGTGTTGGAGCAGATAGGCCTGAGATAGACTAGCCACACCAACCCACAATTGCTCCACTACATCAAGCAGCAAACCTTCTGCTGGCTGTCTCCAAGCTGACTCTAACTAGATAACGTAATCAACGACAATGGACGCAACATTGTGGCAAGAACAATGTACTCGCTCTCATATTTATCTTAGAACAGACGCTGACGCTCATGCAGCAGGGGGCCACAGCGAAAGCAGCTGATGCATCTTGCTGTCCACCCTATAGCTGTTGGGGACACACATGTAGTTGGGGAAGAACAGGGAATCTGCCATGGATGAGGATGATGATGAAGATGGGGACGAGGAGCTGCCACTGCAAAAGGAGGAGTCCACAGGTGGAAGAGTAAGAGGATGATGATGTGCATGGCACTGGCCAACATACCCGATTCTGAGCAGTGGAGGGGGGGGGGCAGAGCCAGAAAGAACTGGCTCCTCGTGAATACTGGCCAAAATGGTGACCTGTATGCACACTTGCTTACTCAGTAAACAGGTGTATCTTTGACATCAAGAAGTCTGATGAATACTGGATAGCCAGGCTTTTAGACCCTTGCTACCAGGGCAAAAAGGGGGAATGGTTTCCTCTGGCAGAAAAGGCGGAAAAATTACGTTATTAACAGGAAACACTGTGTTCAGAATGCCACAGAAGCCCCTCTCTAATCCCCTGCAGAGTCACCCCCCCCCCCTTACCACCACCACCAGCAGCAGAAGCTGCAGCAGCAGCCATTTCAGTCTCCTCAATGTGATAGAGCATTTTTTCCAAGTGCCGTGCCAGTCTGAGGCCAGTCAGCAAGCCAACAGCTTCTGCCTCAATGCCCAGGTTCAGGCCAATCTAAATCTTGCCAGTCTCTGGCTCATACTCTGTTCTCCAACCCAATGGATTTTTGGGCAGGCAGACTGGAACAGTGGCCCGAAATGGTACAGCACGCTCTCTTTCTTCTTTCTTTCCCAGTCTCCAGTGTCATCTCAGAGAGGGTTTTGAGTACCATGGAGGCGTGATGACACTCAAATGGGCCAAGTTGCTCTCCACTCGTGTCCAAAACATCACTTTTGTCAAAATGAACCAAGCCTGGATTCAGGAGGTTTTTCACACTCCACCAGCTGATTCTGATGAATAGATATAGCCTTTCTGGTGGTGCCCCATCTTCCCACTGTTGCTGTATGTCTGCCTACCATCATGTTCTGTATGGCTGCTGCTGCCTCCATCATGCTAATAATGGGATCTACCAGCCATCACGTTCTGTATAGCTCTGCTGCCTCTTCCATCATGACACTGCTGTCTGTCTGTTTACCATCACTTTCTGAAAGGCTGCTGCTGCCTCCCCAACATGCCGGTAATACGATCTGCCAACCATCACATTCTATACAGCTGCTGCTGCCTACATCATGACACTGCTATCTTTCTACTGTCACTTTATATATGGCTGCTGCTGCCGCCCCCATAATGCCACTAATACGACCTGCCAAACATCACTTTCTGTATGGCTGCAGCTGTCACCTACATCATACCACTGCTGTCTGTCTGTTTACATCACTTTCTGAAAGGCTGCTGCCGCAACTATTGCGGCCGCATGCCATTATAAACATACCGTACCCTTTCCACATCCACTTTGCACTGCTGCTGCTCCCAATTAAATGGGGTTGATGTTTTTAGGCTCATTTTCTTTTGACAATCAACACTTGTTGTACGGGCAGACATTCTGACCCTGTCAAGGCATAATTTTTGGACTCTTGGTCCCCCAAGCCAATTTTTTTTTTCTTACCCCATAACACTGTGTATTTAAACATCATCTGCCCTGGATAAGGGACAATTTTTGGAAGCTTTGGAATATGAAAAAGTATAACACATGTGCCAGTGCAGTGTTTTTAAACATGCTGTATGTTAACACCTTCAAACGTTCATTTAACCATAGCTATGTATGTCAGTCATTCAGACATCATTTACTATTGCTGTTATTCTAGAGCTTGGGGGACAAAAAGTTATAAAAACAAACGAGATAACGAGTCCTAGGAGGCTAGAGGGGGTTATATACCAACTTTCTTGTCAATTAGATCAACTTCAGTTCAGTCCAAATCGATTTGGGTCCGAACCAAACTTTTTTAAAAATTCAGCCACACCAGAAATGAATCTCGATTGGTTCGCTCATCTCTAATGTTAATCAAGCCAGAAAGGGCTTGTATAGGGAGTAGACTGCATTATTCAGCCCTGATGACTACTCAAAGTGAAAAATATAGCTATGTTTGCTATTAGTACAGTGTTTACATTATGCGGCATTAGGCAGATAATAGTGAAGTTTAGAAGTATAAAATATTGCTACAGGCTACCTTTAAGGTCTATAAAGCTGATGGAGACAACAGAACAGTGGGACCCAAAGTTTTGATAGCTTTAATATCTATATTACGCATATAAAAATGTTCTTGGAAATATACTTTTCTATAAAGAGCACTAACAGATTCCAAGAGTATTACATTTTTAAGGGAACTGTCTAAAAAATAAACTGTTTACTAATAGTATATAGTTACTTAGGGTTTTTTGTAATATACATTTTTTTTAAGAAAATAATCATATTTTTGGCATTGCCTTAGCAGATAATTTGTTCAAGCTTATTAATAGTAGGTACTGTAGCTCTCAGTTTGATTTGCTAAATCCTAATCCTTATCACATGCATACTTTTAACATTTACTAACATAATTGCGCTGTCTTAAAATTTAGAAATGTATTGTGTTATACTGTTCATAATTTAATTTTAGAAAATTTGCACTGTAAGCTATTTTGAAATAAGTGTCATGAACACAATTTTTTATTATGTTCTTCTGTTATTAATGATTCCTCATTTTGTTTAACATAACACAATTTGTTTTCATTACTTAACAGTTAAGCAATTTATTCCATAATTTGGCCCACACCCAGATTTTACTAGTGGTAATGTGATTTATGGGTTTACTGATGTTCGGCTGTACAAATCCCAAAAATATTCCCTATGCAAGATAAATAATTTGCTATTTCTCAATACAGGCAGATAAATGTGGTAATTATTTTGCACAACAGATGGCCTGTCACTTTCCATAGTGAAACACAATTCTTGGTGTGCCAGGATTTCAGTTATACAAATCTTGTTGTAAACATGTATTGAATGGATAAATACAAAATAATATTTTTAGGATACAATGAATTATTATTATAGGATAATTTTACTATTACATAAACTTCTATAAAAATGCATTGGATACAATTTGTCCATTTTAGAAAAATTTGGGTAGCCACATAATATTGCCATTATTGTAGTAAACCATAAAAATTTTTAAATTACATGCATCTAAATTCTATATTATCACTGTAATCATACTGACCACAGAGTAAAGGTAGCATGTCATTTCTACCACATGGTAGACACTGTAAAAATGAAACAAGCAACAATGGCACTCAAATCAATCTATCAAGCACTCCAAAATCCAATATGGGGGCATTCTAAGCCCTGCATTGTGCCCAAACAGTAGTTTGCATCAACATTTATGGGACTTGTAGCCAAGAGAACCCTCCTAATAATTTAGGAGGTTTATGTCTCTGATGAGCGCAACATACTTGACAATGAAATGCGATACTGTGGGGAAAAAAATCTAAATAGAAGACAGAAAAAATATTCCACACCTACTGTATATATTAAAGTGTCACAGTAAATAATTGCATAGGGTATATAATGGTACAGTAAGGGTATATTATGATCACCGATAAGTAAGCATATAAGTGTTATCCCCATGAAATACAAAGTATGCACCTAAAAGCAAAAAGCCAATTCATACAACACATTTTTACCCATACAGTGAAGCCCCCCTCAATAAGTGACCCCATGTTGGAAACTACACCCCTCAAGTTATTGAATAGGTGGTGGAGTAAACATTTTGATACCACAAGTATTTTGCAAAAAGAAAATGTATAGTTTTCCACAGATATGGCATTTCAGTCCCCAATATGTTATGCCCAGCTTCTGCAATCTGAGACACATCACATTAAATTCTTAGGAGGGTATGGAAATGCAATAAATGTGGATGCAAAATATACAGAGAAAAACTCAGTTTGTATCTCTTACTGTGACTGCTTCTAGTCCTTTGTGAAGTGGGTTCAGCTCACATTAGGCAAGTAAAATAAAGTTTGGAGACTGCACTGCTTTCCTGCAATCCACAAACAGGGAGAGTAAGATGACAGATCTATCCTCCAATTCTCCTTCCTTATGCTGCTAAAAAGGCTACTATTTCCCGGTGAGGTGTTGCTCCATGGTTTATCCACGTCCGATCAACCTATAATATCAGGAATTAAGGAGCAAAATAGTGAAGCACCCTAGGCATTTTCAGCATAGAGCGAGCATAGGGAGACTGCAGGGACAGTGCAGGCTGTGTAATCAGAACCTGAAAGGATCCATAGGAGATAGCTCCTAGGTATTGGATAAGAAAACTGTAGGGACAGTGTAGGGAGATCATAGGGAGAGTTTTTACACACTGTAGAGAGAGCATAGGGAGACTACAGGGACAGTGCAGGCTGTGTAATGAGAGGCTGAAAGGATCCATAGGAAACAGCTCAGTTTGCATCAATCCCCGCACAGAGCAATCTAATTGAACAGTGTCTACCTTGTTTAATAGATAAGCAATACTATGACTCCTTGCTTGTCAAATTGGCATAAATCAGCTGTCTAATTTATGTCATATTGGAGTGTTCCCCTTGTTTAATAGATAAGCAGATCTATTACACCTTGATTCACAAATTGGAGATAATAAGTAATGTAATTTAGCTGTTATTTGGGTGCCCCCCTTGTTTTATAGATAAGTAATTATATTATGCCTTGATTCTCAAATTGGGGTGAATAAGTAGTGTAATTTAACTGTTATTGGGATGTCCCCTTTGTTTAATAGATAAGCAGATCTATTACGCCTTGATTCTCAAATTGAGGTGAATAAGCCGTCTATTTTTATTGTTATTGAGGTGCCCACCTCGTTTCTTAGAAAAGCAATTATTTTAGGCCTTGATTCGCAAATTGGAGTGAATAAGCTGTCTAACAAACTACTGTTATTGGGGTGTCCACATTAATACTGAATAACTTGTTTTACATATACAGTTACAGTATGTCGAACAGACAGGTTCCAGGGCCCTCTGAGGGAACTGGCAGTGGCAAAAATGTTGCTGGAGCTGGCAAAAGTAGCAGCAGCAGAATGGGGGTTGTAGCACCAGCGACAGCCACAGGCCACAGATGCCACTGTCATCCAATGGCCGTGTTTTGACCAGCAATTCTGCTGTTCTTGAATGGTTGACTCGTTTTTAAACATCATCTCAACTGACAATATAAACCTCCAGCCAGGAGTCGGCGGATTCCTTTAACACCACACTCTTTTGGCATGGCCCAGGAACAAGCTCTGTGCCCTCACCTCATCTTTCTCTGCTCCTTCTGCTCGGGAAGTATTGTATGCTGCCGGCTCTGCTTTTCAGTGAGGACAAGCTTATTGAAGACAGCCAGCAGCTACTGCCCAGCCCAGATTTGGAGAAGAGGTCAAATGCTTCCTCCAGTAGGCATGCAGGTAGTGACGATGAGAGTCATGTGGGAGCAGGTGTTATGATCGGTCAGAGACACAGCCATGAGACTGGTGAGGGTGACATAAGGAAGGAGCAGATAGTAGTGGATGATGATGCAACCAATTGCTTGTGGGAGCCGAGTGAAGAGGGGGCGTCATTATTATTTGCTGGTCAGGAGCCTACCTGTCAGAAACACCTAGCACGGGTTCATATGGGCAGTAGCAGGCAGGCAGCACGCAGTGGTGGGGGGTAAAATGCCATACTCACTGGTGTGCGAATTTTTCATCAAGTCGTCAGTGGACATCAGCATGGCCATATGTAGGATCTGTTGGTAGAAGGTGAAGCACGGCCATGGTGCAAATGTTGGCACCACGGGCCTGCATCAACACATGGAGCGCCACCATAAAATGGCCTGGGAAAAATGTGGAGATAATGTAGTGGTACAGCCTGACACAGCAACTGCTGCATCTCCCAGTGGCCCACACCCATTCTCTAGTAGTCAAGGCTTCACCACCTCAGCAGAAGGGAGTTGTGTTTCCTTTTCATCATCTACTGGTCCTGATTAGATATAAACGAATCTTTCAAAAATTCGGCCAATTCGCCAAATATTTTGAAAAATTTGCGGTGATTTATTCGCAGTGAATCACGTTAACAATCGGCTATTTCCAGGCTGCAGAGAGCCTTTATAATCGTGTCGAAAACTTCACTTATTTGTGCAGTCATGGGGCCAAAACTGACCAAATAACTGAAGTATCAATTCAGCCTTAAAGATAGATGTTAGCGTCAAGAAGAAGTGCAGCCCCTTTACACCGTCGTCAGCTGATTCCACATAGATGTCTACAGAACCTGTTCTATTAAACGCTTGTACAAGTAGAGCCCCTCCCCTCTAGAGTGGAGAGGGTGTCAGCAGTAAGTTTGTGTTGACGTCACTGATTAATTTGCCCTTCCTTTGATCCATCAGAACAATAACCCACAAAAAATGGATCCTGTCTGTGGAGCATACACCTTCACTCAGTCAGAATTTGTTCAATAATCCATCTGTATTGCTAATGCCAAAAAAACAGGAGTGGATCTAAAACAGAGATGACACGTGGCTACCAAATCATAAGTCAATTCTGATGGGATCATACAGGCCTTAAAGCTGCTACACAGACAGGATCCGTTGTGTGTCTCATTTTTCTGTGCTTCTGACAGATCAGAAGAAAGGTCAAATAAATGATGATGTCAGCCAGGCCGAAAGCCAAAATAGTGGGCCAGTCATGAAGTGGGGAGGGTGAGAACAGCAGTCCACAAAGTGGACCTATGACATAGTAGTGAGGTGGAAGCAGAATCAGGAGATTACAGAGTGGCACAATGACAGAGTCTGGAGGTGGCAGCAGAATCAAGAGACCACAGAGTGGCACAATGATAGAGTCTGGAGGTGGCAGCAGCCTGAGTAAGCCAAAGAGAGGCACAATGACCAAGTCTGGAGGTGACAGAAGCATGAGTAGGCCACAGATTGGAAAGGTGACATAGTGTGGAGATGGCAGCAGCAGGATACCACAGAGTGGCAAGGTGACATAGTGTGGAGATGGCAGCAGCAGGACACCATATAATGGCAAGGTGACAGTGTGGAGATGGCGGCAGAAGCAGCAGCATCAGGATATCACAGAGTGGCAAGGTGACATATTGTGGAGATGGTGGCAGCAATAGCAGCAACAGAATACCACAGAGTGACAAGGTGACATAGTGTGGAGATGGCAGCAGCAGCATCAGGATACCACAGAGTGGCAAGGTGACATAGTGTGGAGATGGCAGCAGCAGGAGACCACAAAATGGCAAGGTGACAGTGTGGAGATGGTGGCAGAAGCTGCAGCATCAGGATACCACAGAGTGGCAAGGTGACATAGTGTGGAGATGGCGGCAGCAGCAGCAGCAACAGGATACCACAGAGTGGCAAGGTGACATAGTGTGGAGATGGCAGCAGCAGCATCAGGATACCACAGAGTGGCAAGGAGACATAGTGTGGATATGGCAGCAGCAGGAGACCACAAAATGACAAGGTGACATAGTGTGGAGGTGGCAGCAGCAGCTTTAGGAAACCATAAAGTGAGTCGGTGACAGAGTGGCGCAGTGGGTGGCAATACCAGTACCCGCTGACAAAGGTGGGTTAAAGAAGGATCACTTGGCATCAGATGTGTGGCATCAAGCAGGTGGCAGCATCAGAGCAGTAGCTGAGGCAGGCAGCCAGAATAAACCAGTTTCTTTTTTCAATGATTGGGTGAGGAGGCATGGATGATCTAATCAGATGCATCAGGAATTGGTGGGTGGAAATCCTGGCTGATGCACACCTGATTCATCTTGATAAAGGTCAGTCTCTCCACATTTTTGGTGGACAGGTGAGTGCTCCTTGGCATAACTATGGTCCCCGCCGCACTAAACACATGCTCTGATGCCACACTACTGAACGGGCCAGACAACTTTTCCAGGGCAAACTCGCCAGTTGTGGCCACAAATCCAGTTTTGCTGCCCAGTAGTCCAGCGGATTTTCAATGTGGGTTGGAAGGGTGCAGTCCAAGTATGCTACTACCTGCTGGTTCAGGTCCTGCTCCAGGTCTACCTGCTGCTGCTGGTGAGTAGTTTCTTCACTATGCGGGTGAAGAAAGCTACTCATCAGCAACTGTAGACTCAGGCTGCTGCTGATGGAGCTGGTACTGCTCCTGCCACCCGACCCCTCCCCAGCAGCCATAGCAGTGGAAAGTGAGCACAGAGGGCACCCCCTATCAAACCTGAGAGGATGGACCATGGCGCAGATAGGCAGCTGCCAAATGACTACATAAGATGTCTCTGTAGTAGTTAACTTCTCCCTCTCAATGGGTATAAAAAAGGCCCCCATTCTGGACCTGTAGCGAGGGTCCAACAAGGTGGAGAGACAGAAGTTATCCCTCTGCCGATAAGTGACAATTCGGCTGTCACTACGCAAGCGAGCATGCAGCCTGCCATGTGCAATGTGCAAGTGACTCGGAGGAACTCCCTGCCTCCATGTCCACTGCATACTGCCAAGGTGTGTCTGGGTCCTTTGGCTGCTCATGCTCCTCCTCTCCTGTCAGCTGAATAGAAAAACCACACATTTGACTACACATTGCCTGTGCTCCAATGTTCTACTCCCCCTCCTCGTCCAGTTCAGCCCCCACAAAGCTCATGTGGCCGTGTGATCCAGGCGCCACCTCTCCAGTCCCCTTCCAGCCATTGTTACCACCAGCCATTCCAGGACATGAAGCAGTAGAAGGACGTCATTCATCCCGTAGTCCTGGCAACTGACAAATAACGTGGCGTCCTCGAAGAGCCTAATCAAACGGCAGGTGTCACGCATGAACTGCCACTGGCTGACATCAAAGTTACACAGGAAGAAGAAATCAAGAAGAATCGTTGATGGTCTTTCTCTGTTCGTATAGTTGGTCCAACATATAGAGGGTGGAATTCTAACAGGTGGAAACGTTGCATATGAGCCAATTTTGGGGGATGCCGTTCTGCCGCAGCAACTCAAGGAGGGTGTGCTTTGCAGTGTACAAGTTGCTGATGTGCATGCAAAGTTTCCTGGTCATTTTTAGGATGTCTTGCAGATGGGTGGAAGACTTCAGGAACCGCTTGACAACCAGATTGAACGCGCGTGCCATGCAGGGCGCATGGCTCAGCCTTTCTTGATGCCGCACCGACACAATGTTCTTTCCGTTGACAGTCACCATGGTTCCAATTTTCAGTTGTCACGGAGAAAGCCAGGATTCGATTTCTTGATGAATCATACAGAGCAGTTCCTTCCCTATGTGACTCCGTTCGATCAGGGAAACGAGGTGCAGAACAGTGTGACACCGCCGTGTGCTGCACATGTGGTATGCTGGAGGGGCACTGTGACTTGCCCCTGCAGTGGAGGCTGAGGACATTGTATCAACGAGGTGAAAACGTGGAGGCGGAAGCGGTGTGACCTGGCCAAGTTGCTGGTGTGGCTCTGCAGGAACCACATTAACCCAGTGAGCCATAAAGGACATGTACTGTCCCTGACTATAGTTACAGCTCCACACATCGGCGCTGCTCTGCACTTTAGCAGACACCGACAGGCTCAAGGACTAGCCCACCTTCTGTTCTACATATTTGTGCAGGGCTGGTACTGCCTTTTTGGCAAAGAAATTATGGCTTGGGACTCTCTATCTCAGCTCGGCACAAGCCATCAGTTCTCTGAAAGGTGCAGAGTCCACCACTTGGAAAGAGAGGGACTAAAGCACCAGCAACAGGAGCACTTTTAGCTTCTTCACCGTTGGATGCGTGCACATATACTGCTGACTCTTGGCAATCGCTTCGGTGATCGATAGCTGATGGAATGACTGACGAGGCAGAGTAGGAGCAGGAACCTCTGGACTAGCAGAAGATGGGAATAACAGACAACTCCTGTCGGCTGAGGTGGTGGAGACTTGACTGCCTGAAACTTGGTGCGTGCCACTGGGTGATGCAGCGGTTGCTGCGGCAGACTGGACCACCACATCAAAGCCACGGTTCTCCCAGGCCACTGTATGGCGACTCTGCATATGTTGATGCAGGGCCGTTGTGCCAACATTGGCACCCTGGCCACGCTTCACCTTCTGCCCACAGACAGGGGCGGATTGACCATAGACCTTACAGGGAAATTTCCCGGTGGGCCAATGTCCAAGGGGCCACCTGAGCCCTTCCCTGGAAGTTTTTGGGGATGTATTTGTGCTGCTGGCAGTATTTTGTGATGCACTGTGGTATTTGGCTCTGTTGGGGTGGTATAATATGCCACAATATGGTATTGTTGGTATTGTTGGCCCTGCCTTCCATCAATGCTTACCCAACTACAAAACGGGCCACTTTTAGTATTTTTTCAAGGGCCACATTAAGTTCAAAGTCCGTCCCTGCCCACAGATCCGACATATGGCCACGTTCACCTTATCTGGCGTTTTGAAAAAAAAACTGCCACACCGCCGAGTAGGTGATTTTCCCCCCAACAGTCTGCACTGACTGACTGCTACCGTTGCTGCCTCATTGAACCCTTGCACCACTACTTCCCGGGCAGGTAGGCTAATGCACAGCAGGTGGTCTACCCGGGGCTTGTTTGGCTCCCAACCTCCTACTGCTGGCACCCTGCTGACTCCCAACCATGCTACCACCTTGCTGGCTCCACCGCTGCCTCACGGGAAAGCTGCCACCTTCTTCTCCTGATGATGAAACCCCTTCTGCACCCGGCTCCTGAGTGCGATCATCTTCATCACCCACCCACGCCACTCTCTTCATCACTGCTTGCCCGCCTAGAGGAGGAAGCAGCAGATGTCGCCTCCAGATCTCGGCTGGGCAGTAGCTGCTGACTGTCCTCCTGTAGCTCGACCTCTCTGTATAGTGGAGCAGAGCCCACAGCATACAATACTTCTGTGGCTGAGGAAACAGCAAAGGACAGAGGCAGCTTGAGGACAGGTGAGGGCACATGGCCTGCTCCTGGGCCATGCCAACTAAGGTTTGTGTCTGACGAACCCACCGACTGTTGGCTGGGGGTGTCTGATGTCACTTGGGATGAAGTGGATGACTGAGTTAACCAATCAAGAACCGCTGGGTTGCTGGTCAAGACACGACCGCCAGATGACACTGTTAGCTCAGGCCTCTCGCTGAACAAAATAAATTAAAAGCAAATTAAAACACCCCTAAAAGCAATGAATATATTTTTATTTTTGTACTGAAATAGGCTACTAAACGCTTTGACCACAAATAACGGCAACAGTTAAATGCATATACATTTTTCTCGGACTACAGAAATACGTCACAAAACGCTTTTAACCCAAATAACTGCAGAAGTGAACTGCGTATATATATTTTGTATTTTTGTTATGAACTAGGCCACTAAACGCTTTTACCGCTAATAACAGCAACAGTGAACTGTGCATATATTTTTCTTGTAGTACTGTGGTTTCTCTCAGGGTGAAGTAGTTGAGGGTGTATATGAATCTCCCAGGTTCCTTACATACGCTCAGGAGTGCTGTTTAGGAAGGGGTTAAGAACCTAAGCCTGGGTCCTGATGTACTTCACCAGGAGAGCTGCTAGATAACTAGGCTGGCAGCAAACTTGCTCAGAACTTTCCTGGGAGTGAGAGAATCCACATCTCACTGAGAGACCCTGAAGGTCCAGAGCAAGGAAAACCGCAAGTATCACAGGTTATTGTTCAGACTGTGTCCTAGAAAGGGACTCACTATTTAGTTAGAGTCTGGACAAGGCTATGTGTTTTGTTTATGTTTTGGTTTATGCAACCTGTGGAAATAAAACTGGCAGGATGCCAGTTTAAATGCACTTCTGTCTCCTGAGTCCTCCTTGTGTGTAAAATCCTGATGACTCCCCCTACCTTTCACCCCTGGCAAGGTGAGCTTGCTAGACGAACTGTCACAGTACAGAAATACGTCACTAAATGCTCCCAGCAGATATGGTTGCCAAAATGAACTGCATATATATTTCTCTTTTTGTACTGACATACGACACAAAACGCTTTTAGCGCAAATAACTGCAGAAGTAAACTGCGTATATATTCTTTTTTTGCCACTAAACGTTCACCACATATAGCTGCAGAAGTGAACTGTGTATATAATTTTCTTTTCCCACAGATATAAGCCACTAAAGGCTTTTCAACATGGCACTTGTACCCCAAGAACAAATTGCTGGAATGACAGAGCTGTATAATGGATAGAGATGTCCCGAACTGTTCGACAGCGAACAGTTCCCTGCAAACATTGCTTGTTTGCATTTGCTTCTGCCAGCAAACATTAAGCTATGTTTGATTTGCCCTGCATTCTTAAATTCAGCTTACCTTCCTACCAAAGCCAGGCATAGTGAACTCAATTTAAAGCTGCAGTTTTAGAGCAGGGAGAGTATTAACTAGTGTCCTCTGTCCACCCCAACCCTGAAACGTCTTTTCTAAAAATGATATATCATTAATGATCATTTTCTATCACACTTAACTTAAACCACTTAAGCCAGGTATGTGCAGGCTGACTATCTATCCATAAGACAGGGCATCAGCATACCTTACAATGACAATCATGAGTTTTCAAACATAAGTTCTCAATCCAAAAGGAGAGAAATTGGTTAGCATTGGTTGGCTATCTAGAGGGGCCTGGACCCTAGACCATTATCATTAGGGCGACAAAAATTGTAATTTTTCATGCCAGCCTAACTCCTCTCTCACTGCCTAAGAGAGCTGCATAAACATTTCCCAACATTTAAAACTCATTTGCATACACATGGCCAAGAAATGCTAATGAGCAATATAGAAGTATCTGCCTTGTTTGTAAACTGAAACACGATTTGCATGGCTTTCCCATAGTCCCATGGTATGCAAATGAGTTTATATGACAAAACAGAATAGAAAGATTATAAAGTTAGTCTTTAAAAAATTGCAAAATCAAAAAAAAACTATGCAGCCTTCCTAATCATTGAGATGAGAGCTAGGTGGCATATTAAAAAAAAAAAAAAAATAAAAATTTTGTCACCCTAATGATAATCATCTATGTGCACAGGTCCCCCTAGATACCTAACCCTAAACAGACAATTTTCCTTTTGGAAAAACTGGTTAAAACCCAGGCTGCTTTGCTAAGGAATGCTGATGATCTGTCTGTCTGATGGATTGTTGGTCCTGCATATACCTGGTGCTTGGCAGCCACAGGGGAGAACTGTTCAGTGTTGTTAATTGGATGTTTTATGTAATAATACAAACAACAATAATAATTTTGTCTTTGTCTGTTTTATAAAGGACAAAAATTAAGGCTTCATTATCTATTGTACCATGTGTTTGATTATTACATCTTAAAGGGATACTGACTACTTGTTCCTGCTGTGCCATCCACTTCCTGGTGGCAGGCTTAGTTTTGTTTGATTGAAGGGTATAATTCTGCTGTGCTGCGCATGCGCCTAGGAAGTTTATTCTTCACTAGGAATAAGTCACCATAGTGCATGCACATTCAGGACAGCACATGGTACAGACAGGAGAAAATGAGTCAAGCACGGCCAGCAGAATCCCTGACAGAGGAAAAATATGAATAAAAACCTTTTATAGACATTATGCAAAGACAGTGTTTGATGATAATAGCATAGTTTTTCTGAGATCAAGGATCCTAATACAGGAAAAAAAAAAAAAAAAAAATATATATATATATATATATATATATATATATATATATATATATATATATTTCTATAGGATAAAACAGCCTGTCCCTTTAAGGTGTAATACTCAAACAAACATACAGTAAGGTAGCTGACTAAAAAAAACTAATCTTTGTATTTTATAAAACAGACAAAGACAGACTTATAGACATTTACCCTAGCCTGCCTATCATAAAATCTTATTATTATTATTATTGTTGTTGTTTTTATTATTACATTAAACATTCAATTAACAACACAGAACAGTTCTCCCCTATGGCCGCCGAGCACCAGGTATATGCAGGGCCAACAATCCATCAGACAGACAGATCATCAGCATACCTTAGCAAGGCAGCCTTGGTTTTAACCAGTTTTTCCAAAAGAAAAATTGTCTGTTTAGGGTTAGGTATCTAGGGGGACCTGTGCACATAGATGATTATCATTAGGGTGACAATATTTTTTTTTTTTTTTTTTTTTTTAATATGCCACCAAGCTCTCATCTCAATGATTAGGAAGGCTGCATAGTTTTTTTTTTTTGATTTTGCAATTTTTTAAAGACTAACTTTATAATCTTTCTATTCTGTTTTGTCATATAAACTCATTTGCATAACATGGGACTATGGGAAAGCCATGCAAATTGTGTTTCAGTTTACAAACAAGGCAGATACTGCTATATTGCTCATTAGCATTTCTTGGCCATATGTATGCAAATGAGTTTTAAATGTTGGGAAATGTTTATGCAGCTCTCTTAGGCAGTGAGAGAGGAGTTAGGCTGGCATATAAAATTACAATTTTTGTCGCCCTAATGATAATGGTCTAGGGTCCAGGCCCCTCTAGATAGCCAACCAATGCTAACCAATTTCTCTCCTTTTGGATTGAGAACTTATGTTTGTTTGTCTAAATTGCTCAAACCTGTCATTGTAAGGTATGCTGCCACCCTGTCTTATGGATAGATAGTCAGCCTGCACATACCTGGCTTTTGACATGGTGTAGAGTTTCATTTCAAAGTAGGTTAGAAAATAAAATGTTAGAGTAGATTTAGATGTCATAAAATAGGTTATTTTAAACTATTTAAAAATATTAGTTGATTTATGCCCTTTAGTTAGTCAACTTAAAACAACTTTTCTATCACTATTGTAGCTAGAATGAGTCACTGTGGGTTTTAATATTTGCCTGCCAATACAAGTCTATTGCGGTTCGCCCTGTTCGCGAACATTTGAGTAAGTTCGGGTTCGTTGTTTGCGAACAGAAAATTTTATGTTTGCGACATCTCTAATAATGGATATTTGGATCACCAAATTATCTCTCCCTGCACTTGTAAATCGCTTTTCTAGCACTGTCCCTAGTGCCTTCTGACTACTCTCCCTGCACTAAGATGTTGTTAATAGATTCCTCCCTATTAGTGTTGATCGAGCACCCAAGTTCTCGGGTGCTAGGGCCAAACACATTGGGATGCTCGGGTGTTCTGTAGAGTATAATGGAAGTCAATGCGAGAACACTAGCATTAAACCAGGCACCCCCTGCTTTGAAGAGGGGAGGGTGCCTGGTTCATTGGAAAAGGTCAGAAATTGATGGAAACACCATCAAAATGGTTCGGAAACAGCATGGGGAGGATGTTGTAATGCATCTTCGACTACCAGGTTCCTGATGGGAATGATGTTGTCCGAGTAGAACTCCACTTTTACAGACTGACAATAATACACACAAAACCAAAGATAAAATCGATTTTAGAGGAAAAATTGTTAGGAAACATTCATTCCTGTATATTTACTTGTATATAAAGTACAAGTGCTGCCAAAACTTACAAGCAAGAGGCACTCCGATACAACCTGTATATTACATAAAGGAGTGCGTCATTCACATTGTGGTACAATTGTTCATGTAGTGAGTCTCCAACACTCATAAAGCCTATGCACTAAGTGAAAGGGCTGCCAAAAATTTCAAGGGACCAGCACTCCAATACACCCTTTGTTGCACATAAAGGAGGGCATCATACACACCCTTGAAAAATTATGATTGATGGCCTTCTGGTGATCCTTAAAAACATTTAGAGCAAGGGCAAGCTGATCTGACCATCTAAAACATTAGGGTTCAGGGTCTTCTGGTGAGCTGACCCTCTAAAATGTTGTAGGTGAGGGCCTGCAGGTGAGCTGACCCTGTAAAACATTATATGCGAGGGCCTGCAGGCAGGGGCGTTGCTAGGGTCGAAAACGATCCTGGGCACAAGCCCCAATGAATATGGCCCAGTTTTCTAAGTCCACCCCCCACCCCCAGTACACTGCATTTTGCTCTACTTGCTATACAGCAGCACATCCAGTCACAGATGTCACATCCAGGGCCTCTCAGGTGACGTCTCCTCTGATGTAGACCTTCTCTGTCACCATCTTCTCTATTCGGGCTGGACAACTTCTCTCAGCAGCCTCGTCTCTGCAGAGTTTGACATACAGACATCTTAGCTTCCTCACTTTTGTGTTATTATCCCCCAACCTCGAGTCCCCACAGTGTTATCCTGCTGCTCGCTTTTCCCCCCCAATACCACCAAATACTGTCCTGTAGTGTTGAGCGAAAAGTTCGAAAATCGTTCGGGTCCGTACCGAATTTTGGGGTGTCTGTGACACAGACCCGAACACGGACATTTTCAAAAAAGTTCGGGTTCGGGTCCGGTGTTCGTCGATTTCTTCCCGCTTTCTGAAGGGCTGCATAGCAGCCAATCAGCTAGCATTTTACTTCTTGCCCTAAGAGCCCATCACAGCCATGCCTACTAATGGCATGGCTGTGATTGGCCAAGTGCAGCATGTGACCCAGCCTCTATTTAAGCTGGAGTAACGTAGCGCCGCACGTCACACTGCTCTGACTAGTGTAGGGAGAGGATGCAGCTTCTGTGAGGGCGAGATAGGCAGGGATAAAGAAGTGATTGAAGTTTGGCTGTGCTTGTGTCACCCATACTAACTGCAAAGATATTTAATATATCAGTGGTGAAACTGAAAGTAACCCACTTGGATAGCAAATCCCATGAATGTGCTGTTCCAGCTAGGCTAGCCAGTGCCACTACAGCCAAGTCCAATACTGTCAGCCAGAAATATTTTTTTTTTTATGTGCCAGAAATATAAATTAAAAAAAGCTTTCACCGTAATAATAAAATTATTCTGGTTTTAGACCAGAAAATGCACTCCTGTTGTAATTAATACTGTAAAAAGGCTTAGGCAATATTTCTCCCAGTGTGGGAAATTTATCTAGCAAAACTAGCATGTTAAAAATTCCGGTGTTCTGAAATACCAGCAGTCCTCTTGTAATTAATACCGCAAAAAGGCATTATATCCAGTCCAGTGTTGTAATTTTGGTGAAAAAAAGGCCAATTTAATCAATCTGGTGTTAGTTACACCAGAAACAGTAGGCCTCACGTTTTTACTCCTGTAAAAAGGAATTAATACCGCAAAAAAGCATTACATTGTCCAGTGTTGTAATTTTGGTGAAAAAAAGGCCAATTTAATCAATCTGGTGTTTGTTAGACCAGAAACAGTAGGCCTCACGTTTTTACTCCTGTAAAAAGGAATTATATCTCCCCGTGTGGGAATCTATGTACCAAAACTAGCATTTTAATTTAATCAATTTGGTGTTTGTTAGACCAGAAACAGTAGGCCGCACGTTTTCACTCCTGTGTGGGAATCTATGTACCAAAACTAGCATATTAAAAATTCTGGTGTCCAATTTGCAGCAGTTTTCTTGTAATTTATACCGGAAAAAGGAATTATATATTACAGTGTGCGAATATATCTACCAAAACTAGCATTTTAAAAATTCTGGTGTCCAATTTGCAGCAGTCTTCTTGTAATTAATACCGCAAAAAGGCATTATTGTCCAGTGTTGTAATTTTGGTGAAAAAAAGGTCAATTTAATCAATCTGGTGTTTGTTAGACCAGAAACAGTAGGCCGCATGTTTTTACTCCTGTAAAAAGGAATTATATCTCCCCGTGTGGGAATCTATGTACCAAAACTTGCATTTTAAAAATTCTGGTGTCCAATTAGCAGCAGTCTTCTTGTAATTAATACCGCAAAAATGTGAAGAGTAATAGTGGCTACACCCACTTTACCAATATGAAATAGGTGCACTCCCACCGGTTCACCCTTTCCGTAAAGTAGTCAATATGTGTTTTTGTGTGGGGGCACTCAACTTATCTGGATTCACATGGGCCTGTGGTATCTTGCAATATTTATTCAAATATATTCAAAACATGTACACCAAAAAATACACATCAAATCCATAAAAAATTAATCCATAAAAAACTAAAAACGTTAAAAAGTCCAGATCCACCTATTCATACATCTATATACCCTAGCAAGGGTGATATTGAATATTTGCAGTCGTCGTACAATAGAGTATAGTTGCCTCTATTTAGTAGCGCGTTTAAAACGAGGATAAATGTCTTAACAGGATTCAACCATTTGTAACATCAGATCTTTCTTCTAGTCATCTCACCCGTGGTATGTGACTAGTTATGTTCATATATCTCCTACGGGCTGGGTATGTCCATGCAATCCCCACACTCTACATAAAGGTGGGCTTAGTTGGTGGTCACACTAACGTTTTCTTTGCGTTAGTAGGGCATATACCGCATGATACATCAAGTGTGGTTAATTACATATAGTAAGCTGCGATATTACTATCATGCGGTATATGCCCTACTAACGCAAAGAAACGTTAGTGTGACCACTGCTCACCTCATGCTAGGTGTGAGATTGATGGACATACCCAGCCGTAGGAAGATATGAACATAACTAGTCACATGCCAGGTGAGATGACTAGAAGAAAGATCTGATGTTTAGATGGTTGAATCCTGTTAAGACATTTATCCTCGTTTTAAACGCGCTACTAAATAGAGGCAACTATACTCTATTGTACGACGACTGCAAATATTCATATCACCCTTGCTAGGATATAGATGTATGAATAGGTGAATCTGAACTTTCTGCGTTTTTAGTTTTTATGGATTAATTTTTTATGGATTTGATGTGTATTTTTTGGTGTACATGTTTTGAATATATTTGAATAAATATTGCAAGATACCACAGGCCCATGTGAATCCAGATAAGTTGAGTGCCCCCACACAAAAACACATATTTAATACCGCAAAAAGGAATTATATCTTCCAGTGTGGGAATTTTGGGGCTAAAAAATAATATATTTTATTGTGGTGCGAGTTGAATCGCAACAATGAGGAAACATTCTATTAAGGGACGAGGACACGGTCGTGGTGGTGTCCGTGGAGCTTCTGTTGCTGTTGTTCGGCCTCAGGCGCACAAAGTAGTGAACCAACTCCCTCAAGTAGCCGGCAGAATTTGGTGGGGCCCAATGCCGTTATGAGGATGGTAAGGCCTGAGCAGGTACAGACATTAGTCGATTAGTCGATTCACCACATTGTCTTCCGCCCAGTCTTCTGCGGAAAGCGCACAGGTGGCACCTGAATACCAAGCCCATCAGTCTGTCACATTACCCCCATGCATATCAGGGAAACTGGCTGAGCCTCAAGTTATGCAGCAGTATCTTCTTCTGTTTGAAGACTCTGCTCCCACGGTTTTCCAGGGGCGTCCACCTAGCCCTTCCCCAGCGGTGGAAGACATTCCATGCACTGACGCACAACCACTTATGTATCCAGATGATGAGGACATGGGAATACCACCACAGCAGAGTGACCGAGTCTCTGATGATGACGAAACACTGGTGTCCACTGCCGCGTCTTATTGCAGTGTGCAGACTGAACAGGAGGAGGTCAGGGAGGAAGACTGGGTGGAAGACGATGCAGAGGACGATGAGGTCTTAGACCCCACATGGACTGAAGGTCGTGCCGCTGACTTAAATAGTTCAGAGGAAGAGGCAGTGGTGAGACCGAGACAACAGCGAAGCCAAAGAGGGAGCAGGGGGCAAAAGCAGAACAGCCGCCGTCCAGAGAGTTCGCCTGCTATTGGCCAGCGCCAACAGGGACCCAGCACCCCAAAGGCATCTTCAAGGAGTTCCCTGGCATGGCACTTCTTCAAACAATGTGCTGAGGACAAGACCAGAGTGGTTTGCACGCTGTGCCATCAGACCCTGAGGCGAGGCATTAACGTTCTTAACCTGAGCACCACCTGCATGATCAGGCATCTACATGCAAAGCATGAACTGCAGTGGAGTACACACCTTAAAAACAAGGAACCCGCTCAGGCTCCCCTGCTCCTCTACCGCTGCTGCCTCGGCTTCCGCCTCGAGAGGAATGCTGCCACCTGCCGAGCAGCAAACAGAGGATGTGCCACCGACACCACCACCACCACCGCCACCGTCACCTAGCGTCTCCACTATTTCACACAGCAGCGTTCAGCTCTCCATCTCTCAAACCTTTGAGAGGAAGCGCAAATTCCCACCTAGTCACCCTCGAGCCCTTGGCCTGAATGCCAGCATTTCTAAACTACTGGCCTTTGAAATGCTGTCATTCCGGCTGGTGGACACAGACAGCTTCAAACAGCTGATGGCCATGGCTGTCCCCCAGTATGTGGTTCCCAGCCGCCACTACTTCTCCAAGACAGCCGTGCCTTCCCTGCACATGCAAGTGTCCGATAAAATCAAGTGTGCACTGCGCAACGCCATTTGTGGCAAGGTCCACCTAACCACAGATACGTGGACCAGTAAGCACGGCCAGGGACGCTATATCTCCCTAACTGCACACTGGGTAAATGTAGTGGCGGCTGGGCCCCAGGCGGAGAGTTCCTTAGCGCACGTCCTTCCGCCGCCAAGGATCACAGGGCATCATTCTTGCCTCCTGTAGCCTCCTCCTCCTACTCGCTTCCTCCTCCTCCTCCTCTGCTTCCACCAGCTCATCCAGTCAGCCACACACCTTCACCACCAACTTCAGCACAGCCCGGGTAAACGTCAGCAGGCCATTCTGAAACTCATATGTTTGGGGACAGGCCCCACACCGCGCAGGAGTTGTGGCGGGGTATTGAACAACAGACCGACCAGTGGTTGCTGCCGGTGGGCCTCAAGCCCGGCCTGGTGGTGTGCGATAATGGGCGAAATCTCGTGGCAGCTCTGGGACTAGCCGGTTTGACGCACATCCCTTGCCTGGCGATGTGCTGAATTTGGTGGTGCAAAAGTTCATTCACAACTACCCAGACATGTCAGAGCTGCTGCATAAAGTGCGGGCCGCCTGTGCGCGCTTCCGGCGTTCACATCCTGCCGCTGCTCGCCTGTCAGCGCTACAGCGGAACTTCGGCCTTCCCGCCACCGCCTAATATGCGACGTGCCCACCCGGTGGAACTCCACCTTGCACATGCTGGAGAGACTGTGCGAGCAGCAGCAGGCCATAGTGGAGTTTCAGCTGCAGCACGCACGGGTCAGTCGCACTGCGGAACAGCACCACTTCACCACCAATGATTGGGCCTCCATGCGAGACCTGTGTGCCCTGTTGCGCTGTTTAGAGTACGCCACCAACATGGCCAGTGGCGATGCCACTGTTATCAGCGTGACGATACCAATTCTATGTCTCCTAGAGAAAACGCTTAGGGCGATGATGGAAGAGGAGGTGGGCCAGGGCCAGGAGGAGGAGGAGGAGGATGACGGGTCGTTTTTAGCACTTTCAGGCCAGTCTGTTAGAAGTGGCTCAGAGGGAGGTTTTTTGCAACAGCAGAGGGCAGGTACAAATGTGGCCAGCCAGGGACCACTACTGGAGGACGAGGAGGATGAGGAGGAGGTGGAGGAGGATGAGGATGAAGCAGGTTCACAGCGGGGTGGCACCCAGCACAGCGCAGGCACATCCCTGGTGCGTGGCTGGGGGATACAGAGGATGATGACGATACGCCTCCCACAGAGGACAGCTTGTCCTTACCTCTGGGGAGCCTGGCACACATGAGCGATTACATGCTGCAGTGCCTGCGCAACGACAGCAGAGTTGCCCACATTTTAACGTGTGCTGACTACTGGGTGGCCACCCTGCTGGATCCACGGTACAAAGACAATGTGCCCACTTTACTTCCTGCACTGGAGCGTGATAGGAAGATGCGCGAGTACAAGCGCACACTGGTAGACGCGCTCCTGAGAGCATTCCCAACTGTCACAGGGGAACAGGTGGAAGGCCAAGGCCAAGGCAGAGGAGGAGCTAGAGGTCGCCCACGCAGCAGTGTCACGGCCAGCTCCTCTGAGGGCAGGGTTAGCATGGCAGAAATGTGGAAAGTTTTGTCTCCACGCCACAGCTAACTGCCCCACCACCTGATACGGAACGTGTTAGCAGGAGGCAACATTTCACTAACATGGCTGAACAGTACGTCTGCACACAACTCCACGCACTGACGGATGGTTCGGCCCCATTCAACTTCTGGGTTTCCAAATTGTCCACGTGGCCAGAATTAGCATGTTATGCCTTGAGGTGCTGACCTGCCCGGCGGCCAGCGTTTTATCTGAACGTGTATTCAGCACGGCAGGGGGCGTCATTACTGACAAACGCAGCCGCCTGTCCGCAGCCAACGTGGACAAGCTGACGTTTATAAAAATGAACCAGGCATGGATCCCACAAGACCTGACCCTCCCTTGTGCAGAGTAGTCCTTAACAACTGCCTTAAACCATGTTGTCTTGTACTCCTGGCCACTTCTTCATTGAAAATCAATTTTTGAAATTAAGTAGGATCTTGGGTGCAAACCCAGAGTTGAATGAACCTTCCCTCTGTCTGGGTGCCGGGGCCAAAGTACATGAAAGTGTCCTTCTCCTGTGCTGGGTGATATGAATGTTATACTTGTGCTGTCTGACATGTCTCCTTTGTGTGGGTGCAGGGGGCCAAAGTCACTGAAAGCGGCCTTCTCCTGTGGTGGGTGATCGAAATGCCTGATTCTCTGCTGTGGGACCTCTCTCCTCTTTCTGGGTGCAGGGGTCAAAGTCTCTAAAAGTGCCCTTCTCCTGTGGTGGTTGATGTGAAACTGATGCTTGTGCTATCTGACCTGTCTCCTCTGTGTCGGTGCTAAGGCCTAAGTCACTGAAAGCGGCCTTCTCCTGTGCTGGCTGATATAAATGCCTGAATCTCTGCTGTGGACCTCTCCTCCGTGTGGCTGCAGGGTCAAAGTCTCTAAAAGTGCCCTTCTCCTGTGGTGGTTGATGTAAAACTGATGCTTGTGCTATCTGACCTGTCTCACTCTGTGTCGGTGCTAAGGTCTAAGTCACTGAAAGCGGCCTTCTCCTGTGCTGGCTGATATAAATGCCTGAATCTCTGCTGTGGGACCTCTCTCTCTTTCTGGGTGCAGGGGTCAAAGAAACAAAGGTGGCCTACTCCTGTGGTGGTTGACATGATGCCTGATTCTCTGCTGTGGGACCTCTCCTCCGTGTGGCTGCAGGGGTCAAAGTCTCTAAAAGTGCCCTTCTCCTGTGGTGGTTGATGTAAAACTGATGCTTGTGCTATCTGACCTGTCTCCTCTGTGTCGGTGCTAAGGCCTAAGTCACTGAAAGCGGCCTTCTCCTGTGCTGGCTGATATAAATGCCTGAATCTCTGCTGTGGGACCTCTCCTCTTTCTGGGTGCAGGGGTCAAAGAAACAAAAGGTGGCCTACTCCTGTGGTGGTTGACATGATGCCTGATTCTCTGCTGTGGGACCTCTCTCCTCCGTGTGGCTGCAGGGGTCAAGGTCTCTAAAAGTGCCTTTCTCCTGTGGTGGTTGATGTAAAACTGATGCTTGTGCTATCTGACCTGTCTCCTCTGTGTCGGTGCTAAGGCCTAAGTCACTGAAAGCGGCCTTCTCCTGTGCTGGCTGATTGAAATGCCTGAATCTCTGCTGTGGGACCTCTCTCCTCTTTCTGGGTGCAGGGGTCAAAGAAACAAGAGGTGGCCTACTCTTGTGGTGGTTGACATGATGCCTTATTCTCTGCTGTGGGACCTCTCTCCTCCGTCTGGGTGCAGGGGTCAAAGTCTCTCAAAGTCGCCTTCTCTTGTGCTGGGTGATGTGAAACTGATGGTTGTGCCATCTGACATGGTTGCCGGGGTCCCATTAAATGGTGGCCTACTCCTGTGGTGGGTGATCTAAATGCCTGATTCTCTGATGTGAAACCTCTCTCCTCCGTCTGGGTGCAGGGGTCAAAGTCTCTCAAAGTGGCCTTCTCTTGTGCTGGGTGATGTGAAACTGATGGTTGTGCCATCTGACTTGGTTGCCGGGGTCCCATTAAATAGTGGCCTACTCCTGTGGTGGGTGATCTAAATGACTGATTCTCTGCTGTGAAAACCTCTCTCCTCCGTCTGGGTGCAGGGGTCAGAGTCTCTCAAAGTGGCCTTCTCTTGTGCTGGGTGATGTGAAACTGATGCTTGTACCAGCTGACATGGGTGCAGGGGTCAAATTAACTAAATGGTGGCCTACTCCTGTGGTGGGTGATATGATGCCTGAATATGTGCTGTGGGGCCTCTCTCCTCTTTCTGGGTGCAGGGGTCAAAGTAACTAAAAGTAGCCTTCTCCTGTGCTGGATGGTATAAATGTAATGCTTGTGCTATCTGACATGTCTCCTCTGTCTGGGTGCTAAGGCCTAAGTCACTGAAAGTGGCCTTCTCCTGTGGTGGTTGATATGATGCCAGATTCTCTGCTATGGGACCTCTCCTTTGTCTGGATGCTGGGGTCGAAATAATAGTAGCTTGACCTTCTCCATTGGTGGGTGATTTGAAGCCTGATTCTGTGCTATGGGACCTAACTGCAATTAATATTGGTTAATTTTATTTTATTTTATGTTAAGTCATCATTTCCCTATCTACATTTGTTTGCAGGGGATTTACCTACATTTTGCTGCCTTTTGCAGCCCTCTAGCCCTTTCCGGGAGTCTTTTACAGCCTTTTTAGTGCCCAAAAGTTCGGGTCCCCATTGACTTCTATGGGGTTCGGGTTCGGGATGAAGTTCGGGTTGAGTTCGGATCACGAACCCGGACATTTTCCGGAAGTTCGGCCGAACCTCTCGAACCCGAACATCCAGGTGTTCGCTCAACTCTACTGTCCTGTAGTGATGTCGCAAACATAAAATTTTCCGTTCTTCCTCCACCCAGCACACGTACAACACCAAGGGTCCCCAAAAGGTGAATTGAATTGATTTTTCGAACGGGGATATGGTTAAAAAAACGCTGACTCACTTCACTTTGTTTTAATCCACGGTCACTGCGTCTGCGCCGTGCAATTTACTCTCACACCCGATATGAGTGGTATTTTCTGTAGTACTATTCTCATCAGTTTAATCCCTGTTACGTCCCCTATTAGGACGTGTATTGAATGGATTTTAGAGAACCGTAAACAGTTGTCAAAAGTTGACAAACTCCTTGCAGAAATGTGATTTATCTGTGTGCATCCTTCTTGTTACTTCCAATTTGGGGCACTGCGTGTGTGCCGTGCAATGTACTCTGCCACACGGTATGAGTGGTGTGTTAACTGGTACTATTCTTATCAGTTTAATCCCTGTTATGTCCCCAATCTGGGGTCTATTTATTGAATTGATTTTTCGAACGGGGAAATGGTTAAAAAAACTCTGGCTCCCTCCCCTTTGTTTTAATCCACGGTCACTGCGTCTACGCCGTGCAATTTACTGTCACAACCGATATGAGTGGTGTCTTAACTAGTACGATTCCTATCAGTTTAATCCCTGTTACGTCCCATATCAGGGATTGCGTTTTGTGCAAAAAAATTTAGGCCGGGTACCTTCGACTGCCTTCACAGTGACAGACCAAACTCTCATACACCAAAATGAATTAATTTTGGGAAGCGGGAGATGGAAAAAGCAGCTTGGTCGGTCCTCTTACTTCCAAATTGGGGCACTGCGCATGCACAGAGCAATGTGCTGTGACACCCTATATGAGTGGTGTCTTAACTAGTACTATTCCTATCAGTTTAATCCCTGTTACCTCCCCTATCCGGGAACGTGTGTCGAATTGATTAACTATTGTCGAATTAACGAACCATTACGACATAATGAAATAATTTAATTCTGAGCTCTGTACTTGCTTTGTATTGGAATTGATGGGGATTTTTTTAATTGTCTGCATTATTTCTAATAAACTATTAAGAGACTTTATTATGATTTTTTATTTTATGTATTAAAAACAGGTAAACAGGTAAATTAATATTTTTTCTATGAAATATTATCCAGCCGATCGCTCTTGGTCTGACCATAATGAACCAACGGCCTTATCATCTGGGGTGTGGCAACATTGCCAACACACTCATAGAGGTGATGATTGCTTCATTGTGATACGCAAGCCCCTTCACCACAAGGTAACGATCACAAAGGGGAATTGACACTTGTATGTGCCTTTTATTTTTGTTTTGTTTTTGCAGCCACGGTGCTGCACCATAGGACAGAAAAATTAGGCATGTACAAATGCCTGAAAAATAATGGCATTGTTGCAGCCGCTGTTGTAGCAGCGGACGGAAAAATTTTGGTTTTCTAGGCAGAAAAGTGACTAAAACATTGCGGCTTGAACCCTAGTTGGTGGCAGAGAATTCACGAAAGTCATCCAGTATGCAGACATTAAATACAGCAGCGTGGGGACCAAGGCATGTCATAAGGCCTTTTGTTAGTCAAACGTATCCCCCACTGTCAGTCCCTTCGGGATCCATGCCTCATTCATCTTTATGAAGGTGAGGTAATAAACACTTTTTTGACCGAGGCGACTTCTCTTGTCAGTGACAATGCCTCCTGCTGCACTGAAGGTCCTTTCTGACAGGACACTTGAAGCAGGGCAGGCCAGAAGTTCTATCGCAAACTGGGATAGCTCAGGCCACAGGTCAAGCCTGCACACCCAGTAGTGAAGGGGTTCATCGCTCCTCAGAGTGTCGATATCTGCTGTTAAAGCGAGGTAGTCTGCTACTTGTCGGTCGAGTCGTTCTCTAAGGCTGGATCCCGATGGGGTGTTGCGATGTGTAGGACTGAAAAAGCTCTGCATGTCCTTCATCAAAAACACATCTATAAATTGTCCAGTCCTTGCCGCAGTGGTAGGGGGAGGATTACATTCACCTCTTCCCCAGTTAGATTCCCGTTGTGCTGTGACATCCCCCTTATAAGCTGTGTAAAGTATATTTTTTTGTTTGGTTTTGAACTGCTGCATCCTTTCCGACTTTCAGTAATTTGGTAACATTTCTGCCACTTTCTGCTTATACCGGGGGTCTAGTAGCGTGGCCACCCAGTACAGGTCGTTCTACTTCATCCTTTTTATACGAGGGTCCCTCAACAGACATGACAGCATGAAAGACCCCATTTGCACAAGGTTGGATGCAGAGCTACTCATTTCCTGTTTCTCGTCCTCACTGATGTCATTGATGGTCTGTTCTTCCCCCCAGCCACGTACAACACCACGGGTCCCAGATAGGTGACAACAACGAGTACCCTGGGGTGCCTGCTGTGGTTGGTCTTCCTCCTCCTCAAAGTCGCTACATTCCTCCTCTGACTCCTCTTCCTCATACTCCTCTTCCAGCGTTGCTGCAGGTCCGGCAAGCGATGATGACAAGGCTGTTTCTGGTGGTGATGGTGACCACATTTCTTCCTCTTCTTCTTCACGCTCATCTACAGCCTGATCCAGCACTCTTCGCAGGGCACGCTCCAGGAAGAAAACAAATGGGATGAGGTCGCTGATGGTGCCTTCGGTGCGACTGACTAGGTTTTTCACCTCCTCAAAAGGACGCATGAGCCTACAGGCATTGCTCATGAGCGTCCAGTAATGTGGCAAAAAAATTCCCAGCTTCGCAGAGGCTGTCCTAGCACCCCGGTTATACAAACACTCGTTGACGGCTTTTTCTTGTTGGAGCAGGCGGTCGTAAATTAGGAGTGTTGAATTCCAACGTGTCGGGCTGTCGCAAATCAAGCGCCTCACTGGCATGTTGTTTTGCCACTGAATATCGGAAAAGTGCACCATGGCCGTGTAGGAACGCATGAAATGGCCACACACCTTCCTGGCCTGCTTGAGGACGTCCTGTAAGCCTGGGTACTTAGACACAAAGCGTTGTACGATGAGATTCAACACCTGTGCCATGCACGGCACATGTGACAACTTGCCCAAATTCAATGCCGACAACAAATTTGTTCCATTGTCACACACCACTTTGCCGATCTCCAGTTGGTGCGGGGTCAGCCACTGATCCACCTGTGCGTTCAGGGCAGACAGTAGTGCTGATCCTGTGTGGCTCTCTGCTTTCAGGCAAGTCAACCCCAAGACAGCGTGACACTGTCGAATCCGGGATATGGAATAGCCCCTGGGGAGCTGGGGGGCTTCAGTTGATGTGCAGCCAGGCGACGCAGCAGAAGAGGACTCAGCCGAGGACGATATCGAAAAGGATGGAGTAGGAGGAGTAGAGGAGGTGGCAGTAGGCCTTCCTGCAAGTCATGGCGGTGTCACCAACTCCGCTGCGGAGCCATGCATTCCATGCTTGTTAGCCATCAGCAGGTTGACCCAATGCGTAGTGTACGTGATATACCTGCCCTGACCGTGCTTTGCAGACCAGGTATCAGTGGTCAGATGGAATCTTGCCCCAACACTGTATGCCAGAGATGCCATGACTTCCTTTTCAATAACATAGTAGAGTTTTGGGATTGTCTTTTTTGAAAAAAAAAATTCGTCTGCGTACCTTCCATTGTGGTGTCCCATAGCGACAAATTTTTTGAAGGCCTCAGACTCCACCAACTGGTATGGTAAAAGCTGGTGGGCTAAGAGTTCCGTCAAGCCAACTGTCAGACGCCGGGCAAGGGGTGACTCTGTGACATTGGCTTCTTACGCTCAAACATTTCCTTGACAGACACCTGACTGTGGGCAGATGAGATGGAACTGCTGAAGGTGAGAGGCGGAGTGGCAGGTGGTTGAGAGGGGGTAAGGAGGACAGCAGTGTTTGACGTGGCTGAAGATGCTGGACCAGGAGTAGGATGGTGGCTTTGAGATTGTGTGCTGCTTGTACGCATGTGATGATCCCATTGACGTTTGTCAATCCCATTTGGCAGTTTTACCGAGGTGGGTGTTGGACTTCCCACGACTCAGTTTCTTTTGGCACAGGCTGCAAATGGCATTGCTTTTATCAGAGGCAGACACACAAAAAAATGCCACACTGCTGAGCTTTGCAATGACGGCATTCTGGTGGTGGCAACAGCATGCGTTGACTGGCGTGCTGTCTGGCTGACCCCGGGTGCCGATACATGCTTTCTGACTGTGCCACTAACTCCTTGCGACGATCTCCCCCTGCTTCCAACTTGTCTCCTTCTCTCTGTCTCCCCTTCTGAACTTTCCCCCTCTTCTTCTCTTCGAGCAGGCACCGTGCAGCGTGGTAACTTGAGAGCAGGTGACCGAAGCTGAGCTGGAGGAGGATGGTGCGTCATGGTTCTTAGCGAAAGCTGTTGAAGATTGGGTGACCTGTCTAAGCCAGTCAACTATGTCCTCAGAATTTTTCGGGTTCAGGGTACGTGGCCTCTGAACACTGGGCATTATTCCAGGGCCAATGGAAATCACAGCACCACGACCACGACGGCCCCTGCGGGGTGGCCTGCCTCTGCCTGTCATTTTTTTTTTAGATAAGTGGTACTACGCGTGCTAGATACTGTGCCACCCGGTATGAGTGTTGGGCACTAGCAGAGGGCACTAGCAGAGGCCTGACACACACAAACTGGCCGGCAGGCAACTGAAAATAGATTAAAGTGTACAGATAAAGTGCCTTATTTTAAGGCAAAGTCCTATGCCACACGGTATGATTGATGGGCAGCACAGGCAGAGGGCACACTACAGTCTGTGGGCCTGACACACACACACTGGCCGGCAGGCAACCGAAATTAGATTAAAGTGTACAGATAAAGTGCCTTATTTTAGGCAATGTCCTGTGCCGCACGGTATGATTGATGGGCAGCACTGGCAGAGGGCACACTACAGTCTGTGGGCCTGACACACACACACTGGCCGGCAGGCAACTGAAATTAGATTAAAGTGTACAGATAAAGTGCCTTATTTTAAGGCAAAGTCCAGTGCCACATGGTATGATTGATGGGCAGCACTGGCAGAGGGCACACTACAGTCTGTGGGCCTGACACACACACACTGGCAGGCAGGAAATTGAAATTTGATTAAAGTGTACAGATAAAGTCCTGTGCCACATGGTATTAGTGGTGGGCACTGGCAGTGGGCACACTACAGTCTGTGGGCCTGCAGCTCCTCACACACGGGCAGGCCAGGCAACTGCAATATATATATGGAGAAAAAATAAATAAAAGCAGACTAATGTAGCAGCCCTAAAAAGGGCTTTTTGGGGTGCTATCAGGACGCTGTCCTTACAGCAGAGATCAGATGAGTCTTTCAGGACTGGAGTGGAAACTGAATACACTAGCCTAGCTATCGATTTTCTAATTAAATCAGCAGCAGCTACACTGTCCCTCCTCTCACTAAGACTGCAGTTTCCGAATGAATCTAAAATGGATGTTGTCCAGGAGATGGGAGGGTCTGGGAGGGAGGGTATGCTGCTGATGTGTCAGCTGACTGTGAGGTACAAGGTCAAAGTTTGCTCAATGATGATGTATAGGGGGTGGACCGAACATTGCATATGTTTGCCCGCCGCGGCGAACGCGAACAAGCTATGTTCGCCGGCAAATAGTTTGGGACATCTCTACTGTCCTAAAGAAAAATAAGTGCCATACAGATTATCTTTCCCATAGTAATAGTACTCCTCATAGTCCCACCAATAGTAATTCCCTTCTAGAATGCCCTCATTAGTAATATTGCCCCACATTAAGTAATTTGCACCCCACACTGCCACACATTAAATAATTTTCCCCCAGTCTCATACCAGCTGTACATATATAATAATATACAGTAGAAGATACCAGTAGTACCTATTACCTAGGCCAGTGATGGGCAACGTGCGGCTCTCCAGCTGTTGCAGAACTACAACTCCCAGCATGCAAAGCCTGTCTATAGCTATCAGCCTACTGCAGGGCATGGTGGGAGTTGTAGTTTAGCAACAGCTGGAGAGCCGCACGTTGCCCATCACTGACATAGGCTTAGGTCCTTGCGCCTAGTGGGCTGGCTTGCTCATGCTGAATCGACTAGTGCTGCCTGCTGAACACTGGAGGCTGGGCTGGCCGAGTTGACACTGACTCTCTATGCCTGGGCCTGTCTGGCAGTTAGAGAATGAGGGCGACCGACCGTTTCAACAATATGGCTGGGCCAGACGCCAGTGAGTACAGTGGAGTAGGCACTGCAGTGGCACTGGCTCTAAGCTTGTCTGTTCCCGCCTGCAGAAACAAGAATTGGCCGGCGGTGCATCAGCGCCAATGACGTTGTGATGCCACAGTGATCTGGATGTGCTGCACGGCCCTGCCTCCTGCCATAGGGTTGGGATAGGATACTAGTTGTCGGGGCTGCTGGTGGCACGAGGTTCAGGGCAGTGGTATATTGATTCAGGGCCCTGGCCCCGGATAAAAGGCCCTAGCGATGCCCCTGCCTGCAGGTGAGCTGACCCTGTAAAATATTGTAGGTGAGGGCCAGCTTGTGAGCTGACCCTGTAAAACATTACAGTGTGGCAAAAAGTATTTAATCAGCCACCAATTGTGCAAGTTCTCCCACTTAAGATGAAAGAGCCTGTAATTTTCATCATAGGTAAGACAAAATGGTGTTACAGCTGTGACTGCACAAGTTTCATAGTGTCCGTCAAAGGATATATTATTTTCTGGGGTGAAATTCAGTTGCAAAAATAGCAATACCGTAAATCTGGTATTCCAGCTGTGACTGGATAAGTTTCATAAGTGTTCTGTCAAGGCCACATGTCCTAGTGAACCAACTACCTCAGGTTACAGTACCCGCCAGAATTTACAGCGATATTTGGTGGGGCCCAATGCCGTTCTAAGGATGGTAAGGCCTGAGCAAGTACAGGCGCTAGTCAATTGCGTGGCTGACAGTGGATCCAGAATGTTCACAACATTATCTCCCACCCAGTCTTCTGCAGAAAGGGCACAGGTGGCGCCTGAAAACCAAGCCCATCAGTCTGTCACATCACCCCCATGCATATCAGGGAAACTGTCTGAGCCTCAAGTTATGCAGCAGTCTCTTATGCTGTTTGAAGACTCTGCTGGCAGGGTTTCCCAAGGGAATCCACCTAGCCCTTCCCCAGCGGTGGAAGACATAGAATGCACTGACGCACAACCACTTATGTTTCCTGATGATGAGGACATGGGAATACCACCTCATCAGAGTCTGCATGTCTCTGATGATGACGAAACACAGGTGCCAACTGCTGTGTCTTTTTGCAGTGTGCAGACTGAACAGGAGGTCAGTGAGGAAGACTGTGTGGAAGACGATGCAGGGACGATGAGGTCCTAGACCCCACATGGAATGAAGGTCGTGCCACTGACTTTCATAGTTCAGAGGAAGAGGCAGTGGCGAGACCGAGCCAACAGCGTAGCAAAAGAGGGAGCAGGGGGCAAAAGCAGAACAGCCGCCGCCAATAGAGTTCGCCTGCTACTGACCACCGCCACCAGGGACCAAGCACCCCAAAGGCAGCTTCAAGGAGTTCCCTGGCATGGCACTTCTTCAAACAATGTGCTGACGACAAGACCTGAGTGGTTTGCACGCTGTGCCATCAGAGACTGAAGCGAGGCATTAACGTTCTCAACCTTAGCACAACCTGCATGACCAGGTATCTACATGCAAAGCATGAACTGCAGTGGAGTAAACACCTTAAAAGCAAGGAACTTACTCAGGCTCCCCCTGCTCCCTCTTCTGCTGCTGCCTTGACCTCTTCCTTCGCGTCAGGAGAATTTTTGGCACCTGCCGCCCACCAAACAGAGGATGTGCCACCAACACCACCACCTCCGTCACCAAGCATCTCCACCATGTCACACGGCAGCGTTCAGCTCTCCATCTCACAAACCTTGGAGAGAAAGCGTAAAGTCCCACCTACCCACCCTCGAGACCTGGGCCTGAATGCCAGCATTGCTAAACTACTGGCCTTTGAAATGCTGTCATTCAGGCTGGTGGACACAGACAGCTTCAAACAGCTGATGGCGATGGCTGTCCCACAGTATGTTGTTCCCAGCCACCACTACTTTTCCAAGAGAGCCGTGCCTTCCCTGCACAACCAAGTATCCGATAATATCAAGTGTGCACTGCGCAATGCCATCTGTGGCAAGGTCCTCCTAACCACAGATACGTGGACCAGTAAGCACGGCCAGGGACGCTATATCTCCCTAACTGCACACTGGGTAAATGTAGTGGCGGCTGGGCCCCAGGAGGAGAGTTCTTTGACGCACGTCCTTCCGCCGTCAAGGATCACAGGGCATCATTCTTTGCCTCCTGTAGCCTCCTCCTCCTACTCGGCTTCCTCCTCCTCTTCTTCCACCTGCTCATCCAGTCAGCCACACACCTTCACCACCAACTTCAGCACAGCCCGGTGTAAACGTCAGCAGGCTGTTCTGAAACTCATATGTTTGGGGGACAGGCCCCACACCGTGCAGGAGTTGTGGCAGTGGTATTGAACAGCAGACTGACGAGTGGTTGCTGCTGGTGGGCCTCAAGTCCGGCCCGGTGGTGTGCGATAATGGGCGAAATCTCGTCGCAGTACTGAAGGACGAGGAGGATGAGGATGAAGCATGTTCACAGTGGGATGGCACCCAACGCTGCTCGGGCCCATCACTGGTGCGTGTCTGGGGGGAAACGGAGGACGGTGACGATACGCCTCCCACAGAGGACAGCTTGTCCGTACCTCTGGGTAGCCTGGCACACATGAGTGACTACATGCTGCAGTGCCTGCTCAACGACAGCAGAGTTGCCACATTTTAACGTGTGCGGACTACTGGGTTGCCACCCTGCTGGATCTCCGGTACAAAGACAATGTGCCCACCTAACTTCCTGCACTGGAGCGTGATAGGAAGATGCGCGAGTACAAGCGCACGTTGGTAGACGCGCTACTGAGAGCATTCCCAAATGTCACAGGGGAACAGGTGGAAGCCCAAGGCGAAGGCAGAGGAGGAGCAAGAGGTCGCCAACGCAGCTGTGTCACAGCCAGCTCCTCTGAGGGCAGGGTTAGCATGGCAGAGATGTGGAAAAGTTTTGTCACCATGCCACAGCTAACTGCACCACCACCTGATACGGAACGTGTTAGCAGGAGGCAGCATTTCACTAACATGGTAGAACAGTACGTGTGCACACCCCTCCACATACTGACTGATGGTTCGGCCCCATTCAACTTCTGGGTCTCCAAATTGCCCACGTGGCCAGAGCTAGCCTTTTATGTCTTGGAGGTGCTGGCCTGCCCGGCGGCCAGCGTTTTGTCTGAACGTGTATTCAGTACGGTTGGTGGCATCATTACTGACAAACGCAGCCGCCTGTCCACAGCCAATGTGGACAAGCTGAAGTTCATAAAAATGAACCAGGCATGGATCCCACAGGACCTCTCCATCCCTTGTGCAGAATAGACATTTATAACTACCTCCCCTCAACCATATATTCTTGTACTCCAGGGCACTTCTTTATTGAATCCTCTTTTTTTAATTTCACCATTATTTTGCAGTGCAACCCAAAGTTGAATGAACCTCTCCTCCGTCTGTGTGCCAGGGGCCTAAATGTCTGAAAGTGGCCCTCTCTATTCGTGGGTGACATGAAGCCTGATTCTCTGCTTTGGGACCTCTCTCCTCTGTCTGGGTGCCAGGGGCCTAACTTTCACGTACTTGCATGCTATTTGATGGGAGACATTTAACTCTTTTTACTGTCAAATGACTGCCCCATTGTGTGGGTGTCAGGGGCCTATATGTCGTTTAATCATTTGTTGTCTTGGTGGGAGATATTAAACTCTTTTTGCTGTCTAATGACCGCCCCATTGTGTGGGTGTCAGGGGCCTAAATTTCACGTACTTTCTTGCTCTCTTGGTGGCAGACATTTAACTTTTTACTGTCTAATGACCGCCCCATTGTCTGGGTGTCAGGGGCCTAAATTTCGTTTAATTGCTTGCTGTCTGGGTGAGAGACATTAAACTCTTTTTACTGTCAAATTGCCATTCCTCTGTCTGGGTGTTAGGGGCCTACATAAATGATAATGGTCTGTTCCATTGCAGGTTGACCTGAGGCCTGTGTTGCTATTATGGGACCGCTCTCCTCTTTGCGGGTGCTATGGCCCTGAGTCTGTGAATGAGGCCTGTGGCACTGCAGGCAGACATGAATCCTTTTTGGCTGTGATGAGAACTTCAACTCCCATAGCATTCCTACCTGATGCCACCCCAACCTCCTATTCCACCTTCTCTTCCTCCAAGTTGCCAATTGATATTGGTTAATTTTTATTTATTTTATTTTATTTTAAGTGATTTCCCTATCCACATTTGTTTACAGGGGATTTACCTACATTTTGCTGCCTTTTGCAGCCCTCTAGGTCCATCTAGACTGGGGTGCTGAAGCAGGCATTGTCCACGTAGGTGTCATGAAGGAGTTGTCCGCAGAGTTCGTATTGGGCAATAACATTGGGCCACTAACCTCCGCTTTTGTACCCACAACTAACCACGAGGCTCAAGCCGTGACCACCAGATCCTAAAGCTGTGCTTCCAAGAGCCATCCGCCTTCTACCAAGACCTAGGTAAGTCAACCTACCCCACCCCTGACTGTAGTGCCCCTTCCCTGGGACACCCCAGAGGACTTTGGGAGGGAAGTAGTAAGGAACCACTCACTCAGGAAGTACTGGTAAAAGGCTTGGGTAGGGCATGGGGGACTGGGGGGGGGGGTGGAGTTAGTCTGATAACACTTTAGGCCATTGTCTTGGAAAAGGCACAGTGGTTTCTTGTAAGCTATATGACCAAGCCCGTTTTGTAAATTGAGTTTAGTAGGTTTCCAAAACTCCATTGTCTAGCCGGCTCAGAGGAGGAGTTTGATGCTGTTTAAATTGAGTGCCCTGGATTTCCATTAAAGTGTGTGTTGTTCCAGCATTAAGCTTTGGCTCCTGTGTGGATTATTATCTGACACCAGCGATATTTTACTCTGTGGATTCTTGGCTATATTACTTTATGGGAATAAGAGAATGACAGACGGTAACTCATATTCAGACCATCACAGGGTGCATCAGGGGGGCTTCAAATGGGACATTTGTCAAAAAAACAGTCCAGCAAAATCTGCCTTCCAAAAACCATATGGCATTCCTTTCCTTCTGCTCCCTGCCGTGTGCCCGTACAGCAGTTAACGACCACATATGGGGTGTTTCTGTAAACTACAGAATCAGGGCAATAAATATTTAGTTTTGTGTGGCTGTTAACCTTTGCTTTGTTAGCGGAACAAATTGATTAAAATGGAAAATCTGCAAAAAAAGTGAAATTCTGAAATTTCATCTCCATTTTCCATTAATTCTTGTGGAACACCTAAATGGTTAACAAAGTTTGTAAAATCAGTTTTGAATACCTTGAGGGGTGTAGTTTCTAAAATGAAGTAATTTTTGGGGGGTTTCTATTATGTTAGCCTCACAAAGTGACTTCAGACCTGAACTGGTCCTTAAATAGAGGGTTTTGGAGATTTTCTGAAAAATTTCAAGATTTGCTTCTAACCTTCTAATCCTTCTAAAGTCCCCAAAAAATAAAATGACAGTCACAAAATGATCGAAACATGAAGTAGACATATGGGGAATGTAAAGAAATAACTATTTTTGGAGGTATTACTATCTATTATAAAAGTAAAGAAATTGAAATTTGAAAATTTGCTAATTTCTTCTAACTTATTTTTAAATTTGGAATTCTTTTTATAAATAAAAATTTCATTTTTTTTTACTCAATTTTACCACTGTCACAAAGTACACTATGTGACGAGAAAACAATCTCAGAATGGCCTGGATAAGTAAAAGCTTTTTAAAGTTATCACCATATAAAGTGACACATGTCAGATTTGCAAAAAATGGCCTGGTCCTTAAGGTGAAATATGGCAGGGTCCTTAAGTGGTTAAACAAACTGTGTTATGGAAAGAAACAGTGGCTTGTTGGGACAAAGCATCCAAAATGTATGCCCCAATGAGGGGAGATCCCTGCCCCTGTGCCCACATATTAATGTAAAAAGAAAGAGGGGATAGTTTTGCATAACCATCCAAACATGATGCCTTAACAGGAGCAGAATTTCTGCCAGTATTTATTCAAACACAATTGTTGATTTTTGAAAGAAAAAGTGGCTTGTCCTGTACATGCATCCAAAAACTATGAGTTAATGGGGGCGGAATTCCTGCTCATATTTATACACAGACAAGTGTTTTGTCAGAAAAATAGTTGTATATTCTGCACAAGCATTCAAAAATGATGCCTTAACTGATGCAGAATGCCTGCCCATATTTATACACACAAAAATGTTAATTGTCAGAAGAAATAGTGGCTTGCAGAGCAGGAGCCTGGAAAACTTCCCCTTTTTAATTGGGAGCATTACAGTGGGGATGTGGAAAGGGTAGGGTAATAGTGGCATGTGGCCACAATACTAGTGGCAGCAGTAATAGTACAGAATGAAAGAGACAAGGCAGTAGATGTGTGTGGCTGTTTAGCAGAGCTAGTAGTAGTAGTAGTAGTAGTAGTAGTAGTAGTAGTAGTAGTAGTAGTAGTAGTAATAGTAGTAGAGATGGCAACTGTGTAGTGGTAAAGGAAGTGGTAGTAGGGGATTAGCAGCAGGGAGTAGCAGCTGTAGCTGCGATGGCAGCAGCAGCCATACGGAATGGTACATGATGGTAAGCAGTCAGTAGCAATGGCATGATGGGGGCAGTAGCAGCAGATGAAAAGGCCTCAACAAAAAGGAAGAGGGGGAATATATATGTAATGTGTAAAAAGTAACCTTTAATCCATTTATTTATTAAAAACATGTAGGACAATATTCTTACACATGGACAAATTGCCCTTATAAACAGTGCAGATAAGTAAAAAGTGACCATACCATGTATATAATGAACTTTGATGAGGTCACTAACAGCATCAAATATAAAAATTTAACAATCTTACCAGAGTCTTCAAGAGATGCTGCTAATCCAGTATTGTTAATAATGGGAGGTTCCAGGTAAATGCAAGGATGGAGTTTGGGTGTCGGTATGCTGACAAGGGTTGAATAGGCGAGCTCTGTCTCTAGATGGCCCTGTAATGCGAGATAGGGATCTGTCAATTCCCTACCTATCTAAATACAGAGCACCTACCCCTAAAGAGGCAAACCCATCTGGAACCTGCCCCTGTAACTGGCCAAAATCCCTAATAATGGACAGAAACGTGTCAAATTGGGTGTTGAGTTAGGAATTGTCACCGGACTAATCAGGGGTTTATGAGAACTACAAAGAGAAGGACTAAAGGCAAAGGAGTATATCAAATACGTTAAGGTAAACTAACCAATTAAGGTGACCCAGCTGGGAAATCAATCGTTAGCTAGGAAATGAATTCTTGCTGATTCCATAGTGGTGGGATCGGATGCCCATAGATTCTAGATTCAAGTGGGATGAGTTGTTCAGAGTGCTCCCGTGAATAGCGGGGACAGCGTCTTACCAGGTGTTCTTGGTGGCTTATCGTAGGTAGTGATAAGACGCATCACCCTTTTACCTCCTTCTCCCTTATTTTTGGGGGTTAGAAGTTCAGACCTCTCTATATCAAGTGCTGATCTAAAAGCTCATCGCAGAACTCCATCAGGGTAACCTCTTTGCAAGAAATGCGTGTGAAAATCTGCCGCCTTAATCAGAAATTCCCCCTTTTTGAGGCAATTTCTCCTGAAGTTTAGATACTATCCCCGGGGGATACCACTCCTGAGAGGGAGAGGATGACTGCTCTTCCATCTCAGGAGGGAATTAATTGAGTTAGGTTTTCTTTACACTGTAGCATCCAATTCCCCTATTTCATTTTTGGATACACACATATCAAAAATGGTAGAGACTCCTTGTCCGACTGAAATGAGAGCAGCAGCCATATGGTACGGAAATCGGGCAAACAGCGAAAGCGGCATGCTGGTGGTAGCAGCAGCCATGCAGTATGGAGCATGACAGTATGTAGAGAGTGGCATGATAGCAGCAGCAGCTATAAGGTACAAAACGTGATGGTAGGCAGGCAGACAGCGGCAGTGTCATGATGAGGCACCATCAGCAAGGGCAGATCCATTCATTGGTCTCAGCCAGAAGAGTGTGAAAATCCTCACGGATCCATGCCTTGTTCATTTTGACAAAAGTAATGTTTTGTACATTGATGGAGGAGAACTTCATCTGTGCAGGTTTTATAATGCCTTGTGCTGTGCTAAAAAAAACAACTTTATGAGATGACACTGAAGGCTTTGCAAGAGAGAATAGAGAGAGCACACTGGGCCAGTTCAGGCCACTGTTCCAGTTTTCCTACCCAGAAGTTAATGGGTTCAATGAACATGGCATGGACTGGTGAAAGGCCTGAGTCCAGGTAGTACTGAACCTGGATGTTGAGGTGATACATTTCTGTTTGCTGATTTGCTTCAGCCTGGCATTAAACATGAAATATTTGTTCCAACATGCTGATGACATTGAGCTGACTGTTATAGCTTTTGCTGCTTGAGGTAGGAGGAGGATGACTCCGTGGGGGAGGAGAGGGGCCCCAAACATGCAGTTGGCAGACGTCTGCTTGCCAAAAGCTGTGGCAAGCTGTGTACACAGTGTTAACTGTTAATAAAGTAACTTGGCTTCCCTTTCAGCAAGAGGAAAACATTCCCCCCATTTTGCTTTGATAGCGAGGGTCTAAAGCATGGCTATCTAGTAATCATCAAACTGCTTCATGTGAATGATCGCCGGTCATCAAATAAGCAAGCAAATATACAGCTCACCATTCTGACCCATTATTTTCTGGCTACACGCCCCACTGAGATGATTGGTCATTGTGGCGGGTATCATCATCATCCTCCTACTCCTACACTACCATCTCCTCCACCGGATTCTGGGAGTTGTAGTTTCAGAACAGCTAGAGTGCCAGAAGTTGCTGATCCCTGCTCTAGCATCTGCAAGGTGGTATTCCAGTGAGTTGGAACATCGCAAATTGAGCAGTGTAACACTCTGTCACTGCAAGTCCAGGAAGGTGTTTGTTGCTACATAAGAATGGCAAAAATGTGATAAAAGTATCCTGGACATGGCCACCACCCTCTGAAAGCCAGTGTACTTTTTCAATAAACATTGCATGACTATGTCAATCACATGTGCTGTGCAAAAAGCACTCTGGCCGCACATGCAGTAGTGGGCAACAGAGGAAGAAGAATATATAACGCATATTGCTGTTTGAACTGTAGTTATTGGGGATCCACAAGGAAAAACTCCCATGCAGGAGAAGTGTGAGGTGCTGCCACTGGAGGAGGTGGAGTAAGAGTTGGAGGAGCAAAAGGATGATGATGACGAAGGGGACACTGGCCATGACACCCAATCATCTCAGTGGGGGGCGGAATGAATAGATGAATAGATCTGGCCTTGCTGAAGATACCCCATCTTTCCAATGTTGCTGCCTGCCTTCTATCATGTTCCATACCATTTTTGCTGCTGCCATGACCACAACTGCTGCTTGTAGCTGCTAATCCCCTACTGCCACTGCTACACATCCACTGCTACTACTACATACTAAATACTGGCTTGTATATTCCATGCTATGGTGATTCTTCTGTTGCTACTATTGTAGGCATGTGTCTCTACTACACTAACCTTTAGGCCTCTTTCAGACGGGCGTTGCGGGTGCACTCCGTCAAACAGTGCGGGTGCGTTGTGGGAATCGCCGCGATTTTTCCCTGCGAGTGCAAAGCGCTGTCATGCGTTTTGCACGCGCGGGAGAAAAATCGGCACTTTTGGTACCCAGACCCGAACCTGCACTTCTTCACAGAAGTGCATGTTTGGGTCAGAAATTGTCCCGCTGGTATTATTTCACATTATAACATAGTTATAATGTAAAATAATACCCTTGGCCATCTCCCTAATGTTTAAACAGGTGCAGAATGGGTTAAAAATAATAAACTAATCTTAACTTACCTGGTCCATTTGATCGCGAAGCCCGGCCTCCTCTCCGTTAGCTTGAAAGATGAAAAGGACCTGTAATGATGTCACAGCATCACATGGCCCAATCACCTGCTCCATCACTATGGTGATGGAGCATGTGATTGGTCCATGTGACCACGTGACATCATCCAAGGTCCTAAGCACTAGCCACAGCCTGAGGATAGTGATTAAGGACCTTGGATGATGTCACATGGTCACATGGACCAATCACATGCTCCATCACCATAGTGATGGAGCAGGTGATTGGGCCATGTGATGTGACGTCATCACAGGTCCTTTAGATCATCGATGCTGCAGGGAAGAGAGGACAGATCGCGACTACGCGATCAAGTGGCTAAGGTAAGTTAACTTTGTATTTTAACCCTTCCTCTTCATTTTACACAGCATTCTTTATTAAGAATGCTATTATTTCCCTTATAACCATGTTATAAGGGGAAATAATAGAGATTGGGTCCCGTTGCTAAGCAACAATGCGGGAAAATCGCAACGCATCCGCACTTGGTTGCGGCTGCTTGCGATTTTCCCGCATCCCCATTCACTTCTATGGGGCCTGCGTTGCGTGAAAAACGCAGAATATAGAACATGCTGCGATTTTCACGCAACGCAGAAGTGATGCGTGAAAATCACCGCTCATGTGCACAGCCCCATAGAAATGAATGGGTCCGGATTCAGTGCGGGTGCAATGCGTCCTCCTCACGCATTGCACCCGCGCGGAAAACTCGCCCGTGTGAAAGGGGCCTTACACAACCACACTGTACTGCTGCTGCTGTCAATTAAATGGGAACATGTATATAAGCACGTTCAGAATAAGCCTTTTTTTTCCCGGACTATTAGCACTTTTGTATGTCATATGGGCAGGCATTCCAGCCCTGCCAAGGCATAACTTTTGAATGCTTGGTCCCCTACCTGTTACTTTTTTTGTTATTTTTTCATCCCATAACACTGTGAGTGTTTAAATACCACCTGTCCTGATAAGGGACAATATTTGGAAGCTTTGGAATATGAAAAAGCATAACATGTGAGACGCTGTGGTGTGTTTTTAAACCTGCTGTTGATGAACGCAGTCAAGCATGCATTTATCCATAACTATGTATGTCAGTGTCACTCTGATATGATGTACTATTGCTGTCATTGTGTTTATAGGACAGGGGTGGGGGAGAAAAAAAGCTAAAATTCATAAAAAAATTTATGAAAAGAGATAACATGTTTAACATGTTGGGTGGGCCCCAGAGCAGGGTGAGACCCTAGTCCTCAACCCCCTGCACAAGTGGCACATGGCAGAGTAAACTGACTGCACTACTTAGTCAGCGTATGGCAACTCAACCAGCCTCTTCGTTTATAAAATAGGTAGATTATTTAACAAGCTACCCAGTTTATTATTACACACACATTGGGTGGCTGAGATAGCTTCTAGGTACAGAGTCAAACTAGCCTGTATCCTCTTTTGCCAGGGACCTGCCTACTTGAAGTTGCTGCAGGGGCCCCATAATCATCTTGTAGTGTCTTTCTGTTGCCTGCCACTGTTGGGCAGGTAATATTTGCATATAGCTGTACAGTAGGCCTTGAGACTGGGACAGGGGTGCACCTTTCAGCAGGACAATAACCCTAAACATACAGCCAGAGCTACAATGGAATGGTTTAGATCAAAGCATAGTCATCTGTTAGAATGGCCCAGTCAAAGTCCAGACCTAAATCCCATTGAAGTGAAGAGATTGGCAGAGGAGAGACGATGGGAAAAAGTTGATTAACCCCTTAGTGACCACCCATACGTGTTTTTACGGCGGTCAATAAGGGGCCTTAGGCTGGGCTGGCGCGTTTTTACGGCGGCCCAGTCTAAGCGCTGCACGGGTCCCCCGTGCAGCGGGGAGCGCGGGCCCGGCTCTCACATGAGAGCCGCGACCCTGCTCTAACAGCCCGGGCCGGCAGGAGTGCCGATCCGGGCTGTTTAACCCCTTACATGCCGAGCGAACTCCCTCTGTCACCCATCAGCACCCCGCAGATGCGTTCGCGGGTGCTGATGGGCTGGGAAGCTCACCTTCCTTCCGGCAGGGCCCTGAGCCTGCCCTGAAGTATTCACCAGCAGGCTATGCCTCTCTGGCGTAGCCTGCTGGTCAAAGGTAGAATTGCACTGCATTTAAAATGTAATGCATTATAGATATAATGCATTACATTTTAAAAGCAATCAAAATACTGTATATTATAGTCCTCATGTGGGACTATTAAGTAGTAAAAAAATTAGAAAAAATACACATTTATTAAATAAAAAAAATTCCATGAAATATAAAAATATGCTTTTTTTTCCATTGAAAATACGCTTTTCAATGAAAAAAACTTACAAAAATAAATTATCCCCCACATGTTTGGTATTGCCGCGTCCGTAACAACCGACACTACATAAATATTACATAAATTATCCCCTATAGTACACGCCGTTAAAAAATAAATAAAAAAAAGCCCGAATTTCTAATTTATTCTTAATTTTCACAGAAAAAAACGAAATAACAAGCGATCAAAAAGTGGAATTTACTAAAAAATTATACCAATGAAAAATAGAAGTCGTCCCGCAAAAATCAAGCCCTCACACAACTCCATAGAAAAAAAAATTAAAAAGTTATGGGTCCTGGGAAGTGGCAATGCAAAATCATTTTTTTTTTTGTTAAAAAAGGGTTTTATTGAAAAAAAGTAGTAAAACTTAAAAAAACTATAAGTATTTGGTATCCCTATAATCGTACTGACCCAGGGAATTAAAATATTATGTTACTTTTACCGAATAATGAACACCGTAAAATTTATAATGTACAAACGCAGTGGCAGTAGTACTATTTTTCCCCTTCTCCCTCCCAGAAAGAGTTAATAAAAGTTAATAACATAGTTATGTGTACCCCAAAATGGTGCTATTAAAAACTACAACTTGTCCCGCAAAAAACAAGCCCTCATACTGCTATATAGACGGAAAAATAAAAAAGTTATAGCTCTGGGAACGAGACCATGAAAAAAGGACGAAAAACGCTTGGTCATAAAGGCCCAAACAGGCTTGGTCACTAAGGGGTTAAGCAGGCATTAGAGCTTAGTAAAGATTTGAAAAGTGCAAGAGTGTTAGATATAAGTCCACAGAGGAGCACAGGTGGGAGATAAAGGCATGGGGTTTAATTGACTGAGTTGAGCAAGAAGGAAATATAAAGAGATATTGTGGAGTTGAAGGCAACAGGAGGTTTTAGGAGTTTCGAAGTATGGGGTGAAGAACAGGGCAGAATTAAATGTTATCCTAAGGAAGCAGACTTGTGAGACTGGAGAAAACATGGTGCCGTAATTGACAGTATTTGATTGGTCTGGTGGAGGGGAGGGCATGAGTAACATGAGGGAAAGATATTTAATTCTTCTGAAGGAGAAGAATGAAGATATAGACTGATAGATAATCTTGGACAGAGATGAGCGAACACCTGGAAGTTCGGGTTCGGGAAGTTCGGCCAAACTTCCCGAAAATGTTCGGGTTCGGGATCCGAACTCGACCCGAACTTTATCCCGAACCCGAACCCCATTGAAGTCAATGGGGACCCAAACTTTTAGACACTAAAAAGGCTGTAAAATAGTCCAGGAATGGGCTAGAGGGCTGCCAAAGGCAGCAAAATGTAGGTAAATCCCCTGCAAACAAATGTGGATAGGTAAATGAATTAAAATAAAATAAAATAAATAAAATTTAACCAATATCAATTGGAGAGAGGTCCCACTGCAAGGAATCATGCATCATATCACCCAACAGTGGAGAAGGCCACTTTCAGTTATTTTGGCCCCAGCACCCAGATAGAGGAGAGAGGTCCCACAGCAAGGAATCATGCGTCATATCACCCACCACTGGAGAAGGCCACTTTCAGTTTTTTTCGGACCCAGCACCCAGACAGAGGAGAGAGGTCCCACAGCAAGAAATCATGCGTCATATCACCCACCACCGGAAAAGGCCACTTTCAGTTATTTCGGCCCCAGCACACAGACAGAGGAGAGAGGTCCCACAGCAAGGAATCATGCGTCATATCACCCACCACTGGAGAAGGCCACTTTCAGTTATTTCGGCCCCAGCACCCAGACAGAGGTGAGAGGTCCCACAGCAAGGAATCATGCATCATATCACCCACCACTGGAGAAGGCCACTTTCAGTTATTTCGGACCCAGCACCCAGACAGAGGAGAGAGGTCCCACATCAAGGAATAATGCGTCATATCATCCACCACCGGAGAAGGGCATTTTCAGTTATTTCGGCCCCAGCACCCAGACAGAGGAGAGGTTCATTCAACTTTGGGTTGCACCACAAGATCATGGTAAAGTTAAAAAAATGAGGATTCAATAAAGAAGTGCCCCGGAGTATAAGAATACATGGTTGAGGGGGAGGCAGTTATAATTGTCTATTCTGCACAAGAGAGACACAGGTCCTGTGGGATCCATGCCTGGTTCATTTTTATGAACGTCAGCTTGTCCACGTTGGCTGTGGACAGGAGGCTGTGTTTGTCAGTAATGACGCCCCCTGCCGTACAGAAGTTCAGACAAAACGCTGGCCGCCGGGCAGGCCAGCACCTCCAAGGCATAAAATGCTAACTCTGGCCACGTGGACAATTTGGAGACCAAGAAGTTGAATGGGGCCGAACCATCAGTCAGTACGTGGAGGGGTGTGCAGACGTACTGTTCAACCATGTTAGGTGGTGGTGCAGTTAGCTGTGGCATGGAGACAAAACTTTTCCACATTTCTGCCATGCTAACCCTGCCCTCAGAGGAGCTGGCCGTGACACAGCAGCATTGGTGACCTCTTGCTCCTCCTCTGCCTTCGCCTTGGGCTTCCACCTGTTCCCCTGTGACATTTGGGAATGCTCTCAGGAGCGCCTCTACCAGCGTGCGCTTGTACTCGCGCATCTTCCTATCATGCTCCAGTGCAGGAAGTAAGGTGGGCACATTGTCTTTGTACCGGGGATCCAGCAGGGTGGCAACCCAGTAGTCCGCACACGTTAAAATGTGGGCAACTCTGCTGTCGTTGCGCAGGCACTGCAGCGTGTAGTCGCTCATGTGTGCCAGGCTCCCCAGAGGTAAGGACAAGCTGTCCTCTGTGGGAGGCGTATCGTTATCGTCCTCCGTATCCCCCCAGACACGCACCAGTGATGGGACTGAGCTGTGTCGGGTGCCACCCCGCTGTGAACCTGCTTCATTCTCCTCCTCATCCTCCTCGTCCTCCAGTAGTGGGCCCTGGTTGGCCACATTTGTACCTGGCCTCTGCTGTTGCTAAAAACCTCCCTCTGAGCCACATCTAACAGACTGGCCTGAAAGTGCCAAAAATGACCCCTCATCCTCCTCCTCCTCCTCCTGCTGGGCAACCTCCTCTTCCATCATCGCCCTAAGCGTTTTCTCAAGGAGACATAGAAGTGGTATTGTAACGCTGATAACGGTGGCATCGCCACTGGCCATGTTGGTGGAGTACTCGAAACAGCGCAACAGGGCACACAGGTCTCGCATGGAGGCCCAATCATTGGTGGTGAAGTGGTGCTGTTCCGCAGTGCGACTGAGGCGTGCGTGCTGCAGCTGAAACTCCACTATGGCCTGCTGCTGCTCGCACAGTCTCTCCAGCATGCGCAAGGTGGAGTTCCAACTGGTGGGCACGTCGCATATGAGGCGGTGAGCGGGAAGGCCGAAATTCCGCTGTAGCGCAGACAGGCGAGCAGCGGCAGGATGTGAACGCCGGAAGCGCGCACAGACAGCCCGCACTTTATGCAGCAGCTCTGACATGTCGGGGTAGTTGTGAATGAACTTCTGCACCACCAAATTCAGCACATGCGCCAGGCAAGGGATGTTCGTCAAACCGGCTAGTCCCAGAGCTGCGACGAGATTTCGCCCATTATCGCACACCACCAGGCCGGGCTTGAGGCCCACCGGCAAAAACCGGTGGTGGGCGGCAGGTGCCAACATTCCTCCCGAGGCGGAGGAAGAGGCCCAGGAAGTAGCAGTAGAGGGAGCAGAGGGTGCCAGAGTGAGTTCCTTGCTTTTAAGGTGTTTACTCCACTGCAATTCATGCTTTGCATGTAGATGCCTGGTCATGCAGGTTGTGCTAAGGTTCAGAACGTTAATGCCTCGCTTCAGGCTCTGATGGCACAGCGTGCAAACCACTCGGGTCTTGACGTCAGCACATTGTTTAACGAAGTGCCATGCCAGGGAACTCCTTGAAGCTGCCTTTGGGGTGCTCTTGGAGGTGGCTGTTCTGCTTTTGCCCCCTACTCTCTCTTTTGCTACGCTGTTGGCTCGGTCTCACCACTGCCTCTTCCTCTGAACTATGAAAGTCAGTGGCACAACCTTCATTCCATGTGGGGTCTAGGACCTCATCGTCCCCTGCATTGTCTTCCACACAGTCTTTCTCCCTGACCTCCTGTTCGGACTGCACACTGCAGAAAGACGCAACAGTTGGCACCTGTGTTTCGTTATTATCAGAGACGTGCGGACACCGATAAGGTGGTATTCCCATGTCCTCATCATCAGGAAACATAAGTGGTTGTGCATCATTGCATTCTAAGTCTTCCACCCCTGGGGAAGGGCTAGGTGGATTCCCTTGGGAAACCCTACCAGCAAAGTCTTCAAACAGCATAAGAGACTGCTGCATAACTTGAGGCTCAGACAGTTTCCCTGATATGCATGGGGGTGATGTGACAGACTGATGGGCTTGGTTTTCAGGTGCCACCTGTGCGCTTTCTGCAGAAGACTGGGTGGGAGATAATGTTGTGAACATGCTGGATCCACTGTCGGCCACCCAATTGACTAGCGCCTGTACCTGCTCAGGCCTTACCATCCTTAGAACGGCATTGGGCCCCACCAAATATCGCTGTAAATTCTGGCGGGTACTGAAAACTGAGGTAGTTGGTTCACTAGGACGTGTGGCTGTGGCAGAATGGCCACGTCCTCTCCTAGCACAAGACGGTACACTAACACCACCACGACCGCGTCCGCGTCCCATATTAGATGTTTTCTTCATTGTTACCGTTCACCAAGCACCACAATAAGAAAAAAAATATTTGGCCCAATGTATTGTTTTCAAATTCAGGCCTGTTTTTACAGGCACCTAAAAATGTCTGCCTATTTATTTATGTAGTGTATTACACTAATCCAGGCACAGTAGGACCACTGATTTAGGGGAATATCTCTTTTAGGGCAAGTATTGGGACCTGGATGAAAGGTATCCTTTTATGGACAGATTTGCAAATGGCCTGCAACAGCTCGAACACCAGATTCAGGGTATTGCTCTTTTGGCAATTGAATTTCACCCCAGAACAAAATATATCCTGTTACGGACAGATTTAAACTAGGCCTGCAACAGCTGGAACACCAGATTCAGGGTATTGCTATTTTGGCAATTGAATTTCACCCCAGAACAAAATATATGTTTTTGCGGACACTATGAAACTTGGCCTGCAACAGCTGGGACACCAGATTCAGGGTATTGCTATTTTGGCAATTAAATTTCACCCCACAACAAAATATATGTTTTTGCGTACACTATGAAACTTGGCCCGCAACAGCTGGGACACCAGATTCAGGGTATTGCTATTTTGGCAATTGAATTTCACCCCAGAACAAAATATATGTTTTGGCGGACACTATAATACTTTGCCAGCCACAGCTGAAACCACTGATTTATGGTATTGCTATTTTGGCAATTGAATTTCACCCCAGAACAAAATATACCCTTTTACGCACAGATTAACACTTGGCCTGCAACAGCTGGGACACCAGATTCAGGGTATTGCTATTTTGGCAATTGAATTTCACCCACAACAAAATATATGTTTTTGCGGACACTATGAATCTTGGCCAGCCACAGCTGAAACCACTGATTTATGGTATTGCTATTTTGGCAATTGAATTTCACCCCAGAACAAAATATATGTTTTTGCGGACACTATGAAACTTGGCCTGCAACAGCTGGGACACCAGATTCAGGGTATTGCTATTTTGGCAATTGAATTTCACCCACAACAAAATATATGTTTTTGCGGACACTATGAATCTTGGCCAGCCACAGCTGAAACCACTGATTTATGGTATTGCTATTTTGGCAATTGAATTTCACCCCAGAACAAAATATATGTTTTTGCGGACACTATGAAACTTGGCCTGCAACAGCTGGGACACCAGATTCAGGGTATTGCTATTTTGGCAATTGAATTTCACCCCACAACAAAATATATGTTTTTGTGGACACTATGAAACTTGGCCTGCAACAGCTTGGACACCAGATTCAGGGTATTGCTATTTTGGCAATTGAATTTCACCCCACAACAAAATCTATGTTTTTGCGGACACTATGAATCTTGGCCAGCCACAGCTGAAACCACTGATGTATGGTATTGCTATTTTGGCAATTGAATTTCACCCCAGAACAAAATATATGTCTTTGCGGACACTATGAAACTTGGCCTGCAACAGCTGTGACACCAGATTCAGGGTATTGCTATTTTGGCAATTGAATTTTACCCCAGAACAAAATATATGCTTTGGTGGACACTATTATACTTTGCCAGCCACAGCTGAAACCACTGATTTATGGTATTGCTATTTTGGCAATTGAATTTCACCACAGAAAATAATCTATTCTTTGCCAGACAGCAGACAGTATTATCCTTGGCTAGCCAAAGCTGGAACACCAGATTTAGGGGATTGGTATTTGGGCAATTGTATTTAACCCCTTAATAAAATATAGAAATTGCTATCCTGAGTTTCTAGGGGTGACAATTAGCACAGCCAAGCCCCTAATGTAGGATATAGCAAAAAAAAAAACTAGTATTGATGGATTGATGGACTTGGTGGCAGCTTGTTCTGGTGCACCACAAGTCACAAAATGGCCGCCGATCACCCCAGAAAATAAGTGACAGAAAAACGCTCTGTGCAGCCTAAAAACCAGTGAGCAAGTAACTAGCAGAAGTTCAATCATTCACAGCTGTAGATCGATCCGTTCATTAGGTGCTGTTGCTGACTTTTCCCTGCCTAATCTCGCCCTCACAGAAGCTGCCTCCTCTCCCTACACTAATCAGAGCAGTGTGACGTGCTGCGCTACGTGACTCCAGCTTAAATAGAGGCTGGGTCACGTGCTGCACTTGGCCAATCACAGCCATGCCATAAGTAGGCATGGCTGTGATGGACTCTTATGGTAAGAAGTAAAACGCTAGCTGATTGGCTGCTGTGCAGCCCTTCAGAAAGCAGGAAGTAGTCGCCGAACAACGAACCCGAACCCAAACTTTTTTGAAAGTGTCCGGGTTCGGGTCCGTGTCCCGGACACCCCAAAATTCGGTACGAACCCGAACTATGCTCGAACTGTTCGCTCAACACTAATCTTGGATTCTGGATGGTGTGAAACTCACATCTGAGTCAGAAAGTTAAATTTGAGTGTCATTGGCATAGAGCTGGTGCTCATAGACTTGGGAATCTATGAGTTGTCCCAATATGAAGGTATAAATAGAGAAAAATACACCAGCAGAGAAAGCATGTGATGAGGAGGCAGTGTGTGAATGGGAGACAATGAATGTTCAGTTGGTGAGGTGTGAGGAGTTTCAGGAGAGGGACAGGCCTCTAATAATGCCAAGGGATGAGAGAGTTTGCAATGAGATTGAGTGATCAACTGTGTCAAAGCCAGAGGACAGGTCAGAGCATGTGATACCCTAAATAATACAAACAATTCCCTCAAACACACCACATCTAGAGCATGTTGTATTTTAGAAAACAGCAAACACTAGTTTATGTTCTTTAAAAAGCCTTGAAAAACTGTCCTAGGAAGTCAAGTTATAGCCTAGGGGTTATACTTGATGCCATGTAGAAAATGTATTCATGTTTAATGATGCTACTTAAAATAGGCTAAAAGATACATGTTATGATGACATCCAAAGCATGACATATAGAGGAGTTAAAGCTCAAGTTTCTCCATATAAGTTGACTTGACAATAGTTGTTCTTTCATAGTGCTTCTATAGCAATTTACTAGAATTAGAGAAGCTTTCATGACAATCTATTACAGGTTTTATGCTTTCAAGCTAATTAAGCTGAAGTATATTTTTTAAATGTCTGTCAAAACATTCAGGAGAGCATCTTCAATTTTTCTCAAGCAAAACTTTATGTTGATAACTTCATATTCTACCTAATACAAGGGATGCCTGACAGACATTAACCCCTTAAAATGTTCATCTTTTTTTACTGTAAATGCCAGTAACAGTTGTTGTGCTAAAAAATTTTCAAACACATGGGGTCACATGCTTTTCTGCAGCCAATGACTGATCTCGGGGGAGATGTGTCCTTAAGTGGCACATGACCCAGCAGCGATATGCCATTTGGGTACATAATCGCTGAGGCCTGTAATTAGCTGTAGTAGCACATGTGAACAGATCCTTCCTGAAGTTTACAGCGTAGGGATCAGAATGCCACGGAAGGGAGCCAGAATGGAGTGGTGGGGAGCAGGTGAGTATAATCTTTACAAGAGGTACACTGTTACTGAAATTTAAAAAAATTAAAAAGCTTTTAAATTAGCAGCTTTCAAAATATCAATTTCTGTGCTCTTAAGACAGATAGTGATACCTCACAAAATAGCTAATAATTAATATTTACTATATGTCCAAATTATATTGGCGTAACTTTTCAAATGTACTTTTATTTTTTTGGAAAGTTAAAAGGCTTATAAGTTTAGCAGCAATTTTTCAAATTGAAAAAAAAAAAAAAATCTAAAATCTATTTTCTTAGGGATGATTTCAGGTATGAGTCCTCCATAAATCAAAGTCCAGTGATTCAGTGATTCTCCTGCTTTTTACCTATGTTTATCCTGTGATCTGTGCTCCAGCCCTGTACCTAGGGTGGCCACTGGCTTCACCCAAGAAAGCCAGACCTTAACGGCCACGCCCCCAAGTGATAAACCACACCCTGCCTCTGTAAAGTCACACCCCTTTCACAGTGAAGCCACACCCCACATTCATGAATCCATGCCCCATCACCGGCCGGGGAGGAGAGGGAAGAACTTTCCACATAGAAGGTGAGCTACTGAAAGGGAGGACATCCTTGAGTCCGTCCAGGCACTGCGCCGGACGGAGGACAGGGAGCCTGAAAACTGTACTGTCCAATCTAAAACCGGACGTCTGGCCTCCCTACCTGTACCTGCCCTGCATGTGTGTTCCTGCACTTTCAGTTTCACTTCTGTTCATGTTTAGGTTTCTCTGCCCATCTGCCTTGTCTGTATTGCTGCCAAGTATCCAGCCTGCCTGCTTTGTCTGTGTCTTCAATACTAGGGTTAAGATAACCCGAATTGCGAACCCGGACTTTTTCACTGAAGTTCGGGTTTAGTGTTTGGTGATTTTATTATTTTCTGTTATAACATGGTTATAACGGAAAATAAGAGCATTCTTAAGATAGAATGCTAAATAAAATGGCCATTGAGGGGTTAAAAATAATAATAATAAAATTAATTAATAAAAATAAAATTAATAATAATTAAAAAAAACTTACCTCATCCACTTGATCACACTGGCGGTATCCTCTTCTTTCTTCCGGACCTGCAAAAGGACCTGCGATGACGTCACCGCGCTCAACATCGCAGGTCCTGCCTGCTGAATGAAGATAGAAGATAGCAATAAAGTAGTGAGAAAAAAAAGGTTCTTTTAACTCATGTTGTGGCAGTGCAAACACATGCTTTTGAATCCCTTTTGTTAGGTGTAGAATGACTGTGTGTCAGTCACTACTATTAGGTTCAGTTCACACTTCAGTTATTTGATCAGTTATACTCATCATTTATTGTAAGCCAAAATCAGGTGCGGGTCAAACCCACAGAACAGGTGTAGATCTATTCATGATACCTAATCCGAGAGTAGTCTTAGCTCCTGAATTTGGCTCACAAAAACTGATGGAAATAACTGACCAAATAACTGAAGTGTGAAATCAGCTTTACAGGTAAATTTTTGCATCGTCTAATTTATCAGCGTGGATTAAACCATGCAGTGGCCCAAGATTCCAGTAGTGGCCCTGTGATACAGTTGGGAGGATGTCAGTAGTAAGGTTGTGTTAGTCACTGTTTATTTTTCCCTTCTGATCTGTCAGAAAAACAGCCAAAAAAGCAGATCCTGTATTTTAAGCATCCTCTTTAACACCTCTAAAAAATGGATGTTACTCCGTGTGCATTCCGTTTCCGTATGTTCTTATTTCCGTTCCACAAAAAAATAGAACATGTCCTATTATTGTCTGCATTACGGACAAGGATAATACTGTTCTATTAGGGGCCAGCTGTTCCGTTCCGCAAAATACAGAATGCACACGGATGTCATCCGTATTTTTTGCGGATCTGTTTTTTGCGGACTGCAAAATACATACGGTTGTGTGCATGAGGCCTAAGGAGGGAACTATTAGAATTAGAGTGGTATATAAACCTCCAAGGCAAAGTGAGGATTATGATGACACGCTGGTGCATGAAATTTCTCACATGGCAGAAAAAGGAGATATTGTAGTTATGAGTGACTTCAAAAGGTCTGGTGTAGACTGGACTATCTACCTGCAAAAGCAGGAGCCTAATTGAAGCACTTAAAGGAGCATCTCTGAAACAACTAGCCTACCAACCAGAGATAACATTCTAGATTAAAGCCTGTATTAGATGGGCAGATTTTCTGCCAGTTGATCTCTAACGAGCGTTTGTAGCACTTGTTAGCAATCATCTGGCAGTGTAATACTGCTGCTGATTACCCAATGAAGGAGCAAACACTCGTTCATCGGGCAATCCAAATCTTTTGACAGGTTTCAAAATTATCTTTGCAGGTGATGTCAAATCATGATGTCTAATCAAAATCTGCTGCCAGCAAACAATGATTCAGTATAGGGAAGAGGACATGACAGGTAGAATTTAGTGTTAGGTTCCCATCTTACAGAGATCGCCTTGACGTGTGGCAGATGGGCACAAATAATTTTGTACAAAATGTATTTGCCAAGCATCTCATTTACAAAATAAGCAAAGCATTAGCATTAGAATACTTACTTGTACTTTATTTGATTTGCAGAATGCTGTTGCATTGTATGTTTTGCCTTGTGTTTTCAGCCATAGCAACGTGCACCTGCGCATTGGGATGTGCTGACTGACCCACTTTTTTTCTTTGCAGTTTGTACTAGAGGTGTGGCTGACACTTCAGTCGTGCACTCCTGACCAGCCTGTCTTCCCCATAAGCTGATTTTAATCAATGTGAGTAAAAAGCTTAGCCTGCTCTCCCTCACTCACTAGAAGCCTGTGGCGCCAGGAGAGGTATAGGGCGGACTCTCATTACGTTCATTGGTAGCCATCTGGCAACAGGGGAGGTGTAGAGTGGGCTCGGCATGCATGTTGGTACCTGCATTCCCTGGATTCAATGAAGGCCATTTTGGCACCAAGAATGACAAAAATTAAGGTGGGCCCAGCATGCATGTGGAACCTACACTCCCTGAGTTTTATGGTTGCCATCTTACAGAGATCGCCTTGACGTGTGGCAAACAGGCCCAAATAATTTTGTACAAAATGTATTTGCCAAGCATCTCATTTACAAAATAAGCATACCGTAGCATTAGCATTAGAATACTTTCTTGTACTTTATTTGGTTTGCAGAGTGCTGTTGCATTGTATGTTTTGCCTAGGGAAAAGCGATTGAGTAAGTATCGCTCCTCCCTATATTGAGGAAGAGATCACTCTATCTAATAGCAGTGGTCTGCTTCGCTAGTAAGCAGGTGATTGCTGGGAAGGAACTCCTCCTTTCCAAATCGGGAATCAGAATCGGGCTGTCTAATACAGCCTTTAGTCTTCACAAGTACGGATCTGTTGTCTGAGGTTAAGGTGAAGAAACATTTGGGTTCCAATGATAACCAATGTTTATGGTTTGATATAAAAACAAACTAGGATCAATCTTACACTACTACAGATAGATTTTATAAGGACAAATTTTAGTGTAAAAAGGCAATTAAAAAGGTGGAAAAGTTGTAAGATCCTCACCTGTCTCGCACTCCGGTGTGACCAAAAGGGGTCCTCGTGGAGCGGCTGGACAGGCTACGTGTGTCTCCACTGAGACACCAGATCTGACCCCTTTGCGAACTAATGCAGGGATGCGTTCGCATGTGCACTGGAGGGGAAGACCGCCGGGGTCTCGGGCACAGGTTGGCTGCAATACGCTGCGGCCGGGCTTGTCTCCAGTACCTTTTGCGGATTCCACTTCGGTGTCCATGTCGACGCGCTCGTGGACACTCGCTGAGCCTGTCACGCGTTCGCGTGTACACTCGGGAACGGGTTCACGTGGTCGCGTGTATGCGCTTCTTATGCGCCCTCGCCGATCAGTGATGTGAATAGCACCTGGCCACAAATTCAAAGTAGATTAGGGTGCCAGCATGGTCTAATTGGCCAATGACCGGCCAAGGCCTTGTATACAGGTGTAGGGCAGTTTCATGACCTATGGAGAGAGGACACTTGGCGCCCTGGTATTTGTTAGCGGACACATAAAAGGTGGTCCCCCCAGTCAGTCAGTGCCCACTGTTATACTTCCCTTTCCAGGTAGAGGTCACAACTACTTGTGCTAGTGGCTGAAGTTTGCCTGGACTTCGTCCGGAATCCCCCGTGATGCATCCTTTCGTCTGGCAAGTGTGCACATCGATTTAAAGCACGGGTTGGGACTACACTTGGCTTTCCCTCGCTTTCGTTTTCCTGTTATTTGTTACCAGTGAAGTTTTCCTGGACTTTGTTTATTTTTTGAATAAACCCCTACACTGGTCTGCTCCGTTGGTGCCTTGCATTACATCTGTATGCCCAGTAGACTATATTAAAAATGTTCATCATTAAATACAACTAAACCATACGTTGAACATTTTAGGAGTAAAAGGATGAAGAGACCACTATGGTTTACTAGAGAAGTAAAGGGATTGTAAGTAGTGTTGAGCGAACAGTTCGAGCATAGTTCGGGTTCGTACCGAATTTTGGGGTGTTCGGGACCCGGACCCGGACCCGAACATTTTCAAAAAAGTTTGGGTTCGGGTTCGATGTTCGGCGATTTCTTCCCGCTTTCTGAAGGGCTGCACAGCAGCAAATCAGCTATTGTTTTACTTCTTGCCCTAAGAGCCCATCACAGCCATGCCTACTAATGGCATGGCTGTGATTGGCCAAGTGCAGCATGTGACCCAGCCTCTATTTTAAGCTGGAGTCACGTAGCGCCGCACGTGACACTGCTCTGATTAGTGTAGGGAGAGGACGCAGCTGCTGTGAGGTTGAGATTAGGCAGGTAAAAGTCTGCAAAAGCACCTAATGAAGTGATCGATCTACAGCTGTGAATGATTGAACTTCTGCTAGTTACTTGCTGACTGGTTTTTAGGCTGCACAGAGCGTTTTTCTGTCACTTATTTTCTGGGGTGATCGGCGGCCATTTTGTGACTTGTGGTGCACCAGAACAAGCTGCCACCAATCCATCAATACTAGTTTTATTTTTTTGCTATATCCTACATCAGGGGCTTGGCTGTGCTAATTGTCACCCCTAGAAACTCAGGATAGCAATTTCTATATTTTATTAAGGGGTTAAATACTATTGCCAAAATACCAATCCCCTAAATCTGGTGTTCCAGCTTTGGCTAGCCAAGTATAATACTGTCTGCTGTTTGGCAAAGGATAGATTATTTTCTGTGGTGAAATTCAATTGTCAAAATAGCAATCCCCTAAATGTGGTGTCCCAGCACTGGCTAGCAAACTATAATAGTGTCCGCCAAAACATATATTTTGTTCTGGGGTGAAATTCAATTGCCAAAATAGCAATACCATAAATCTGGTGTCACAGCTGTGGCTGGCCAGATTTCATAGTGTCCGCCAAAACATACATTTTGTTCTGGGGTCAAATTCAATTGCCAAAATAGCAATCCCCTACATCTGGTGTCCCAGCACTGGCTGGCAAACTATAATAGTGTCCGCCAAAACATATATTTTGTTCTGGGGTGAAATTCAATTGCCAAAATAGCAATACCATAAATCAGTGGTTTCAGCTGTGGCTGACCAAGTTTCATAGTGTCCTGCAAATTATATCTTTTGTTCTGGGGTGAAATTCAATTGCCAAAATAGCAATACCATAAATCAGTGGTTTCAGCTGTGGCTGGCAAACTATAATAGTGTCCGCCAAAACATATATTTTGTTCTGGAGTGAAATTCTATTGCCAAAATAGCAAGACCATAAATCAGTGGTTTCAGCTGTGGCTGGCCAAGTTTCATAGTGTCCTGCAAATTATATATTTTGTTCTGGGGTGAAATTAAATTGCCAAAATAGCAATACCCTGAATCTGGTGTTTCAGCTGTTGCAGGTCTAGTTTAAATCTGTCCATAAAAGGATACCTTTTATCCAGGGCCTAAATACTAGCCCTAAAAAAGATATTCCCTTAAATCAGTGGTTACTGCTGTGCCTGCATTAGTGTAATGCGCTACATAAATAAATAATCAGATAGTGTTAGGTGCCTGTAAAAAAAAGGCCTGAATTTGAAATCAATACATTGGGCCAAATATTTTTTTCCTTATTGTGGTGCCTGGTGAACGGTAACAATGAGGTAAACATCTAGTAAGGGACGCGGACGCGGTCGTGGTGGTGTTAGTGTACCCTCTGGTGCTGGGAGAGGACGTGGCCATTCTGCCACAGCCACACGTCCTAGTGAACCAACTACCTCAGGTTCCAGTACCCGCCAGAATTTACAGTGATATTTGGTGGGGCCCAATGCCGTTCTAAGGATGGTAAGGCCTGAGCAGGTACAGGCGCTAGTCAATTGGGTGGCCGACAGTGGATCCAGGATGTTCACAACATTATCTCCCACCCAGTCTTCACAGGTGGCGCCTGAAAACCAAGCCCATCAGTCTGTCACATCACCCCCATGCATATCAGGGAAACTGTCTGAGCCTCAAGTTATGCAGCAGTCTCTTATGCTGTTTGAAGACTCTGCTGGCAGGGTTTCCCAAGGGAATCCACCTAGCCCTTCCCCAGTGGGGGAAGACATAGAATGCACTGATGCACAACCACTGATGTTTCCTGATGATGAGGACTTGCGAATACCATCTCATCGCAGTCTGCACGTCTCTGATGATGACGAAACACAGGTGCCAACTGCCGCGTCTTTCTGCAGTGTGCAGACCGAACAGAAGGTCAGGGAGGAAGACTGTGTGGAAGATGATGCAGGGGACGATGAGGTCCTAGACCCCACATGGAATTAAGGTCGTGCCACTGACATTCATAGTTCAGAGGAAGAGGCAGTGGTGAGACCGAGCCAACAGTGTAGCAAAAGAGTGAGCAGGGGGCAAAAGCAGAACAGCCGCCTCCAAGACAGTTCGCCTGCTACTTGCCACCGCCACCAGGGACCGAGCACACCAAAGGCAGCTTCAAGGAGTTCCCTGGCATGGCACTTCTTTAAACAATGTGCTGACGACAAGACCCGAGTGGTTTGCACGCTGTGCCATCAGTGCCTGAAGCGAGGCATTAACGTTCTGAACCTTAGCACAACTTGCATGACCAGGCATCTACATGCAAAGCATGAACTGCAGTGAAGTAAACATCTTAAAAGCAAGGAACTCACTCTGGCTCCCCCTGCTCCCTCTTCTGCTGCTGCCTCGGCCTCTTCCTCCGCCTCGGGAGGAATGTTGGCACTTGCCGCCTACCAAACAGCGTAAATTCCCACCTAGCCACCCTCGAGCCCTGGGCCTGAATGCCAGCATTTCTAAACTACTGGCCTTTGAAATGCTGTCATTCAGGCTGGTGGACACAGACAGCTTCAAACAGCTGATGTCCATGGCTGTCCCACAGTATGTTGTTCCCAGCCGCCACTACTTCTCCAAGACAGCCGTGCCTTCCCTGCACAACCAAGTATCCGATAAAATCAAGTGTGCACTGTGCAACGCCATCTGTGGCAAGGTTCACCTAACCACAGATACGTGGACCAGTAAGCACGGCCAGGGACGCTATATCTCCACAACGGCGCAGAAGTTGTGGCGGGGTATTGAACAACAGACCGACGAGTGGCTTCTGCCGGTGGGCCTCAAGCCCGGCCTGGTGGTGTGCGATAATGGGCGAAATCTCGTCGCAGCTCTGGGACTAGCCGGTTTGACACACATCCCTTGCCTGGCGCATGTGCTGAATTTGGTGGTGCAGAAGTTCATTTACAACTACCCCAACATGTCAGAGCTGCTGCATAAAGTGCGGGCCGTCTGTGCGCGCTTCCGGCGTTCACATCCTGCCGCTGCTCGCCTGTCTGCGCTACAGCGGAACTTCGGCCGTCCCGCTCACCGCCTCATATGCGACGTGCCCACCAGGTGGAACTCCACCTTGCACATGCTGGAGAGACTGTGCAAGCAGCAGCAGGCCATAGTGGAGTTTTAGCTGAAGCACCACTTCACCACCAATAATTGGGCCTCCATGCGAGACCTGTGTGCCCTATTGCGCTGTTTCGAGCACTCCACCAACATGACCAGTGGCGATGACACCGTTATCAGCGTTACAATTCCACTTCTATGTCTCCTTGAGAAAACGCTTAGGGCGATGATGGAAGAGGAAGTGGCCCAGGAGGAGGAGGAGGAGGAAGAGGGGTCATTTTTAGTACTTTCAGGCCAGTCTGTTAGAAGTGGCTCAGAGGGAGGTTTTTTGCAACAGCAGAGGCCAGGTACAAATGTGGCCAACCAGGGCCCACTACTGGAGGATGAGGAGGATGAGGAGGAGGTGGAGGAGGATGAGGATGAAGCAGGTTCACAGCGGGGTGGCACCCCACACAGTTCAGGCCCATCACTGATGCGTGGCTGGGGGGATACGGAGGACGATGACGATACGCCTCCCACAGAGGACAGCTTGTCCTTACCTCTGGGGAGCCTGGCACACATAAGCGACTACATGCTGCAGTGCCTGCGCAACGACAGCAGAGTTGCCCACATTTTAACGTGTGCGGACTATTGGGCTGCCACCCTGCTGGATCCCCGGTACAAAGACAATGTGCCCACCTTACTTCCTGCACTGGAGCGTGATAGGAAGATGCGCGAGTACAAGCGCACGCTGGTAGACGCGCTCCTGAGAGCATTCCCAAATGTCACAGGGGAACAGGTGGAAGCCCAAGGCGAAGGCAGAGGAGGAGCAAGAGGTCGCCAATGCACCTGTTTCACGGCCAGCTCCTCTGAGGGCAGGGTTAGCATGGCAGAAATGTGGAAAAGTTTTGTCTCCACGCCACAGCTAACTGCACCACCACCTGATACGGAACTTGTTAGCAGGAAGCAGCATTTCACTAACATGGTTGAACAGTACGTCTGCACACCCCTTCACGTACTGACTGATGGTTCGGCCCCATTCAACTTCTGGGTCTCCAAGTTGTCCACTTGGCCAGAGTTAGCATTTTATGCCATGGAGGTGCTGGCCTTCCCGGCGGCCAGCGTTTTTTCTTGTGTATTCAGTACAGCATTGGGCGTCATTACTGACAAACGCAGCCGCCTGTCCAAAGCCAACGTGGACAAGCTGACATTCAAAAAAATGAACCAGGCATGGATCCCACAGGACCTGTGCCTCCCTTGTGCAGAATAGACATTTATAAGTGCCTCCCCCTCAACCATGTATTCTTGTTCTTCGGTGCACTTCTTTATTGGATACTCATTTTTTTAACTTTACCATGATCTTGCGGTACAACCCAAAGTTGAATGAACCTCTCCTCTGTCTGGGTGGTGGGGCCTAAATAACTGAAAGTGGCCTTGTCCAGTGGTTGGTGATATGACGCATGATTCCTTGCTGTGGGACCTGTATCCTCGGTCTGGGTGCTGGGCCTAAATAACTGAAAGTGGCCTTGTCCAGTGGTTGGTGATATGACGCATGATTCCTTGCTGTGAAACCTCTCTCCTCTGTCTGGGTGCTGGGGCCGAAATAACTGAAAGTGGCCTTCTCCAATGGTGGGTGATATGACGCATGATTCCTTGCTGTGGGTCCTCTGTTTGGGTGCTGGGGCCGAAATAACTGAAATTGGCCTTCTCCAGTGGTGGGTGATATGACGCATGATTCCTTGCTGTGGGACCTGTATCCTCGCTCTGGGTGCAGGGCCGAAATAATTTAAAGTGGCCTTCTCCAGTGGTGGGTGATATGACGCATGATTCCTTGCTGTGGGACCTCTCTCCTCTGTCTGGGTGCTGGGGCCGAAATAACTGAAAGTGGCCTTCTCCAGTGGTGGGTTATGACGCATGATTCCTTGCTGTGGGTCCTCTGTTTGGGTGCTGGGGCCGAAATAACTGAAAGTGGCCTTCTCCAGTGTGGGTGATATGACGCATGATTCCTTGCTGTGGGACCTCTCTCCTCTGTCTGGGTGCTGGGCCCGAAAAAACTGAGTGGCTTTCTCCAGTGGTGAGTGATATGACGCATGATTCCTTGCTGTGGGACCTCTCTCCCCTGTCTGGGTGCTGGGGCCGAAATAACTGAAAGTGGCCTTTTCCAGTGGTGGGTGATATGACGCATGATTCCTTGCTGTGGGACCTCTCTCCTCTGTCTGGGTGCTGGGGCTGAAATAACTGAAAGTGGCCTTCTCCAGTGGTGGGTGATATGACGCATGATTCTCTGCTATGGGACCTTTCTTCAATTGATATTGGTTAATTTTTATTTATTTTATTTTAATTCATTTCACTATCCACATTTGTTTGCAGGGCATTTACCTACATTGTGCTGCCTTTTGCAGCCCTCTAGCCCTTTCTTGGACCATTTTACAGCCTTTTTAGTGCCCAAAAGTTCGGGTCCCCATTGACTTCAATGGGGTTCGGGTTCGGGATAAAGTTCTGCTCGAGTTCGGATCCCGAACCCGAACATTTTCGGGAAGTTCGACCGAACTTCTCGAACCCGAACATCCAGGTGTTGGCTCATCTCTAATTGTAAGGGATAGAGAACTGTATATAATTTAACAGTCAAGAGCCAAACAACTGTACAGTCAGGGAGAAGAAATAGCCAGGCGAAAACTTTATTCACATATATTGTTGATAGGAGGAAAAAAAATTGTGGGATTACAAATGTGAAAAATGGCCAAAGTCAATATATTGAAGGGAACAAGGCTGTTGCTGGCCATTTTAATAGTTGCTTTTGTTCAGTATTTTTAGAAAGTGGCTTTCAAAATCACAATTTGTATGATCATGGCATTACTGCTAGCTGTTAAAGATCAGTTCCAGTGTTTTAGAGGCTAATGTTATGTGTAAATTAGTACATTTAAAATCTAACAAGGTCCAGATGGCATCTACCGCAGAGTCCTTATAGAATTTCTGTCTGTGGTTGCTGCTCATCTTTCTGATTTGTTTAACCAGTCCCTCCTCACTGGGAATGTTCCTGAAAATTAGAGAATTGCCAACGTTGTACCTATACACAAGAAGGGTAGCAGAAAAGAAGTTGGAAATCACTGACCGGTTAGCTTTACCTCGGTTGCAGTAAAATAACGGAAACCCTCCTGAAAAAGAAGTTAGTTGACCACCTAAAAAACAGCAACTTGTTAGATCTAAAACAGGATGGCTTCACTGAAGGAAAATCATATCAAACTAATCTTATTGATTTCGTTGACTATGTCACAAAAGTATTGGATGAAAGAGGTGCCGCAGATATTGCATGCCTTGACTACAGCAAAGCTTTTGATATAGTGCCAATGTGGGGAGTCGCTCTGGTAGACAGCGGTGCGGGTGCAGTATAGAGGCAAAAGGGAGTCCAGAAGGTGCAGCAAACAGTGTTTTATTCACACTTGCATAAAAAATAAACAGCGAACAGTCACTTGGTGTTAAATCACACACATCAGAAAACGTGAGGTAAAACAAAATGTCCAAACACAGGTTCTAATCACCTGGGAGGTTTTAGGTGCGGGTTCGCACCTGGCTGTCGGCCCAGCCGCAAGATAATCCACCTCAGGCTTCCAGGCCGTCTGCACTCCTCCTTGCTGGGCTCCTGCTTCCAGCCCAGAGAGCTCCACAGCACCATCTGCAGCTCCAGGACAATTACACCCTCAGCTGCTGAGGAGGCTGCCTTTTAAAGGCCCGGATAAAGTCCGGCCTGGACCGTGGGGAGTAGGCACCCACCCAACTCTTTGCCTACTCCCAGTAAGAGCCGGCCCGGATTGGCTTTGCAGCCAAACTAACTAACAATGTCAAGCAGCACTAGCTGCTGCTGACACATAAAAACCCGGCTCTCACCTCACCGAGGCCAGGAACCTCGGTGACACGTATCGTCCGTCCATGACGGCACCTTGCGCCCTCTTACACACCCCCCCCTTTGTTCAACACTGAGGGGGTGAACACACTTGAGGCAGTGGACGCGGGACAGGGCATCTGCATTACCCTGCAAGCGGCCTGCCCTGTGCTCTACAGAGAACTTGAAGTTCTGCAGGGATAGGAACCACCTGGTGACCCGAGCATTCCTCTCCTTGGCCTGGTTCATCCACTTGAGAGGGGAATGGTCGGTCACCAGACGGAACCTCCTTCCTAACAAGTAATAGCGGAGAGATTCGAGTGCCCACTTGATAGCCAGGCACTCCCTCTCCACTATACTATACCTAGTCTCGGCGGGGCTGAGCTTACGGCTCAGGAAGACAACGGGATGTTCTTCCCCATTGACCTCCTGAGACAGTACAGCACCAAGACCTACCTCCGAGGCATCGGTCTGTACGACGAACTCACTGTTGAAGTCGGGTGTCACCAAAACCGGGGACCCACACAGGGCCGACTTCAACGCAGAGAAAGCCTCCTCCGCCTTCTCACTCCAGTGCATCTTTCCAGACTTTCGTCCCTTTAAGAGGTCTGTCAACGGAGCTGCTATTGTGGCAAAGTGGGGCACAAACCTCATGTAGTATCCTACAATTCCCAGGAAGGACTTTACCTGCCTGGTGGTGACCGGTCGGGGCCAGTTACGTATGGCCTCTACCTTAGTTTCCTGAGGTTTGATGACTCCCCGCCCAATTACATACCCCAGATATTTGGTCTCTTCCAACCCAATCGCACACTTTTTTGGATTGGCGGTTAGTCCAGCTTTCCTCAGGGCATCCACTACGGCCTGCACCTTGGGAAAATGGCTTTCCCAGTCGGTGCTGTGGATGACTACATCATCTAAGTAGGCTGAGGCGTACCGACGATGAGGTCGCAGAACAATGTCCATTAACCTTTGGAAGGTGGCGGGGGCGCCATGCAGGCCAAAGGGTAACACCTTGTAATGATACAGGCCCTGCGGGTAACAAAAGCAGTTTTTCCTTGGCCGACTCGTTAAGGGTACCTGCCAGTACCCTTTGGTGAGGTCTAGCACAGAAAAATAACGGGCTTGCCCTAAATTCTCAACAAGCTCGTCTACCCGGGGCATGGGATATGCATCAAACTTGGACACTTCATTTAACTTGCGGAAATCGTTGCAGAACCGCAACGTCCCATCCGGCTTGGGTATTAGGACTATGGGACTGGCCCACTCACTTTTCGACTCCTCAATGACATCGAGCTTCAACATTAACTGCACTTCCTCCGCGATGGCCCGTCGCCGAGCCTCGGGTACCCGGTATGGTTTTAACCGGATCTTGGCCTGAGGCTCAGTGACGATGTCATGTTGGATGAGAGACGTGCGGCAAGGGAGGTCCGAGAACACATCCGTGTTCCGACTGATGAACTCCCTGACTTCCTGAACTTGTTTGGAAGACAGGCTGTCTGCAATTTTTACCGTGGTTACTGCTTCACAGGCCTCGAACTGTGGGGCTGGACCCTTTTCACCTAGAAGCCCTGGCCGGGGGCTGTGGTCATCGGCCGTGTCCCTATCTTTCCACAGCTTAAGTAAATTCACGTGGTACACCTGCTCCGGCTTGCGCCGCCCTGGCTGGTGTACCTTGTAATTTACTTCCCCTACCTTCTCGATCACCTCATAGGGGCCCTGCCACCTAGCTAGGAACTTACTGTCCAGGGTGGGTACCAGAACCAAAACCCGATCTCCCGGATTGAAGCCCCGTACCCGAGCCTGACGATTGTACACCCTACTCTGGGCTTGTTGCGCTGCCTCCATATGCTCCCGGACCAGCGGCAACACCCTTTCCATCCGTTCCTGCATCTGGGTGACATACTCAATGACACTTTTGTGGGGGACAGGCTGTTGTTCCCACGCTTCCTTGGCGATATCCAACAGGCCCCGAGGGTGTCTGCCATAAAGCAGTTCGAAGGGCGAGAACCCAGTAGAGGCCTGGGGCACCTCTCGCACTGCGAACATGAGATAGGGCAGAAGCAGATCCCAGTCCTTCCCATCTCTAGACACCACCCTTTTAACATATTTTTTAAAGTTTGGTTAAACCTCTCGACAAGACCGTCTGTTTGCGGATGGTAAACGGACGTCCGTAACTGCTTTATACGCAACAATTTACACAGTTCCCTCATAACTTTGGACATAAAAGGGGTCCCTTGGTCTGTCAGAACCTCTTTTGGCAGGCCCACACGGGAAAACATTTCCATTAACTCTTTGGCGATGAGCTTAGCTGAGGTATGTCGCAGAGGCACCGCCTCCGGATACCGAGTGGCATAGTCCAGAATCACCAGGATATGTTGGTGACCCCTAGCAGACTTCGGTACGGGTCCGACCAGATCCATGGCAATACGCTCGAATGGGACCTCAATTATTGGGAGAGGGACCAGGGGACTTCTGTAATGCGGCTGGGGCTATTTACCTGACAGGTCGGACAGGATTTACAATATTCTTCTACCTCCTTAAACACACCAGGCCAATAAAACCGCTGCAGTATGCGGTCCTGGGTTTTCTGCCACCCCAAGTGTCCCCCAAGAACATGTTGGTGGGCAAGCTCCATAACAAGCTTGCGATATGCGGTGGGCACCACCAACTGTTCAACGGGCTCACCTCGGATTTGGTTCACCCGATACAACATATCCTGAAGAACAATAAATCGTGGGAACATTAATTCAGCCCCAGGTTTCTGGGGTTTACCATCAATCATTACAACACTTTCCCAGGCCCTGGTTAGGGTTTGGTCCCGGTGTTGTGCGGTCCCAAAATTTTCCCCGGAGACATTGAGGTCTGCCAACTCAGGTCCCGGTGGCAAGTCCTCCGTGTCTCCCACCATTACCCTCAGTGGGGTTGTCTCCCCCTCTACCGCTGGAGCAGTGGTCACCCCTACCGCTGGGCCTTCAGACTCGGGCTCCCAGGGTTCTGGCCTTCCAGTGGTATCAGGCCACTCTACTAGGGTTACCCCTGTCTCGGGTCCATCAGGCACTTTTATTGCCGGCCACAGCGCCGGGAAACCTGGGAAGTCCCTCCCAAGTATCAGTTCATGTGGGAGTTTGGTAGCAACAGCCACCTCGTGGGTCCACTTACCAGCCGCTGTGGACAAAGTCACTAGTGCAGTGGGATAGTCTTTTAAGTCTCCGTGGATGCACAGGACCCCAATTTTACTGCCGGTATACTCCGCAGGCCATACTAGGGCAGCTCTTACCAGGGAGACTAGACTCCCGGAGTCCAGCAGGGCCACCGCCAGGGAATCTCCCACCTCTACTTGACACAGGTGGTTTTTATCCTGCACCTCACGGGTGCCAGTTGCGCACAGCTTCTGTGCATACAGGGAGTGGCGACCCCCGTAGTTCACAACCATCGGCTCATCCCGATGCAGACAGTCGGCCCTGACGTGGCCTGGCTCCTGACACCTCCAGCATACCACGGAAGGGCGGATCCGCAGGGGGTACATTCCGTGCAGGCCTCTCTGTCGCCGGACGTCGGAACTGGGGTGGAGGCCTCCGGGGTTTGACTGACCCCTTCCCAGCAAGACTCCCCTGCAGGTTTCTGGTGGCCTCGTAACGCTCCACCAGGTCGACCATCTCCAGGGCACATACTGGAGACGCCTGGCCGACCCAGTGCTGGAGGGGATAAGGCAGGGCCCTCCAAAAGATGTCGGCCAGCAGACGGTCCAGCATAGCAGCCGGACTTAGAACATCAGGCTGCAGCCACTTTTGCAGCCTGTGCAGCAGATCGTAGTACTGCGGCCTAGCGGGTTCAGTCGTTTTAAAGTCCCACTGGTGGACTCTTTGAGCGCGGACCAGCACGTTCACCCCCAGTCTGGCCAGGATCTCTCCTTTCACGGTGTCATAATCGGCCGCTTGGTCGTCCGCCAAGTCGAAAAACACCTGCTGGGGTCCGGAAGCCAGGAACGGAGCGACCACCTCAGCCCACTGGTCACGGGGCAGCTTCTCCCTCACAGCCACCTTCTCAAAGACCGCCAGATACGTCTCAACGTCGTCCGAGGGGGTCATCTTTAGGATCGCCGCACGGACCGCTATCCGGGCATCATGGACGTGGTGGGACGCTCCTGCAGCTTGTAAAGCCATCACGTGCTGTAACAGTAGCTGGTTGGTCTCCCGCTGCTGCACGTTAGCCTCTATGAGAGCCTTCACAGCAGCCTCCATGTTGCCAGAAATTCCTGCTTGCAACTTTGCTGGCTTAATATATTCCATGCACTCGTGCTTAGCAAAAAAAAACTTCGGCGTTCACGCCAGCCTCACTGCGCATGCCCGCATCCTCCACCAAATGTGGGGAGTCGCTCTGGTAGACAGCGGTGCGGGTGCAGTATAGAGGCAAAAGGGAGTCCAGAAGGTGCAGCAAACAGTGTTTTATTCACACTTGCATCAAAAATAAACAGCGAACAGTCACTTGGTGTTAAATCACACACATCAGAAAACGTGAGGTAAAACAAAATGTCCAAACACAGGTTCTAATCACCTGGGAGGTTTTAGGTGCGGGTTCGCACCTGGCTGTCGGCCCAGCCGCAAGATAATCCACCTCAGGCTTCCAGGCCGTCTGCACTCCTCCTTGCTGGGCTCCTGCTTCCAGCCCAGAGAGCTCCACAGCACCATCTGCAGCTCCAGGACAATCACACCCTCAGCTGCTGAGGAGGCTGCCTTTTAAAGGCCCGGATAAAGTCCGGCCTGGACCGTGGGGAGTAGGCACCCACCCAACTCTTTGCCTACTCCCAGTAAGAGCCGGCCCGGATTGGCTTTGCAGCCAAACTAACTAACAATGTCAAGCAGCACTAGCTGCTGCTGACACATAAAAACCCGGCTCTCACCTCACCGAGGCCAGGAACCTCGGTGACACGTATCGTCCGTCCATGACGGCACCTTGCGCCCTCTTACACCACATACACAAGGTGTTTCCTGGGTCCTACAAATAACCTAAGGAACGGGGGCACACCAAAATGAAACAAGAGTGCCGGCGCATGGTATTAAGTATGCAATCGACCTAAAAAAGAGAAAAGAATACCGAGATAAAAGCTGCACATCTAAAAAATATAACAAATGTATTGGGAACAACAGACACAACAAGGACAGATTAAAACCATTGTATACAGTGAGTCAGGGCAGTGTGGACTAAATACGTACCGCACGCCCTCCTGACACCTCCACAAGAATATGAGCACAGTCCCACATAAATAAACAATAAGTAAAGTGCATAAGATCCATCAACATTGAATAGTATGAAGGTAATACTTATCATAAAAATAGCATAGTGGAAATGTGGTGGTAGGCTACGGAAAAACCCAACACGTATCGCCAGGCTCTGCTGACTTCCTCAGGCGTGCCTGTTCAAAATCCCAAGTGAACTCAAATATATAAACATAATAATGAAAGTAATATTAATCACCTGCAGTGTAGGCATACAAGTGGTCCATGAGGGGAGACTCCCATAAAATGTCGGTAGATGGTGCACACCGTCCACAAAGGAGAGAATATTTTCGCGCCAACGAATCGACAGGCGGAACTACCATGTGCGCATGCGCCAGACCAAATGAATCAGATAAGTGCATGAAACTGCCCACAGGCGCATGCGTGAAGACGTATAGCACGATGCACTCCAGAAACCGGAAGCAGCGTCACACGCTATATCAAAGCACGTGCGCCGCGTTCCACAGACCGGAAGCGGCGTTGTGCAATGTTAAAGCGGGTGAGGGCACGGCACATGCGCAGAGGAACAATGTGAGCGAGAGGGCAGAAGGGAAGGAAACAAGCTGGGGATGTAACATACAAAGTAACACAAAAGAAAAAATGAAAAATTAATTGATCAATAACCATGATCACCATCAAAATTGTGAACAAGTTCTAAGCCAGTAAACAGGCAAAAGTGCAAAATGTGCATAAAAACAAACAAAAACAAAACAAAAACACAAACATGATAAAGTGCCTAAATCAAATCCATTATTCTATGCAATTCACGTGAACTTTACGCTGAACATTTATTATATTTTATTATATTTATTTTTTATATTTTTATACATTATTTATAAATTAAATATATTTCATACTTTTTATACTATATTTTTTGTATTTTTTATTTATTTGTTACTTTTTCATATATTATTTATATTTTTTATGTTCACTTTATAAAAATATATTCCATATTCAAATATTTAATCTCCTAAAACTATTCTATATCTTTTTAATGTTCTATTATTTTGTAGTATATATTTCTTTTAGTAAAAAAAAAAAAATAAAGGGGGGGGGGAGGTGGGAATTCTTCTGTCCTGTCGCCCACAAGATAAAAGGTCCGCACCAGAAACCAAGAGGAAGAAAAGTGGCAAATTATAATATATAATAAAAGCATAAAGGTCCAGGATTGTTCAACAGAGTCCGTCCATTCCAAAACTGCATATAGACAAAGAGTATCCCCCACTTCAGATCTAAAGGAAAATTCAGCAGATAATCCGGTAGGTGGCTAATCCAAATAAGTCCCAGGGGAAGAAAAAGGAGGAAGTATCCAGATATGTGCAGGAAAATAATCCAGTAAATGCTCGTGCAAAGAAAAACATCTGAAAAAAACATAGACAAAAAGAAGTGAGTAAAACAAACACTACATTACCCAGTGTAGAATCCAGTGAACAAAAGTTCTTCATTAAGACCCTGTGGAGTCAAACAATCTAAATTATAAATCCAGCGGGATTCAGCTTTAAGCATACGTGAAATCATGTGTGTCCCCCTAATGTTAGAGTAAACCTTTTCTAACCCAACCACCTGGAGACCATGGTACTTACCTCCATGGTGATCCAGAAAGTGTGTGGCCACAGAAGTGAGTGGTTTCTCCTTTTTCACCCTGTCATGATCGGCCAAGACTATATTTGATATATGCTGTTGAATTCGTTTTCGCGGTTCTTGTGAAGTCTGTACCACATACAGTTTCTTGCATGGGCAAATAATCGCATAAACAACATTTCTCGTGCGGCAGTTAACATATTGTTTAAGACATATAAGCTTTTGGCCATTTGTAAAGCAATCCTGGCCCAACATAAATTAACAAATGTTACATTGGCCACACGGATGTGTACCCTTCAGTTTAACGCCTCTTCCCAGTTTCCGTGTAGGGCGCTGGAAGTGACTCCGCACAAGTTGATCCTTCAAAGAAGGTGCCTTGCGTGCAATGATTTTAGGTTTGGTATCTACATAAGATACCAATTTCTGGTCTGTCGTGAGCAAATACCAGTGATTCTCCAGGATTCTGTAGAGTGCTGTCCACTGATTGTTAAAACGTGTAATGAGATGTATCTTTCCATCCCTAACTTTAAGTTTGGGAGTAACCAGCTGTGTCTGATCCGAGCCCTTTGCATCCTGATAAGCACGAGATATAAGCTTCTTAGGGTAACCTCTGTTTTGAAAACGTGAAGACAAATCAGCTGAGGCCACCTTGAAGTCAGTTACCTGGGTGCAATTACGCCGTAATCGAAGAAACTGGCCTTTCGGAATTCCCTTTTTCATATGTGCTGGATAAAAGCTCTGATAGTGAAGTAGACTGTTAGTGGCAGTGTTTTTTCGGAACAATGAAGTGATGATGCGCTCTTCCTCCTTGTGCAATTTTAAGTCCATAAAATCCACTATGTCCTCCGAGATATTATACGTTAAATGAATAGGATATTGTCAATGTAACGGAACCAGCCCACCACACATTCACGGAATAACGGCGACGGGTACATGAATGCCTCCTCCCACCACCCAAAAGAGGTAGGCGTACGAGGGTGCACAACGCGCCCCCATCGCCGTTCCAGACTCCTGCCTGTAAAAAGTCCGATCAAAAATAAAATAATTATGTTGTAAAGTAAACTCCAGGAGACTTACCAAAAATGCATGGTGGACTGGCTCCCCAAAGTCTGACCTCTCCAGAAAGTTGGTGATCGCTCCAGTGCCATCTTTATGTGCAATATTGGTATACAAGGATTCGACATCATAGGTGACCAATAATATATCAGGTGTAATTGGGACATGTTCCAGTACCTCAATCAAATGTAAGGAATCCCGCACATAGGAAGTTAGACCTAGAACCATAGATTGAAGAAAAAAGTCAACATAAGTATAGGCCTGTTCACACAGGCCACCAATGCCTGCCACGATTGGTCGCCCTGGAGGATTTTGAAGGTCTTTATGACTTTGGGGAGCATATAGAATGTCGGGATAATGGGTTGACTAACCTCCAAAAATTGGTATTTCTTTTTATTGATGATAAACATCTCCCGAGCTGTCTTCAGTAGCCGGTTCAATTTATTTTTAAAGACCAAAGTAGGGTCAGAGGGCAGAGGTGTATAGAAGGTCCTATTCTTAAGTTGTCTATTAGCTTCCTGTGTATATAGATCCATGTCCCATAGAACCACGTTTCCACCCTTATCGGCTTTCTTAATGACAAATGCAGAGTTTGCTTGTAGTTTTCATATGGTATCAGATTCTTGTTTGTCCAGATCTCTGCCATAAAGGGGATCAGGTTTAAGTTTACGTATTTCGTGCACGATAGCTTGAAAAAAGAGCTGGATATGAGGAAAGAGGTTTAGGGAAGGAGTCAATGAGGAGGGTTTATGCAAAGTGAAACACCTCCTATCTGTATCCGAGTCATTCTCTCATATGAGGTCCATGAGATCCATAAATGCATCACGTTCATCTTCCTCCAGATCATGTACAATTGATGGTTGGTCGTATAGAAGTTTGAAACATAATTGTCTGCAAAACAAATATGTGTCTTTAACAAATTCGAATTTATCCAAGACACTCATTGGAGAGAAGGAGAGTCCCTTTTCTAATACTGACTTTTCAAGGGGGGTCAAGTTGTGTGAGGACAGATTTACAACTTGGAGGGCATGGGCATAACACTGTTTAATATTGTTGAAGGCGTCTCTTCTTAAAGGGGGGATAACTGTTGCCCTTGCGGTGTTGGGGTCCTCTTTTTCTTGGATTTGCGTAGTCCCCTCCTTGTCCTCCGTCGTAGCTGGCCTCACTCTAGCTATTATCACTTGGTTCAGAGTGACCTCCTACATTCTTTTTTGATGGATATGTAGCATCACCGCTATTCTGGCTGTGCATATTGCCTGCATGTTTCCACTTAAAAACCTGTTTATTCTCAAAATCTGTTTTATCACGTTGAAATTTAGATTTCTTACCCAGCATGATCTCTTTGTCATATTTATCCAAAATATCCCTCAGTTTAGTGTAATAATTCTCCACTTTCATACTGTCCTGTAATGCCAATTTAGCTTCCAAACCGACCAGTCTTTGCTTTGTATGATGTAGAAACTCCCTATCATGTTCTATGAGCATTCCCATAAGGATCCTGGAGCATTGTGATACAGTGACTTGTGAAAGTATTTGGCCCCCTTGAACTTTTCGACCTTTTGCCACATTTCAGGTTTCAAACATAAAGATATAAAACAGTAATTTTTTGTGAAGAATCAACAACAAGTGAGACACAATTATGAAGTGGGACAAAATTTATTGGATATTTCAAACTTTGTTAACAAATAAAAAACTGAAAAATTGGGCGTGCAAAATTATTTAGCCCCTTTACTTTCAGTGCAGCAAACTCTATCCAGAAGTTCAGTGAGGAGCTCTGAATGATCCAATGTTGACCTAAATGACTAATGATGATACATAGAATCTACCTGTGTGTAATCAAGTCTCCGTATAAATGCACCTGCACTGTGATAGTCTCAGAGGTCAGTTTAAAGCGCAGAGAGCATCATGAAGACCAAGGAACACACCAGGCAGGTCCGAGATGCTGTTGTGGAGAAGTTTAAAGCCGGATTTGGATACAAAAAGATTTCCCAAGCTTTAAACATCCCAAGGAGCACTGTGCAAGTGATAATATTGAAATGGAAGGAGTATCAGACCACTGCAAATCTACCAAGACCTGGCCGCCCCCCAAAAAACTTTCAGCTCATACAAGGAGAGGACTGATCAGAGATGCAGCCAAGAGGTCCATGATCACTCTGGATGAACTGCAGAGATCTACAGCTTAGGTGGGACACTCTGTCCATAGGACAACAATCAGTCGCATACTGCACAAATCTGGCCTTTATGGAAGAGTGGCAAGAAGAAAGCCATTTTTTAAAGATATCCATAAAAAGTGTTGTTTAAAGTTTGCCACAAGCCATCTGGGAGACACACCAAACATGTGGAAGAAGGTGCTCTGGTCAGATGAAACCAAAATCGAACTTTTTGGCAACAATGCAAAACGTTATGTTTGGCATAAAAGCAACACAGCTCATCACCCTGAACACACCATCCCCACTGTCAAACATGGTGGTGGCAGCATCATGGTTTGGGCCTGCTTTTATTCAGCAGGGACAGGGAAGATGATTAAAATTTATGGGAAGATGTATGGAGCCAAATACAGGACCATTCTGGAAGAAAACCTGATGGAGTCTGAAAAAGACCTGAGACTGGGACGGAGATTTGTCTTCCAACAAGACAATGATCCAAAACATAAAGCAAAATCTACAATGGAATGGTTCACAAATAAACATATCCAGATGATAGAATGGCCAAGTCAAAGTCCAGACCTGAATCCTATAGAGAATCTGTAGAAAGAACTGAAAACTGCTGTTCACAAATGCTCTTCATCCAACCTCACTGAGCTCGAGCTGTTTTGCAAGGAGGAATGGGCAAAAATTTCAGTCTCTTGATGTGCAAAACTGATAGAGACATACCCCAAGCGACTTACAGCTGTAATCGCAGCAAAAGGTGGCGCTACAAAGTATTAACTTAAGGGGGCTGAATAATTTTGCACGCCCAATTTTTCAGTTTTTTATTTGTTAACAAAGTTTGAAATATCCAATAAATTTCGTTCCACTTCAGAATTGTGTCCCACATGTTGTTGATTCGCCACAAAAAATTACAGTTTTATATCTTTATGTTTGAAGCCTGAAATGTGGCAAAAGGTCGAAAAGTTCAAGGGGGCCAAATACTTTCACAAGGCACTGTAATCCCTGTTCCCAGGCGTTTTTGAATTCAGGGGAAACCTCCCAAGCCGGAACCTTCTGTACCCTCAGACCCATTGGAATAATGGAGCATCTCATATATTCCTCTAAACTCTTGACATTCCACCAAACCCTGGAAAATAACTTGTGTGCTTCAGTCAGTTTTCTGGTGAGTGCCCTAAAGTCACCACCATCCTCCAAATCTCCAATGTTCTGGAACACAGCAGAAACCTATGAGTTCCAAGAGGCCTCCCTCTCCTCTACATGTAAAGCCATCATAATAAACCACAAAGCGAAAAGTCAACAACGTAGTTAAGGGTGCCACACCCAGAAAAGGAGTGCATGAACACACCACTGAAAAGTCCTATTATTTTTAATTTTTTTGTAGGTGTCATAGAAGAGAGCTTGGTAAGCAACGTTTGCCTATTTTGGCGAAACAATGGCAACTTCCGTACAATGTGTTTAAATGTAAAATAATGCACTTGGGGAGAATGAACTTTATATCTGAGTATCCCATTGGCAATTCTGTGCTATCCAGGACTTTACCACAGAAGGATCTAGGGGGATTCAAAATGAGTGCACAGTGTGGGCAGCCAGCTGGGAAAGCAAGTCGGATGCTTTGCTGTATAGCTAGATTTGGAAGAGAGAGATTGTGATCCTGCTTTAAGACCCCAAAAAGTCATAGATGAAGTGGAACAGGTGCAAAAACGGGATACAAAAATGGTGGAGGGTCTGAAGCATAAAACATATTAGGAGAGACAAAGAACTTAGGGGGTAATTTATGACCAGATATACACCACTTTTGTGGCGCATATCTGGTGCTGATTCTGTTGCACACCATGATAAGACAGAATCTGCGACTTTTCTGTGCTCACGTCACGCCTAATGTTGGTCTCCCTGAGATCAGCTATTGTTTTGTTTGAGATTTTTTTCTGTGCAGAAATTGACCTGCCACACTGATCTCAAAATAAATAGCATGTCAATCATGTTTGTGTTTTTAGCAGCGGATCTTTTCGATGTAATGGTGAGGTATGTGGCAAAATCAAGTCTCCAACAAAATCTGTAATTAGGCATTGCAGATTTTGGTCTGGATATGCTGCAGAAATGCACATAATTCAGCACGGAAATTCTGACCAGCAGATGTTGGGAAATCTACAGTAGAGAATTTAAACAATCCTGGGATAACCACATCACTATCCTATAAGATAAGTAATAATATAAGGGTAGACTAGTTGGACCTTATGGTATTTTTCTTGCTGTCAATCGTCTATGTTTCTATGTTTTTGCATGGAATTCTTTTCAATCTTTTTTTCCCACACAGTCCTCCAAAGAAAATGACATGACAGGGGGCACACAAAATCTCAATTTAAGAAATGACAGGTGTTAAAACACTGTATGAGTAAAAACATCTCAAAATCAGCTAGAAAAACCCCTTATCCAGTTGGGCATTTTTTATGCTTTTTTTTGGGCCATGAACAAAAGTGTGAAGAAACCTAATATTGGACACATGAATAGAGGTTTTCACAGTCCTTTGCTGTTAGCCTTGGGTTGTGCTTTTGGAGTGCTCTTAACAATGTAGAGTAGCAACAGATCTAAAATTTAACATTTTTAGATAATTGGACTGATGTACAGCCAAGTCCTTAGCAATGTTTTTGTAGCCTTTCTCAGCTGTATAGAAAAAAAAAACACCTTCAAACAATCATCAAAAATGTTTTTTTTAAGCTTCCAAAAAATGGCCACGGGTATTAGAAAGCCTAATTCAACCTACAATTGTATCTGTTATACAAAATGCACATGTAATCAGTGTATATAAACTGTATATAAATATGAACTAGAATGCGCTTTTAAAAAGCAGAAGAATAGGAAGTAAAACATCTTGAGGATGTATACACAATATTGGGCACAGTAAATACTGGATAGGAAAAGAAAACCAGTTTTAAACAATAGCAGGAAAATTAATTTTCATTTTGAGAGGCAGTGTCTAAACAATCTCTTGCCTATCCTGCCATATAGCTATTCTAAAACCTTTCAGCAATTCTAGTGAAATGTCTTAAAATCAATAGCAATTTATCCTCTTTTTAAACCCCAAGCAACAAAAGTAAATAATACTGTCACCTCAAGTGTGCCTGCAGAACATGGTCACAAAACAGTCTTGCCACTATAATACAACTCTCTGCGGCTCTAGATCTATGCCAGCTTTGCTGATTGTATTGGCTTTCATCAGGGACAAATATTTCAGAAGTATTCACAAATAGGTCAAGTTCCATGCTGCGGCACAAGCTATAAATTTACAAGCTCAAAATTAAAGGAATTTTTCAGTTTACTGAGCAGAATTTTAAACAAAAAATAAAAATCATATAAGCTGCCAAAGTAAATAGAAAAGCCTATGTCATTTAAACACTTAGATATATTAGTTTTAAAAATGTTACATTTCTTTACACAAAACATTTTTTAAAACTAATATATATGTGTTCAAATGAAATAGGTTTTCTTTGTGTTGTTTTCTAATGTTAAGTTTTAAAGGTGTAATGTTAAGTGAGTAAATGATTAATGAATTATTTTCAATATTATGTTAGCCTTTGTTTACACCCAGCAGATTTGTTGGTAAAAGTTCTATGACTATCACATCTAAGATGGCAGGTAACAATCCCCGAAGGAAGACAACAACAGAAGTGAACCAGAGATCCAACAGCTCCAGTTCTAACGCCTCCACAGCAACAATTGTCTACCTGAGGTCAGAATAGAAGATCTGGAAGGAAGGTCTATATCTAGCTAGAGATGGCCCGAACTATCCGCCGGCGAACAGTTCCCGGCGAACATAGCCTGTTCGCGTTCGCCTCAACGGGCGAACCATTGCGATGTTCGGTCCGCCCCCTATACATCATCATTGAGCAAACTTTGACCCTGTACCTCACAGTCAGCAGACACATTCCAGCCAATCAGAAGCATACCCTCCCTCCCAGACCCTCCCATCTCCTGAACAGCATCCATTTTAGATTCATTCGGAATTTGCAGTCTTAGTGAGAGGAGAGAGAGTGTAGTTGCTGCTGATTTAATAGGAAAATTGATAGCTAGGCTAGTGAATTCAGTGTCCACTCCAGTCCTGAATGACTCATCTGATCTCTGCTGTAAGGACAGCCTCCTGACAGCACCCCAAAAAGCCCTTTTTAGGGCTGCAACATTAGTCTGCTTTTTTTTCTCTCCATATACATATTGCAGTTGCCTGGCCTGCCTGTGTGTGAGGAGCTGAGGAGTGAGGAGTGTGCCTACTGCCAGTGCCCACCGCTGTCATCCCATGTGGCACAGGACTTTGCATCAAAAAAGGCATTTAATTTTTACACTTTAATCTAAGGTTAGTTGCCTGCCAGTGTGTCAGGCTGACTTCCACTGACTGTAGTGTGCCCACTGCCAGTGCCCACCACTCATACCGGCTGGCACAGGACTTTGCATCAAAAAAGGCATTTAATTTTTACACTTTAGTGTAATTTCAGTTGCTTGCCTGCTGCTAGTGTGTGTCAGGCTGACTTCCACTGACTATAGTGTGCCCACTGCCAGTGCCCACCCCTGTCATCCCGTGTGGCACAGGACTTTGCATCAAAAAAAGGCATTTAATTTTTACACTTTAGTGTAATTTCAGTTGCTTGCCTGCTGCCAGTGTGTGTCAGGCCGACTTCCACTGACTGTAGTGTGCCCACTGCCAGTGCCCACCCCTGTCATCCCGTGTGGCACAGGACTTTGCATCAAAAAAGGCATTTAATTTTTACACTTTAGTGTAATTTCAGTTGCTTGCCTGCTGCTAGTGTGTGTCAGGCCTACTTCCACTGACTGTAGTGTGCCCACTGCCAGTGCCAACCACTGATACCGGGTGGCACAGTAACTTGCCGATAAATAAGGCATTTAATTTTTACACTAGTCTAATTTCAGTTGCTTGCCTGCTGCTAGTGTGTGTCAGGCCGACTTCCACAGACTGTAGTGTGCCCACTGCCAGTGCCAACCACTGATACCGGGTGGCACAGTAGCTTGCCGATAAATAAGGCATTTAATTTTTACACAGTCTAATTTCAGTTGCTTGCCTGCTGCCAGTGTGTGTCAGGCCCACTTCCACAGACTGTAGTGTGCCCACTGCCAGTGCCAACCACTGATACCGGGTGGCACAGTAGCTTGCCGATAAATAAGGCATTTCATTTTTAGACAGTAGTCTAAATTCAGTTGCTTGCCTGCTGCCAGTGTGTGTCAGGCCCACTTCCACAGACTGTAGTGTGCCCACTGCCAGTGCCCACCACTGATACCGGTTGGCACAGTACCTAGCATGCGTAGTACCACTTATGTAAAAAAAAATGACAGGCAGAGGCAGGCCACCCCGCAGGGGCCGTCGTGGTGCTGTGATTTCCACTGTCCCTGGAATAATGCCCAGTGTTCAGAGGCCACGTACCCTGAACCGGAAAAATTCTGAGGACATAGTTGACTGGCTTAGATAGGACACCCAATCTTCAACAGCTTCCGCTAAGAACCTTGACGCACCATTCTCCTCCAGCTCAGCTTCGGTCACCTGCTCTCAAGTTACCACGCACCCGCCCGCCGCCGCCACCACCACCACTACCACCACAGCCACCACAGCCGCTTCACTTGATCCGTCAGAGGAGTTATTTACACATCAGTTGGATGCAATTAGTGATGCGCAACCATTTTTGCCAGATGATGTAGATTACAGGGATATGTCTCAGTCAGGCAGGATTACACACATGGACGTACAGTGTGATGATGATGATGATGATGTTGTACCCGCTTCTGCTTCCTTTGCTGAGGTGTCAGATACAAGTAAAGCGGTTGATGATGACGATGTGTCCACGGATGCCACGTGGGTGCCTGCTCGAAGAGAAGAAGAGGGGGAAAGTTCAGAAAGGGAGACAGAGAGAATGAGGAGACGAGTTGGAAGCAGGGGAGGTCGTCGCAAGGACTTAGTGGCACAGTCAGACAGCATGTATCGGCACCTGGGGTCAGCCAGACAGCACGCCAGTCAACGCATGCTGTTGCCACCACCAGAATGCCGTCATTGCAATGCTCAGCAGTGTGGCATTTTTTTTTTGTGTGTCTGCCTCTGATAACAGCAATGCCATTTGCAACCTGTGCCAAAAGAAACTGAGTCGTGGGAAGTCCAACACCCACCTTGGTACAACTGCTTTGCGAAGGCACATGATCTCACATCACAAACGCCTATGGGATCAACACTAGAGATGAGCGAACACCTGGATGTTCGGGTTCGAGAGGTTCGGCCGAACTTCCGGAAAATGTCCGGGTTCGTGATCCGAACTCAACCCGAACTTCATCCCGAACCCGAACCCCATAGAAGTCAATGGGGACCCGAACTTTTGGGCACTAAAAAGCCTGTAAAAGACTCCCGGAAATGGCTAGAGGGCTGCAAAAGGCAGCAAAATGTAGGTAAATCCCCTGCAAACAAATGTAGATAGGGAAATAAATTAAAATAAAATAAAATAAATAAAAATTAACCAATATCAATTGGAGAGAGGCCCAACAGCAAGGAATCATGCGTCATATCATCCACCACTGGAGAAGGCCACTCTCATTTATTTGGGACCAGCACCCAGACAGAGGATACAGGTCCCACAGCAAGGAATCATGCATCATATCAACCACCACCGGAGATGGCACTCTCATGTATTTTGGACCAGCACCCAGACAGAGGATACAGGTCCCACAGCAAGGAATCATGCGTCATATCAACCACCACCGGAGAAGGCCACTCTCATGTATTTTGGACCAGCACCCAGACAGAGGATACAGGTCCCACAGCAAGGAATCATGCGTCATATCAACCACCACCGGAGAAGGCCACTCTCATTTATTTTGGACCAGCACCCAGACAGAGGATACAGGTCCCACAGCAAGAATCATGCCTCATATCAACCACCACGGAGAAGGCCACTCTCATTTATTTTGGACCAGCACCCAGACAGAGGATACAGGTCCCACAGCAAGGAATCATGCCTCATATCAACCACCAACGGAGAAGGCCACTCTCATTTATTTTGGACCAGCACCCAGACAGAGGATACAGGTCCCACAGCAGGAATCATGCCTCATATCAACCACCAACGGAGAAGGCCACTCTCATTTATTTCGGACCAGCACCCAGACAGAGGATACAGGTCCCACAGCAAGGAATCATGCGTCATATCAGCCACCACCGGAGAAGGCCACTCTCATTTATTTTGGACCAGCACCCAGACAGAGGAGAGAGGTCCCACATCAAGGAATCATGCGTCATATCAACCCCCACCGGAGAAGGCCACTCTCATTTATTTTGGACCAGCACCCAGACAGAGGAGATAGGTCCCACAGCAAGGAATCATGCCTCATATCAACCACCAACGGAGAAGGCCACTCTCATTTATTTCGGCCCAGCACCCAGACAGAGGATACAGGTCCCACAGCAAGGAATCATGCGTCATATCAACCACCACCGGAGAAGGCCACTCTCATTTATTTTGGACCAGCACCCAGACAGAGGGAGAGGTCCCACAGCAAGGAATCATGCGTCATATCAACCCCCACAGGAGAAGGCCACTCTCATTTATTTTGGACCAGCACCCAGACAGAGGATACAGGTCCCACAGCAAGGAATCATGCCTCATATCAACCACCAACGGAGAAGGCCACTCTCATTTATTTCGGACCAGCACCCAGACAGAGGATACAGGTCCCACAGCAAGGAATCATGCCTCATATCAACCACCAACTGAGAAGACCACTCTCATTTATTTCGGCCCAGCACCCAGACAGAGGATACAGGTCCCACAGCAAGGAATCATGCCTCATATCAACCACCAACTGAGAAGACCACTCTCATTTATTTTGGACCAGCACCCAGACAGAGGATACAGGTCCCACAGCAAGGAATCATGCCTCATATCAACCACCAACGGAGAAGGCCACTCTCATTTATTTCGGCCCAGCACCCAGACAGAGGATACAGGTCCCACAGCAAGGAATCATGCGTCATATCAACCACCACCGGAGAAGGCCACTCTCATGTATTTTGGACCAGCACCCAGACAGAGGAGAGAGGTCCCACATCAAGGAATAAGGCGTCATATCAACCCCCACCGGAGAAGGCCACTCTCATTTATTTTGGACCAGCACCCAGACAGAGGAGATAGGTCCCACAGCAAGGAATCATGCCTCATATCAACCACCAACGGAGAAGGCCACTCTCATTTATTTCGGCCCAGCACCCAGACAGAGGATACAGGTCCCACAGCAAGGAATCATGCGTCATATCAACCACCACCGGAGAAGGCCACTCTCATGTATTTTGGACCAGCACCCAGACAGAGGAGAGAGGTCCCACATCAAGGAATCATGCGTCATATCAACCCCCACCGGAGAAGGCCACTCTCATTTATTTTGGACCAGCACCCAGACAGAGGATACAGGTCCCACAGCAAGGAATCATGCGTCATATCAACCACCACCGGAGAAGGCCACTCTCATGTATTTTGGACCAGCACCCAGACAGAGGAGAGAGGTTTTCACAGCAGAGAATCATGCATTTAGATCACCCACCACAGGAGTAGGCCACCATTTAAAGGGACCCCGGCAACCATGTCAGATGGCACAAACATCAGCTTCACATCACCCAGCACAAGAGAAGGCCACTTTGAGAGACTTTGACCCCTGCACCCAGACGGAGGAGAGAGGTTTTCACAACAGAGAATCATGCATTTAGATCACCCAGCACAAGAGAAGGCCACTTTGAGAGACTTTTACCCCTGCACCAGACGGAGGAGAGAGGTCCCACAGCAGAGATTCAGGCATTTATATCAGCCAGAACAGGAGAAGGCCGCCTTCAGTGACTTAGGCCTTAGCACCGACACAGAGGAGACAGGTCAGATAGCACAAGCATCAGTTTCACATCAACCACCACAGGAGAAGGGCACTTTTAGAGACTTTGACCCCTGCACCCAGAAAGAGGAGAGAGGTCCCACAGCAGAGAATCAGGCATCATGTCAACCACCACAGGAGAGGCCACCTTTTGTTTATTTGACCCCTGCACCCAGAAAGAGGAGAGAGGTCCCACAGCAGTGAATCAGGCATTTATATCAGCCACCACAGGAGAAGGCCGCTTTCAGTGACTTTGGCCCCCTGCACCCACACAAAGGAGACATGTCAGACAGCACAAGTATAACATTCATATCACCCAGCACAGGAGAAGGACACTTTCATGTACTTTGGCCCGGCACCCAGACAGAGGAAGGTTCATTCAACTCTGGGTTGCACCCCAAGATCCTACTTAATTTCAAAAATTGATTTTCAATGAAGAAGTGGCCAGGAGTACAAGACAACATGGTTTAAGGCAGTTATTAAGGACTACTCTGCACAAGGGAGGGTCAGGTCTTGTGGGATCCATGCCTGGTTCATTTTTATAAACGTCAGCTTGTCCACGTTGGCTGCGGACAGGCGGCTGCGTTTGTCAGTAATGACGCCCCTGCCGTGCTGAATACACGTTCAGATAAAACGCTGGCCGCCGGGCAGGCCAGCACCTCAAGGCATAACATGCTAATTCTGGCCACGTGGACAATTTGGAAACCCAGAAGTTGAATGGGGCCGAACCATCCGTCAGTATGTGGAGTTGTGTGCAGATGTACTGTTCAACCATGTTAGTGAAATGTTGCCTCCTGCTAACACGTTCCGTATCAGGTGGTGGGGCAGTTAGCTGTGGCGTGGAGACAAAACTTTTCCACATTTCTGCCATGCTAACCCTGCCCTCAGAGGAGCTGGCCGTGACACTGCTGCGTGGGCGACCTCTAGCTCCTCCTCTGCCTTGGCCTTGGCCTTCCACCTGTTCCCCTGTGACAGTTGGGAATGCTCTCAGGAGCGCGTCTACCAGTGTGCGCTTGTACTCGCGCATCTTCCTATCACGCTCCAGTGCAGGAAGTAAAGTGGGCACATTGTCTTTGTACCGTGGATCCAGCAGGGTGGCCACCCAGTAGTCAGCACACGTTAAAATGTGGGCAACTCTGCTGTCGTTGCGCAGGCACTGCAGCATGTAATCGCTCATGTGTGCCAGGCTCCCCAGAGGTAAGGACAAGCTGTCCTCTGTGGGAGGCGTATCGTCATCATCCTCTGTATCCCCCAGCCACGCACCAGGGATGTGCCTGCGCTGTGCTGGGTGCCACCCCGCTGTGAACCTGCTTCATCCTCATCCTCCTCCACCTCCTCCTCATCCTCCTCATCCTCCAGTAGTGGTCCCTGGCTGGCCACATTTGTACCTGCCCTCTGCTGTTGCAAAAACCTCCCTCTGAGCCACTTCTAACAGACTGGCCTGAAAGTGCTAAAAACGACCTGTCATCCTCCTCCTCCTCCTCCTGGCCCTGGCCCACCTCCTCTTCCATCATCGCCCTAAGCGTTTTCTCTAGGAGACATAGAATTGGTATCGTCACGCTGATAACTGTGGCATCGCCACTGGCCATGTTGGTGGCGTACTCTAAACAGCGCAACAGGGCACACAGGTCTCGCATGGAGGCCCAATCATTGGTGGTGAAGTGGTGCTGTTCCGCAGTGCGACTGACTCGTGCGTGCTGCAGCTGAAACTCCACTATGGCCTGCTGCTGCTCGCACAGTCTCTCCAGCATGTGCAAGGTGGAGTTCCACCGGGTGGGCACGTCGCATATTAGGCGGTGAGCGGGAAGGCCGAAGTTCCGCTGTAGCGCTGACAGGCGAGCAGCGGCAGGATGTGAACGCCGGAAGCGCGCACAGACGGCCCGCACTTTATGCAGCAGCTCTGACATGTCTGGGTAGTTGTGAATGAACTTTTGCACCACCAAATTCAGCACATGCGCCAGGCAAGGGATGTGCGTCAAACCGGCTAGTCCCAGAGCTGCCACGAGATTTCGCCCATTATCGCACACCACCAGGCCGGGCTTGAGGCCCACCGGCAGCAACCACTGGTCGGTCTGTTGTTCAATACCCCGCCACAACTCCTGCGCGGTGTGGGGCCTGTCCCCAAACATATGAGTTTCAGAATGGCCTGCTGACGTTTACCCCGGGCTGTGCTGAAGTTGGTGGTGAAGGTGTGTGGCTGACTGGATGAGCTGGTGGAAGCAGAGGAGGAGGAGGAGGAAGCCGAGTAGGAGGAGGAGGCTACAGGAGGCAAAGAATGATGCCCTGTGATCCTTGGCGGCGGAAGGACGTGCGCCAAGGAACTCTCCGCCTGGGGCCCAGCCGCCACTACATTTACCCAGTGTGCAGTTAGGGAGATATAGCGTCCCTGGCCGTGCTTACTGGTCCACGTATCTGTGGTTAGGTGGACCTTGCCACAAATGGCGTTGCGCAGTGCACACTTGATTTTATCGGACACTTGCATGTGCAGGGAAGGCACGGCTGTCTTGGAGAAGTAGTGGCGGCTGGGAACCACATACTGGGGGACAGCCATGGCCATCAGCTGTTTGAAGCTGTCTGTGTCCACTCAGCCGGAATGACAGCATTTCAAAGGCCAGTAGTTTAGAAATGCTGGCATTCAGGCCAAGGGCTCGAGGGTGACTAGGTGGGAATTTGCGCTTCCTCTCAAAGGTTTGAGAGATGGAGAGCTGAACGCTGCTGTGTGAAATAGTGGAGACGCTAGGTGACGGTGGCGGTGGTGGTGGTGGTGTCGGTGGCACATCCTCTGTTTGCTGCTCGGCAGGTGGCAACATTCCTCTCGAGGCGGAAGCCGAGGCAGCAGCGCTAAAGGGAGCAGGGGAGCCTGAGCGGTTCCTTGTTTTTAAGGTGTGTACTCCACTGCAGTTCATGCTTTGCATGTAGATGCCTGATCATGCAGGTGGTGCTCAGGTTAAGAACGTCAATGCCTCGCCTCAGGGTCTGATGGCACAGCGTGCAAACCACTCTGGTCTTGTCCTCAGCACATTGTTTGAAGAAGTGCCATGCCAGGGAACTCCTTGAAGATGCCTTTGGGGTGCTGGGTCCCTGTTGGCGCTGGCCAATAGCAGGCGAACTCTCTGGACGGCGGCTGTTCTGCTTTTGCCCCCTGCTCCCTCTTTGGCTTCGCTGTTGTCTCGGTCTCACCACTGCCTCTTCCTCTGAACTATTTAAGTCAGCGGCACGACCTTCAGTCCATGTGGGGTCTAAGACCTCATCGTCCTCTGCATCGTCTTCCACCCAGTCTTCCTCCCTGACCTCCTCCTGTTCAGTCTGCACACTGCAATAAGACGCGGCAGTGGGCACCTGTGTTTCGTCATCATCAGACACTCGGTCACTCTGCTGTGGTGGTATTCCCATGTCCTCATCATCTGGATACATAAGTGGTTGTAGCGTCAGTGCATGGAATGTCTTCCACCGCTGGGGAAGGGATAGGTGGACGCCCCTGGAAAACCGTGGGAGCAGAGTCTTCAAACAGAAGAAGAGACTGCTGCATAACTTGAGGCTCAGCCAGTTTCCCTGATATGCATGGGGGTGATGTGACAGACTGATGGGCTTGGTTTTCAGGTGCCACCTGTGCGCTTTCCGCAGAAGACTGGGCGGAAGACAATGTGGTGAACGTGCTGGAAGCACTGTCGGCCACCCAATCGACTAATGCCTGTACCTGCTCAGGCCTTACCATCCTCATAACGGCATTGGGCCCCACCAAATATCGCTGTAAATTCTGCCGGCTACTTGAGGGAGTTGTTTCACTACTTTGTGCGCCTGAGGCCGAACGGCCACGTCCTCTGCCAGCAACAGAGGCTCCACGGACACCACCACGACCGCGTCCTCGTCCCTTAATAGAATGTTTCCTCATTGTTGCGATTCAACTCGCACCACAATAAAATATATTATTTTTTAGCCCCAAAATTCCCACACTGGAAGATATAATTCCTTTTTCCGGTATTAATTACAAGAACACTGCTGCTAATTGGACACCAGATTTTTTATAATGCTAGTTTTGGTACATAGATTCCCACACGGGGAAATATAATTCCTTTTAGAGGAGTGAAAACGTGAGGCCTAGTTTTTCTGGTCTAACAAACACCAGATTGATTAAATTGGCCTTTTTTTCAGCAAAATTACAACACTGGACAATAATGCCTTTGGCGGTATTAATTACAAGAACACTGCTGCTAATTGGACACCAGATTTTTATAATGCTAGTTTTGGTACATAGATCCCCACACGGGGAAATATAATTCCTTTTTAGAGGAGTGAAAACGTGAGGCCGAGTTTTTCTGGTCTAACAAACACCAGATTGATTAAATTGGCCTTTTTTCAGCAAAATTACAACACTGGACAATAATGCCTTTTGGCGGTATTAATTACAAGAACACTGCTGCTAATTGGACACCAGATTTTTTATAATGCTAGTTTTGGTACATAGATCCCCACACGGGAAATATAATTCCTTTTAGAGGAGTGAAAACGTGAGGCCTAGTTTTTCTGGTCTAACAAACACCAGATTGATTAAATTGGCCTTTTTTTCAGCAAAATTACAACACTGGACAATAATGCCTTTGGCGGTATTAATTACAAGAACACTGCTGCTAATTGGACACCAGATTTTTTATAATGCTAGTTTTGGTACATAGATCCCCACACGGGGAAATATAATTGCTTTTAGAGGAGTGAAAACGTGAGGCCTAGTTTTTCTGGTCTAACAAACACCAGATTGATTAAATTGGCCTTTTTTTCAGCAAAATTACAACACTGGACAATAATGCCTTTTGGCGGTATTAATTACAAGAACACTGCTGCTAATTGGACACCAGATTTTTTATAATGCTAGTTTTGGTACATAGATCCCCACACGGGGAAATATAATTCCTTTTAGAGGAGTGAAAACGTGAGGCCGAGTTTTTCTGGTCTAACAAACACCAGATTGATTAAATTGGCCTTTTTTTCAGCAAAATTACAACACTGGACAATAATGCCTTTTGGCGGTATTAATTACAAGAACACTGCTGCTAATTGGACACCAGATTTTTATAATGCTAGTTTTGGTACATAGATCCCCACACGGGGAAATATAATTCCTTTTTAGAGGAGTGAAAACGTGAGGCCGAGTTTTTCTGGTCTAACAAACACCAGATTGATTAAATTGGCCTTTTTTCAGCAAAATTACAACACTGGACAATAATGCCTTTGGCGGTATTAATTACAAGAACACTGCTGCTAATTGGACACCAGATTTTTATAATGCTAGTTTTGGTACATAGATTCCCACACGGGAAATATAATTCCTTTTACAGGAGTGAAAACGTGAGGCCTAGTTTTTCTGGTCTAACAAACACCAGATTGATTAAATTGGCCTTTTTTCAGCAAAATTACAACACTGGACAATAATGCCTTTTGGCGGTATTAATTACAAGAACACTGCTGCTAATTGGACACCAGATTTTTATAATGCTAGTTTTGGTACATAGATCCCCACACGGGAAATATAATTCCTTTTAGAGGAGTGAAAACGTGAGGCCTAGTTTTTCTGGTCTAACAAACACCAGATTGATTAAATTGGCCTTTTTTCAGCAAAATTACAACACTGGACAATAATGCCTTTGGCGGTATTAATTACAAGAACACTGCTGCTAATTGGACACCAGATTTTATAATGCTAGTTTTGGTACATAGATCCCCACACGGGGAAATATAATTGCTTTTTAGAGGAGTGAAAACGTGAGGCCTAGTTTTTCTGGTCTAACAAACACCAGATTGATTAAATTGGCCTTTTTTCAGCAAAATTACAACACTGGACAATAATGCCTTTTGGCGGTATTAATTACAAGAACACTGCTGCTAATTGGACACCAGATTTTTTATAATGCTAGTTTTGGTACATAGATCCCCACACGGGGAAATATAATTGCTTTTTAGAGGAGTGAAAACGTGAGGCCTAGTTTTTCTGGTCTAACAAACACCAGATTGATTAAATTGGCCTTTTTCAGCAAAATTACAACACTGGACAATAATGCCTTTGGCGGTATTAATTACAAGAACACTGCTGCTAATTGGACACCAGATTTTTTATAATGCTAGTTTTGGTACATAGATCCCCACACGGGGAAATATAATTCCTTTTAGAGGAGTGAAAACGTGTAGGCCTAGTTTTTCTGGTCTAACAAACACCAGATTGATTAAATTGGCCTTTTTTCAGCAAAATTACAACACTGGACAATAATGCCTTTGGCGGTATTAAATACAAGAACACTGCTGCAATTGGACACCAGATTTTTATAATGCTAGTTTTATATATAGATCCCTCACATCGGGAAATATAATTCCTTTTAGAGGAGTGAAAACGTGAGGTCGTAGTTTTTCTGGTCTAACAAACTCCAGATTGATTAAATTGGCCTTTTTTTCACCAAAATTACAACACTGGACAATAATGCCCTTTGGCGGTATTAATTACAAGAACACTGCTGCTAATTGGACACCAGATTTTTTATAATGCTAGTTTTGGTACATAGATCCCCACACGGGAAATATAATTCCTTTTAGAGGAGTGAAAACGTGAGGCCGTAGTTTTTCTGGTCTAACAAACACCAGATTGATTAAATTGGCCTTTTTTTCAGCAAAATTACAACACTGGACAATAATGCCTTTGGCGGTATTAATTACAAGAACACTGCTGCTAATTGGACACCAGATTTTTTATAATGCTAGTTTTGGTACATAGATCCCCACACGGGGAAATATAATTCCTTTTTAGAGGAGTGAAAACGTGAGGCCGAGTTTTTCTGGTCTAACAAACACCAGATTGATTAAATTGGCCTTTTTTTCAGCAAAATTACAACACTGGACAATAATGCCTTTGACGGTATTAATTACAAGAACACTGCTGCTAATTGGACACCAGATTTTTTATAATGCTAGTTTTGGTACATAGATCCCCACACGGGGAAATATAATTCCTTTTAGAGGAGTGAAAACGTGAGGCCTAGTTTTTCTGGTCTAACAAACACCAGATTGATTAAATTGGCCTTTTTTTCAGCAAAATTACAACACTGGACAATAATGCCTTTGGCGGTATTAATTACAAGAACACTGCTGCTAATTGGACACCAGATTTTTATAATGCTAGTTTTGGTACATAGATCCCCACACGGGAAATATAATTGCTTTTAGAGGAGTGAAAACGTGAGGCCTAGTTTTTCTGGTCTAACAAACACCAGATTGATTAAATTGGCCTTTTTTCAGCAAAATTACAACACTGGACAATAATGCCTTTGGCGGTATTAATTACAAGAACACTGCTGCTAATTGGACACCAGATTTTTTATAATGCTAGTTTTGGTACATAGATCCCCACACGGGAAATATAATTCCTTTTAGAGGAGTGAAAACGTGAGGCCTAGTTTTTCTGGTCTAACAAACACCAGATTGATTAAATTGGCCTTTTTTTCAGCAAAATTACAACACTGGACAATAATGCCTTTGGCGGTATTAATTACAAGAACACTGCTGCTAATTGGACACCAGATTTTTTATAATGCTAGTTTTGGTACATAGATCCCCACACGGGAAATATAATTCCTTTTTAGAGGAGGAAAACGTGAGGCCTAGTTTTTCTGGTCTAACAAACACCAGATTGATTAAATTGGCCTTTTTTTCAGCAAAATTACAACACTGGACAATAATGCCTTTGGCGGTATTAATTACAAGAACACTGCTGCTAATTGGACACCAGATTTTTTATAATGCTAGTTTTGGTACATAGATTCCCACACGGGGAAATATAATTCCTTTTAGAGGAGTGAAAACGTGAGGCCTAGTTTTTCTGGTCTAACAAACACCAGATTGATTAAATTGGCCTTTTTTTCAGCAAAATTACAACACTGGACAATAATGCCTTTGGCGGTATTAATTACAAGAACACTGCTGCTAATTGGACACCAGATTTTTTATAATGCTAGTTTTGGTACATAGATTCCACACGGGAGATATAATTCCTTTTACAGGAGTAAAACGTGAGGCCTAGTTTTTCTGGTCTAACAAACACCAGATTGATTAAATTGGCCTTTTTTCAGCAAAATTACAACACTGGACAATAATGCCTTTTGGCGGTATTAATTACAAGAACACTGCTGCTAATTGGACACCAGATTTTTTATAATGCTAGTTTTGGTACATAGATCCCCACACGGGAAATATAATTCCTTTTTAGAGGAGTGAAAACGTGAGGCCTAGTTTTTCTGGTCTAACAAACACCAGATTGATTAAATTGGCCTTTTTTTCAGCAAAATTACAACACTGGACAACAATGCCTTTTGGCGGTATTAATTACAAGAACACTGCTGCTAATTGGACACCAGATTTTTATAATGCTAGTTTTGGTACATAGATCCCCACACGGGGAAATATAATTCCTTTTAGAGGAGTGAAAACGTGAGGCCTAGTTTTTCTGGTCTAACAAACACCAGATTGATTAAATTGGCCTTTTTTCAGCAAAATTACAACACTGGACAATAATGCCTTTTGGCGGTATTAATTACAAGAACACTGCTGCTAATTGGACACCAGATTTTTTATAATGCTAGTTTTGGTACATAGATCCCCACACGGGGAAATATAATTCCTTTTAGAGGAGTGAAAACGTGAGGCCTAGTTTTTCTGGTCTAACAAACACCAGATTGATTAAATTGGCCTTTTTTTCAGCAAAATTACAACACTGGACAATAATGCCTTTTGGCGGTATTAATTACAAGAACACTGCTGCTAATTGGACACCAGATTTTTATAATGCTAGTTTTGGTACATAGATCCCCACACGGGGAAATATAATTCCTTTTAGAGGAGTGAAAACGTGAGGCCTAGTTTTTCTGGTCTAACAAACACCAGATTGATTAAATTGGCCTTTTTTTCAGCAAAATTACAACACTGGACACAATGCCTTTTGGCGGTATTAATTACAAGAACACTGCTGCTAATTGGACACCAGATTTTTTATAATGCTAGTTTTGGTACATAGATCCCCACACGGGGAAATATAATTCCTTTTAGAGGAGTGAAAACGTGAGGCCTAGTTTTTCTGGTCTAACAAACACCAGATTGATTAAATTGGCCTTTTTTTCAGCAAAATTACAACACTGGACAATAATGCCTTTTACGGTATTAATTACAAGAACACTGCTGCTAATTGGACACCAGATTTTATAATGCTAGTTTTGGTACATAGATCCCCACACGGGGAAATATAATTCCTTTTAGAGGAGTGAAAACGTGAGGCCTAGTTTTTCTGGTCTAACAAACACCAGATTGATTAAATTGGCCTTTTTTCAGCAAAATTACAACACTGGACAATAATGCCTTTTGGCGGTATTAATTACAAGAACACTGCTGCTAATTGGACACCAGATTTTTTATAATGCTAGTTTTGGTACATAGATCCCCACACGGGGAAATATAATTCCTTTTAGAGGAGTGAAAACGTGAGGCCTAGTTTTTCTGGTCTAACAAACACCAGATTGATTAAATTGGCCTTTTTTTCAGCAAAATTACAACACTGGACAATAATGCCTTTGGCGGTATTAATTACAAGAACACTGCTGCTAATTGGACACCAGATTTTTATAATGCTAGTTTTGGTACATAGATCCCCACACGGGGAAATATAATTGCTTTTAGAGGAGTGAAAACGTGAGGCCTAGTTTTTCTGGTCTAACAAACACCAGATTGATTAAATTGGCCTTTTTTTCAGCAAAATTACAACACTGGACAATAATGCCTTTTGGCGGTATTAATTACAAGAACACTGCTGCTAATTGGACACCAGATTTTTATAATGCTAGTTTTGGTACATAGATCCCCACACGGGGAAATATAATTCCTTTTAGAGGAGTGAAAACGTGAGGCCGAAGTTTTTCTGGTCTAACAAACACCAGATTGATTAAATTGGCCTTTTTTCAGCAAAATTACAACACTGGACAATAATGCCTTTGGCGGTATTAATTACAAGAACACTGCTGCTAATTGGACACCAGATTTTTTATAATGCTAGTTTTGGTACATAGATCCCCACACGGGGAAATATAATTCCTTTTTAGAGGAGTGAAAACGTGAGGCCTAGTTTTTCTGGTCTAACAAACACCAGATTGATTAAATTGGCCTTTTTTTCAGCAAAATTACAACACTGGACAATAATGCCTTTTGGCGGTATTAATTACAAGAACACTGCTGCTAATTGGACACCAGATTTTATAATGCTAGTTTTGTACATAGATCCCCACACGGGGAAATATAATTCCTTTTTAGAGGAGTGAAAACGTGAGGCCGAGTTTTTCTGGTCTAACAAACACCAGATTGATTAAATTGGCCTTTTTTTTCAGCAAAATTACAACACTGGACAATAATGCCTTTGGCGGTATTAATTACAAGAACACTGCTGCTAATTGGACACCAGATTTTTTATAATGCTAGTTTTGGTACATAGATCCCCACACGGGAAATATAATTCGCTTTTTAGAGGAGTGAAAACGTGAGGCCGAGCTTTTCTGGTCTAACAAACACCAGATTGATTAAATTGGCCTTTTTCTCAGCAAAATTACAACACTGGACAATAATGCCTTTTGGCGGTATTAATTACAAGAACACTGCTGCTAATTGGACACCAGATTTTATAATGCTAGTTTTGGTACATAGATCCCCACACGGGGAAATATAATTCCTTTTAGAGGAGGAAAACGTGAGGCCGAAGTTTTTCTGGTCTAACAAACACCAGATTGATTAAATTGGCCTTTTTTCAGCAAAATTACAACACTGGACAATAATGCCTTTGGCGGTATTAATTACAAGAACACTGCTGCTAATTGGACACCAGATTTTTTATAATGCTAGTTTTGGTACATAGATCCCCACACGGGAAATATAATTCCTTTTAGAGGAGTGAAAACGTGAGGCCTAGTTTTTTCTGGTCTAACAAACACCAGATTGATTAAATTGGCCTTTTTTCAGCAAAATTACAACACTGGACAATAATGCCTTTGGCGGTATTAATTACAAGAACACTGCTGCTAATTGGACACCAGATTTTTATAATGCTAGTTTTGGTACATAGATCCCCACACGGGAAATATAATTGCCTTTTAGAGGAGTGAAAACGTGAGGCCTAGTTTTTCTGGTCTAACAAACACCAGATTGATTAAATTGGCCTTTTTTTCAGCAAAATTACAACACTGGACAATAATGCCTTTGGCGGTATTAATTACAAGAACACTGCTGCTAATTGGACACCAGATTTTTTATAATGCTAGTTTTGGTACATAGATCCCCACACGGGAAATATAATTGCTTTTTAGAGGAGTGAAAACGTGAGGCCTAGTTTTTCTGGTCTAACAAACACCAGATTGATTAAATTGGCCTTTTTTCAGCAAAATTACAACACTGGACAATAATGCCTTTGGCGGTATTAATTACAAGAACACTGCTGCTAATTGGACACCAGATTTTTATAATGCTAGTTTTGGTACATAGATCCCCACACGGGGAAATATAATTCCTTTTTAGAGGAGTGAAAACGTGAGGCCGAGTTTTTCTGGTCTAACAAACACCAGATTGATTAAATTGGCCTTTTTTTCAGCAAAATTACAACACTGGACAATAATGCCTTTTGGCGGTATTAATTACAAGAACACTGCTGCTAATTGGACACCAGATTTTTTATAATGCTAGTTTTGGTACATAGATCCCCACACGGGGAAATATAATTGCTTTTTAGAGGAGTGAAAACGTGAGGCCGAGTTTTTCTGGTCTAACAAACACCAGATTGATTAAATTGGCCTTTTTTCAGCAAAATTACAACACTGGACAATAATGCCTTTGGCGGTATTAATTACAAGAACACTGCTGCTAATTGGACACCAGATTTTTATAATGCTAGTTTTGGTACATAGATCCCCACACGGGAAATATAATTGCTTTTAGAGGAGTGAAAACGTGAGGCCGTAGTTTTTCTGGTCTAACAAACACCAGATTGATTAAATTGGCCTTTTTTCAGCAAAATTACAACACTGGACAATAATGCCTTTGGCGGTATTAATTACAAGAACACTGCTGCTAATTGGACACCAGATTTTTTATAATGCTAGTTTTGGTACATAGATCCCCACACGGGGAAATATAATTGCTTTTTAGAGGAGTGAAAACGTGAGGCCGTAGTTTTTCTGGTCTAACAAACACCAGATTGATTAAATTGGCCTTTTTTTCAGCAAAATTACAACACTGGACAATAATGCCTTTGGCGGTATTAATTACAAGAACACTGCTGCTAATTGGACACCAGATTTTTATAATGCTAGTTTTGGTACATAGATCCCCACACGGGGAAATATAATTGCTTTTTAGAGGAGTGAAAACGTGAGGCCTAGTTTTTCTGGTCTAACAAACACCAGATTGATTAAATTGGCCTTTTTTTCAGCAAAATTACAACACTGGACAATAATGCCTTTGGCGGTATTAATTACAAGAACACTGCTGCTAATTGGACACCAGATTTTTTATAATGCTAGTTTTGGTACATAGATCCCCACACGGGAAATATAATTCCTTTTAGAGGAGTGAAAACGTGAGGCCTAGTTTTTCTGGTCTAACAAACACCAGATTGATTAAATTGGCCTTTTTTTCAGCAAAATTACAACACTGGACAATAATGCCTTTGGCGGTATTAATTACAAGAACACTGCTGCTAATTGGACACCAGATTTTTTATAATGCTAGTTTTGGTACATAGATCCCCACACGGGGAAATATAATTCCTTTTAGAGGAGTGAAAACGTGAGGCCGTAGTTTTTCTGGTCTAACAAACACCAGATTGATTAAATTGGCCTTTTTTCAGCAAAATTACAACACTGGACAATAATGCCTTTGGCGGTATTAATTACAAGAACACTGCTGCTAATTGGACACCAGATTTTTTATAATGCTAGTTTTGGTACATAGATCCCCACACGGGGAAATATAATTCCTTTTTAGAGGAGTGAAAACGTGAGGCCTAGTTTTTCTGGTCTAACAAACACCAGATTGATTAAATTGGCCTTTTTTTCAGCAAAATTACAACACTGGACAATAATGCCTTTGGCGGTATTAATTACAAGAACACTGCTGCTAATTGGACACCAGATTTTTATAATGCTAGTTTTGGTACATAGATCCCCACACGGGGAAATATAATTCCTTTTAGAGGAGTGAAAACGTGAGGCCGTAGTTTTTCTGGTCTAACAAACACCAGATTGATTAAATTGGCCTTTTTTTCAGCAAAATTACAACACTGGACAATAATGCCTTTTGGCGGTATTAATTACAAGAACACTGCTGCTAATTGGACACCAGATTTTTTATAATGCTAGTTTTGGTACATAGATCCCCACACGGGAAATATAATTGCTTTTAGAGGAGTGAAAACGTGAGGCCTAGTTTTTCTGGTCTAACAAACACCAGATTGATTAAATTGGCCTTTTTTTCAGCAAAATTACAACACTGGACAATAATGCCTTTTGGCGGTATTAATTACAAGAACACTGCTGCTAATTGGACACCAGATTTTTTATAATGCTAGTTTTGGTACATAGATCCCCACACGGGGAAATATAATTGCTTTTAGAGGAGTGAAAACGTGAGGCCTAGTTTTTCTGGTCTAACAAACACCAGATTGATTAAATTGGCCTTTTTTTCAGCAAAATTACAACACTGGACAATAATGCCTTTGGCGGTATTAATTACAAGAACACTGCTGCTAATTGGACACCAGATTTTTTATAATGCTAGTTTTGGTACATAGATCCCCACACGGGGAAATATAATTCCTTTTAGAGGAGTGAAAACGTGAGGCCGAGTTTTTCTGGTCTAACAAACACCAGATTGATTAAATTGGCCTTTTTTTCAGCAAAATTACAACACTGGACAACAATGCCTTTTGGCGGTATTAATTACAAGAACACTGCTGCTAATTGGACACCAGATTTTTATAATGCTAGTTTTGGTACATAGATCCCCACACGGGGAAATATAATTGCTTTTTAGAGGAGTGAAAACGTGAGGCCTAGTTTTTCTGGTCTAACAAACACCAGATTGATTAAATTGGCCTTTTTTCAGCAAAATTACAACACTGGACAATAATGCCTTTTGGCGGTATTAATTACAAGAACACTGCTGCTAATTGGACACCAGATTTTTTATAATGCTAGTTTTGGTACATAGATCCCCACACGGGGAAATATAATTGCTTTTTAGAGGAGTGAAAACGTGAGGCCTAGTTTTTCTGGTCTAACAAACACCAGATTGATTAAATTGGCCTTTTTTCAGCAAAATTACAACACTGGACAATAATGCCTTTTGGCGGTATTAATTACAAGAACACTGCTGCTAATTGGACACCAGATTTTTTATAATGCTAGTTTTGGTACATAGATCCCCACACGGGGAAATATAATTCCTTTTAGAGGAGTGAAAACGTGAGGCCTAGTTTTTCTGGTCTAACAAACACCAGATTGATTAAATTGGCCTTTTTTTCACCAAAATTACAACACTGGACGATATAATGCCTTTGGCGGTATTAATTACAAGAGGACTGCTGGTATTTCAGAACACCGGAATTGTTAAAATGCTAGTTTTGCTAGATAAATTTCCCACACTGGGAGAAATATTGCCTAAGCCTTTTTACAGTATTAATTACAACAGGAGTGCTTCTTCTGGTCTAACACCAGAATAATTTTATCATTACGGTGAAAGCTTTTTCTAATTTATATTTCTGGCACATAAAAAAAATATTTCTGGCTGACAGTATTGGACAAAGTAGTGGCACTGGCTAGCCTAGCTGGAACAGCACATTCATGGGATTTGCTATCCAAGTGGGTTACTTTCAGTTTCACCACTGATATATTAAATATCTTTGCAGTTAGTATGGGTGACACAAGCACAGCCAAACCCCTGATGTATTATATCTATGAAAAATCGACTATTACATTAGATTAATGGACGTTGTGGCAGCTTTTGCTGTAGCACCACAAGTCCCAAAATGGCCGCCGCCTATCAGCCAAGTAACATGTGCCAGAAAACAGTCTGCCCAGCCAGAAAAAAATTGACTTTGACTGAGCAGCTGAATCGCTGTTGTTCTGATTCACAGGTGTAGATTTTTAACTTCTTTGGAGCTTTGGTTTACACTCTGTGGCAGCAAGTGCTGGCGCACCACAAGTCCCAAAATGGCCACCGCCGGTCAGCCCAGTTACATGTGCCAGTAAAATCGCTCTGGCCAGTCTCAACAAAATAGTGACTTTCAGTGAACAGCTCAGCTGAGTTGTTCTGATGCACAGGTGTAGAAAGGTAGATCACTTCTTTATCCCTGCCTATCTCGCCCTCACAGAAGCTGCATCCTCTCCCTACACTAGTCAGAGCAGTGTGACGTGCAGGCGCCACGTGACTCCAGCTTAAATAGAGGCTGGGTCACATGCTGCATCTTGTCAATCACAGCCATGCCATTAGTAGGCATGGCTGTGATGGGCTCTTAGGGCAAGAAGTAAAACGCTAGCTGATTGGCTGCTGTGCAGCCCTTCAGAAAGCGGGAAGTAATCGACGAACACCGGACCCGAACCCGAACTTTTTTAAAAATGTCCGGGTTCGGGTCCATGCCACGGACACCCCAAAATTCGGTACGGACCCGAACGATTCTCGAACTGTTCGCTCAACACTAATCAACACATGAGTACAAGCAGCACACAAACTCAAAGCCACCATGCTCCTTCTGGTCCAGCATCTTCAGCCACGTCAACCACTGCTGTCCTCCCTGCCCCCTCTCAACCACCCGCCACTCCATCTCTCACCTTCAGCAGTTCCTGCTCATCTGCCCACAGTCAGGTGTCTGTCAAGGACATGTTTGAGCGTAAAAAGCCAATGTCACAGAATCACCCCCTTGCCCGGCGAATGACAGCTGGCTTGACGGAACTCTTAGCCCGCCAGCTTTTACCATACCAGCTGGTAGAGTCTGAGGCCTTCAAAAAATTTGTTGCTATTGGAACACCACAGTGGAAGGTACCCAGACAAAAAATTTTTTCAAAAAAGGCAATCCCAAACCTCTACCATGTGATTGAAAAGGAAGTCATGGCATCTCTGGCATACAGTGTTGGGGCAATGGTCCATCTGCCCACTGATACCTGGTCTGCAAAGCATGGTCAGGGCAGGTATATCACGTATACTGCGCATTGAGTCAACCTGATGATGGCTGACAAGCATGGAATGCGTGGCTCCGCAGCGGAGTTGGTGACACCACCACGACTTGCAGGCAGACCTACTGCCACCTCCTCTGCTCCTACTCCATCCTCTTCGATATCCTCCTTGGCTGAGTCCTCTTCTGCTGCGGCGTCTGGCTGCACATTAACTGAATCCCCTCAGCTCCCCAGGGGTTATTCCACATCCCGGATACGACAGTGTCACGCTGTCTTGGGGTTGACTTGCCTGAAAGCAGAGAGCCACACAGGACCAGCACTCCTGTCCGCCCCTGAACGCACAGGTGGATCAGTGGCTGACCCCGCACCAACTGGAGATCGGCAAAGTGGTGTGTGACAATGGAAGCAATCTGTTGGCGGCATTAAATTTGGGCAAGTTGTCACATGTGCCGTGCATGGCACATGTGTTGAATCTCATCGTACAACGTTTTGTGTCTAAGTACCCAGGCTTACAGGACGTCCTCAAGCAGGCCAGGAAGGTGTGTGGCCATTTCAGGCGTTCCTACACGGCCATGGCGCACTTTTCCGATATTCAGCGGCGAAACAACATGCCAGTGAGGCGCTTGATATGCGACAGCCCGACACGTTGGAATTCAACACTCCTAATGTTCGACCGCCTGCTCCAACAAGAAAAAGCCGTCAACGAGTATTTGTATGACCGGGGTGCTAGGACAGCCTTCTATGGAGCTGGGAATCTTTTTGCCACGTTACTGACACTCATGCGCAATGCCTGTAGGCTCATGCGTCCTTTTGAGGAGGTGACAAACCTAGTCAGTCGCACCGAAGGCACCATCAGCGACCTCATCCCATTTGTTTTCTTCCTGGAGCGTGCCCTGCGAAGAGTTCTGGATCAGGCTGTAGATGAGCGTGAAGAGAAGAGGAAGAGTTGTGGTCACCATCACCACCAGAAACAGCCTTGTCATCATCGCTGCCGGACCTGCAGCAACGCTGGAAGAGGAGTATGAGGAAGAGGAGTCAGAGGAGGAATGTGGCGGCTTTGAGGAGGAGGAAGACCAACCACAGCAGGCACCCCAGGGTGCTCGTTGTTGTCACCTATCTGGGACCCATGGTGTTGTACGTGGCTGGGGGAAGAACAGACCGTCAATGACATCAGTGAGGACGAGGAACGGAAATGAGTAGCTCTGCATCCAACCTTGTTCAAATGGGGTCTTTCATGCTGTCATGTCTGTTGAGGGACCCACGTATAAAAAGGATGAAGGAGAACGATCTGTACTGGGTGGCCACGCTACTAGACCCCGGTATAAGCAGAAAGTGGCAGAAATGTTACCAAATTACCGAAAGTCGGAAAGGATGCAGCAGTTCAAAACCAAACTAAAAATATGCTTTACACAGCTTATAAGGGGATGTCACAGCACAACGGGAATCTAACAGGGGAAGAGGTGAGTGTAATCCTCCTCCTACCACGGCGGCAAGGACTGGACGATTTACAGATGTGTTGTTGATGGAGGACATGCGGAGCTTTTTCAGTCCTACTCATCGCCACAGCCCTCTCGGGATCCAGCCTTAGAGAACGACTCGACCGACAGGTAGCAGACTACCTCGCCTTAACAGCAGATATCGACACTCTGAGGAGCAATGAACCCCTTCACTACTGGGTGTGCAGGCTTGACCTGTGGCCTGAGCTATCCCAGTTCGCGATAGAACTTCTGGCCTGCCCTGCTTCAAGTGTCCTGTCAGAAAGGACCTTCAGTGCAGCAGGAGGCATTGTCACTGACAAGAGAAGTCGCCTCGGTCAAAAAGTGTTGATTACCTCACCTTCATAAAGATGAATGAGGCATGGATCCCGAAGGGACTGACAGTGGGGATACGTTTGACTAACAAAAGGCCTGATTACATGCCTTGGCCTCAAAATGGTCCCCACGCTGCTGTATTTAATGTCTGCATACCGGATGACTTTCGTGAATTCTCCACCACCAACTAGGGTTCAAGCCGCAATGTTTTAGTCACTTTTCTGCCTGGAAAACATCAATTTTTCCGGCCGCTGCTACAATAGCGGCTGCAACAATGCCATTATTTTTCAGGCATGTGTACATGCCTAATTTTTCTGTCCTATGGTGCAGCACTGTGGCTGCAAAAACAAACCAAAAAAAAGGCACATACAAGTGTCAATTCCCCTTCGTGATCGTTACCTTGTTGTGGTGAAGGGGCTTGCGTATCACAATGAAGCAATCATCACCTCTATGAGTGTGTTGGCAATGTTGCCACACCCCAGATGATAAGGCCGTTGCTTCATTATGGTCAGACCAAAAGCGATCGGACGGCTGGATAATATTTCATAGAAAAACATTAATTTACCTTTTTTTTTATATGTTGTATGGGTTTTTAATACATAAAATAAAAAATCATAATAAAGTCTCTTAATAGTTTATTAGAAATGATGCAGACAATTAAAAAATCCCCATCAATTCCAATACAAAGCAAGTACAGAGCTCAGAACTAAATTATTTCATGATGTCGTAATGGTTCGCTAATTCGACAATGGTTAATCAATTCGACCGGATAGGGTCCGTAACAGGGATTAAACTGATAGGAATAGTACTAGTTAAGACACCACTCATATAGGGTGTCACAGCACATTGCTCTGTGCACGCGCAGTGCCCCAATTTGGGAGTAAGAGGACCGACCAAGCTGCTTTTTCCATCTCCCGGTTCCTCAAATCAATTCAGTTTGGTGTATGAGAGTTTGGTCTGTCACTGTGAAGGCAGTCGAAGGTACCCGGCCTAAATTTTTTTCACAAAAGGCAATCCCTGATATGGGACGTAACAGGGATTAAACTGATGAGAATAGTACTACAGAAAATACCACTCATATCGGGTGTGACAGTAAATTGCACGGCGCAGACGCAGTGACCGTGGATTAAAACAGAGTGGAGGGAGCCAGCGTTTTTTAACCATCTCCCCGTTCGAAAAATCTATTCAATAAATGGCCCCAGATTGGGGACGTTAGAGGGATTAAACTGATGAGAATAGTACTACAGAAAATACCACTCATATCGGGTGTGACAGTAAATTGCACGGCGCAGACGCAGTCACCGTGGTTTAAAACAGAGTGGAGGGAGCCAGCGTTTTTTAACCATCTCCCGTTCGAAAAATCTGTTCAATAAATGGCCCTCAGATTGGGGAGTCGAGACGTTAGAGGGATTAAACTGATGAGAATAGTACTACAGAAAATACCACTCATATCGGGTGTGACAGTAAATTGCACGGCGCAGACGCAGTCACCATGGTTTAAAACAGAGTGGAGGGAGCCAGCATTTTTTTAACCATCTCCCCGTTCGAAAAATCTATTCAATAAATGGCCCCCAGATTGGGGACATTAGAGGGATTAAACTGATGAGAATAGTACTACAGAAAATACCACTCATTTCGGGTGTGACAGTAAATTGCACGGCGCAGACGCAGTGACCGTCGTTTAAAACAGAGTGGAGGAAGCCAGCGTTTTTTAAACCATCTCCCCGTTCGAAAAATCTATTCAATAAATGGCCCCCAGATTGGGGAGTCGGGTACGTTAGAGGGATTAAACTGATGAGAATAGTACTACAGAAAATACCACTCATATCGGGTGTGACAGTAAATTGCACGGCGCAGACGCAGTCACCGTGGTTTAAAACAGAGTGGAGGGAGCCAGCGTTTATTAACCATCTCCCCGTTCGAAAAATCTATTCAATAAATGGCCCCAAGATTGGGGACGTTAGTGGGATTAAACTGATGAGAATAGTACTACAGAAAATACCACTCATATCGGGTGTGACAGTCAATTGCACGGCGCAGACGCAGTCACCGTGGATTAAAACAGAGTGGAGGGAGCCAGCGTTTTTTTAACCATCTCCCCGTTCGAAAAATCTATTCAATAAATGGCCCCCAGATTGGGGAGTCGATGACGTTAGAGGGATTAAACTGATGAGAATAGTACTACAGAAAATACCACTCATATCAGGTGTGACAGTAAATTGCACGGCGCAGACGCAGTCACCATGGTTTAAAACAGAGTGGAGGGAGCCAGCGTTTTTTTTAACCATCTCTCCGTTCGAAAAATTTATTCAATAAATGGCCCCAAGATTGGGGACGTTAGGGGATTAAACTGATGAGAATAGTACTACAGAAAATACCACTCATATCGGGTGTGACAGTAAATTGCACGGCGCAGACGCAGTCACCATGGTTTAAAACAGAGTGGAGGGAGCCAGCGTTTATTAACCATCTCCCCGTTCGAAAAATCTATTCAATAAATGGCCCCCAGATTGGGGACTTTAGAGGGATTAAACTGATGAGAATAGTACTACAGAAAATACCACTTATATCGGGTGTGACAGTAAATTGCACGGCGCAGGTTGGTGTTGTACGTGGCTGGGTGGAGGAAGAAACCTTCAATGACATCACCGGGATGTGGCTAGCTTGGTATCCAGCCTTGTGCAAATGGGGAGTTTGCGGTTAAAAGGGGAGTTTGGTCTGTCAATGTCTGTAAAGTGGGCGTAACCCTTACACTATCTGATCGATACAACATCATACCTGATCGTATGCACACACTGGATGTTTTAAAGCATGTTATTCCAAACAATTTAGGAATGTTAGTTGATTTATGCCCTTTATGGATTAAAACCCGATTCTGCGTCCACTACGTAATTTTCCATGTGAGTTTTGCCATAGATCCCCCTCCGGCATGCCACAGTCCAGGTGTTAGACCCCTTGAAACAACTTTCCCATCACTATTGTGGCCAGAATGAGTCCCTGTGGGTTTTAAAATTCGCCTGCCAATTGAAGTCTAGGGCAGTTCGCCCGGTTCGCCCGTTCGCGAACATTTGCGGAAGTTCGCGTTCGTTGTTCGCAAACGGAAAATTTTATGTTCGCGACATCACTATATCTAGCAACAAGGGAAGCAGAAAGAGAGAATATATAGTAGCTGGGAGAGGCTGACAGAGCACAGCTGAAAGGAAAAGCTACAGATTACAAAGTTGGACAAAAAGGATCACAAACCTAAGCAGAAAAACCTGGAACAGAATCTATTCTCACCATTAGGTCATGGTGTGATCCCTTGAGAAACCGAGCGCGTAGCCACCTGCTGCGACCTTCTAACCCCTGGCACAACAGGGTCAGCGATAGGTCGTGACACCCTAGTGACAGTACCCCTCCCTTTCTACGAGGGGCCACCAGACACTCAGGACCAGGTTTCTCCGCATGATAAATGTGGAAAGAACAAATTATCCTTCTGGTGTTTACTTCCAAATCTGGCACCCACATTCTTTCTTCTGGACGAAACGAGAATATACAATTCTTGCCACATCAAACTCCAAATTACCATCGACAATGATTGGAGAGGGTGGTAAAAGTGATGGTTCCAGAGGTGCAACATACTTTTTGAGCAGCGATTTATGAAAAACATTATGAATTTTCTAAGTTTGAGGATCCGATAAAACTAGGACCCAATTTCCAAGAGGGAATCTTTAACTTAATATTCCTAGTCCACAACCACACATAATCATTCACCTGTAGGTCCGGACCTAGCAAACATTTTTTTATCAGCCATATGTTTATATCTGTCTCCCATATTTTTCAAGTTGCTTTGAACCTTTCGCCATACAGAGAGAGTGATGATGTAAACTATTCTTCCTCAGAAATCCCAGAAGGCTTCCCCTCACTGAAAGGGCGAAATTGTGGATGAAAACCTTATGCACCAAAAAATGGTGACTTATTGGATTCTTGATGGCGATTGTTTATAGCAAACTCTGCTAAAGGTAGGTAAGATGAGCATTCCTCCTGATTTTCAGACACGGAACACAAGGCAAGTCTCTAAGTTTTGGTTGGTGCGTTCGGTCTGGCTGTTCGACTGCGGATGGAAGACTGAGGAAAAAGACAAATGTACCCCAAGACGAGAATAAAAAGCTCTCCAGGATTGAGAAATAAACTGGGTTTCATGATCCGAAACAACATAGGAAGGGACCCTGTGAAGCTTCACTATTTCACTGATAAAAACCTGAGCCAGGGTTCTAGCAATTGGAATAGCGGGTAAGGCAATGAAATGCACCATTTTACTGAACCTGTCTACTAGTACCAGGATAACAGTTTTACCCGCAGATACAGGTAGGTCAATAATAAAATCCATCGACAGGTGTGTCCACGATCTGTTGGGAATGCCCAGTGGCAACAGAGACCCTGCCGGACGAGTATGAGTGACTTTAGCACATGCACAGGTTGTACAGGTAGACACAAAATCAACTACATCCTGGCACAACCTCGGCCACCAAAAACGACGAGTAAATAAATCCGAGGTTGCACTACTACCTGGGTGCCCAGCGAGTATAGAGTTATGGTGTTCTTTTAATATTTTAGGGAGCAAATTCAAAGGCACAAACAACTTTCCTGGGGGGCAGGAGACCGAGGGCGTGCCCCTGAGCCTCCAACACCATCCCTTCCAGGTCTGAGTGTAATGCAGAGACAACCACCTCCTTTTGTAAAATTGGCATAGGATCGTCAACATCACCCCCTCCAGGAAAACTTCGGAACAGCGCATCAGCTTTGGCATTTTTTGCCCCTGGACTATAGGTGATAAAATTAAACCTGGTAAAAAACAAAGACCACCTAGCTTCTCTAGGGGTAAGACATTTAGCAGATTCAAGGTATAACAGGTTTTTATGATCTGTAATCCCCGTGATGGGATGAGCTGCCCCCTACAATAAGTGACGCCATTCCTCAAATGCTAATTTAATAGCTAAAAGTTCATTGTTGCTTATATCATCATAATTCTTCTCAACTGCCAACAATTTCTTAGAAAAGAAAGCGCAAGGATGCCATTTACTTGGAGATGGACCCTGGGACAGTACCGACCCCACCTCCAATGCATCAACCTCCACAATTAAAGGTTAAGAAGCATCAGGCTGGACCAGTATGGGTGCAGAGATGAAACTTTATTTTAGAGAGGAAAAAGCCGGTTTAGCAGTGTCAGACCATTTAGAAAAATCAGTCCCCTTCTTAGTCATGTCAGTAAGGGGTTTGACAATAACTGAATAATTCTGAATGAATTTTCTATAGAAATTGGCAAAACCCAAAAAACGCTGCAGAGCTTTTAGGTTCTCATGCAGATCCTATTCTAGGATTGCAGGGACCTTTTCTGGATCCATACAGAGCCCCAAAGCTGATAGCAGATATCCCAGGAATTATACCTCCTGTACGACGAATACACATTTCTCAAATTTAGCATATCATTTATTCATCCTTAAATCTGCAACACCGGCCTGACATGTGCCTTGTGCGTCTCCAGATCGGGTGAATAGTAGATTTGAGTGAACACCTGGATGTTTGGGTTTTGGCCACCCCGCTGTGAACATGCTTCATCCTCATCCTCATCCTGCTCATCCTCCTCGTCCTCCAGTAGTGGGCCCCGGCTGGCCAAATTTGTACCTGGCCTCTGCTGTTGCAAAAAACCTCCCTCTGAGCCACTTCTAAAAGACTGGCCTGAAAGTGTTAGAAATGACCACTCTTCCACCTCCTCCTCCTGGGCCACATACTCTTCCATCATCGCCCTAAGTATTTTCTCAAGGAGACATAGAAGTGGTATTGTAACGCTGATAACGGCGTCATCGCCACTGGCCATGTTGGTGGAGTACTCGAAACAGCGCAACATGGCACACAGGTCTCGCATGGAGGCTCAGTCATTGGTGGTGAAGTGATACTGTTCCGCAGTGTGACTCACCCGTGCGTGCTGCAGCTGAAACTCCACTATGGCTTTCTGCTGCTCGCACAGTCTCTCCAGCATGTGTAAGGTGGAGTTCCACCTGGTGGGCACGTCGCATATGAGAGGTTGACCGGGAAGGCCGAAGTTACGCTGTAGCGCTGACAGACGAGCAGCGGCAGGATGAGAACGCCAGAAGCGCACATAGACGGCCCGCACTTTATGCAGCAGCTGTGACATGTCGGGGTAGTTGTGAATGAACTTCTGCACCACCAAATTCAGCACATGCGCCAGGCAAGGGATGTGCGTCAAAACGGCTAGTCCCAGAGCTGCAACGAGATTTCACCCATTATCGCAAATCACCAGGCCAGGCTTAAGGCTCATTACCAGCAACCACTCGTCGGTCTGTTGTTCTATACCCCGCCACAACTCCTGCGCGGTGTGGGGCTGTCCCCCAAACACATGAGTTTCAGAATGGCCTGCTGACGTTTACCTCTGACAGTGCTGAAGTTGGTGGTGAAGGTCTGTGGTCAACCGGATGAGCAGCTGGAAGAAGAGGAGGAGGAAGCCGAGTGGGAGGAGAAGGCAACAGGAGGCAAAGAATGATGCCCTGCGATCCATTTTTTTTTTTTTTAACTCCTTAAGGACACATGACGTATGGGTACGTCATGTGTCCAGTCCCTGAAGATGGCGCCCGCTCCTGGCCGCTGCGGGCACCATCGCTGCGGGGGTCCGGCTGATTCCTGTAGCTGACCCCCGCTGCTGATGATCGCAGTCGGCAGCGCTGCCGATCGCGATCATTTAACCCCGCAGATGCCGTGATCAATCCTGATCACGGCATCTGCGCGCACTAAAACCGAAAGTAAAACTTTCGGCAGCGCTCCGGCTCCCCCTAGTGGTGATCGGGAGAATCGGAGCGCTGTGAGGATAGCCTTAAGCCTTTCATTCAGCTTAAGGCTATCACTACTATTTCCTATGGAGCCCTTGTTAGCAATAGGGCTTCATAGGAAAGTAGTAAAATGCTCATAAACTCCAATACAAGTGTATTGGAGTTTATGATAAACAATCAGGTAACTGATTTATATAGGTCCCTATGGGATCTATATAAAAGTGTAAAAAAATAAAAAAATAAAAATAAAAAAAAACTAAAAATTTAAATCACCCCCTTTCCCCAAAATTAAAATAAAATAATAAAAAAAAATACACATCATGGGTGTCGCAATGTGTGAAAACGCCCATAGTATAAAAATATAAAAATATATTTCCCATACGGTAAACAGAAAAACGGAAAAGCGCCCAAATGGCCGATTTGCCGTTTTTGGACGCTTCATTTCCTCAAAAAAATTAAATAAAAGCGATCAAAAAGTCCTACACACCCCATAATGGTATCAACTAAAAGTTAAGATCGCCCACAAAAAATAAGCCCCATACAACGCCATACACTTATTTACAAATACGTTATAGCGGTCAAAACATGGCGACAAAAATAATAATAATTTTTCCCACTTTTGAATTTTTTCACTATCAAAAGCATAAGAAAAGCTATACATATTGGGTATCGCCGGATTCGTACTGACCTGTAGAATAAAACTAATTGGTCAGTTTTATCGCAAATCAAACGTCGTAATTTAGAAACCCGTAAAACTGTGGTGAAATAGCTTTTTTATTGCAATTTCACCCCATTTGGAATTTTTTCCCGCTTCCCACTACACCGTATGCATTATTAAATGATGGCGTTGGAAAGTACAACTTGTCCCACAAAAAATAAGCCCTCATATGGCCATGTGAACGGAAAAATAAAAAAGTTATGGCTCTTGGAAGGCATAGAGCGCAAAACGAAAACGCAAAAATAAAAAAACCCTGTGTCCTTAAGGGGTTAATAAGTATTTTTTATTTCAATTATCTCAAAAGACACAATTCATAAAACAAAATTACAAAAAGAACCTCCCCATTCCTCTCACCCCCCCTTAACCCACCCCCCAATCCTGCAGGGAAGAAGAAGAAAAAAGAAAAAAATAAATTCCTCAACCATCCCAATCTCTCCAAACATTGTCCCATTTCGCATAGGACCCTCTTTGTCTGTACATAATTCTCTCATAGATTTTCACCTTATCCACTAAACATAGCCAGTTATTGCAGTCTGAAGCAGAGGGGGAAAACCATTCTCTGGCTACAAGAAGCCTGGCCAAAAACATCACTTTAGTCAACAGACGGCCCTTCATGGGCTGGCAATTAACCTCTGATAGGTCCCCTAAAACACATACCTTAGGAGATAGAGGAATATCTATTTTAAGTCTCCGAATCAAGGTTGTTTGAATCGTTCTCCAATATTTACTCACTATCGGGCAATCCCAGAACAGATGCATATGATCTGCCCTGGGGTCCCCACAGAGAAGGCAGTCAGAGGAGGCTCTAACTCCCCTCTTATGGAGCCATAGAGGTGTCACATATATTTTGTGTATAATATTGAACTGTACAACAGTGTGATTAAAATTGTGCGAAACCTGACTAAAATTCTCCCCTATATTCTCCCAGTCAGGAGAACCCACCTCTGACAATAAAGCAGACCAGGATCTCTGTCCTGGAGAAAAACATTCCAAAAAAAAACTTTTCATCAAGTGCCTATAACAATGTGATAATTTAACTTTCATACCACCTTTCTTACAAATCAAATTGTACAAAAATTCCGGAGTGTCTACCTCAAGTGAATAACTATCGACAATATTAAGAAGTGCTGACCTCAATCGAAAATATGCATACCAAGCCACCTCACCTAAGGTTAAATTCTGTTTTAGCTCCATAAGAGACAGGACTTGCCCATTTTTAACCACCTGATTTAGATATTGAATATTTCTCATCCTCCAATATTGCCAACAGTTTAGATCATCTAATTTCAAAAGCTTTGAGTTATGCCATAATGGGGTACAGATAAGTGCTGCCTTAACTTTAAACCAGCTCTTTATCACCAGCCATGCCTTTGTAGCCATTCTGCAGAAAGGTTTATATCCAATCTGTGTATTAAGTAAATAGTCGGACTCCAATACTGTAAATAGATCTGAGAATCCTGAGCCTTTAACCAGTTTTCTACAGAGTTGGCTATTTTCCCAGTCATTAAAGAAGCAAAGTTGAGAGGCCATAAAATATCCCCTAAAATAGGGGAGGTTAAGGCCTCCCCTGTTGTAGGGCATGGAAAAATAAAGCGACTTTAGTCTCACCCGCTTCCTCCCCCATAATAAATCATTAATCATCCGTTCTATCAACCTAACATACTTATCATTAATCCAAACGGGCGAATTGCGAAGAACATAAAGAACCTGGGGCAGCACCACCATTTTTATTAATGAGATTCTATCCCCTCTTGCAGGCAGAACTTTTTGCCATATCTTAATTTTTGATCTCACTTTTGACAATAGAGGGATCAAATTAAGATGGAGATAACCTTGAGTTTTGGCAGAAGCTGTTATCCCCAGATATTTTATTGAATCGGAGATCAATACCCGATTAGGGAGATTTTCCACAGATCCTCGCAATTTGTCTACAGGAAGAAGAACAGTCTTCTCCCAATTAACCTCCAAGCCAGAAGAATAAGAAAATAGGATGACCAGTTCCATTATTCGAGGGAGTGTTTTTTCTGTTTGGTGAATAAAAAACAAGATATCATCTGCATAGAGAGATATACGATCCTGCTTCTCCATTACACCAAAGCCAGCCAATCTCGATCTTTGGCAGCGGAAGGACGTGCGCCAAACAGCTCTCTGCTTGGGGACCAGCAACCGCTGCATTTACCCAGTGTGCAGTTAGGGAGATATAGCATCGCTGGGCGTGCTTACTGGTCCACGTAACTGTGGTTAGGTGGACCTTGCCACAGATGCCATTGCGCAGTGCACACTTGACTTTATTCGATACTTGGTTGTGCAGGGAAGGCACGGCTCTCTTGGAGAAGTAGTGGCGGCCGGGAACGACGTACTGTGGGACAGCCACTGCCATCAGCTGTTTGACGCTGTCCGTGTCCACCAGCCTGAATGACAGCATTTCAAAGGCCAGTAATTTAGAAATGCTGGTATTCAGGCCCAAGGCTCGAGGGTGGCTAGGTGGGAATTTACGCTTTCTCTCCAAGGTTTGTGAGATGGAGAGCTGAACGCTGCCGTGTGACATGGTGGAGATGCTTGGTGACGGAGGTGATGGTGTTGGTGGTGCATCCTCTGTTTGGTGGGCGGCAGGTGCCAACGTTACTCCAGAAGCGGAGGAAGAGGCTGAGGCAGCAGCAGAAGAGGGAGCAGGAGGGGCCTGAGCCGTTTATTGGTTTTGAAGGTGCTTACTCCACTGACTCCACTGCAGCCCGTGTCTCGCATGTAGATGCCTGGTCATGCAGGTTGTGCTAAGGATCAGAACATTAATGCCTCGCTTCAGGCTCTGATGGCACAGCGTGCAAACCACTCGGGTCTCATCGTCAGCACATTGTTTAAAGAAGTGCCATGCCAGGGAACTCCTTGAAGCTGCCTTTAGTGTGCTCGGTCCCTGGTGGCGGTGGCCAGTAGCAAGCAAACTCTGTTGGTGACGGCTGTTCTGCATTGGCACCCTGCTCCCTCTTTTGCTACGCTGTTGGCTCGGTCTCACCACTGCCTCTTCCTCTGAACTCTGAGTCAGTGGCACTACCTTCATTCCATGTGGGGTCTAGGACCTCATCGCCCCCTGCATCGTCTTCATCATAGTCTTCCTCACTGACCTCCTGTTCGGTCTGCACACTGCAGAAAGACGCAGCAGTTGGCACCTGTGTTTCGTCATCATCAGAGACATGCTGACTCTGCTGAGGTGGTATTCCCATTTCCTCATCAGGAAACATAAGTGGTTGTTCGTCAGTGCATTCTATTTATTCCACCGCTGGGGAACGGCTAGGTGGATGCCCTTGGGAAACCCTGCCAGCAGAGTCTTCAAACAGCATAAGAGACTGCCGCATAACTTAAGGCTCAGACAAGTTACCTGATATGCATGGGGGTGATGTGACAGACTGATGGGCTTGGTTTTCAGGCGCCACCTGTGCGCTTTCTGCAGAACACTGGGTGGGAGATAATGTGAACCTGCTGCATCCACTGTCGGGCACCCAATCGACTAGTGCCTGTACTTGCTCAGGCCTTACCATACTTAGAACCGCATTAGGCCAGACCAAATATTGCTGTAGATTTTGGCGGCTACTGGGACCTAAGATAGTTGGTTCACTAGGACGTGTGGCTGTGGCAGAACGGCCATGTCCTCTCCCAGCACCAGAGGGTCCCCTAACACCAGCACAACCATGTCACCGTCCCTAATTAGATGTTTTCCTCATTGTCACCACAATAAGGAAACACTTATTTGGCCCAATGTATAGAGTTCAAATTAAGGCCTTTTTTAAAAGGAACCTAACACTATCTAGCTATCTATTTATGTACCGTATTACACTAATACAGGCACAGCAGAAAACACAGATTTAGGGGAATAACAATTTTAGGCATAGTATTTAGGCCCCGGCTAAAAGGTATCCTTTAACGGACAGAATTACACTTGGAAATGCACAGTAGTGTGTGCAAATATAGAGGATTTAGCTTTAAGCCCTTGTATTTAGACCTTAAGTGTAATAAACCCTTTTATGGACAGAAATACACTTGGAGATGCACGGTAGCGTGTGCAAATATAGAGGATTACGCTTTCAGCACTTGTATTTAGACCTTGAGTGTAATATACCCTTTTGCGGAAAGAAATACACTTGGAGATGCACAACAGAGTGTGCAAGTATAGAGGATTTATTTTTCAGGCCTTGTATTTAGACGCTGACATGCTGAGTGTAATAAACCCTATTACGGACAGAAATACACTTGGAGAGGAACATCTGAAAGCATAGATGTTTAGGGTTTCTATTTCAGGGATTTTATTTAACCACAGAAAAAAATCTATCCTTTGACGGAGAGTACTACACTTGGCCAGCAACAGCTGAAACCACTTATTTAGAAGATTGGTATTTTGGCAATTAAATTTCACCCCAGAAAAAAATCTATCTTTTGATGGACAGCATTAAACTTAGCCAGCCAAAGCTGAAACACCAGATTTAGGGGATTGATATTTTGGCAATTGAATTTCACCCCAGAAAATAATCTATCCTTTGACGGACAGTATTACACTTGGCCAGCCACAGCTGGAACCCCAGATGTAGGGGATTGGTATTTTGGCAATTGAATTTCACCCCAGAAAAAATCTATCCTTTTATGGACAGTATTACACTTGGCCAGCAACAGCTGAAACCACTGATTTAGGGGATTGGTATTTTGGCAATTTAATTTCACCCCAGAAAAATCTATCCTTTGACGGACAGTATTAAACTTAGCCAGCCACAGCTGGAACACCAGATTTAGGGATTGGTATTTTGGCAAGTGAATTTCACCCCAGAAAAAAATCTATCCTTTGACGGACAGTATTATACTTAGCCAGCCACAGCTGGAACCCCAGATTTAGGGATTGGTATTTTGGCAATTGAATTTCACCCCAGAAAAAATCTATCCTTTTACGGACAGTATTACACTTGGCCAGCAACAGCTGAAACCACTAGATTTAGGGGATTGGTATTTTGGCAATTGAATTTCACCCCAGAAAAGAATCTATCCTTTGATGGACAGTATTATACTTAGCCAGCCACAGCTGGAACACCAGATTTAGGGGATTGGTATTTTGGCAATTGAATTTCACCCCAGAAAAATATCTATCCTTTGACGGACAGTATTACACTTGGCCAGCTACAGCTGGAACACCAGATTTAGGGGATTGGTATTTTGGCAATTGAATTTCACCCCAGAAAAAATCTATCCTTTGACGGACAGTATTACACTTGGCCAGCCACAGCTGGAACCACTGATTTAGATTAATTTTGGCAGTCTACCCAGAATTATCATGACGTACAGTATTACACTTGGCCAGCAACAGCTGAAACCACTGATTTAGGGGATTGGTATTTTGGCAATTTAATTTCACCCCAGAAAAAAATGTATCCTTTGACGGACAGTATTAAACTTAGCCAGCCACAGCTGGAACACCAGATTTAGGGGATTGGTTTTTTGGCAATTGAATTTCACCCCAGAAAAAATATCTATCCTTTGACGGACAGTATTATACTTGGCCAGCCATAGCTGGAACCCCATATTTAGGGGATTGGTATTTTGGCAATTGAATTTCACCCCAGAAGAAAAAATCTATCCTTTTACGTACAGTATTACACTTGGCCAGCAACAACTGAAACCACTGATTTAGGAGATTGGTATTTTGGCAATTGAATTTCACCCCAGAAAATAATCTATCCTTTGATGGACAGTATTAAACTTAGCCAGCCAAAGCTGAAACACCAGATTTAGGGGATTGATATTTTGGCAATTGAATTTCACTCCAGAAAATAATCTATCCTTTGACGGACAGTATTACACTTGGCCAGCCACAGCTGGAACCCCAGATGTAGGGGATTGGTATTTTGGCAATTGAATTTCACCCCAGAAAAAATCTATCCTTTTATGGACAGTATTACACATGGCCAGCAACAGCTGAAACCACTGATTTAGGGGATTGGTATTTTGGCAATTGAATTTCACCCCAGAAAAAAATGTATCCTTTGACGTACAGTATTACACTTGGCCAGCCACAGCTGGAGCCCCAGATTTAGGGGATTGGTATTCTGGCAATTGAATTTCACCACAGAAGAAAAATCTATACTTTTACAGAGAGTATTACACTTGCCCAGCAACAGCTGAAACCACTGATTTAGGGGATTGGTATTTTGGTAATTGAATTTCACCCCAGAAAAAAATGTATCCTTTGACGAATAGTATTAAACTTAGCCATCCACAGCTGGAACACCAGATTTTGGGGATTGTTTTTTTGGCAATTGAATTTCACCCCAGAAAAAATTCGATCCTTTGACGGACAGTATTAAACTTAGCCATCCACAGCTGGAACACCAGATTTAGGGGATTGGTTTTTTGGCAATTGAATTTCACCCCAGAAAAAAATCTATCCTTTGGCGGACAGTATTACACTTGGCCAGCCATAGCTGGAACCCCATATTTAGGGGATTGGTATTTTGGCAATTGAATTTCACCCCAGAAGAAAAAATCTATCCTTTTACGGACAGTATTACACTTGGCCAGCAACAGCTGAAACCCCAGATTTTGGGGACTGGTATTTGGCAATTGAATTTCACCCCAGAAAAAAAAATCTATCCATTTACGGACAGTATTACACTTGCCCAGCAACAGCTGAAACCACTGATTTAGGGGATTGTTATTTTGGTAACTGAATTTCACCCAAGAAAAAAATCTATTCTTTGACGGACAGTATTAAACGTAGCCATCCACAGCTGGAACACCAGATTTAGTAGATTGGTTTTTTGGCAATTGAATTTCACCCCTCAATAAAATATAGCAATTTCTATCCTGTGTTTCAAGTTGTGACAATAAGCACGACCCCTGATGTAGGATATTGCAAAAAAAAAGCCTACTATTAAATCCAAAAATGTATGTTGAACTTGGTGGCAGCTCAAAACATGTGCTGGTGCACCAAAAGATCACAAAATGTCCGCCAATCACCCCAGAAAAAAATGACAGAAAAACGCTCTGGGTAGCCTAAAAACCAGTGAGCAATGAACTAACATTAAATGTGGCCAAAGTATGTCCGCCATCGCAGGTGCCCCCCACCCCAAGCAGCTGGACAATTATGTCCAGTCTCTGTCATTTCAAAGGACAGAGGATCAAAAAGATCTTTTGCCCTTTGATAGCATCTCCGGCAGGGCTGGAGATGTTTTACACTACAAAGGTGGGGGAACGAATCGCTCCCCCGCCCCTGTAGGTCACATACCTCTGTTGCTGTAATTACAGCACCAGGAGGTATGCGGGCGCTTTACAAGCTGGAGATTCAAATCTTCCCCCGTCTGGGAGCGTGCCAGGATGCGCGGGCTGGTGCGGTAATGTCATATCACCACACCAGCCCACGTGGAAGACGGGAGTTCTTCTTCCCCCCTACCTGCCGAAGTGCGCAGCCGTCGCTCCAGAGTGCCCTCAGCAAGAAAGAGAGCACAAGCAGCGATGAAGAAGCTATCCCCCAGACCGGCCAGAAGATCACAGGCTGTGATGCCCTAGCAGAGAGGCGAGGAGATCGGTCTCTCCCCCTTCCAGGAGAGTCAGAAGCAGAGTGCATCCCGCTCTCAGACGCCCAGACCAGAGCAGTTGAATTCAGAGCAGCCACAAGGCTGGATTTACTGAGTATCCCTGCTCCCTGCCATTTAACCCTTCCCTGCCCAGCCTCCTATACACCCTGCCCTGTAACCTCCTGCATTGCCCCTGCTGCCCTGGTCACTCTACCCTGAAACCCTCACTGCCACAGACAAGAGGGAAGGACAGCAAAGCAGGAGGACGGAGCAGCCAGAGGGACAGAGCAGAAGGAAGTGGAGCCTTGCAGCGTGTGGCTAAGTACCTGCCTCCTATCCCTTGCCTTAACTCCTTCAGCAGCCCTAGCCTGTCTAAACCTCACTGAAGGAGCTGCATTAACCCCCTCAGTGCCCTGAACCCCTGATGTGCACTGCAGCCCTTGTCCTGTATAACCCCTCCCCTGTCATCCCTTCAAGACTGCTGTATTCCCAGCAGCCCCAGCAGAAGTAACCCCTTTACTGCTGTTGCCCTGATGCAGTAACCCCTTCAGTGCCCAGCAGACCCTGCAGTCCTGAACACCAGCAGGAACCCCTGCTGGACAGCATTTGCCCTTGTACCCTGTAGGGACAGTGTGAGTAGCTGGGTGGGTGGGTTACTGCTATTGTGTATGGAAGTGTATTTGTTAGAAGTTTGTGGGTGGAACTTGGGATTGTGTGAGCGTAGGTAGGACCGTATTGCCGTGCGGAGTGTAGTAAGAATTGTATTGTTAGTGCTGTGTATTTAGTGTATTGTATGTGTTGGGTATAAATAAATATTTGTATTATTTGTACCTACTGTGTAACGTGTGTTTATTAGCATTAGTCAGTTCAGTTAGGCGCACGCAGATAGCCAGTGACCAGTGTTAGGCGATAGATAGTTTAATTTAAGGTATAAATGGGCGGAGTCATCAGTAGATGACTACGCCTATTTATGAATATGAATTATTGGTATTTGCATAAATATTGATAATTAATATTCCCCCTTAACAATCGATCACTTCCTTAAGTGGTTTTGCTGAGTCTTCCCTACCTAATCTCGCCCTCACAGCAGCTGCATCCTATCCCTACACTAATCTGAGCAGAGTGACGGGCGGCGCTACGTGACTCTAGCTTAAATAGAGGCTGGGTCACATGCTGCACTTGGCCAATCACAGCCATGCCATTAGTAGGCATGGCTGTGATGGCTTCTTAGTGCAAGAAGTAAAACGCTAGCTGATTGGCTGCTGTTCAACCCTTCAGAAAGTGGGAAGAAATCACCGAACATCGGACCTGAACCCAAACATTTTTAAAAATGTTCGGGTCCGGGTCCGGGTCCCGAACACCCCAAAATTCGGTACAAACCCGAACTATACAGTTCGGGTTCGCTCAACTCTATTCCTTTTCCCTTTAACATTATGATCATGTCTTCGGGACTTCCTTATGTAATTTCAAACTCGTATGACATTGGTTTTAAAGTGTTTTGTGTGTTGTTTTAATATTCATTACCTAGCTGCTGTCTCCGATGCTATGCATTTTGTGTGGGGGGTGGCCAAGAACCGTTCTACAACGCAGCTCAACTGTCTGATGACGCAACACGTGCACAGTGCACTTACCGTCTCCTGCATGGTTGAAACAGGCCTGAGCCAGTTGACCTGAATCTCAGCACTTGGTTAGCTCCTTGAATGTGTACCCTGTGTTCCTGCTGGTCAGCTCCTAACTCCCTGCTATGTTGTCCAATTAGTTTTTCCTTTTATGCGTTTACCCAGGACCAAGAAACACCTGTGAATAATTTGGGGTGCCTGCCTGTCCGCAAAGAACATAGAATTTTTTTAAAACACATTATTAAATCAATCTGTCATCTGTGCAAGCTCACTGTATATATTTCACATACCTTTCATTATGTAGAAATGATTACCGTGTTTGAATTTGGAGTTCTTAAATTATGTAATATGTGTTTGCCTGGTTGTGTTTTCATACAGAACAGTGGACGTGAAAGGAGTTCGATGTTGGTGGAAGTGACACGCCGGCTGTCTTCTCCACTGTCAGCAGTCCAGTCCCCACCCCGGCAGAGGAGACAGCAACATAGTCTGCGGAGCCAGTCGCCGTTTCAGAGCTGAGCCCCGAAAGGTGTCATCAGCCTCAGCCACGGCGTCGGCAAAATGTCCCCCCTTCCTCCTATGTGCCAGCGAATCGTGAGATGATAGACTCCCGAGTCATTGAGTTCCTTGCCCAGAAGAGGAGTGAGGGACATAAGGAAGCCATGCTAAGGACGCTGGCACTATTACTTTGGCGTGTGCAGCCTGTGAGACATAGCCCATGTGTGGCCGCAGTCGCCATGATCTTTGAGATGTTCGCCTCACCCTACGAGGGGGACATCTTAAGCCAGGTGAACTCTCTGCGATGCCAAATACTGGGGGCATCATCCCAGCAGGTCCCCAGATATCCCCCCCCCCACCACCACAGGGGCCACCTTGCACTGGGACGGGGTATGGAGTAGAGCCAGCTCCCACCCCACAACTTTCCCATCCTCCTCATGGTGGCCAGTATACAAATATGCCCCAACAAACTGCCCAAGTAATGGCTGTGTCTCTCTTTCCCTCCGGGCCATTCACCAGGGAACTTTTTGATTTATAATTTTGTTTGTTCTAGCTATACTTTATTTATTTTTCTATTTGGAATTCTTCTTTTTGGCCAAATTGACGGCCTTCGTTTTCTTTGGGGACTGTTTCTTCAGTAAATTCAATTATTCCCCAACTGCTATGTGTCGGCCAAAATGTCTGAACATTATGATTAGAGTTGAGTGAACACCTGGATGTTAGGGTTCGAGAAGTTCGGCCGAACTCGATCCGAACTTTATCCCGAACCCGAACCCCATTGTAGTCAATGGGGACCCGAACTTTTGGGCACTAAAAAGGCTGTAAAATAGTCCAGGAAAGGGCTAGAGGGCTGCAAAAGGCAACAAAATGAGTGTAAATGCCCTGCAAACAAATGTGGATAGGGAGATTAATTAACCTGCTCAGGACCGCCTAACGCAGGGATGCGTCCGGCGGGTGGTACTGTTGTTCTGGCCGGACGCATCCGTGCGTCAACTCGCAAGACGCGAGATTTGCTGTGAACGCGCGCGCGTTCAAGGTGGCGCGCGGCTCTGCAGTTATACTGCAGCCTGCCAGCGATGATAAATCGCTGGCAGGCTGTAGAAGTCAAATAAATGAAATCAAACATGTATATCAGATGTTGTTTTGTTAACAGCGTCTGATATACCTGTTACCTGGTCCTCTGGTGGTCCCATTTGCTGGGATCGACCACCAGAGGACCAGGTAGCTCTGTAAAGTAGCACTAAGCACCACACTACACCCCACCTGTCACTTATTAACCCCTGTGTAACCCCTGATCAACCCATATAGACTCCCTGATCACCCCCCTGTCATTGATCACCCCCCTGTAAGGCTCCATTCAGACCATGTTTGTTTTGCGGACAAAAATAGGACATGTTCTATATTTTTGCGGAACGGAAGTGCAGACCCAGAAGTGTGGAACCGCAATTCCGGATCCGAGCGGGACAAAGTCTGTCCCCATAGAAATAAATGGGTCCGCAATTCCGTTCCGCAAACAGAATTGCGGACGTGTGAATGGGGCCTAAGGGTCCCTTATCACCACCAGTTAGTTAGCTACTTGTTAGGTAGTTAGTGCCAGGCCCACCGCACCGCAGTTACTGATTTTGGCAGAGATTTTTTCATCCACATTGATTGATGCGAATGAAGAAATCTGTGCCGTTTATTTTTTTATTTTTTTTTAGCCCAAAGGCTGAACGGGAAAAAAAAATCTCATTACCAGTATGCTCAATATAAGGAGAATAGCAGAAACTCCTAATGCTGGCCATACATGTAATGATTGCGGAGACCCTCAAATGCCAGGGCAGTACAAACACCCCACAAGTGTCCCATTTTAGAAAGAAGACACCCCAAGGTATTCCGTGAGGGGTATGGTGAGTTCATGTAAAATTATATTTTTTGTCACAAGTTAGTAAAATATGAGACTTTGTAAAAAAAAAAAAAAATTATATCAATTTCCGCTAATTTGTGCCAAAAAAAATAAAAAATTCTGTGAACCCGCCATGCCCCACACGGAATACCTTGGGATGTCTTCTTTCCAAAATGGGGTCACATGTGGGGTATTTATACTGCCCTGGCATTTTAGGGGCCCTAAAGCGTGAGAATCCAAATGCGTAAAAATGCCCTGTGAAATCCTAAAGGTACTCAATGGAATTTGGGCCCCTTTGCGCATCTTGGCTGCAAAAAAGTGTCAATCATGTGGTATCGCCGTACTCAGGAGAAGTAGGGCAATGTTTTTGGGGTGTATTTTTACATATAACCATGGTGGGTGTGAGAAATATCTCTGTAAATGACAACGTCTTAAAAACAATTTATACAAAGTTGTCAGATTACAGAGATATTTCTCTCACCCAGCATGAGTATTTGTAAAAATATACCCCAAAGCACATTGCCCTACTTCTCCTGAGTACGGCGATACCACATGTGTGATACTTTTTTGCAGCCTAGGTGCGTAAAGGGGCGTAAAGTCCAACGAGTACCTTTAGGCTTTACAGGGCTGCTCAAAATTTAGCCCCGCCCAAAATGCCAGAACAGTAAACACACCCCACAAATGACCCCATTTCAGAAAGTAGACACCCCAAGGTATTCACTGAAGGGCATAGTGAGTCAATGGGAGATTGTATTTTTTTTTTTGCCAGAAGTTAGCAGAAATGGAAACTTTATTTTTATTTTTTTCCTCAGAAAGTGTAATTTTTCGCTAACATGTGGAAAAAAATGAAATTATTCATGAACTCACCATGCCCCTCCGTGAATACTTTGGGGTGTCTTCTTTCTAAAATGGTGTCATTTGGGGTGTATTTATACTTTCCTGGCATTCTAGCACCTGAAGAAACATAACAGGTGCTCAGAAAGTCAGAGCTGCTTCAAAATGCGGAAATTCACTTTTTTGCAACAGTTTGTAAACGCTATAACTTTTACCCAAACCAATAAAGATACACTTATTGCATTTTTCTTTATCAAAGACATGTAGAACAATAAATTTAGAGAAAATGTTATATAGAAATGTAGTTTTTTTAAAAAAAATTTACAACAGAAAGCGAAAAATGTCATTTTTTTGCAAAAATGTCGTTACATTTTTATTAATAGCAAAAAAGTAAAAATGTCAGCAAATGAAAGCTCTATTAGTGAGAAGAAAAGGAGGTAAAATTCATTTGGATGGTAAGTTGAATGACGGAGCAATAAACGGTGAAAGTAGTGTAGTGCAGAATTGTAAAAAGTGGTCTGGTCATTAAGGGTGTTTAAGCTAGGGGGGCTAATGTGGTTAAAATAAAATAAATAAAAATTACCAATATCAATTGGAGAAAGGTCCCATAGCAGAGAATCATGCGTCATATCACCCACCACTGGAGAAGGCCACTTTCAGTTATTTAGGCCCCAGCACCCAGACAGAGGAGGGAGGTCCCACAGCAAGGAATAAGGCGTCATATCACCCACCACTGGAAAAGTCCACTTTCAGTTATTTAGGCCCCAACACCCAGACAGAGGAAAGAGGTCCCACATCAAGAAATAAGGCGTCATATTACCCACCACTGGAGAAGGCCACTTTCAGTTATTTAGGCCCCAGCACCCAGACAGAGGAGAGAGGTCCCACAGCAAGGAATAAGGCGTCATATCAGCCACCATTGTAACATGCCACTTTCAGTTATTTAGCCCCCGGCTCCCAGATTGAGGAGAGGTTCATTCAACTTTGGGTTGCACCGCAAGATCATGGTAAAGTTAAAAAAATGAGGATTCAATAAAGAAGTGCCCCTGAGTACAAAAATACATGGTTGAGGGGGAGGCAGTTATAAATGTCTATTCTGCACAAGGGAGGGACAAGTACTGTGGGATCTATGCCTGGTTCATTTTTATGAACGTCAGCTTGTCCACATTGGCTGTGGACAGGCGGCTGCGTTTGTCAGTAATGACGCCCCCTGCCGTGCTGTATACACGTTCAGACAAAACGCTGGCCGCCGGACAGGCCAGCACCTCCAAGGCATGAAATGCTAACTCTGGCCACGTGGACAATTTGAAGACCCAGAAGTTGAATGGGGCCGAACCATCAGTCAGTATGTGGAGGGGTGTGCAGACGTACTGTTCAACCATGTTAGTGAAATGCTTCCTCCTGCTAACAAGTTCCGTATCAGGTGGTGATGCAGTTAGCTGTGGCGTGGAGACAAAATTTTTCCACATTTCTGCCATGCTAACCCTGCCCTCTGAGGAGCTGGCCATGACACAGCTGCGTTGGCGAACTATTGCTCCTCCTCTGCCTTCGCCTTGGACTTCCACCTGTTCCCCAGTGACATTTAGGAATGCTCTCAGGAGCGCGTCTACCAACGTGCGCTTTTACTCGCGCATCTTCCTATCACGCTCCAGTGCAGGAAGTAAGGTGGGCACATTGTCTTTGTACAGGGGATCCAGTAGGGTGGCAACCCAGTAGTCCGCACACATTAAAATGTGGGCAACTATGCTGTCGTTGCGCAGGCACTGCAGCATGTAGTCGCTCATGTGTGCCAGGCTCCCCAGAGGTAAGGACAAGCTGTCCTCTGTGGGAGGCGTATCGTCCTCGTCCTCCGTATCCCCCCAGCCATGCACAAATGATGAGCCTGAGCTGTCTCAGGTGCCACCCCGCTGTGAACCTGCTTCATCCTCATCCTCCTCCACCTTCTCCTCATCCTCCTCTTCCTCCAGTAGTGGGCCCTGTCTGGCCACATTTGTACCTGGCCTCTGCTTTTGCAAAAAAACTCCCTCTGAGCCACTTCTAACAGACTAGCCTGAAAGTGCTAAAAATGACCCCTCATCCTCCTCCTCCTCCTCCTGGGCCACCTCCTCTTCCATCATGGCGTTTTCTCAAGAAGACATAGAAGTGGTATTGTAACGCTGATAACGGTGTCATCGCCACTGGCCATGTTGGTGGAGTACTCGAAACAGCGCAACAGGGCACAAAGGTCTCGCATGGAGGCCCAATCATTGGTGGTGAAGTGGTGCTGTTCCGCAGTGCGACTGACGCGTGCGTGCTGCAGCTGTAACTCCACTATGGCCTGCTGCTGCTCGCACAGTCTCTCCAGCATGTGCAAGGTGGAGTTCCACCTAGTGGAAACGTCACATATGAGGCGGTGAGCGGGAAGGCCGAAGTTCCGCTGTAGCACAGACAGGCGAGCAGCTGCAGGATGTGAACGCCGGAAGCGTGCACAGACGGCCCGCACTTTATGCAGCAGCTCTGACATGTCGGGGTAGTTGTGAATGAACTTCTGCACCACTAAATTCAGCACATGCGCCAGGCAAGGGATGTGCGTCAAACCGGCTAGTCCCAGAGCTGTGACGAGACTTCGTCCATTATCGCACACCACCATGCCGGGCTTGAGGCCCACCGGCAGCAACCACTGGTCGGTCTGTTGTTCAACACCCCGCCACAACTCCTGCGCAGTGTGGGGCCTGTCTCCCAAACATATGAGTTTCAGAATGGCCTGCTGACGTTTACCCAGGGCTGTGCTGAAGTTGGTGGTGAAGGTGTGTGGCTGACTGGATGAGCTGGTGGAAGAAGAGGAGAAGGAAGCCGAGTAGGAGGCTACAGGAGGCAAAGAATGATGCCCTGCGATCCTTGGCGGCGTAAGGACGTGCGCCAAGGAACTCTCTGCCTGGGGCCCAGCCGCCACTACATTTACCCAGTGTGCAGTTAGGGAGATATAGCGTCCCTGGCCGTGCTTATTGGTCCACGTATCTGTGGTTAGGTGGACCTTGAGACAAATGGCGTTGCGCTACGCACACGTGATTTTATCGGATACTTGGTTGTGCAGGGAAGGCACGGCAGTCTTGGAGAAGTAGTCAAACACAACAAGTCAGACACCCCTTTGCTCGGTTTTCCTTCCTGTGAGGGATATCTGGCTTTCATTGTGTTGTACACCCATAACTGGGGCTCCACATTTATTTTGCATATTTCTGTTTCCCAGGGAGCTTTGCACTTCGGATTGCTGTGTTGAGACCCTTAAGTGAGGCTCCGCTGTGTTTTTTGTAGCTGGTCTCCCTGAGATCAGCTATTGTTGTGTTTGAGTAGTCTCCGAGGTATTGCTCTCGGTTAGCCAGAATCCTACTCCGCACTGATGAGGGGCAACACCCCAAAACAGCTATCTGTGGATGGATAACTGGCTTAGGTTTTCCCCGTCACATCCTTAAAGCTTGTAAAAAAGCAGGATCTTGACATAGGGGCCACTTAATATGGTGGATTTGGTTATCTCTGTAATGGAGACACCCCTTTGCTCGGTTTTCCTTCCTGTGAGGGATATCTTTCATTGTGTTGTAGACCCATAACTGGGGCTCCACATTTATTTTGCATATTGGAGAAGTAGTGGCGGCTGGGAACAACATACTGTGGGACTGCCATGGACATCAGCTGTTTGAAGATGTCTGTGTCCACCAGCCTGAATGACAGCATTTCAAAGGCCAGGAGTTTAGAAATGCTGGAATTCAGGCCCAGGGCTCGAGGGTGGCTAGGTGGGAATTTATGCTTTCTCTCCAAGGTTTGTGGGATGGAGAGCTGAAAGCTGCCGTGTGACATGGTGGAGATGCTTGGTGACGCAGGTGGTGTTGTCGGTGGCACATCCTCTGTTTGGTGGGCGGCAGTTGGCAATATTCCTCCTGAGGCGGAGGAAGAGGCCAAGGCAGCAGCAGAAGAGGGAGCAGAGTGAGCCACAGTGAGTTACTTGCTTTTAAGGTGTTTACTCCACTGCAGTTCATGCTTTGCATGTAGATGCCTGGTCATGCAGGTGGTGCTAAGTTTCAGAACTTTAATGCCTCGCTTCTGGCTCTGATGGCACAGCGTGCAAACCACTCGGGTCTTGTCGTCAGCACATTGTTTAAAAAAGTGTCATGCCAGGGAACTCCTTGAAGCTGCCTTTGGGGTGCTCGGTCCCTGGTGGCGGTGGCCACTAGCAGGCGAACTCTCTTGGCGGTGGCTGTTCTGCTTTTGCCCCCTGCTCCCTCTTTTGCTACGCTGTTGGCTCGGTCTCACCACTGCCTCTTCCTCTGAACTATGAAAGTCAGTGGCACGACCTTCATTCCATGTGGGGTCTAGGACCTCATCGTCCCCTGCATCGTCTTCCACACAGTCTTCCTCCCTGACCTCCTGTTCGGTCTGCACACTGCAGAAAGATGCAGCAGTTGGCACCTGTGTTTTGTCATCATCAGAGATGTGCGGACTCCGATGAGGTGGTATTCACATTTCCTAATCATCAGGAAACATCAGTGTTTGTGCATCAGTGCATTTTATGTCTTCCACCACTGGGGAAGGGCTAGGTGGATTCCCTTGGGAAACCCTGCCAGCAGATTCTTCAAACAGCATAAGAGACTGCTTCATAACATGAGGCTCTGACAGTTTCCCTGATATGCATGGGGGTGATGTGAGAGACTGATGGACTTGGTTTTCAGGTGCCACCTGTGTGCTTTCTGCAGAAGACTATGTGGGAACTAATGTTGTGAACGTGCTGGATCCACTGTCGGCCACCCAATTGACTAGCGCCTCTACCTGCTCAGGCCTTACCATTCTTAGAACGGCATTGGGCCCCACCAAATATCGCTGTAAATTCTGGCGGGTACTGGAACTTGAGGTAGTTGGATCACTAGGATGTGTGGCTGTGGCAGAATGGCCACATCCTCTCCCAGCACCAGAGGGTCCACTAACACCACCACGACCTCGTCCCTTACTAGATGTTTTCCTCATTGTTACTGTTCACCAAGCACCACAATAAGAAAAAAAATATTTGGCCCAATGTATTGATTTCAAATTCAGGCCTTTTTTTACAGGCACCTAACACTATCTGCCTATTTATTTATGTAGCGTATTACACTAATCCAGGCACAGCAGTAACCACTGATTTAGAGGAATAACTATTGTAGGGCTAGTATTTAGGCCTTGGATGAAAGGTATCCTTTTATGGACAGATTTACACCTGGAGATGTACAGTAGCGTGTAAAAAAATATGTAGGATTATGCCTTCAGCAATTGTATTTTAACACTTTGTGTAATATACCCTTTAACGGACAGAAATACAATGGGAGATGCACGGTAGCGTGTGAAGTTATTGAGGATGACCCTCTCAGCACTTGTATATACACCTTGAGTGTAATATACCCTTTGCCTATTTACCCTTCGCCTAATATCTTCCTATTTATTTATGTAACGTATTACACTAATCCAGGCACAGCAGTAACCACTGATTTAGGGGAATATCTCTTTTAGGGCTAGTATTTAGGCCCTCGATGAAAGGTATCCTTTTATGGACAGATTTACACTTGGCCTGCAACAGCTCGAACCCCAGATTAAGGGTATTGCTATTTTGGCAATTGAATTTCACCCCAGAACAAAATATACCCTTTAACGGACAGATTAACACTTGGCCTGCAACAGCTGGAACACCAGATTCAGGGTATTGCTATATTGGCAAGTGAATTTCACCCCAGAAAAAATATATCCTTAGCAGGACACTATGAAACTTTGCCAGCCAGAGCTGAGACCACTGATTTATGGTATTGCTATTTTGGCAATTGAATTTCCCCCCAGAACAAAATATATCCTTTGCAGGACACTATGAAACTTGGCCAGCCACAGCTGAGACCACTGATTTATGGTATTGCTATTTTGGTAATTGAATTTCACGACAGAAAATAATCTATCATTTGCCAGACTGCAGACAGTATTACACTTGGCCAGCCACAGCTGAAACCACTGATTTATGGTATTGCTATTTTGGCAATTGAATTTCACCCCAGAACAAAATATACCCTGTTACGGACAGATTTACACTAGGCCTGCAACTGCTGGAACACCAGATTCAGGGTATTGCTATTTTGGCAATTAAAATTTCACCCCAGAACAAAATATATTCTTTGCCGGACACTATTATACTTTGCCAGCCACTGCTGGGACACCAGATTCAGGGGATTGCTATTTTGCTAATTGAATTTCACCCCAGAACAAAATATACCCTGTTACGGACAGATTTAAACTAGGCCTGCAACTCCTGGAACACCAGATTCAGGGTATTGCTATTTTGGCAATTAAATTTCACCCCAGAACAAAATATATCCTTTGCCAGACTGCAGACAGTATTTCACTTGGCAAGCCAAAGCTGGAACACCAGATTTAGGGGATTGGTATTTTGGCAATTGAATTTAACCCCTTAATAAAATATACAAATTGCTGTCCTGAGTTTCTAGGGGTGACAATAAGCACAGCCAAGCCCCTGATGTAGGATATAGCAAAAAAAAAACAGTGAGCAAGTAACTAGCAGAAGTTGAATCATTCACAGCTGTAGATCGATCACTTCATTAGGTGCTTTTGCTGACTTTTCCCTGCCTAATCTCGCCCTCTCAGAAGCTGCATCCTCTCCCTACACTAATCAGAGCAGTGTGACGTGCGGCACTACGTGACTCCAGCTTAAATAGAGTCTGGGTCACATGCTGCACTTAGCCAATCACAGCCATGCCATTAGTAGGCATGGCTGTGATGGCTTCTTAGGGCAAGAAGTAAAACGCTAGCTGATTGGCTGCTGTGCAGCCCTTCAGAAAGTGGGAAGAAACCGCCGAACAATGGACCCGAACCCAAACTTTTTTGAAAATGTTCGGGTCCGGACCTGTGTCCCGAACACCCCAAAATTCGGTACGAACCCGAAATATGCTCGAACTGTTTGCTCAGCACTAATTATGATATATTAAGTGTACTTTCCCACTAGCGGCATAGCTATCCGGCAGGCTCTCCTGGCGGGTGAACAGCCTGCCGTATCCGCCATGTCGCAAGTACCTGTGCACTGCCATGCTGCCGCTGAGAGTAGTGTGAAAATACCCTAATAATTGTGTACCCAAATAGCTAGATATGTATTAGATCACAAAGACAGGATTGTCGCACTAGAATGTTGGATATCTAGGAAGAGGTGCACTTCACAAAATGGAGTCACTCACTCCACACAAAGTAAAAGTATAAAGTAATAAAGGATTGTGCAGCACTCTCTAATACTTACCGTAAATAAAAATGTTTGCTTCAAACTAATCTGTGTGTATAAATAATTATGACAGTTTGGAAAATGTGATCTAATACATATAGTAATAAAGGATTGTGCGGCACTCTATAATAATTAGGAGCATAAAGAGAAAGCATTGTTTTATTAGGTATATTAAAATAAATTCTATAAAAATTCCAATACAGTTATTCACATACTAATCCCAAACACAATATCAAATTAACGCATCAATAGCAAATAATAGAAATGATCGCATAAAATAGCTCGCAATTAAAACAGAAGTGAAAGAATGGGTGTAAAAGGTATCCAATTATAATAAAGGGTCATACTCATAAATTAGTGAATAATTAAAGTATGTCTGTCCTTTCAGTGAATAATCTCACTTTTCCTACAAAACTTCAAGTTGTTTCCAACTCAATCCCGCTCTTTTTCAGATATATCAAATAAACTTTTTGGCAGTTGAATTGGTTTGGTGTGTGTCTTGAGTGGCGTCCCACTCCGACACTTACAGTAGCGGCGTCCCGCTCAAAGTCAGTGGAAGTGATCACTGGGATTCTTTTTATGAACTAGAACTGTCTTACCGGGTTCTCGAGGTTAGGATGGCTCTCTGCGTAGTGATCGATATTGCTGTCTCCACACTCCGGTATCTGGAGCCGTCCGATTAAACAGCGTCTGCGCACACGGTGTGCACATGGGAATATCTGCGCTGTGAGGCCGTACCGTGCTTTTCCGAGCTTGTGCTCCTGCGGGTATCTGGTCTTTTCCTCAACCCTCTTCACTGTTCTTTGGCATAGTCTCTGGGGGGTGGTAAAACACCAGGGGTTACAAGCTTACCCCTTCCTCAGTGGTTATCTTCCCCCTTACGATGTTCCTCTTTTATACGGGTCCCAAGTGCTCGCAAAGACCAGTCATGGATTTTTTTCAAAACATGGCAAAAAGTATTCCAGCTGACATTTCTGATAAAATCAACCTATTAGTAAAGTAGGGTAGTGTATTCTTAAAATTCTCAAATATCCATCAATAGCAGTCTCTGATCAAAATGATTTTTCATATGGTTGTATAAAAAAGGTTCAACATTCCCCATATAAAGAAAACGCATTAGGGGATTCATACGTCTTCCTTGCGATATCAATGCGATTTCAGCGATTTTAATAAATTAGCTTAAAGTTAGTAAAAAAAATACAAAATTAAAATATGTGCAAAGGTATATAACTCTTCCCAATATATTGTACAAACGGTAGAATATATATCATAGTTATTAAACATAGCTTCTTTATTTTTTCTTTAATTCTCAGCGACTCTTTATAATAATGTATTCCTTTATATCTTTTATTCTGATACGAAAGATTGTTAGGATGGGAACCTCCCCAACAAGAAAAACCGGACCCTGTGAATACAAAGTGCGGTTAATTGTCGTCAGGGAGGATCCCACCCCCACATCACAAAACGCCGTACAATTCAAACTCTGCATTTAGCCCTCCAGGTAATAATCGAAGATTCTCTTAGTTTCTAATCTTGACATCTTTTCTATAAGGTTGCCCCCCCTCCAATCTTTCTGTACTTTGTCTATCGCCGCAAATTTAATTCCTCGTGTAAAAGAAATTAAAAAAAATATCCGAGAAGTTAAATCGGCCAAGAGATGGCCAGTTTCAAAACATGTGTGGAAAATGATATAAAGAAAATTAAAACCAATGTAAAATACAAACGGATGAACTTAACAAAGATAGAAGTCAATGCAATAAAAGAACTTCAAAAAGAGAAGGAGATTGTGATACGTCCAGCCGACAAAGGCGGCTCAATTGTAATACAAGATTTAGACAAATACAACATGGAATGCCTACGACAGCTGGCAGATAGGGACACATATGAAAAACTCCCAAACGACCCAACCAACCAATTTTATGGAGAACTACTCGCCCTATGTGATAAAGGCCAAAAGAATGACATTTTAAGTGAAGAAGAATACAATTTTTTAATTAATAAACATCCACTAATCCCAATGTTTTATTGCCTCCCAAAGGTACACAAATGTAAAGATAGCCCCCCTGGTCGACCAATTGTGTCTGGGATTGGATCCCTAACCTCAAATTTATCCAAATATATTGATGAACTTTTACAACCAAGGGTGAAAGAGGTCCCATCCTACACAAAGGACACAAGACAAATTATAAAAATAGAGGGGATCTGGTTAGATTAACCAGATTGGGATACCTGCGCTGATATTGGGTCAAGTATATACAATGTTTTAAAACAATTCAATATAACTACAAATGTATGTTTGATATATTGCTATTCAATGCATAGAGGCCCGTCTGTAGAGGGCATCTTGATTGGAGTGGTTCTGTTAGGGTACCCGCGCTACCTGAAATGCTAGTGTATTATAAATGTGTAAGTGAGTCTAAATGGTCGGTAATATACAGTTTTTATTTTTTTACCTGTTCCTGAGATGTAGCGGTAAAACAATCTTTCAGTTTCTTTCCGATGTCCTTTCGCTTCCCATGAAGCTGTCGTTCTCGATGTTAATTGTTCTACCTACAAACACGGGCAGTGCTCCGGCCGACAGCGGCAGCTCGTGCGAGGGAACTCGGCTTGGTGTCCTGGAACTTGCGCGCGTGACGTCACCACAATAGGTATGGATGGCTCCAGGGGACAAAAAGGGTCTCCAACGAGTTTCGGAGCCTATAAGGCTCCTTCGTCAGGGAGGAAACTGTCATGATGAAGGGCCCATATCTGTAAGAGGTCCGAAACGCGTAACGGTGCTATATGTCTGTCCTACTGTATTGGGAATTTTTATGAACCACAATAAAGAATCGCATGGACTTCGGTGAGCTGGATTTTTTCGTATTACATTGACGCGCTTACCAGAGGACTTCTCCGTGCTCCAGTCCAGCGACCAGTAGGGGTGAGCTGCCTTTGCCTTGTTGCAAATAACTTTTCTATAGTCTACCTTTTGTACAAAATATTTTGAAGAGTTATATACCTTTGCACATATTTTATTACGTATTTTTTTTTACTAACTTTAAGGTAATTTATTAAAATCGCTGAAATTGCATTGATATCGCAAGGAAGACGCATTAATCCCCTGATGCATTTTCTTTATATGGGGAATGTTGAACTTTTTTTATACAACCATGTGAAAAATCATTTTGATCAGAGACCGCTATTGATGGATATTTGAGAATTTTAAGAATACACTACCCTACTTTACTAATAGGTTGATTTTATCAGAAATGCCAACTGGAATACTTTTTGGCATGTTTTGAAAAAAATCCATGACTGGTCTTTGCGAGCACTTGTGACCCGTATAAAAGAGGAACATTGTAAGGGGGAAGATAACCACTGAGGAAGGGGTAAGCTTGTAACCCCGAAACGCATCTGGTGTTTTACCCCCCCCAGAGACTATGCCAAAGAACAGTGAAGAGGGTTGAGGAGAAAGACCAGATACCCGCAGGAGCACAAGTACTGCAAAGCACAGTACGGCATCACAGCGCAGATATTCCCACGTGCAGGAGACACCGTGTGCGCAGACTCTGTTTAATCGGACGGCTCCCGATACCGGAGTGTGGAGACAGCAATATCGAGCACTACGCAGAGAGCCATCCTAACCTCGAGAACTTGGTAAGACTGTTCTAGTTCATAATAAGAATCACAGTGATCGCTTCCACTGACTTTGAGCAGGACGCCGCTACTGTAAGTGTCGGAGTGGGACGCCACTCAAGACACACACCAAACCAATTCAACTGGGAAAAAGTTTATTTGATATACCTGAAAAAGAGCGGGATTAAGTTGGAAACAACTTGAAGTTGTGTAGGGAAACTGAGATTATTCACTGAAAGGACGGACATACTTTGATTATTCACTAATTTATGAGTATCCCCTTTATTATTATTGAATACCTTTTACACCCATTCTTTCACTTCTGTTTTAATTGCAAGGTATTTTATGCGATCATTTTTATTATGAGCTATTGATGCGTTTATTTTTGTATTTGGGATTAGTATGTGAATAACTGTATTGGAATTTTTATAGAATTTATTTTAATATACCTAATAAAACAATGCTTTCTCTTTATGCTCCTAAGTATTATAGAGTGCCGCACAATCCTTTATTACTATATGTATTAGATCACATTTTCCAAACTGTCATAATTATTTATACACACAGATTAGTTTGAAGCAAACATTTTTATTTCTGGTCTACACATAACATGTTAACATTAGATTTGAGCGAACCCCAAATGTATAGTTTTGGGGTGTTCGAGACACGGACCCGAACCAGAAAATTTTCAAAAAAGTTCGGGTTCGGGTCCGTTGTTCGGTGATTTCTTCCTGCTTTCTAAAGGGCTGCACAGCAGCCAATAAGAAAGTGTTTTACTTCTTGCCCTAAGAAGCCATCACAGCTGTGCATACTAATGGCATGGCTGTGATTGGCTGAGTGCAGCATGTGACTCAGCCTCTTTGTAAGCTGGAGTCACGTAGTGCTGCACGTCACTCTGCTGATTTGAGCTTAGGGAGAAGATGTTGGTGCTGCAATCAGGGACAGAATAGGGCAGAAATCAGAAGAACCTGTGCTACTTGAATCCACAAGATACAGCAAATAGAGAGGAAGGGAGCTTCAGCAATACAACATTTCTGTACCCAGCCACTGCAAGGAAATCTTTTTTTGTAATCCATCTGTTACTGAGAAGGTGCTCGGCGGCCATATTAGCCACTGCAGTGTACAGCATGTGTGCCAGCCAGCAAGGGACAGGAGCCTAATCCTATTTTGTAGCTCAGTGAAGGAAAAAAACCTTTTTTTTTCTGGCTGCTCAAGTCCCCTATATTGTCTTTTGTATGTTTAAGGGGTGACATAGTCCATTTGTCTAGCCTGGGCTCTCTGGTGCCACAGAGCACTTTTGTATACTATGCACTAAACCGTATATTCAATTTCAGCTATCAAATAGTGCATCAGTGTATTTTAGGTAAATCATCCTGAGCCACCAAGCCTATTTTACTCCGCCAAAATATATATTTGACATTTCTGCGGTGAAATAGAGAATCCGTGTACTTTTGGGGGAAAAAACGTATTCCTTGACCACAAAACAGTTCTGCATACACCGTCCAATGACATATTTTATATTTCTGCAAGGAAATAGTGCTTCTTTGTTTTTTATAGAAAAAAACGTTATTCAAGGTCCACCAAACAGTCTGAAATACCTATTACAACCACCTATTTTACAATGCTGCTGTGAAATTCAGCATAAGACCTCATGGTGGAGACGGACTGTTTCAAACAGCTAATGGCGGTGGCTGTCCCCTAGTACATTGTTCCCAGCCACCACTACTTTTCTAGGTGAGCCGTCCCTTCCCTGCACAACCAAGTGGAGGATAAAATCAAGTGTGTGCTTCGCAACGCCATCTGTGGCAAGCTCCACATAACCACAGATACATGGACCAGTAAGCACGGCCAGGGCCGCTATATCTCCCTAACTGCACAATGGGTAAATGTAGTGGCGGCTGGGCCTGAGGCGGATAGCGGTTTGGCGCATGTCCTTCCACCACCGAAGATTGCAGGGCATTATTCGTTGCCTCCTGCTGCTTCCTCCTCCTACTCTGCATCATCCTCCTCCTCCTCCTACTCCTCTTCTACCACCCCAACATCCGGTCATCGAAAGAACCTCACCCCCAACTTCAGCACAGCCCGGGGTAAACGTCAGTAGGCGATTTTAAAACTCATGTGTTTGGTTTACAAACCCCACACCGCTCAGGCGCTTTGGAGGGGCATAAAACAGCAGACTGATGAGCGGTTGCTGCTGGTGAGCCTCAAGCCTGGTGGTGTGCGATAATGGGCGAAATCTCGTTGCAGATCTGGGGCTAGCCAGTTTGATGCACACACATCCCTTGCCTGGTGCATGTGCTGAATCTGGTGGTGCAGAAGTTTCTTAAAAACTACCCAGACATGTCAGAGCTGCTGCTGAAAGTACGGTCAGTATGTGCGCGCTTTTGGCATTCTCACCCTGCCGCTGCTCGCCTGTCTGCGCTGCAGCGTAATTTCGGCCTTCGTGCTCACCGCCTCATATGCGAAATGCCCACCAGGTGGAACTTCACCTTACATATGCTGGAGGGACTGTGGTAGCAGTAGTGGGCGATAGTGGAGTTTCAGATGCAGTATGCATGGGTCAGTCGCACTGCGGATCAGCACCGCTTCACCACCAATGACTGGGCCTACATTTGAGACCTGTGTACCTTGTTGCGGTATTTTGAGTACTCAACCAACATGGCCAGTGCCGAAGACGCCGTTCTTAGCGTTACAATACAACTTCTATGTACACATGTGGACAGCCAGGGCACACTTCTGGAGTACGAGGAGGAGGAGGATGAGGTGGAGGAGGAGGAGGTAGAGGAGGAGGATCCGGTTTCACTGCAGGGTGTCACCCTACGCAGTTCAGGGCCATCACTGGAGTGTGGCTGGGGGGATACGGAGGACACAGACGATACACCACCTACAGAGGACAGCGTATCGTTACCTCTGGGCAGCCTTGCCCACATGAGGGACTACATGCTGCAGTGCCAACGACAGCAGAGTTGCCCACATTTTAGCTTGTGCTGACTACTGGGTTGCCACCCTTCTGGATCCCCAGTACAAGGACAACATGCCCACCTTAATTCCCGCACTGGAGCGTGATAGGAAGATGCGCGACTACAAACGCACGCTGGTAGACGCGCCCCTGAGGGCATTCCCAACTGACATGGGGGGACTAGTGGAAGCACAAGGAGAAGGCAGAGGCGGAGGAAGAGGAGGAAGAAGTCGCCAACACAGCTGTGTCACGGCCAGCGTCTCAGACAGCAGGGTTATTATGGCCGAGCTGTGGAAATTTTTTGTCACCGCACCACAGAAAACTGCACCACCAGCTGATAGGGAACGTGTTAGCAGGAGGCAGCATTTCTACAACATGGTGGAACAGTACGTGTGCACGCGCCTCTACGTACTGACTGATGGTTCTGCCCCATTAAACTTTTGGGTCTCCAAATTGTCCGCATGGACAGAGCTTGCCCTTTATGCCTTGGAGGTGCTGGCCTGCCCTGCGGCCAGTGTATTGTCTGAACGTGTATTTAGCATGGCAGCGGGCATCATTACAGACAAATGCAGCTGCCTGTCCACAGCCAACGTGGACAAGCTCACGTTCATTAAAAGGAACCAGGCATGGATTCCACAGGACTTTGTTCGTACCTTGTGCAGAATAGACATTTATAACTGCCTCGCCCTCAACTATACATTCTTGTACTCCAGGGCACTGCTGCATTGGTGGGTGACATGATGCCTGATTTGCTGTTATGGGACCTCTCTCCTCTGTCTGGTTGCTAGGGCCTAAATTCCTGAAAGTGGCCTGTTGCATTGGTGGGTGACATGATGCCTGTTTTGCTGTTATGGGGCCTCTCATCTCTGTCTGGGTGCCAGGGGCCTACATTAATGATAATCGCCTGCTGCAGTGGTGAGTGACATGATGCCTGTTTTGCTGTTATGGGACCTCTCTCCTCTGTCTGGGTGCTAGGGCCGAAATTGCTGAAAGTGGCCTGTTCCATTGCTGGGTGACATGATTCCTGTTTTGCTGTTATGGGACCGCTCACCTCTGTCTGGGTGCTAGAGCCTACATAAATGATAATGGCCTGTTCCATTGCAGGTTGACCAGAGGCCTGTGTTGTTGTTACAAGACCGCTTTCCTCTTTGCGGGAGCCATGGGCCTGAATCAGTGATTGTTGCCTGTGGCACTGCTGGGTGAAATCAATACTGTTTTGGCGTGATTTGAACTCTCCTCTTTGTGGGTCCTGTGGGCCTGAATGCTTGAATGAGGCCTGTGGCCCTGCAGGCAGACATGATTCCTTCTTGGCTGTGATGACAACTTCAACTCCCATGTATGGTTGCCATTGGCCTCAGTCTGTGAGTGAGGCCTGTTGCGCTGCAGGCAGACATGAATCCTTTATGGCTGTGAGGAGAACTTCAACTACCATAGCATTCCCACCTGACGCCACCCCAACCTCCTATTCCACCTCTTACTCCAAGTTGCCAATTAATATTGGTTAATTTAAATTTATTTTATTTTAAGTCATTTCCCTATCCGCATTTGTTTGCAGGATTTACCTACATGTTGTTGCCTTTTGCAGCCCTCTAGACCTTTTCAGGGCTATTTTACAGCCATTTTAGTGCCCAAATGTTCAATGGGGTTCGGGGTCAAATTCGGGTCAAGTTCGGATCCCGAACCCGAACATTTTCGTGAAGTTCGGCCGAACTTCTCGGACCAGAACATCCAGGTGTCCGCTCAACTCTAGTGATCTGTTTATCTCTCAAAAACTTTCCTTTCTGGGTCTCACAGAAACTTGGCTGACACCCTCTGACACCCATCTGCCTTCCTGCTGCACTCTCCTATAGTGTATTTTATTTCACTCACACCCTCCGCCCCAGCAGCAAACATGGTGGAGGAGTTTGTTTTCTCCTATCAGACACCTGCTCCTACAGCGCAACTCCGCTGCAACCCTCCATTACACTCACTTCATTTGAAGTACACTCTGTTCGCATCTTCTCTCTCTCCAACCTCCAAGTAACTGTCATTTACAGCCCCCCAGGCCCAGCCACCATCTTTTTTGACTATTTTAACACCTGGCTCCTACACTTTCTTTCTGCCAACATCCCCACATCATGGGTGACTTCAACATCCCCATTGACACCTGCAACTCAGTCGCCTCTAAACTCCTATCACTCTCTTCCTCCTTCGGCCTCTCACAGTGGTCTTCCACTTCCACCCACAGAGATGGTCACACTCTGGATCTTATCTTTACCCTCCTCTGCTCCCTATCTTACCACAACCTACTCACCTTCTCTTCACTGGTCTCTTCTGACGTTCCCCCAGTCCATACCCTAGCACACCCACGCAGGAACCTTAAACATATCGACTTTTGCTTGCTCTCCGACTCTCTTCAATTTGTTCCCTCCAAGACCAAGATGCTGCCACCACCCTGTATAACACCACAATAAGTAAAGCTCTGGACATTGTTGCCACCCTCACACAAAAAAAAAAAATGAAAAATCAACAGACAACCCTGGCACACCAACCTGACCAAAAAACTCAGGCAAGCTTCCAGGGCTGCAGAGTGGCGATGGAAGATATCCCATTCTAAAGATCAATTCACCGCATACAAGCAATCCCTCCTCATTTTCAAATCCTCACTCACTAATGCAAAACAGGCCTACTTATCATCCCTAATATCTTCCCTATCCCAGAACCCAAAACAACTTTATAACTTTTTAATTCCTTCTCCGGCCCCCAGCACCCCCACCCTCTCCTCTTATCTCAGCTGCGGATTTTGCCACATTCTTCAAACAAAAGATAGTCAACATCAGAGAAAGCTTTAACACACAGTCCCCACAGTCCCTTCACACAGCTGCTCAGTCCTCTTCTCTCAAAACCAGCTTCTCCGCCATTACAGAAGAAAAACTCTCCACTCTACTCTCCATATCACATCTCACCACCTGTGCACTTGACCCAGTCCCATCCCACATCATCCCTAACTTCACCTCAGTGTTTATCCCAGCCCTAACTCTTCAACCTATCACTAACCTCTGGTCTCTTCCCCTCTGCTTTTAAACACGCTACCATTACACCCATCCTCAAAAAGCCTTCACTTGACCCATCTTCTTTGTCCAGTTATCACCCCATATCAATTCTTCCATATGCCCCAAAGCTACTTGAACAACATGTCCATTCCGAACTGTCCTCTCACCTCTCCTTCTGCTCCCTCTTTGACCTGCTGCAATCTGGCTTACGACCCCACCACTCAACTGAGACTGCCCTCACCAAAGTCACCAATGACCTACTAACAGTCAAAACCAAAAAAACATTACTCTGTCCTCCTTCTCCTTGACCTGTCCTCTGCCTTTGACAGGTCAAAGGCAAACTGTTGCAAACTCTCTCATCTCTTGTCATCATTGACCTGGCCCTCTCCTAGAACACATCATACCTAGCAGACCGGAACATTTAGCGTCTCCCAATCTCATACCACCTCCAGTCCTCGCCTCATTCCCTCTCTGTTGGCGTCCGGTAAGGCTCTGTCCTAGGACCTCTGCTCTTCTCTATCTACACTTTCGACAGCTCATAGAGTCTTATGGCTTTCAGTATCACTTTTATGCTGAAAACACACAAATCTACCTCTCCGGTTCCGATATCACCACCTTACAATCCAGAATCGCACAAAGCCTATCTTCCATATCCTCCTTCTTCTCCTCTCGCTTTCTAAAACTTAACATGGATAAAACAAAATTTATCATCTTCCTCTATCTTGCTTTCCCCCCCAATAGACCTATCTATCACAATCAATAGCTGCACACTCTCCCCTCTCAACCAAGTGCGCTGCCTTGGAGTAACCTTGGATTTTGCCCTATCCTTCTGACCACACATCCAAGCCCTTTCCACCACCTGCCGCCTCCAACTCAAAAACATCTCCCGCATCCACGCTTTCCTCAACTTTGAATCTGCGAAAATGCTTGTACATGCCCTCATCATCTTCCACCTAGACTACTGCAATATTCTCCTCTGTGGCCTTCCATCTAGCACTCTCCAATCTATCCTCAACTCTACTGCCCGACTAATCCACCTCTCTCCCTGCTACTCCTCTGCCTCTCCCCTCTGCCAATCCCTTCAATGGCTCCCCATTGCCCAGCAAATTCAGTTTAAAATACTAACCAATACATACAAGGCCGTCCACCACCGTTCCCCTCCCTACATCTCTGAGCTACTTTCCCGATACATCCCCACACGCAATCACCGATCCTCACAGGACCTCCTTCTCTCATCTCCTCTTATCCACTCTTCCCACACTCGCCTCCAAGATTTCTCCCGTGCATCCCCCATACTCTGAAACTCGCTACCCCAACATATCAGACTCTCACCTACGTGATTCAACGAAATACAAGAAGTCGGCACTCCTCTCTCACTGAGGTCATGGTGCATGCATCCAGGGCAGGAAGACCCACTTCAATAGCAAAGGGAAGGATCGGCACTTCACTCTTGTTCAAAGTAGTTTATTCATGCATAGAGGAATTAGAGCGCTGAGCTACACGTGTTTCGGCTCGAAGAGGTGGCAATAGACTGCAAATGCTCAAAAAACGTGAAAGTTTTTGGATTCACACTTTACAAACCCTGGAACCCAGGGGTCTCAATCGAGAGTATGAACAGAGTGCATTCCTGTAGATAATAAAATGTAACATATAATAACATAATGTAACACATTTTAACATGTATTTTTATGTATTTTCATGTTCATCTAGTCACAGAAAAAATGACAAGATCGGATGTCCTTAACCGATGTGTAGCCTGTATGAGATTAATTCTCATGGGTAATTATTATTTAATTTTGGTTTCATTTATGTATTCTATGCTGCCAGCTTACCTCTTTATTTTCTTCCTTGCAGTCTATACAGTTCTGAGTCTTCAAAACAAAGTTTGTTTTTTCTCAGTATATATAAAAATTATTTTTTTGCTTATCTACAACAAAGTTACAAGATGGACTTTTGATGATTATCAAGATTTTCACTATATCACGATAATGTTTGTAATTGCTGCGTTTCTCTTCCAGCACGGACCTACTTCTTCCGCTTCCTCCCGTTCATTTCAGATCACTCCGCCTCAGGCGCCGTTGTTTTTTTTTAAACTGACAGACAGCCTATTACCCTCTGTTGAAAAGCCTTTAGTGGCGTATATACGGGAAAAAGAAAGATATACTCGGAGTTCACTGTTCCAGTTATATGTGATAAAGCCTTTAGAGGCATATATCAGTAGTAAAAGAAAAAATTGATAGTCGGCGATCAGCGCTGCAGTTATATGTGGTAAAATCTTTAAAAAAAATTATTAAACTGGAAAAAAAATCTTGTATTCTGCGTTAAGTGCTGCACTTATATGTTGTTAAAATTATCCAGATTAGATTATCCATGGTGCCACACCAACATTTTGACAAAAGAGACCGGTTTCATCTGGCTACCTGCCTCAGCTACTATTCTGATGCTGTTACCTGCTTGATGCCACACATCTGATGCCAAGTGCTCCTTCTTTCACCCACCATCTTCAGCGGGTCCTCGTATTGCCACTCACCTCCACAGTATGCCACCTTGTCACTTTGTGGTCTCCTGATGCTGCCACCACCTCCAGAATCTGTCATTGTGCCACTCTGTGGCCTCCTGCTCATGCTGCTGCTGCTGCCGCCACTTCCAGACTGTCATTGTGCCACTCTGTGGCCTTCTCATGTTGCCGCCACCTCCAGACTCTGTTATTCTGCCGCTCTGTGGTCTCCTCATGCTGCTGCCACCTCCAGACTCTGTCATTGTGCCAGTCTGTGGCTTCCTCCTGATGCTGCTGCTGCCACCTCCATGCTCTGTCATTGTGCTACTCTGTGGCCTACTCATGCTGCCACCTCCAGACTCTGTCATTGTGCCACTCTGTGGCTTCCTTCTGAAGCTGCTGCTGCCGCCACCTCCAGACTCTGTCATTGTGCCACTCTGTGGTCTACTCATGCTGCTGCAACCTCCAGACTCTGTCATTGTTCCACTTTGGGGCCTCCTTCTGAAGCTGCTCCCGCGACCTCCAGACTCTATAATTGTGCCGCTCTATGGCCTAATCATGCTGCGGCCACCTCCAGACTCTGTCATTGTGTCACTCTGTGGCCTTGTCCTGATGCTGCTGCTGCCGACACCTCCAGACTTTGTCATTGTGCCGCTATGTGGTCTCCTCATGCTGCCATGTCCACACTATGTCACCGTGCCAATCTGTTGCATCATGCTGCTGCTTATGCCGTCTCCACTCTATGTCACCTTGCCACTCTGGCCTCCTGATGCTGCCATCTCAACACTATGTAACTGGACCACTCATACTGCTGCCAACTACATACTCTGTGATTGTGCCACTCGGTGGCCTCTTCATACTGCTGCCACCTCCACACTACCATTGTGCCACTCTGTGGTCTCCTCATGCTGCTTCCACCTCACCACTCTGTCAAAGGGATATTCTGTGTGCTTCCCATGCTGTTACCACCCTCCCCACTGTATGACTGGGCCACTATGTTGGCTTTCGGCCTGGCTGACATTATTGTTTATTTGACCTTTCTTCTGATCTGTCAGAAGGAAGGAAAAATGAGACGCACAAAGGATCTTGTCTGTGTAGCAGCTGTAAGGCCGGCATGGTCCCCTTCTGAATTTGCCTATGATTCGGTAGCCAAAAGCAGGAGTCAGTAGAAAACACATAAGACATGCAAATATTCCATTCACATGTCATCTCTGTTTTAGATCCACTCCTGTTTTTATTGGCATTAGCAATATTGAGCAAATGCTGACCGAGTGAAGGCGTATGCTCCAAAGACAGGATCCGTTTTTTCTGGGTTATTGTTCTGACGGATCAGAGAATGGGGAAAATTAATCAGTGACGTCAACACAAACTTACTGCTGACACCCTCTCCACTCTGCAGGGGGGCTCTACTTGTTTAAGCATGTAATAGAAAAGGTTCTGTAGACATCTATGTGGAATCTGCTGACAATCTGGATTTATTTCTGGAGTGTAATAATATTACAAGCTACAGCTACTAGAGAGGGGTCGTTGATCCAGGGAGTTATTCTGATTGCCTGATTGGAGTCGGGAAGGAATTTTTTTCCCCTTAAGTGTGGAAAATTGGCTTCTGCCTCGCAGGTTTTTTTTGCCTTCCTCTGGATCAACTTGTAGGAAACAGGCCGAACTGGATGGACAAATGTATTTTTTCGGTCTTATATACTATGTTACTATGTTTACTATGTAATGGTGTAAAAGGAGTGCGCCTCTTCTTGAAACTAACATCATCCTGTAAGGCTGAGTTCATACTTGAGTTATTAGGCCAGTTTTGGCAAATTTAAGTATACTTACTTATAATTTTAATCAAGTTTTGGTTTAGTAAATTTAATATTAATATATTTAATAACTTTAATAATTAAAATTAAATGTTGCATAAGACAGGAGAGAATCGGACAGTCTTCAGTTTATTCAACGACGTGGTGTTGCGATGGAGAAAGCATTCAAAAAAAAAATTCCTGACGAATCCTGTCAAGAGTGATGCAAGTACGGTATTGGCTGATCTAGCAAGATACTTCTTGGGGAACCTCGCTGGCATGAACAAGCCTCCAGTAGCTACAGACAATGAGAAGAATACAAAGCTTCAAGATTGCTTGGAGCCCGGAAGAGTCACCAAGTTAATCAAGATTAAAACCAACCTGGCCCCGGTTTCTTAGTCTGGGAAAACATTCCCAGTCATCATGGAATGGAACGGAGGGCATCCTTATTATATTTAATAAATTTAATAATAAAATTCTTATTTTTCCTAACACAGGAGGAGGAGGACATCCTGTGGTGCATGGAAATGGAGAGCATCTTTGTATTTCCACCGCACTATACAGAAGTCTCAGAAATGAACCGTGGCTCCGAACAGCAGCTCCTGGGAAGGTCATGGAGCATCTCGGTCGTCCGGCATCTATTTGTCACACTGAAGGATTATTTTGAAAGTGTGTAGAAGCCACACGGGACCCCCATGCTGCAGATTTATCATGGAGACACCGTATTTTATAATATTACATTATTATTTTGGGGGTTATTGTTCTGACAGATCAGAGAAAGGATAAAATAATCAGTGACGTGAACACAAACTTAGTGCTGACACCCTCTCCACTCGGTCGGGGGCTCTACTTTTATAAGTGCTTAATAGAACAGGTTCTGTAGACATCTATGTGGAATCAGCTGATGGTGATGTAAAAGGAATGCGCTTCTTCTTGGCGCTAACAAGTATTATTTCACTACCACAGCAGACTCCCTATGCGTGTTACTGCAAAGCACAGTGTTCAACACCACTATAAAGGCTGTCTGTAGCTAGGAAATAGCAGTTTTTTAACGTTATTCATCACGTATAAATTCGTATCGAAGGAAAATTTTTCCGAAAAATTCGGCCAACCGGCGGAATCGAATTTTTGAGAAATTTGCTCATCTCTAATCACGGCCTGTAGGGAAAGCGTGTCTCTGTATACATCACTGTGCATTGCAGCAACATGCATAGCTAGACCTTTCAGGTAGTGAAACCGTTACATCCGTATAACAGGCAGGTGACAGCCGTTACTATTAGGCTCAGTTCACACTTCAGATTTCTGGTCAGTTAAGAGTCAAAAACACAGAACAGGTGCAAATCTTCTTATGATACCATATACGAGAGTAGGATTGGCTCCTGATTTTGGCGTACCATAGAGTAACTGCTCAAATTAACTGATCGAGTAACTAAAGTATGAAATCAGCCTTACAGCTAAATGTTGTCCACAGGTATAATGTAGTTAAACGTGCAAGGGTCGAAGATTCTATTGCAGAGTAAAAGAGTGGTCTCATTTTCCACTGTCTGCTGATTCCAAATAGATTTCTAGATAACCTGTTCTGTTAGCCAATGATACAAGTAGTGGCCCCATGACAGAGTAGGGATGGTGTCAGCAGTAAGTTTGTGTTGATGTCACTGTTTATTTTTACCTTCTTCTGATCCGTCAGACTATGAACCCCCCAAAAAACGGATCCTGTCTTTTGAGCATCCACCTTCACACAATGAGTATTTGATCAGTAATTGATTAGTATTGGTAAGGCAAATGCAGGAGTTGGTCCAAAACAGAGATAACACGTGATGGGAATATTTGCATGTCTTACATGTTTTGGACACACTCCTGCGTTAGGCTTCCAAATCATAATCAAATCTTGCTGAAAAATACTGACGTGTATGAGTTTTGGCCATTTTTGTCTGAAATCGGTTTTATCCACATGGAAAAAAAGTCCATCACATGTTCAGTATTTGGTCAGTTTTTCGCATCGGTATTTTATCACTATTTGTACAAAAACAGGAGCTGGTACAAAACAAAGATGACACATGATGGAAATATTTGCAAGTCTTCTGTGTTTTGAACCCACTTTTGCTTTTGTCTTACAAATCATGTTCAAATCCCAATGCAAAATACTGAGCATATGATAGAAGCCCCAAAGCCTCCAAAGACAGAAGAACCGAAAAATGAAAAACATATGAATCCTGACAGATCAGAAGAAGGGTAAAATAAATGGTGATTTCAACAAGGCTAAACAGGGACACTAGTGGCCCCGTCACAGAGTGGGAAGGGTGGCAACAGAGAGAGGATTCAACATAGTGGCCCAGTCACAGAGTGGAGAGGTGGGAGTCAACAGCAGCTGCAGTAACAGCACAAGATGGGTGGTGGCAGTAGTAGAAGATGGCAGCAAAGGCAGCAGATTTGTGGCATCAGGCAGATGGCAGCATCAGAATAGTAGCTGAAGCATGTGGCCATAAGTATCTAGACATTTTTTACAATGTTCTGGTGTGTCGCAGTCAGAACATTACTGTCAGAATAATCTAGTCTGATGCATCAGGCACCAGGATGTGGAAATTCTGGCTGATCCACGCCTCATTCATCTTTACAAAGGTTAATCTCTCTTTGGGGTAACTATGCCTCTGCCACACTAAACACCCACTCTGATACCACACTACTTGCCAGACAGGAAAGCTTGTCCAGGGAAAACTCGGCCAGTTGCGGCCACAATTCAAGTTTAGCTGTCTAGTAGTCCAGGGGTTATTTGATGTGGGGTGACAGGGTATGCTCCAAGTATGGTATCCACCTGCTAGTTCAGGTTCTGCTCCATGTCCTGCTGCTGGCTGGTTTCTTCAGTAGGCAGGTGAAGACACCTGCTCATCAGAGACTGGAAACTCAAGTTACTGCTGACGCTGGTGCTGCTCCTGCACCCCTCCAGATATTATGGCAGTGGAACGTGAGCACAGAGGGTCTCCCCGGTCAGACCTTTGTGATCATGAGCGATGGCTCGTATGCAGATAAACCATCTATTTCTGTATAGATTTCCTGAGTGTTATTTTCCTCCTCCTCCTTATCATACTCTGCCAGTTCAGCCACCATATGACTCTAATGGCCATGTGATGTAGACACCACATCTCCTGTCTCCTGGTCAGCCAGATTTATCAGCATCTACTCCAGGATGTGAAGGAGTGGAATGACATCATTCATCCCATAGTCCTGTTGACTGACAAATAAAGTAGCCTCCTCGTGTGCCCCTGTCCACCTGAATCATCAAGAAATCATTTACGGCCTTCCTCTGCTTATATAGTCGGTCCAACATGTGAAAGGTGGAGTCCAAACTTGTGGAAACTTTGCATATGAGGCTATGTTGGGAACACTATTCTGCCTTTGCAGAACAAAGAGTTTTTTTTTACAATATAAAAGTAGCTGAAGTGCACACACAGTTACCTGGCCATTTTCAAGATATATTGCAGTTGGATGGAAGACTTCAGGAGTGAGGTTAAAACCAGATTAAAGATGTGCACCATGCAGGGCGCATGGGTCATCCGTCTTTGACGCCGTATCAACAGAATGTTCTTCCCGTTATCAGTGATCCTGTTTCCGATCTTCAGTTGGTGAGGGGACAGCCAGGATTCAATTTCTTGGTTGATGTCACAGAGCAGTTCTTCCTCATGTGACTCAGTTTCCCAGGATGGCCAGGTTCGGGACAGCATGACACTATTGCCCTCTGCATAGGTGGAGCTTACAGTGGAGTCTGAGGACAAGGTGAAGGATGAGGAGGCAGAGGAGGACATTGGTGCCAGAATCATAGCATGAAAATGCGGAGATGGCATTGTAATCACCTGGTCACGTGATGTGCCTGGGCAGGAACCCCATTTACTCAGTGGGCTATAAAGGACATATATTATCCTTGAGTGATTATAGTTACAGCTCTAACTGCCATGAACTGTGCCACCCTGCTGCTGTCTCATGAGCAAGCAGTCACCCTCATCCCCTTATGATGATAATTATGAAGCCCCCTCTTCACACAGCTCCTACATACGATCGGCTACATCATCATCCACTACTGTCTGCTTGTGACTTAGGTCAGCCTCACCAGTCTCAAGGCCGTGTCCCTGACCGCACGCATGCTAACAGGAGGAAGCAGCGGATCTCTCCTCCAAATCTGGGCTGAGCACTAGATGCTGACTGCCCCCAGAATACCTTCCTCGTTGAAAAGTGGTGTAGAGTCGGCGGCATACATCGCTTGCCTGGCTGAAGGAGCAGCAAAGGAATAATGCAGGTTCAGGACAGATGAGTGCACAGAACTTGTTCCCGGGCCATGACAACTAAATGTTGTGTCAGAGTAACCCACAGACCTGATACAGCTATTCCAGGACTGAAGAGTTGGTCGTTAAAACACGACCGATGGAAGACAGGGGTCGCAGCTGTAGCCCGTTGCTGCTCTTATCACTTAAGCTTCTTCTGCTCCTCCTTCTTCCAGCTACAACAATATTTTTGCCATTGCCCGTTCCTTTGGAGGGACCTGGCACCTCTTTGTTAGACATACTGTACAGTAACAGTAAATGTATATTTAAAATAAGTTATTCAATGTTAATGTGGACACCCCAATAACAGTAATATTAGACAGCTTTTTCACCCCAATTTGAGAATAAAAGACTAATGAAATTTATTTTGTATGAATCAACGTGGGCACTCCTATAACAGTAAAAATAGACAGCTTATTCACCCTAATTTGAGAATCAAGGCCAAATGGAATTGCTTATCTATGAAACCAGTAATGAGCAGCAGAGGCAATATTTGAATTTGCGATATTTCACAAATATTTGGGCAAATATTCATCATTCATCATATATTCGCGAATTCAAGAATTGGTGATCTTCAGTCATTATTTTCTTGATTGCGAAAATTGGCAATCGGAAAATCTGTGTTAAAACATTTGCGATACGATAATTCGCGATCAACACTACTCCTAAAATCAAAGATATTGCAGCCTTCTCATTGGCCCACAAGCAAGAAGCAGTGAGGGATTATGGTTACTGATGAAAAAAAAATCTAGAATATTCGTGATTACGAAAATATAGCACTATATTCTAGATATTTGTGAATTCTCGAAGTGCCAATATTCGCGATAAAAATTGGAATTGATTATCTATGAACATGGTGTACTATTCAGTTATATAGCTATGTGCCCTATACAGGGATTCATGCAAAGTGGAGATTGTGCAGGATGAGGCTTTTAAAAGGGCTGTGACATCACAGGGGATAGCCATCTGCTGTTTGGCTGGCTGTATGGCATTAGGAGTCATATCGCATTCCCAAGCTTCATACTTTAACTTTGTAACATGTGTAGCCACCATTTTAGGAAAAAAAGATCATTACCACGAAGCGTGGGGAAATTCGGATTTGTGGTGAATCAAATTTTTCCAGATCAAATTCCACTTTGGATGCTTCGATTTGTTCAACACTAGTTGTAACCATGGAAACAAGCCATGTATAATGTGATTGAAAAATTAATCCAGCCAGCAAAGGAAGCAATATGGATATTAACATACATTAGTAAATGGCTTATATTCACTTTCACAACATACTAAATTCTATTTGCTGAAGTGAGACAACCCCTTTCACTTTTTGTTTCCTTCTTCCTATCTTTAACCACTACAGGACCGCCTAACGAACGGATGCGTCCGGCGGGCGGTCCTGTAGTTCTGAGTTGACACGTCAGCGCGTCATCTCGCGAGACGCGAGACTTCCTGTGAACCCGCGCGCGTTCACAGTGCCGCGCATCTCACAACTTGTACTGCAGCCTGCCAGCGATGATCAATCGCTGACAGGCTGTAGATGCGAAATAAATCGCATCAAACAAGTATATCAGACGCTGTTTTGTTAACAGCGTCTGATATACCTGCTACCTGGTCCTCTGGTGGTCCCATTTGCTGGGATCGACCACCAGAGGACCAGGTAGCTATGTAAAGTTGCACCAAACACTACACTAACCCCCTGCACTTATTAACCCCTTGTTAACCCCTTGATCACCCCATCTAGATTCCCTGATCACCCCCCTGTCATTGATCACACCCCTTGCAAGGCTCCGTTCAGACGTCCATATGTGTTTTGCGGATCCGTGAATCCGCGGATCTGATCCACGGATCTGCGGATCTGATCCACGGATCCTCGGATCTGATCCACGGATCCTCGGATCCGCAGATCCTCAAAACACGGACACCGCAATATGCTTTCCGCATTTTGCAGATCTGCACATTGCCAGAACTATATAGAAAATGCTTTTTCTTGTCCGCAATTGCGGACAAGAATAGGACATGTTCTATATTTTTGCGGAACGGAAGTGCAGACCCGGAAACGCGGATCCGTAATTCCGGATCCGAGCGGGACAAAGTCTGTCCCCATAAAAATGAATGGGTCCACAATTCTGTTCCGCAAACAGAATTGCGGACGTGTGAATGGGGCCTAAGGGTCACTTATCACCGCCAGTTAGTTAGCTACTTGTTAGGTAGCTAGCGCCCAGCCCACCGCACCGCAGTCACTGATTTTGGCAGATATTTTTTCATCCACATTGATCGATGCGAATGAAAAAATCTGTGCTGTTCATTTTTTTTTTTTTTTTAAGCCCAGGGGCTGAACGGAAAAAAAAAATCTCATTACCCGTATGCTCAATATGAGGAGAATCGCAGAAACTCCTAATGCTGGCCATACGTGTAATGATTGCGGAGACCCTCAAATGCCAGGGCAGTACAAACACCTTACAAGTGACCCCATTTTAGAAAGAAGACACCCCAAGGTATTCCGTGAGGGGTATGGTGAGTTCATGTAAAATTTTATTTTTTGTCACAAGTTAGTGGAATATGAGACTTTGTAAAAGAAAAAAAAAAATGTAAATATCAATTTCCGCTAACTTGTGCCAACATTTTTTTTTTCTGTGAACTCGCCATGCCCCTCACGGAATACCTTGGGGTCTCTTCTTTTCAAAATGGGGTCACTTGTGGGGTATTTATACTGCCCTGGCATTTTAGGGGTCCTAAAGCGTGAGATTCTAAATGCGTAAAAATGACCTGTGAAATCCTAAAGGTACTCATTGGAATTTGGGCCCCTTTTCGCATCTTGGCTGCAAAAAAGTGGCATACATGTGGTATTGCCGTACTCAGGAGAAGTAGGGCAATGAGCTTTGGGGTGTATTTTTATATATTCCCATACTTTGTGTGAGAAATATCTCTGTAAACGACAACTTTTTAATTTTTTTTATACCAAGTTGTCAATTTACAGAGATATTTCTCTCACCCAACATGGGTATATGTAAAAATACACCCAAAAACACATTGCCCTACTTCTCCTGAGTACGGCGATACCACATGTGTGCCACTTTATTGCAGCCTGGGTGCGCAAAGGGGCCCTAATTCCAATGAATACCTTTAGGTTTTACTTGGCTGCTCACAATTTAGCCCCACCCAAAATGCCAGAACAGTACAAACACCCCACAAATGACCCCATTTTGGAAAGAAGACACCCCAAGGTATTCGCTGAGGGGCATAGTGAGTCCATGAAAAATTGAACTTTTTGTCAAAAGTTAGCGGAAAGGGAGACTTGGTGAGAAAAAACAATAAAAAATCAATTTCCGCTAACTTGTGCCAAAAAAAAATCTTCTATGAACTCGCCATGCCTCTCACGGAATACCTTGGGGTGTCTTCTTTCCAAAATGGGGTCACATGTGGGGTATTTATACTGCCCTGGCATTTTAGGGGCCCTAAAGCGTGAGAAGAAAAATGCGTAAAAATGCCCTTCTAAAAGGTACTTATTGGAATTTGGGCCCCTTTGCGCATCTTGGCTGCAAAAAAGTGTCACTCATGTGGTATCGCCGTACTCAGGAGAAGTAGGGAAATGTGTTTTGGGGTGTATTTTTACATATACCCATGCTGGGTGTTAGAAATATCTCTGTAAATTGACAACTTTGTATAAATTTTTTTTAAATGTTGTCGTTTACAGCGATATTTCTCACACACAGTATGGGTATATGTAAAATACACCCTAAACACATTGCCCTACTTCTCCTGAGTACTGGCATACCACATGTGTGCCACTTTTGCAGCCAAGATGCGCAAAGGGCCCTAAACCAATGAGTACCTTTAGGATTCACAGGGCATTTTTACGCTTTGATTCTCACGCTTTGGGCCTAAATGCCAGGGCAGTATAAATACCCACATGTGACCCCATTTGGAAAGAAGACACCCAAGGTATTCCGTGAGGGGCATGTCGAGTTCACACAATTTTATTTTTTTTTGGCACAAGTTAGCGGAAATTGATATATTTTTATTTTTTTATTTTTGTTTTTTACAAAGTCTCATATTCCACTAACTTGTGACAAAAAATAAAATTTTACATGAACTCACCATACCCCTCACGGAATACGTTGGGGTGTCTTCTTTCTAAAATGGGGTCACATGTGGGGTATTTATACTGTCCTGGCATTTTAGGGGCCCCTAAAGCGTGAGAAGAAGTCTGGAATCCAAATGCGTAAAAATGTCCTGTGAAATCCTAAAGGTACTCATTGGAATTAGGGCCCCTTTGCGCACGCAGGTTGCAAAAAAGTGTCACTCATGTGGTATCGCCATACTCAGGATAAGTAGGGAAATGTGTTTTGGGGTGTATTTTTATATATACCCATACTTTGTGTGAGAAATATCTCTGTAAACTAATTTTTTTTTAATTTTTTTATACCAAGTTGTCAATTTACAGAGATATTTCTCTCACCCAACATGGGTATATGTAAAAATACACCCCAAAACACATTGCCCTACTTCTCCTGAGTACGGCGATACCACATGTGTGCCACTTTATTGCAGCCTGGGTGCAAAGGGCCCTAATTCCAATGAATACCTTTAGGTTTTACATGGCTGCTCACAATTTAGCCCCACCCAAAATGCCAGAACAGTACAAACACCCCACAAATGACCCCATTTTGGAAAGAAGACACCCCAAGGTATTCGCTGAGGGGCATAGTGAGTCCATGAAAAATTGAACTTTTGTCAAAAGTTAGCGGAAAGGGAGACTTGGTGAGAAAAACAATAAAAATCAATTTCCGCTAACTTGTGCCAAAAAAATCTTCTATGAACTCGCCATGCCTCTCACGGAATACCTTGGGGTGTCTTCTTCCAAAATGGGGTCACATGTGGGTATTTATACTGCCCTGGCATTTTAGGAGCCCTAAAGCGTGAGAAGAAAAATGCGTAAAAATGCCCTTCTAAAAGGTACTTATTGGAATTTGGGCTCTTTAGCATCTTGGCTGCAAAAAGTGTCACTCATGTGGTATCGCCGTACTCAGGAGAAGTAGGGAATGTGTTTTGGGGTGTATTTTTACATATACCCATGCTGGGTGTTAGAAATATCTCTGTAAATTGACAACTTTGTATAAATTTTTTTAAATGTTGTCGTTTACAGCGATATTTCTCACACACAGTATGGGTATATGTAAAATACACCTCAAACACATTGCTCTACTTCTCTGAGTACGGCAATACCACATGTGTGCCACTTTTGCAGCCAAGATGCAAAGGCCTAAACCAATGAGTACCTTTAGGATTTCACAGGGCATTTTTACGCTTTGATTCTCACGCTTTAGGCTCCTAAATGCCAGGGCAGTATAAATACCTCACATGTGACCCCATTTTGGAAAGAAGACACCCCAAGGTATTCCGTGAGGGGCATGTCGAGTTCACACAATTTTATTTTTTTGGCACAAGTTAGCGGAAATTGATATATTTTTATTTTTTATTTTTGTTTTTACAAAGTCTCATATTCCACTAACTTGTGACAAAAATAAAATTTTACATGAACTCACCATACCCCTCACGGAATACGTTAGGGTGTCTTCTTTCTAAAATGGGTCACATGTGAGGTATTTATACTGTCCTGGCATTTTAGGGCCCCTAAAGCGTGAGAAGAAGTCTGGAATCCAAATGCGTAAAAATGTCCTGTGAAATCCTAAAGGTACTCATTGGAATTAGGGCCCCTTTGCGCACGCAGGTTGCAAAAAGTGTCACTCATGTGGTATCGCCATACTCAGGATAAGTAGGGAAATGTGTTTTGGGGTGTATTTTTATATATACCCATACTTTGTGTGAGAAATATCTCTGTAAACGAATTTTTTAATTTTTTTATACCAAGTTGTCAATTTACAGAGATATTTCTCTCACCCAACATGGGTATATGTAAAAATACACCCCAAAACACATTGCCCTACTTCTCCTGAGTACGGCGATACCACATGTGTGCCACTTTTTTGCAGCCTGGGTGCGCAAAGGGGCCCTAATTCCAATGAATACCTTTAGGTTTTACATGGCTGCTCACAATTTAGCCCCACCCAAAATGCCAGAACAGTACAAACACCCCACAAATGACCCCATTTTGGAAAGAAGACACCCCAAGGTATTCGCTGAGGGGCATAGTGAGTCCATGAAAAATTGAACTTTTTGTCAAAAGTTAGCGGAAAGGAGACTTGGTGAGAAAAACAATAAAAATCAATTTCCGCTAACTTGTGCCAAAAAATCTTCTATGAACTCGCCATGCCTCTCACGGAATACCTTGGGGTGTCTTCTTCCAAAATGGGGTCACATGTGGGTATTTATACTGCCCTGGCATTTTAGGGGCCCTAAAGCGTGAGAAGAAAAATGCGTAAAAATGCCCTTCTAAAAGGTACTTATTGGAATTTGGGCCTTTGCGCATCTTGGCTGCAAAAAGTGTCACTCATGTGGTATCGCCGTGCTCAGGAGAAGTAGGAAATGTGTTTTGGGGTGTATTTTTACATATACCCATGCTGGGTGTTAGAAATATCTCTGTAAATTGACAACTTTGTATAAATTTTTTTTAAATGTTGTCGTTTACAGCGATATTTCTCACACACAGTATGGGTATATGTAAAAATACACCCCAAAACACATTGCCCTACTTCTCCTGAGTACGGCAATACCACATGTGTGCCACTTTTTTGCAGCCAAGATGCGCAAAGGGGCCCTAAAACCAATGAGTACCTTTAGGATTTCACAGGGCATTTTTACGCTTTTGGATTCTCACGCTTTTGGGCCCCTAAAATGCCAGGGCAGTATAAATACCCCACATGTGACCCCATTTTGGAAAGAAGACACCCCAAGGTATTCCGTGAGGGGCATGTCGAGTTCACACAATTTTATTTTTTTTTGGCACAAGTTAGCGGAAATTGATATATTTTTATTTTTTTATTTTTGTTTTTTACAAAGTCTCATATTCCACTAACTTGTGACAAAAAATAAAATTTTACATGAACTCACCATACCCCTCACGGAATACGTTGGGGTGTCTTCTTTCTAAAATGGGGTCACATGTGGGGTATTTATACTGTCCTGGCATTTTAGGGGCCCCTAAAGCGTGAGAAGAAGTCTGGAATCCAAATGCGTAAAAATGTCCTGTGAAATCCTAAAGGTACTCATTGGAATTAGGGCCCCTTTGCGCACGCAGGTTGCAAAAAAGTGTCACTCATGTGGTATCGCCATACTCAGGATAAGTAGGGAAATGTGTTTTGGGGTGTATTTTTATATATACCCATACTTTGTGTGAGAAATATCTCTGTAAACGAATTTTTTTTAATTTTTTTATACCAAGTTGTCAATTTACAGAGATATTTCTCTCACCCAACATGGGTATATGTAAAAATACACCCCAAAACACATTGCCCTACTTCTCCTGAGTACGGCGATACCACATGTGTGCCACTTTTTTGCAGCCTGGGTGCGCAAAGGGGCCCTAATTCCAATGAATACCTTTAGGTTTTACATGGCTGCTCACAATTTAGCCCCACCCAAAATGCCAGAACAGTACAAACACCCCACAAATGACCCCTTTTTGGAAAGAAGACACCCCAAGGTATTCGCTGACGGGCATAGTGAGTCCGTCTGAGATTTTATTTTTTTGGGCCAGAAGTTAGTAGAAATGGAAAAAAATTTTATTTTATTTTTTTACTCAGAAAGTGTCATTTTCCGCTAACTTGTAAAAAAAAATGAAATTATACATGAACTCACCATGCCCCTCCGCGAATACTTTGGGGTGTCTTCTTTCTAAAATGGTTTCATTTGGGGGGTATTTATACTATCCTGACATTCTAGCACCTGAAGAAACATGACAGGTGCTCAGAAAGTCAGAGCTGCTTCAAAATGTGGAAATTCACTTTTTTGCACCATAGTTTGCAAATGCTATAACTTTTAACCAAACCAATAAATATACACTTATTGGATTGTTTTTTTATCAAAGACATGTAGAACAATAAATTTAGGGAAAATTTATATAGAAATGTAGTTTTTTAAAAAAAAATTTACAACAGAAAGTGAAAAATGTAATTTTTATTGCAAAAATGTCGTTAAATTTTTATTAATAGCAAAAAAAGTTAAAATGTCAGCAACAATGAAATACCACCAAATGAAAGCTCTATTAGTGAGAAGAAAATGAGGTAAAATTAATTTGGGTGGTAAGTTGCATGACGGAGCAATAAACGGTGAAAGTAGTGTAGTGCAGAATTGTAAAAAGTGGCCTGGTCATTAAGAATGTTTAGGCTGGGGGGGCTGAGGTGGTTAAAGGGGTTATCCATAATTTTTTGACTAATGTGTCCCCTTTCATGTGGCTTACAACTATCACATTGATAATAATGACAATGTGACTATGGGACTGTGCTCCCAGTGTAATTAGGCTCCTGTCACTTTCTGGATCACATGCTGTACAATGTACATGTGTTCCACGTCTGGCTACTAGTGATGATTTGAAAGAATATTTGTTTCATATTCGTCGAAATCGAATATTTGTCATTATTCTAGTTATCGTGATTAATATGCGATTTAAATAATCGCGTATTGCGATTTTAACTTAGGCTACTTTCCTATTGGTTTCATATCTAGAATTATAGAGAAAATGAAGAATATGACGAATGTATTCGTCATATTCCTCCAAACGAAGCTAACGAAGTATTCTCCATCTTCGTTTTAGCTACCTATTCGTCAACTTCGCTAATTCTAGCAATCAAATAGGAGGGTTGACTATAAAGACAGCTGTGTTTAATTCACTATGCGATTATATTACTTAGCTTTTTTTAATAGAATAATTATATTACTTGATAATTATTATAATTATTCTATTTATTAAAAAAAATAAATGTATATAATCGCATAGCGAATTAAACACAGCTGTCTCTATAGTCAACCCTCCTATTTAATTGCTAGAATTAGCGAAGTTGACGAATAGGTTGCTAAAACGAAGATGGAGAATACTTCGTTATCTTCGTTTTGAGGAATATGACGAATACATTCGTCATATTCGCTAATTCTACCAAGCCAAGAACGTCTCCATACTAAAATGTACTGTCGGATTTGAGAATTACGTTGAAATCGCAATGCGATTAATATAACTTGAATTAATCGCATTGTGATTTCTACTTAGACCTGGTTTACTATGGTTGGCTTGGTAGAATTAGCGAATATAATGAATGTATTCGTCATATTCCTCAAAACGAAGATAACGAAGTATTCTCCATCTTCGTTCTAGCAACCATAGTAAACCATGTCTGTTGAAATCGCAATGCGATTAATTCAAGTTATATTAATCGCGTTGCGATTACAACTTAGCACTGCTATCTTACATATTAGGCTAGAATTAACGAATATGGAATATAGCAGCAGTGCTAAGTAGAAATCGCAATGCGATTACTTTCAAGTTATATTAATCGCATTGCGATTTCAACTTCGAGCTGGGTTTATAATGGGTCAGCTTGCTAGAATTAACGAAGTTAACAAATATGGAATATATTATAGCAGTGCTAATTGAAATCGCTATGCGATTAATGTAACTTGGAGTAATCGCATTGCGATTTCTACTTAGCACTGCTGCTATATTCCATATTCGGTAATTCTAGCCTAATATGTAAGATAGCAGTGCACTGCTAAGTTGTAATCGCAATGCGATTTATATAACTTGAATTAATCGCCTTGCGATTTCAACGTAATTCTCAAATCCGACAGTACATTTTAGTATATGGAGACGTTCCCATGGTGATGGGGATGCTCCATGAGCACGGAAGTCGGCAGAAGCGGCAACAGGCACTGACTGGAGCAGCCAGGAATCCTCAGGACAGGTAAGAACTACTTTTGGGAAGTGGGAAAGAAAAAAATATAACTAAGGCCTCTTTCACACTTGCGTTCTGAGGATCCGGCGGGCACTTCCGTCCCGCCGGATCCGTCAGACTCAGAACGCAAGTCACCTGAAAGCATTAGAAGACTGATCAGGATCCTGATCAGTCTTCGAAATGCTTTCAGGTTACTATGGCAGCCAGGACGCTATTAAAGTCCTGGTTGCCATAGTAGTAGTGGGGAGCGGGGGAGCGGTATACTTACAGTCCGTAGCGGCCTCGGGCGCTCTGAATGACGTCAGAGCGCCCTATGCCCATGGATCACGTGATCCATGCGATCACGTGATCCATGCGTGTGGGGTGCCCTGACGTCACTCTGGAGCGCCCTGGGAGCCGCATGGATGGTAAGTATACTGCTCCCCTGCTCCCCACTACATTTTACCATGGCAACCAGGACTTTAGCGTCCTGGCTGCCATGGTAACAATTGAGAAAAAGCTAAACGTCGGATCCGGCGATGCGCCGAAACGACGTTTAGCTTAAGGCCGGATCAGGATTAATGCACTTCAATGGGCATTAATTCCGGATCCAGTGTTACGGCATGTCTTCCGGATTTTTGGACGGAGACAAATCCGCAGCATGCTGCGCTTTTATCAACTCCAAAAAACGTTCACATACTGAACGGAAGACATCCTGATGCATCCTGAACGGATTGCTCTCCATTCAGAATGCATTAGGATAATCCTGATCAGTATCTTTCCGTCCTAGAGCCCCGAGGACGGAACTCTAGGACGGAAAGCAAAAACGCTGATGTGAAAGGGGCCTAATACATGCTGTGTGGTTGCCGCTGTCACTATCTGACTGGACAGCTTGTTGTTGACATGCAACATCATTGACCTCCTGATGAACCCTGAATGCTACAGGGGGAAACGCGTCGAGGATACTTGGAATTGACGCTGTCATTTCTCAGATTGACTGGTGGAACTGACAGTATCTCTTATGAAAAGGATTGAAAGACTATTGGCACTATCATGTATATCAGTTTTACTAATGATATGTGGTTTATGTATAGATAGGTATTTAGTCTCTGCTGATACCACTGGTTGGTGGCCTGGCTGTAGGTGAGGGGAACACTAGGGCATATCAGATAAGGTTCGAGGGCAGCGAGTCCCCATAATCCGGAGATGTCCCTGGGCTAAGGTGTAGTCTAGAGCAATATTAGGGACAGTATCCCACAGTATTACCACATCCACATAAATTTCATCTTATGTAGGATGTCCATTGTGGTACTTGTAGTCCGTTGCTGGCATCATCCATTGTATGCATTTTTTGCTGGTGATTGCCATTAGCAACGGACTACAAGTGCAGGATGTGCTCCCCTACAGAAATGCACAACTGCATATGGGTATGAGCGCATCCTGCTTTCTTATCACCACACTTTTTGATGGTTTATATATATATGTATGGAGGTGTATAAACTCCATTTTAAATGTGCCTGTTTTTCATCTTCAGGTCACAATTGGGTGCACCTGCTTGGCCTTGGTCTATATCAGTCAGTCTTGGGTAGGGCTCATAGACACCTCCCACCTCCCATTGCAAGCATGGCCACATGCTGGAGGTAACAGAGGAGATGTTTGTGAGTCGTCCTAATGCTCCTGTAATTGCCCACTGGCCCCTGATATCGCCCATATGGCGCAGGTAGGTGAGTGTTAGGGCCCACGGGCTACTTGAGAGACCTTGACGCTGGTGCCCGAGGCTTAAGACACGTCCTCCTAGTAGGATATGTCGAACTAACTCTCAATTTTTAACATCAGTGTGAGGGTTTAGTGTGACGGCAGCGTGCACCTATCTCTGGTTCTGTGTTTGTTCTGAATTCTTGCCACATCCACATAAATTTCATCTTATGTAGGATGTCCATTGTGGTACTTGTAGTCCGTTGCTGGCATCATCCATTGTATGCATTTTTGCTGGTGATTGCCATTAGCAACGGATTACAAGTGCAGGATGTGCTCCCCTACAGAAATGCACAACTGCATATGGGTATGAGCGCATCCTGCTTTCTTATCACCACACTTTTTGATGGTTTATATATATATGTATGGAGGTGTATAAACTCCATTTTAAATGTGCCTGTTTTTCATCTTCAGGTCACAATTGGGTGCACCTGCTTGGCCTTGGTCTATATCAGTCAGTCTTGGGTAGGGCTCATAGACACCTCCCACCTCCCATTGCAAGCATGGCCACATGCTGGAGGTAACAGAGGAGATGTTTGTGAGTCGTCCTAATGCTCCTGTAATTGCCCACTGGCCCCTGATATCGCCCATATGGCGCAGGTAGGTGAGTGTTAGGGCCCACGGGCTACTTGAGAGACCTTGACGCTGGTGCCCGAGGCTTAAGACACGTCCTCCTAGTAGGATATGTCGAACTAACTCTCAATTTTTAACATCAGTGTGAGGGTTTAGTGTGACGGCAGCGTGCACCTATCTCTGGTTCTGTGTTTGTACAGTATCCCAGCACCAATGTTTTTCCTCTGTACTTGTTGATCCCTGGGTATCACACACACGATCTAGAGGTACCTTGCTCCACCGATAGAGCTTAAGGTCACATTGAATATATTTGATGCCACTATAGTGCGGTATATGCAGAGAGACACTAGATAGATTGGGATCAGATTATCAATAGGATTATCAAAAGAGAGTTTTACTATATGGTAATGGAGTATATCCCCTGTTTTTATAGGGATTAAATTAAAAGCTATGTTTTAAAGTTTTTTTTTTTTTTTTTCACTGGAAATCCCACAACGCAGATTGCAGTTGTGCAGTCAAGCAGTTTTGGGTTCTGACTGATAGGTAAATAGATGGACAGATAGATGCAAACATGCACATTTTTCTTAAAAGATGATGCAGAAAACTTGAAATTATATTGCCAACAACGTGAAGCAACACCTTATTTCCCTGTAAAGACAGTCATAAAAAGTAATTTAATTAGCCAAATATTCAGTTGCATCAGCTTCAGCAGAAATGCACTTGAGAAATAAAGAGCTCTAAAATGATACTTTGGCAAGACTGGATCACTGAAAGTATAATGACTTCCTCAAGTCTCTTCTATTCAAGGGTCACCCGTTACAAAGTAAATAACTTTATCCAGGAAATTATTGAGTAGAGTGTCAACATTTAATGCATGGAGACAGTCTGGGTGTCTTTGGAGATACCCCTGGTAATTATTAGAATAGCAATTAAGAACAGATCACTTTACCAGACTCGACAGTTGTGCTCCAATTAAACTTTGTTGGATTTGTAGAAGCTCGTATATTGAATAACACTTCAGTTTGCTAAAGTTGTTAGCAGAAATATGCTCTTAATTGCAGTAATGCATATTTATATGACTTTATACACAACAGGTTGTTAGATTAATGGAAAATTGTAAAAAAGAAGATACACAGTAGTTTGGCAATGAATGTATTAATATTTAGTGCTTAGTACCAAAAGAAAAAGAATACAAAGAATACTTAACTCATAGGTGACCACCAATACACCTTTTTACAGCTGCACGGGGTGCCAACGTCTTTGCATGAGCGCCTGAGCCTAATGAAGGCCCCAGGCCTGTTTGCATCGTATGTCTATTAGGCCTCATGCACACGACCGTTTTTTTATGCTGTCCGCAAAAAGGGGTTCCGTTGTTCAGTGATCCATGTCCGTTTTTGCCTTCCGTTGTGTTTCCGTGTGTCTTCCGTTTTTTTTAGCGGACATGTGACCCAAAAGATTTTACCAAAAGACAGGCTGACAATGTTTCCCAATTGCCTGCCAAGGGATCCGCAAAAAAAACGGACACGGAACGCGGATGACACACGGATGGCCATCCGCATTTTTCACGGACCCATTGACTTGAATGGGTCCGTGAACCGTTTTTCACGGACAAGAATAGGACAGGTTATATTTTTTTGACGGACTGGAATCACGGACCACGGACGCGGAGGACAAACGGTGCATTTGCCGAGGTTTCCACGGACCCATTGAAAACCAATGGGTCCGCAGAAAATCACGAAAAACGGAGCAACGGACACGGAATCAAACAACGGTCGTGTGCATGAGGCCTTAGGCTGTGCCACTCTGGTGCTCCCGATTGTGCCTGTCAATATAGCACTAACAGTATACATTCCACTGTGTAAACAGTACAGCTCATAATAGAAGCAATCAAAATGGCCTCTGCTATGTCCTTTTGTGGGACTAGTAAATGGCTAAAAAAAGTTAGTTTTAATAAATAAAAAATCTCGAAGTTAAAAAAAATTATACCCTTTTCCATTAAAACAGTTTTCAATGGAAAAAAAAATGCAAAAATAGAATGCATTCCACATATTTGGAATCGCCACATTCGTAATGATTCACAATACATAATTATCATGTAATTTCTCATGTACAATGAATACCATAAAAAATAATGTAGTTATACTTGCAGTTTATTTGCTTATTTGACACCAAAAAAAAAAATAAGAAATGGTCAAAAAGTGTAATGAACCCCAAAATTGCACCAAACAAAACTAGAATTGACCCAAAAAAGGAAGCCCCCAAACAGCTCCATATAATGAAAATGAAGCAGTGATGCAAAAACATTATCTTTTTTTTTTTTTTTTTAAGTAGTAAAACTTATAAAATAAAAAACTACATGTACTTGGTATTACTGTAATCATACTGATAAGGAGAAAAAAAGTAATAATTTTATTTATCCCAAAAAATTAGTGGCAGTGGCAGTATTGCTGTTTTTTGTCATCTACCCAATAATTAGGAGCCAAACTAATTAGAAGACTTGGAACATGCAGTTGAACCATGCAAGAGTGCTCAATAAAGTGTGGCCCAGTCACAGAGTGGGGAGGGGGGGGGGCAGTAATAGTAATAGAAGATGGCAGCAGGCGGATGGCAGCATCATAATAGTAGCTGAAGCACATGGCCATTTTTCACTATGTTCTGGTGTAGCAGCAATAATTACTGCCAGATTGATCTAGTCTGATGCATCAGGCACCAATGTGTGGAAATCATTGCTGATCCACACTAGTGATGTCGCGAACATAAAATTTTCAGTTCGCGAACAGCGAACGCGAACTTCCGCAAATGTTCACGAACGGGCGAACCGGGCGAACCGCCATAGACTTCAATTGGCAGGCGGATTTTAAAACCCACAGGGACTCTTTCTGGCCACAATAGAGATGGGAAAGTTGTTTCAAGGGGTCTAACACCTGGACTGTGGCATGCCGGAGGGGGATCTATGGCAAAACTCCCATGGAAAATTACGTAGTGGACGCAGAGTCGGGTTTTAATCCATAAAGGGCATAAATCAACTAACATTCCTAAATTGTTTGGAATAACGTGCTTTAAAACATCCAGTGTGTGTATACGATCAGGTATGATGTTGTATCGATCAGGTAGTGTAAGGGTTACGCCCGCTTCACTGACATTGACAGACCAAACTCCCCTTTTAATGCACCGCAAACAGTCCATTTGCACAACCGCAAACTCCCCATTTGCACAAGGTTGGATACCAAGCTAGCCACGTCCCGGTGATGTCATTGAAGGTTTCTTCCTCCACCCAGCCACGTACAACACCAAGGGTCCCCAAAAGGTGAATTGAATTGATTTTTCGAACGGGAGATGGTTAAAAAACGCTGGCTCCCTCCCCTTTGTTTTTATCCACGGTGACTGCGTCTGCGCCGTGCAATTTACTGTCACACCCGATATGAGTGGTATTTTCTGTAGTACTATTCTCATCAGTTTAATCCTCTAACGTCCCCAATCTGGGTGCCATTTATTGAATAGATTTTTCGAACGGGAGATGGTTAAAAACGCTGGCTCCCTCCACTCTGTTTTAATCCACGGTCACTGCGCCTGCGCCGTGCAATTTACTGTCACACCCGATATGAGTGGTATTTTCTGTAGTACTATTCTCATCAGTTTAATCCCTCTAACATCCCCAATCTGGGTGCCATTTATTGAATAGATTTTTCGAACGGGAGATGGTTAAAAACGCTGGCTTCCTCCACTCTGTTTTAATCCACGGTCACTGCGCCTGCGCCGTGCAATTTACTGTCACACCCGATATGAGTGGTATTTTCTGTAGTACTATTCTCATCAGTTTAATCCTCTAACGTCCCCAATCTGGGGGCCATTTATTAAATAGATTTTTCGAACGGGGAGATGGTTAAAAACGCTGGCTCCCTACACTCTGTTTTAAACCACGGTCACTGCGCCTGCGCCGTGCAATTTACTGTCACACCCGATATGAGTGGTATTTTCTGTAGTACTATTCTCATCAGTTTAATCCTCTAACGTCCCCAATCTGGGGGCCATTTATTGAATAGATTTTTCGAACAGGGAGATGGTTAAAAACGCTGGCTCCTCTCCACTCTGTTTTAATCCACGGTCACTGCGTCTGCGCCGTGCAATTTACTGTCACACCCGATATGAGTGGTATTTTCTGTAGTACTATTCTCATCAGTTTAATCCTCTAACGTCCCCAATCTGGGGGCCATTTATTGAATAGATTTTTCGAACGGGAGATGGTTAAAAACGCTGGCTCTCTCCACTCTGTTTTAATCCACGGTCACTGCGTCTGCGCCGTGCAATTTACTGTCACACCCGATATGAGTGGTATTTTCTGTAGTACTATTCTCATCAGTTTAATCCCTGTTACGTCCCATATCAGGGATTGCCTTTTGTGAAAAAAATTTAGGCCGGGTACCTTCGACTGCCTTCACAGTGACAGACCAAACTCTCATACACTAAACTAAATTGATTTCAGGAACCGGGAGATGGAAAAAGCAGCTTGGTCGGTTCTCTTACTCCCAAATTGGGGCACTGCGCGTGCACAGAGCAATGTGCTGTGACACCCTATATGAGTGGTGTCTTAACTAGTACTATTCCTATCAGTTTAATCCCTGTTACGGACCCTATCCGGTCGAATTGATTAACCATTGTCGAATTAGCGAACCATTACGACATCATGAAATAATTTAGTTCTGAGCTCTGTACTTGCTTTGTATTGGAATTAATGGGGATTTTTTTAATTGCCTGCATCATTTCTAATAAACTATTAAGAGAGTTTATTATGATTTTTTATTTTATGTATTAAAAACCCATACAACATATAAAAAAAAAGGTAAATTAATGTTTTTTCTATGAAATATTATCCAGCCGTCCGATCGCTTTTGGTCTGACCATAATGAAGCAACGGCCGTATCATCTGGGGTGTGGCAACATTGCCAACACACTTATAGAGGTGATGATGATTGCTTCATTGTGATACGCAAGCCCCTTCACCACAACAAGGTAATGATCACGAAGGGGAATTGACACTTGTATGTGCCTTTTTTTTTTTTTGGTTTGCTTTTGCAGCCACAGTGCTGCACCATAGGACAGAAAAATTAGGCATGTACACATGCCTGAAAAATAATGGCACTGTTGCAGCCGCTATTGTAGCAGCGGCCGGAAAAATTTATGTTTTCCAGGCAGAAAAGTGACTAAAACATTGCGGCTTGAACCCTAGTTGGTGGTGGAGAATTCACGAAAGTCATCCGGTATGCAGACATTAAATACAGCAGCGTGGGGACCATTTTGAGGCCAAGGCATTTAATCAGGCCTTTTGTTAGTCAAACGTATCCCCCACTGTCAGTCCCTTCGGGATCCATGCCTCATTCATCTTTATGAAGGTGAGGTAATAAACACTTTTTTGACCGAGGCGACTTCTCTTGTCAGTGACAATGCCTCCTGCTGCACTGAAGGTCCTTTCTGACAGGACACTTGAAGCAGGGCAGGCCAGAAGTTCTATCGCGAACTGGGATAGCTCAGGCCACAGGTCAAGCCTGCACACCCAGTAGTGAAGGGGTTCATTGCTCCTCAGAGTGTCGATATCTGCTGTTAAGGCGAGGTAGTCTGCTACCTGTCGGTCGAGTCGTTCTCTAAGGCTGGATCCCGAAGGGCTGTGGCGATGAGTAGGACTGAAAAGCTCCGCATGTCCTCCATCAACAACACATCTGTAAATCGTCCAGTCCTTGCCGCCGTGGTAGGAGGAGGATTACACTCACCTCTTCCCCTGTTAGATTCCCGTTGTGCTGTGACATCCCCTTATAAGCTGTGTAAAGCATATTTTTTAGTTTGGTTTTGAACTGCTGCATCCTTTCCGACTTTCGGTAATTTGGTAACATTTCTGCCACTTTCTGCTTATACCGGGGTCTAGTAGCGTGGCCACCCAGTACAGATCGTTCTCCTTTATCCTTTTTATACGTGGGTCCCTCAACAGACATGACAGCATGAAAGACCCCATTTGAACAAGGTTGGATGCAGAGCTACTCATTTCCCGTTCCTCGTCCTCACTGATGTCATTGACGGTCTGTTCTTCCCCCAGCCACATACAACACCATGGGTCCCAGATAGGTGACAACAACGAGCACCCTGGGGTGCCTGCTGTGGTTGGTCTTCCTCCTCCTCAAAGCCGCCACATTCCTCCTCTGACTCCTCTTCCTCATACTCCTCTTCCAGCTTTGCTGCAGGTCCGGCAAGCGATGATGACAAGGCTGTTTCTGGTGGTGATGGTGACCACAACTCTTCCTCTTCACGCTCATCTACAGCCTGATCCAGAACTCTTCGCAGGGCACGCTCCAGGAAGAAAACAAATGGGATGAGGTCGCTGATGGTGCCTTCGGTGCGACTGACTATGTTTGTCACCTCCTCAAAAGGACGCATGAGCCTACAGGCATTGCGCATGAGTGTCCAGTAACGTGGCAAAAAGATTCCCAGCTCCGCAGAGGCTGTCCTAGCACCCCGGTCATACAAATACTCGTTGACGGCTTTTTCTTGTTGGAGCAGGCGGTCGAACATTAGGAGTGTTGAATTCCAACGTGTCGGGCTGTCGCATATCAAGCGCCTCACTGGCATGTTGTTTCACCGCTGAATATCGGAAAAGTGCGCCATGGCCATGTAGGCCATGCTTGAAATGGCCACACACCTTCCTGGCCTGCTTGAGGACGTCCTGTAAGCCTGGGTACTTAGACACAAAACGTTGTATGATAAGATTCAACACATGTGCCATTCACGGCACATGTGACAACTTGCCCAAATTTAATGCCGCCAACAGATTGCTTCCATTGTCAAACACCACTTTGCCGATCTCCAGTTGGTGCGGGGTCAGCCACTGATCCACCTGTGCGTTCAGGGCGGACAGGAGTGCTGGTCCTGTGTGGCTCTCTGCTTTCAGGCAAGTCAACCCCAAGATAGCGTGACACTGTCGTATCCGGGATGTGGAATAACCCAGGGGAGCTGGGGGGAATCAGTTGATGTGCAGCCAGACGCCGCAGCAGAAGAGGACTCAGCCGAGGAGGATATCGAAGAGGATGGAGTAGGAGTAGAGGAGGTGGCAGTAGGTCTGCCTGCAAGTCGTGGCGGTGTCACCAACTCCGCTGCGGAGCCACGCATTCCATGCTTGTCAGCCGTCAGCAGGTTGACCCAATGCGCAGTATACGTGATATACCTGCCCTGACCGTGCTTTGCAGACCAGGTATCAGTGGTTAGATGGACCCTTGCCCCAACACTGTATGCCAGAGATGCCATGACTTCCTTTTCAATGACATGGTAGAGGTTTGGAATTGCCTTTTTAAAAAAAAAAAATTCGTCCGGGTACCTTCCACTGTGGTGTCCCAATAGCGACAAATTTTTTGAAGGCCTCAGACTCTACCAGCTGGTATGGTAAAATCTGTAGGGCTAAGAGTTCCGTCAAGCCAGCTGTCAGTCGCCGGGCAAGGGGGTGACTTTGTGACATTGCCTTCTTATGCTCAAACATGTCCTTGACAGACACCTGACTGTGGGCAGATGAGCAGGAACTGCTGAAGGTGAGAGATTGAGTGGCGGGTGGTTGAGAGGGGGCAGGGAGGACAGCAGTGGTTGACGTGGCTGAAGATGCTGCACCAGGAGGAGCATGGTGGCTTTGAGTTTTTGTGCTGCTTGTACTCATGTGTTGATCCCATAGGCGTTTGTGATGTGAGATCATGTGCCTTCGCAAAGCAGTTGTACCAAGGTGGGTGTTGGACTTCCCACGACTCAGTTTCTTTTGGCACAGGTTGCAAATGGCATTGCTTTTATCAGAGGCAGACACACAAAAAAAATGCCACACTGCTGAGCTTTGCAATGACGGCATTCTAGTGGTGGCAACAGCATGCGTTGACTGGCGTGCTGTCTGGCTGACCCCAGGTGCCGATACATGCTGTCTGACTGTGCCACAAACTCATTGCGACGACCTCCCCCTGCTTCCAACTCGTCTCCTCATTCTCTCTGTCTCCCCTTCAGAACTTTCCCCCTCTTCTTCTCTTCGAGCAGGCACCCACGTGGCATCCGTAGACACATCGTCATCATCAACCGCTTCACTTGTATCTGACACCTCAGCAAAGGAAGCAGCAGCGGGTACAACATCATCATCATCATCATCACACTGTACGTCCATGTGTGTAATCCTGCCTGACTGAGACATATCCCTGTAATCTACATCATCTGGCAATAATGGTTGCGCATCACTAATTGCATCCAACTGATGTGTAAATAACTCCTCTGACGGATCAAGTGAAGCGGCTGTGGTGGCTGTGGTGGTAGTGGTGGTGGTGGCGAAGGGCGGGTGCGTGGTAACTTGAGAGCAGGTGACCGAAGCTGAGCTGGAGGAGGATGGTGCGTCAAGGTTCTTAGCGGAAGCTGTTGAAGATTGGGTGTCCTGTCTAAGCCAGTCAACTACGTCCTCTGAATTTTTCGGGTTCAGGGTACGTGGCCTCTGAAAACTGGGCATTATTCCAGGGACAGTGGAAATCACAGCACCACGACCACGACAGCCCCTGCGGGGTGGCCTGCCTCTGCCTGTCATTTTTTTTTTAGATAAGTGGTACTACGCGTGCTAGGTACTGTGCCACCCGGTATGAGTGGTTGGCACTGGCAGTGGGCACACTACAGCCAGTGGAAGCGGGCCTGACACACACTGGCAGCAGGCAAGCAACTGAATTTAGACTACTGTCTAAAAATTAAATGCCTTATTTATTGGCAAGCTACTGTGCCACCCGGTATCAGTGGTTGGCACTGGCAGTGGGCACACTACAGTCAGTGGAAGAGGGCCTGACACACACTGGCAGCAGGCAAGCAACTGAATTTAGACTACTGTCTAAAAATTAAATGCCTTATTTATCGGCAAGCTACTGTGCCACCCAGTATGAGTGGTTGGCACTGGCAGTGGGCACAGTACAGTCAGTGGAAGCGGGCCTGACACACACTGGCAGCAGGCAAGCAACTGAATTTAGACTACTGTCTAAAAATTAAATGCCTTATTTATCGGCAAGCTACTGTGCCACCCGGTATGAGTGGTTGGCACTGGCAGTGGGCACACTACAGTCAGTGGAAGAGGGCCTGACACACACTGGCAGCAGGCAAGCAACTGAATTTAGACTACTGTCTAAAAATGAAATGCCTTATTTATCGGCAAGCTACTGTGCCACCCGGTATCAGTGGTTGGCACTGGCAGTGGGCACACTACAGTCAGTGGAAGCGGGCCTGACACACACTGGCAGCAGGCAAGCAACTGAATTTAGACTACTGTCTAAAAATGAAATGCCTTATTTATCGGCAAGCTACTGTGCCACCCGGTATCAGTGGTTGGCACTGGCAGTGGGCACACTACAGTCAGTGGAAGAGGGCCTGACACACACTGGCAGCAGGCAAGCAACTGAAATTAGACTAATGTGTAAAAATTAAATGCTTTATTTATTGGCAAGCTACTGTGCCACCCGGTATCAGTGGTGGGCACTGGCAGTGGGCACACTATAGTCAGTGGAAGTGGGCCTGACACACACTGGCAGCAGGCAAGCAACTGAAATTAGACTAATGTGTAAAAATCAAATGCCTTTTTATCAGCAAGCTACTGTGCCACCCGGTATGAGTGGTTGGCACTGGCAGTGGGCACACTACAGTCTGTGGAAGTCAGCCTGACACACACTAGCAGCAGGCAAGCAACTGATTTTTACACTAAAGTGTAAAAATTAAATGCCTTTCTTTGATGCAAAGTACTGTGCCACAAGGGATGACAGGGGTGGGCACTGGCAGTGGGCACACTACAGTCAGTTGAAGTCGGCCTGACACACACTAGCAGCAGGCAAGCAGCTGAAATTACACTAAAGTGTAAAAATTAAATGCCTTTTTTATGCAAAGTCCTGTGCCAGCCGGTATGAGTGGTGGGCACTGGCAGTGGGCACACTACAGTCAGTGGAAGTCAGCCTGGCACACACTGGCAGGCAACTAACCTTAGATTAAAGTGTAAAAATTAAGTGCCTTTTTTTTAACCAAAGTCCTGTGCCACATGGGATGACAGGGGTGGGCACTGGCAGTGGGCACACTACAGTCAGTTGAAGTCGGCCTGACACACACTAGCAGCAGGCAAGCAGCTGAAATTACACTAAAGTGTAAAAATTAAATGCCTTTTTATGCAAAGTCCTGTGCCAGCCGGTATGAGTGGTGGGCACTGGCAGTGGGCACACTACAGTCAGTGGAAGTCAGCCTGACACACACTGGCAGGCAACTAACCTTAGATTAAAGTGTAAAAATTAAGTGCCTTTTTTTGATGCAAAGTCCTGTGCCACACGGAATGACAGGGGTGGGCACTGGCAGTGGGAACACTACAGTCTGTGGGCCTGCAGCTCCTCACACACAGGCAGGCCAGGCAACTGCAATATGTATATAAAGGAAAAAAAAAAGCAGACTAATGTTGCAGCCCTAAAAAGGGCTTTTTGGGGTGCTGTCAGGACGCTGTCCTTACAGCAGAGATCAGATGAGTCTTTCAGGACTGGAGTGGACACTGAATTCACTAGCCTAGCTATCGATTTCCCAATTAAATCAGCAGCAACTACACTCCCTCCTCTCAGTAAGACTGCAGCTTCAGAATGAATCTAAAATGGATGCTGTGCAGGAGGTGGGAGGGTCTGGGAGGGAGGGTATGCTGCTGATTGGCTGGAATGTGTCTGCTGACTGTGAGGTACAGTGTCAAAGTTTGCTCAATGATGATGTATAGGGGGCGGACCGAACATCGCATATGTTCGCCCGGCAGAGGCGAACGCGAACAAGCTATGTTCGCCGGGAACTGTTCGCCGGCGGATAGTTCGGGCCATCTCTACTCAGCAGGTGTAAAAAATGGCCCCCATTTTGGAACGGTAGCGATGGTCTAACATCGTGGAAGGGGAGTAGTCTTCCCTCTGACATATAGTGATAATGCATCTGTTATTACACAATCAACTCAGCATGCATCCGGCAATTTACACCCACATGGTCTGCACATACTGCCATGGTCTGTCTGGGTCCTCTGCGTGGTCTTCCTCATCACCCTCCAGCTCCTCATGCTCCTACTGTTCCTTTCCTGTTGATTGGGCAGATAAACCACCTATTTCTCTAAACAATACCTAGGTGTTAATGTCTTTCTCCTCTTCCTCCTCTGCCAGTTCAGCCCCTATAGGGCTCAGGTGGCCCTGAAATATAGGCACCATGTCTCCTGTCCCCTGTCCAGCCAGATTTATCAGCATCTGCTCCAGGACATAAAGGAGTGGAATTACGTCATTCATCCCGTAGTCCTGGAAACTGACAAATAAAGTGACCTCCTCAAAGGGCCTGAGCAAATGTCAGGTGTCACGCGTGATCTGCCACTGGCTAATGTCAAGTTACACAGGAGAGTATTCCTGTCCACCTGCATCATCAAGAAATTGTTCACAACCTTAGCCTTTCTCTGCTCATATAGTCAGTCCAACATGTGGACGGGGGACTTCCAAGTGTGAAAACTTTGCAGATGAGGTGATGTAGGGGAACACAATTCTGCCTTTGCAGCTCAAGGAGGGTATGCTTTGCAGTGTAAGAGTGGCTGAAGTGCATGCACAGTTTCCTTGACATTTTCAGCTTTTGTAGAGAAGTAGTGACTAGTGTTGAGAGAGCATGCTCGTCCTAAAACCGCATGTGCTCGAGCGCAATGCTCGAGTCTCCTCCACACACGTTTCTTGGCTGCTACACACCACGTGTATTCGTCGCATTGCTCCCTGCACGTTTGGCACCTTCTAACCAGCCAATGAAGGTCCAGGTAAGTAATTCCTCTCACTGTAAGGCCATAGCAATGTTAGCTGTAAGCCTTATGATTGGCTGGCCGGAACACGTGATACCATTTCATTGAGGAGCTGAGGCCCGGCGCTTGGCTCATTCAGCGTCAGGGGGAGCAGACAGTAGGCAGGGACAGATAGACTTTTGCTCTAACCTTACTAATTTCACTCTAAAAACCTTATTGAAAGATCTAACAGTCCTTTTAAGGACTAGAGTGTGTGTTTGACAGCAGTGCAGCACTTTTTTTTTTTTTTGAGAAGGGGTTTGCTTCAACACTATCAGGGACAGGCATCACCAGGAAGGGACCAATAGTGCAGGGCTTGAAAATCGCTTCTAAAAGACCGAAAGATTTCCGATTAGTGACATTTGCAATACGCCATTATTAAGCAGTGTGTTGGGCAGATATTATAAAAAGGGGCTTATTCACCACAGTGTTCCTTTGTACTGAGATATACACTGTACCATCATAAAGCAGTGTGTTGGGCAGACATTATAAACATGGGCTTATTCACAACAGTGTTCCTGATACTGAGATCTACACTGCACCATCAGAGAAATTATTTGGTCTGGGTAAATTAACTTAACTTGTGCCACATCTGTGTGTGCGTTCAATCCGCAACCGTTATATTAATTACTCCAGCAGAGAGTGATTTAGATTTTGGCCAAACTTAACTAGTTTTGGGCACATCTGTGTGTGCATTTAGCCCGCAACCATATATACAGTAATCCCGCAGAGAATACTGTACATTTTATTTGGGACAAATTTATATCCGATATAGAACTATATTCAAATACAGTGTGTATTGTCAAAATTACATTATCTCTGGGCTAGTGTAGTGCGGAAAATCAGTATTTTTCTGTGTCCAGTACCTTACTGGAAGCCAATACAGTGTGTATTGTAAATATTTCATTATCTCTGGGCTAGTGTAGTGCCAAAAATCTGAATTTCTCTGTATTTAGTACATTACAGCAAGCCAGTACAGTGTGTATTGTAAAAATTATATTATCTCTGTGCTAGTATAGTGCTGAAAATCTTTATTTTTCTGTATCCAGTACATTACAGGAAGCGAATACAGTGTGTATTGTAAAAATTTCATTATCTTTGGCCTACTGTACTGCCGACAATTTGTATTCTCTATCTCCAGTACATTACAGCAAGCCAATGCAGTGTGTATTGTAAAAAATACATTATCTCTGGGCTAGTGTAGTGCTGAATATATTTATTTTTAAGTTTCCAGTACATTACAGCAAGCCAATACAATGTGTATTGTAAAAATTACATTATCTGTGGCCTGCTGTAGTGCAGAAAATTTGTATTTCTCTGTCTCCAGTAAATTAAAGCAAACCAGTACAGTGTGCATTGTAAAAACTTTCATTATCCGTGGCCTATTGTAGTGCCGAAAATATGTATTTCTCTGTCTCAAGTAAATTACAACAAGCTAATACAGTGTGCATTGTAAAAATTATATTATATCTGGGCTAGTGTAGTGCCAACATTTTTTTATTTTTCTGTCTCCAGTACATTATAGCAAGCCAATACAGTGTGTATTATAAAAATTTCGTTCTATGTGTCCTACTGTAGTGCGGAAAATTTGTATTTTTCTGTCTCCAGTACATTACAGCAAGCCAATATGGTGTGTATTGTAAAAATTACATTATCTCTGGGCTAGTGTAGTATCGAAAATCTTTATTTTTCAGTATGCAGTACATTAAAGCAAGTCAATACAGTGTGTATTGTAAAAATTCCATTATCTCTGGTCTATTGTAGTGCCGAAAATTTGTATTTCTCTGTCCCCAGTATATTAAAGCAAGATAATACAGTGTGTATTGTAAATAGTGTTGAGTGCGAATATTCGAATTGCGAATTTTTATCGCAAATATCGCAACTTCGATAATTCGCGAATATTTAGAATATGATGATATATATTCGCTAATTCGAATATTCGCCATATTTCCAATATCTGAAAGGCGCAAAAATTGACTTGTCCCTGCTTCCTTCTTGTGGGTCAATGAGTCATTGGGCCACAAGCAACTTAAGCAGGAAGGAATCATGTTTTCATTTTCAATGGGAATCCATCAACCCAACTCTGACGTTAATTCTCAATGCGAGTATATGTTCGCATCGCGAATTAAACTTAGGGCTGGGTTCCTAATGGTTGTTGCTAGAAGACGATTGAGAATATAGCGCTATATCCTCAATTTTCGTCAATTATAGCAATGCAACCGTTAGGAGTAGAGATGGCCCGAACTATTCGCCGGCGAACAGTTCCCGGCGAACATAGCTTGTTCGCGTTCGCCTCTGCCGGGCGAACATATGCGATGTTCGGTCCGCCCCCTATACATCATCATTGAGCAAACTTTGACCCTGTACCTCACAGTCAGCAGACACATTCCAGCCAATCAGCAGCATACCCTCCCTCCCAGACCCTCCCACCTCCTGAACAGCATCCATTTTAGATTCATTCTGAAGCTGCAGTCTTAGTGAGAGGAAGGAGAGTGTAGTTGCTGCTGATTTAATTGGGAAATCGATAGCTAGGCTAGTGAATTCAGTGTCCACTCCAGTCCTGAAAGACTCATCTGATCTCTGCTGTAAGGACAGCCTCCTGACAGCACCCCAAAAAGCCCTTTTTAGGGCTGCAACATTAGTCTGCTTTTTTTTCCCTTTATATGCATATTGCAGTTGCATGGCCTGCCTGTGTGTGAGGAGCTGCAGGCCCACAGACTGTAGTGTGCCCACTGCCAGTGCCCACCCCTGTCATCCCGTGTGGCACAGGACTTTGCATCAAAAAGGCATTTAATTTTTACACTTTAATCTAAGGTTAGTTGCCTGCCAGTGTGTGTCAGGCTGACTTCCAGTGACTGTAGTGTGCCCACTGCCAGTGCCCACCACTCATACCATGCTGGCAGAGGACTTTGCATCAAAATAGGCATTTAATTTTTACACTTTAGTGTAATTTCAGCTGCTTGCCTGCTGCTAGTGTGTGTCAGGCCGACTTCCACTGACTGTAGTGTGCCCACTGCCAGTGCCCACCCCTGTCATCCCGTGTGGCACAGGACTTTGCATCAAAAAAGGCATTTAATTTTTACACTTTAATCTAAGGTTAGTTGCCTGCCAGTGTGTGTCAGGCTGACTTCCAGTGACTGTAGTGTGCCCACTGCCAGTGCCTACCACTCATACCGGCTGGCAGAGGACTTTGCATCAAAATAGGCATTTAATTTTTACACTTTAGTGTAATTTCAGCTGCTTGCCTGCTGCTAGTGTGTGTCAGGCCGACTTCCACTGACTGTAGTGTGCCCACTGCCAGTGCCCACCCCTGTCATCCCGTGTGGCACAGGACTTTGCATCAAAAAAGGCATTTAATTTTTACACTTTAATCTATGGTTAGTTGCCTGCCAGTGTGTGTCAGGCTGACTTCCAGTGACTGTAGTGTGCCCACTGCCAGTGCCTACCACTCATACCGGCTGGCAGAGGACTTTGCATCAAAATAGGCATTTAATTTTTACACTTTAGTGTAATTTCAGCTGCTTGCCTGCTGCTAGTGTGTGTCAGGCCGACTTCCACTGACTGTAGTGTGCCCACTGCCAGTGCCCACCCCTGTCATCCCGTGTGGCACAGGACTTTGCATCAAAAAAAGGCATTTAATTTTTACACTTTAATCTAAGGTTAGTTGCCTGCCAGTGTGTGTCAGGCTGACTTCCAGTGACTCTAGTGTGCCCACTGCCAGTGCCTACCACTCATACCGGCTGGCACAGGACTTTGCATCAAAATAGGCATTTAATTTTTACACTTTAATCTAAGGTTAGTTGCCTGTCAGTGTGTGTCAGGCTGACTTCCAGTGACTGTAGTGTGCCCACTGCCAGTGCCTACCACTCATACCGGCTGGCACAGGACTTTGCATAAAAAAAGGCATTTAATTTTTACACATTAGTCTAATTTCAGTTGCTTGCCTGCTGCCAGTGCGTGTCAGGCCCACTTCCACTGACTGTAGTGTGCCCACTGCCAGTGCCAACCACTGATACCGGGTGGCACAGTAGCTTGCCGATAAATAAGGCATTTCATTTTTACACATTAGTCTAATTTCAGTTGCTTGCCTCCTGCCAGTGTGTGTCAGGCCCACTTCCACAGACTGTAGTGTGCCCACGGCCAGTGCCAACCACTGATACCGGGTGGCACAGTAGCTTGCCGATAAATAAGGCATTTCATTTTTACACATTAGTCTAATTTCAGTTGCTTGCCTCCTGCCAGTGTGTGTCAGGCCCACCTCCACAGACTGTAGTGTGCCCACTGCCAGTGCCAACCACTGATACCGGGTGGCACAGTAGCTTGCCGATAAATAAGGCATTTCATTTTTACACATTAGTCTAATTTCAGTTGCTTGCCTCCTGCCAGTGTCTGTCAGGCCCACCTCCACAGACTGTAGTTTGCCCACTGCCAGTGCCAACCACTGATACCGGGTGGCACAGTACCACTTATCGAAAAAAAAATGACAGGCAGGGGCCGTCGTGGTCGTGGTGCTGTGATTTCCACTGTCCCTGGAATAATGCCTAGTGTTCAGAGGCCATGTACCCTGAACCCGAAAAATTCTGAGGACGTAGTTGACTGGCTTAGACAGGACACCCAATCTTCAACAGCTTCCGCTAAGAACCTTGACGCACCATCTTCCTCCAGCTCAGCTTTGGTCACCTGCTCTCAAGTTACCACGCACCCGCCCGCCGCTGATAGGAATAGTACTAGTTAAGACACCACTCATATAGGGTGTCACAGCACATTGCTCTGTGCATGCGCAGTGCCCCAATTTGGGAGTATGAGGACCGACCAAGCTGCTTTTTCCATCTCCCGGTTCATGAAATCAATTCAGTTTGGTGTATGAGAGTTTGGTCTGTCATTGTGAAGGCAGTCGAAGGTACCAGGCCTAAAAATTTTTTCACAAAAGGCAATCCCTGATATGGGATGTAACAGGGATTAAACTGATGAGAATAGTACTACAGAAAATACCACTCATATCGAGTGTGACAGTAAATTGCACAGCGCAGACGCATTGACCGTGGATTAAAACAAAGGGGAGGGAGCCAGCGTTTTTTTAACCATCTCCCCGTTCGAAAAATCAATTCAATTGACCTTTCGGGGACCCTTGGTGTTGTACGTGGCTGGGTAGAGGAAGAAACCTTCAATGACATCACCGGGACGTGCAGTAGCGTAGCTAACGGCTCATGGGCCCTGGTGCAAGAGTTCAGCTTGGGCCCCCCTTCCCTCAGTGCTTAGTGTGTCTTCTTATGTGGCACAAGGGGCTTTGGGCCCCCTCAGGCTCCTGGGCCCGGTAGCGGCTGCTACCTCTGCACCCCCTATAGCTACGCCCATGGGGAGGTGGCTAGCTTGGTATCCAACCTTGTGCAAATGGGGAGTTTGCGGTTGTGCAAATGGACTGTTTGCGGTGCATTAAAAGAGGAGTTTGGTATGTCAATGTCTGAGAATCGGGCGTAACCCTTACACTACCTGATCGATACAACATCATACCTGATCGTATACACACAATGGATGTTTTAAAGCATGTTATTCCAAACAATTTAGGAATGTTACGTGATTTATGCCCTTTATGGATTAAAACCCGACTCTGCGTCCACTACGTAATTTTCCATGGGAGTTTTGCCATGGATCCCCCTCCGGCATGCCACAGTCCAGGTGTTAGTCCCCTTGAAACAACTTTTCCATCACTATTGTGGCCAGAAAGAGTCCCTTTGGTTTTTAAAATTCGCCTGTCTATTGAAGTCTATGGCGGTTCGCCCGGTTCGCCTGTTCGCGAACATTTGCGGAAGTTCGCGTTCGCTGTCCGCGAACTGAAAATTTTATGTTCGCGACATCACTAGTTAGGAGCTCAGCTCAAAGTTTAATTCGCGATGCGAGTATATGTTCGCATCGCGAATTAAACTTTGAGCTGAGCTCCTAATGGTTGGTTGAACTTGCAACTTGCTGGAATATAACGAAGATTGTGAATATAGTGCTATATTCGTGAATTCATTATAATCGTAATATTCTAGCAAGCCATTGGCAACCTTTAGGAGCCCAGCTCTAAGTTGAATTCGCTATGCGAGTATTACAGGTTATATTAATTGCAATGCGAATTCAACTTAGAGGTGAGTTCCTAATGGTTGGCTTGCTTCTTATCTATCTTATGACCGAGTCGACCAAGACAACCCATTAAATGAACCTAATAGTATACTTCCCTTATGCGGTGCGATTCACGCGCATATGTAATTGCCAATTTTTCGCATGACATAAACTATCTTACATACAGAGAATTATAAATCAGTAATGAAAATTGTTACTGTGATGTATAATTTGCCTCTTTATGTATTATATTGTATTTTATGTCATGCGAAAAATTGGCAATTACAAATGCGCGTGAATCGCACTGTATAAGGGCAGTATGATATTGGGTTCATTCAATGGGTTGTCTTGGTTGGTTTACACGAATAGACGAATATTGCGAATATAGCACTATATTCGCTATTTTCTTTATCTTCGTCTATTCGACCCAGCAAGCCAACCTAATTGTATACTGCCATTAGCGATCCGATTCACGCGCATATGTAATTGCCGATTTTTCGCATGACGTAAAATACAGTATACTACATAAAGAGGCAAATTATACATCACAGTAACAATTTTCATTACTGATTTATAATTATCCTCTGTATGTAAGATAGTTTGTGTCATGCGAAAAATCGGCAATTACATATGCGCGAATCGCACCGCATAAGAGAGTATGATATTGTGTTCATTCAATGGGTTATCTTGGTCTACTCGAATAGACGAATATTGCGAATATAGCAGTATATTCGCTATCTTTTCTATATTCGACCAAGCAAGCCAACCTAATAGTATACTGCCCTTATGCAGTGCGATTCACGCGCATATGTAATTGCCGATTTTTCGCATGACACAAACTATCTTACATACAGAGGACAATTATAAATCAGTAATGAGAATTGTTACTGATGTATAATTTCCCTCTTTATGTAGTATACTGTATTTTACGTCATGCGAAAAATCGGCAATTACATATGCGCGTGAATCGCACCGCATAAGGGCAGTATGATATTGGGTTCATTCAATGGGTTGTCTTGGTTGGTTTACACGAATAGACGAATATTGCGAATATAGCACTATATTCGCTATTTTCTTTATCTTCGTCTATTCGACCCAGCAAGCCAACCTAATAGTATACTGCCCTTATGCGATCCGATTCACGCGCATATGTAATTGCCGATTTTTCGCATGACATAAAATACAGTAAAGAGGAAAATTATACATCAGTATTCAGTAATTAGAATCATTTAGAATACAATATTTGCATTTTTGTAATCGCGTAGGGGCATCAAGCTATTTTCATACAGGTTTTGTTTGTTAGAATTTTTGAATATGTAGAATATAGTCATATATTCTCCATGCAAATTATTTTTATTTTTTTTCTACAGTGTATGAGGTGACTCATCATTATCATTTTCCTTCCCTTCTCCTAGCTTGAATAGCAAATGAGAAGGTTTTGTCACAATTTAGCAACACCCCTAGCAACCAATAGGAAACTAGACTACCCCATCACTATATAAGTGACGACATCACCCAGCAGCTATTTTGTGGTGTTGGATTTGTTGGAGCTTGGAGCTGTGCTATTTTGTCTGCTGTGCGATTTATTATTATCTGGATTTAATTTATAATATTCTAGATAGTTACTTTAAGGTAGTGATTAGGGAATAGTGTAGTTTAGTTTTATAGCTGATAGGGTCAAAATAATTTGAGATAGTTTAGTATTTTAGTAGAGTTAGGAGAAAAAAATTGTGTTAGGGCCTAGTGTAGCAGATGGGCCCCTTTCACACGGACGAGTTTTCCGTGCGGGTGTAATGCGTGATGTGAATGCATTGCACCCGCACTGAATCCTGACCCATTCATTTCAATAGGTCTGTGTACATGAGCGTTTTTTTTCACGCATCACTTGTGCGTTGCGTGAAAATTGCAGCATGTTCTATATTCTGCGTTTTTCACGCAGCCCTAGCCCCATAAAAGTGAGTGGGGCTGCGTGAAAAACTCATTGCATCCGCAAGCAAGTGCGGGTGCGTTGCGTTTTTCACTGATGGTTGCTAGGAGATGTTGTTTGTAAACCTTCAGTTTTTTTATCACGCGCGTGAAAAACGCATCAAAACGCATTGCACCCGCGCGGAAAAAACTGAACAACTGAACGCAATCGCAGGCAAAACTGAATGGCTTTGCCTGTGAAATCGCACAGTTTTAACTGAACACATCCGCAACGCATCCGGACCTAATCCGGACACGCTCGTGTGAAAGAGGCCATAGGGTTCAGTGCAGGGTTAAGTGTAGGGCATCGAGTTAGGTAGGTAGCTGTAATATATAATATAAATAGATAGATAGTGCTTGATAGTTTAGGTTAGGTAATAGGGCTACAGTTAGGGAATAGTAAAGTTTAGATTTTTCAGGGCAGCGTGTAGTTTAGGTTAGTTAGTGATATAGTATAGTGTAGGGTCTATCTGTCTGTTTTGTCTGTCAGTTAGTGTCCGTCCAGTTAGTGTATTAGTTTCTTTCTTTTTTTTCCCATTATTTGTTAATTTTAAAAAGTCATTTAGTCTAAGTTAGTGTCTGTGTCAGGTTAAAAAAAAAAAAAAAAAAAATTGACGTTTTATATGTTTTTTGTTTAGTCTAGTTCTGTCTGTCCTCCGTTAAAAAAAACTTTTTTTTTGTCTGTGTGTCAGTTAGTGTCTGTCTTAGGTTTAAAAACAATAAAAACTACAAAAAAAGTTTATAGGTTTACGTGTTTAGTGTAGTCTTACGTTAAAAAAAAACCTGTCTTGTAGTCTCTGTGTGTCAGTTACTGTTTGTGTCAGGTTAAAAAAAGAGTTTATGTTTTAAGTGTTTGGCATTTAGTGTAGTTTTGTTAGTCGTCCGTTAAAAAAAAAAACAAAACGTTTTTTAGTCTCTGTGTCTGTTAGTTTAGTCTTAGGTTAAGAAAAATTAATTTGATAGCTTTACGTGTTTAGTATCATGTGATACAGTTTTCGTCCTTTCATTTTACACCCATCGTCCCCACCCCAATAAAGTTTTCCCCTAATCCCCAGTATGAGTGTACCGGGCCGTGCAGGCAGTCGTGGACGTGGTCAGGGTAACAGGGGAGTTGGTTCCCGTGCTGGACCACTCCCAGCACGGGGCCGCTCATCAAGCCACGGACAGGCAGAAGCAGGTGGCAGGGGTGTCCGCCTGATCCGTGACTTTTTCATAAGTGGCAGCCGGCCCATTACTTCACAGGATGCAGAGGCCGTCTTGGCTCTCGTCGCCGATTCTAGTGCCACTGAGTCCTCTGCCCCGGCTGCCAGCAACTGCAGCACTCCGCCTCCTGTAGAACCAACCCCCAGCTCCCAAGAATTGTCCCCTCTCTTGTTCGAACAGTTTGAGACTGAGAGGGGCATCTTGGGGGAGGCAATGCAGGAGGTGGAAATACTGTTCAGCCCTGAGGATGGGCAGGACCTGTTGGAAGGGATTGAGGATGAGGAGGAGGAGGGGCCTATAAATCCCCCTATGAAATCCGTTCCAACTGGTGCGGGTGGTGTTAGCCACACAACCCATGCACCTATTCAGACCCAGGCACCAGCGAGGGGACAGCGGAGCCCGGTCAGGGGCTCCATGTCAGCTGTTCCCGTCAGTCCACCACAGGTTGGCCTTGGGTCTGACATATCAGGGGGTGAAGAGGAGGGTGGCCCGGAATGGATGCCACCTCCTTTGTCAGATGACGGCAGCACCGATGAAGGTAGGCACCCAAGGCAAATGGTGCGCCAGGTCACCAGGGAGCCCAGTGTCAGGGGCTCCACTGGTAATGTCAGCAGGAGTAGGCAGCAGCAGCAGCCAGCTCCACCTGTGCGCACCGAGCCCGAACAAGCAAGCCAGCGCCACCCCATCTGACAGGAGGTCGGTGCGGAAGTCGCCTGTTTGGGCTTACTTCACCCTGGCAGCAGATGATGTCACAGTTGGCATTTGTAAGCTGTGCAATGCCAGGGTGAGGAGAGGGAGATCTATGGCTCGGCTGGGTACTACGGCCCTCAACGAGCACATCCGAGTCAACCACTGGCGGGAGTGGGAACAGATGCGGGGTGGTCAAAGCAGCAGTGCCACCAGCAGTGTGCAGGAGACAGCAGCTCCTGCCACTGTACTGCAGCCACCCCAACCCCTTCCACCAACTGATTCCCACTCCCCCGCTCCCTCTAATAGAGTTCCTGGTACCGGCAGCCATACCTCTGCCTCCACTGCACCCTCCTCTGCCGTCCGGCGCCAGCCATCTATTGCAGATGCTTTTGAAAGCACCGCGCCCTACGCCCCCGGGGACCATAGCGTGCGTTCATTCAATGGGCTCCTGGCAAGGGTTATCGCCCAACATCTGCTGCCTTACAATCTGGTGGATAGCAATCCATTTAGGCAGATGTTGGAGCAGGCTCAACCCAGATGGCGTGTCCCCAGCCACCATTACTTTGCCAGACCGGCGTCCCTGCCCTTCACCAGCACATTGTGCGGAATGTATCCCTGTCGCTGGATCATGCTGTCAACGACAGGGTGCATCTCACAATGGATGCCTGGACCAGCAGACATGGGCAGGGACGCTATATAAGCTTCACAGCCCATTGGGTGTCCCTCCGAGGCGCCGAGGAGGGATTGGTGGCATCTGATTTTGTGGTGCCGCCGCGCGGTGTCCAGGGGAGAACAGCTGCTCTCCCGTAAGCCACTGTCTCCACAGCTGCTGAGCCCCCCAGCAAGCATCCCCGTTGCTACGCAAGTGTGGGGCACGTCCGCTGCCAGGCCGTGCTCCAGATTGTGAGCTTAGGGGACCGGAGACACACTGGACCTGATGTTCTGTCCGCACTACAGGCTCAGGTTCAGAAGTGGCTGACACCCCGAAGGCTCCAAGCAGGTATGGTTGTCTGTGACAACGGCAGCAACCGCCCTTCATGCTAGCAGTCTGACCCACGTGCCCTGCATGGCACATCTCCTCAACCTAGTGGTACAGAAGTTCCTTCGTACGTACCCAGGGTTGAGTGACATTGTGCTGAGGGTACGTAGGATTGCCAGCCACTTCAGACGCCCAACTGCCGCCGCGTCCCTGTCCAAACTACAGAGCGACAACAGCCTGCCCCCCCACAGGCTGATTGTGGACAGTGTGATGCGGTGGAACTCCACCCTCCACATGCTGGAGAGGTTGTGGGAGCAGCGACGGGCGGTGAGGGAATACCTGCTGGACCTAGGCACTTCAGGGCCATCACACCCACTCCCCTACATCACCAATGCGGAGTGGGGGCAGATACAGCAGGTCTGCCACGTGCTGGCCCCATTCGAGCAGGCGACAAAGATGGTCAGCGGGGAGCATGTCGGTCTGAATGACATGCTCCCCCTAGTGTTCCTGCTGGACAGGACACTTGATCGCCTGCTCGCAGCTGGGTAGAGTGTCTTGGTGGAGCATGAAGAGTCAACCATGCTCCACCAGGACCAAGCCCAGGACGACGAGGAGGAGGAGAAGGAGGAATCATTGTACGTCCAGGAGTCTGGGCCTGGTCAGGAGGGAGAGCCGGTGCTGGGGGCACCGTTAGTCCGGGGGTGTGGCATCTCCGACCGAGAGCATCAGCATCAGCAGCAGGAGGACCAAGAGGTCATGGTCCCGGGCAGTCGTGAAGAGTCACAGCAGGCTGTGCTCTTCCCCATGGCTGCCCATATGCTGCGATGCCTCAGGAGGGACCCCCGGATCAAAAAATTTAAGGAGAGGGAAGACATTTGGTTGGCCACCCTTTTAGACCCTCGCTGCAAGGGGAAACTGGAGCAGTTCATCCCAGCCAGCCGGAGGCAGGCCCATCTTGAAAAATTGTTGGCCTGTCTTATCCACCGGCTGGAAGAGGCAAACCCTCAGCCTCAAGCTCCAGTTCTCCCCGCCCATCTCACCCAGCAGGTGGCTGGCACCAGCAGCACCAGCCAAGCAGGTGACCTTCTGGGTGAGATGAGGCTCTTCTACCAGTCTCCGCGACCCAGTACCAGCAGCAGCAGTATCAGTCACCACCAGTGGCTGGCCCGCATGGTGGCAGACTACATGGGGTCGGTAGGTGCTTCTGACAGCATGACCACCGACGACCCCATGGAGTACTAGGTTGCCAGGCTGGACATCTGCCGTGAGCTCGCTCAGTATGCGCTGGAGTTACTATCTTGCCCCACCTCCAGCGTACTGTCTGAGCGGGCATTCAGCGTGGCAGGTGAGGTGGTCATGGACAAGCGGACCCGTCTGTCCACAGACTCCGTGGACAGACTCACATTCATTAAGATGAATGAGTCCTGGATCGGCAGTGACTTCATGGCCCCCGCTGTCAGTTCAGGGCACTGAAGGGTCTCTTGTCCATCCCTCTCTTTGCTCTCCCTCCCAAACTCCGTTGTTTTTTAATTGTTCCATCTGTTTTTAACTTTATATGAATTACTTTTATTATTTATTTATTTGATCAATATTTTTTGTCAAGTTTGTATCATGTATATATTAATTTAATTTTTTAATTATGAATTTGTTTTCAACATGTTGAGTTACATTTAGACCTTTAAACATAGTGTCTGCTGCTGCCTGTGCTGCTGAATTTGGCCAAGCTACATGTGGCCATGATAATAGACCACTTCTGAAATCCTGGTTGGGAACTGAGAACATGACCTAGCAGCCAATCCTTTACAGCTTTACAGTTTAAACACTCCCCTATGAAATTTTCCCGCTGCCTGTGATACAATTACCTTACACAATGGGTGGATGTAATTATCACAGGCAGGAGAATACATAGTTTTAAACAATGTCTTCTGTCCTGGAGACAACAGAGGAGTCATTCAATTGTCTCTCAGGACAAAGGGAAATCGCCAATACACACGTGGGGACAATAGGACAGACATCACTATTCAAATATACAATGTCCCAACCATTACAGTAAATATAGACATTTAACATATCCCCAGATGGCTTGGATCTGAGCGCTCAATATATCCAAACAGCGCTCAGATGCCACAAACACAGTCAAATCACCATGGGGTTTAAGTTTAGCATGGGCTGATGAGAGCGGCCATATTTCTGGGTCAAGAAGCTGGCAACAAGGCTTCTCCAGCACCCATTGGCCAGGTTGGTTTCGCCACACTGCCGTTGATCACACTGCCGTTGATGCTGCTGCATGTCATTAAAATTTTGAGTTACATTTGAGCCTTTTAACATAACGTCTGCTGCTGCCTGTGATGCCGAATCGGGCCAAGCTACATGTTGCCCTGATAATACACCACTCCTTAAATCCTGCCGTTGATGCTGCTGCATATCATGAAAATTTTGACTTAAATTTGAGCCTTTTAACATAACGTCTGCTGCTGCCTGTGATGCCGAATCGGGCCAAGCTACATGTTGCCCTGATAATGCACCACTCCTTAAATCCTGCCGTTGATGCTGCTGCATGTCATGAAAATTTTGACTTACATTTGAGCCTTTTAAACATAACGTCTGCTGCTGCCTGTGATGCCGAATCGGGCCAAGCTACATGTTGCCCTGATAATACACCACTCCTTAAATCCTGCCGTTGATGCTGCTGCATATCATGAAAATTTTGACTTACATTTGAGCCTTTTAACATAACGTCTGCTGCTGCCTGTGATGCCGAATCGGGCCAAGCTACATGTTGCCCTGATAATACACCACTCCTTAAATCCTGCCGTTGATGCTGCTGCATGTCATGAAAATTTTGACTTACATTTGATCGCACAGTGAACAATCTTAGAGTCCAGACCTTAACACGTTTTTTAAAGGAAAATTTCGATTGTATTATTTAATTTTTTACTATAAACTGGAAGTGTGCTTACCTGCCAGTGCCTGGCGTTATTCTGCCTAGTTACAAATGGAAACTTATGAGTCAGCATTCTAGTACTGTGTTAACTCTAGATGCTGTATGTCCTTATCGTGTATAGGCAACCATCATGGACCTTGAAAGGATCTTTCTTCTGCACCCTGCTTTCCCTTCGGACGTCCGGAGAGCATATTTCAATGAGACACGTACACACAATTCTAGTCTCAGTAAAAATATCTCTAATTTGTATAGCCTGTCTTATATACATTAATTCTATCAATCATTAACAGGTGTGTGTTACATAAATAAGGTTGCTGAGTACAAACGATTCCCTATATAGGCTATTGCAAACATACTTGACTGATATCCTTGGTACAGATCAGATAGCATTTCGTTATGAAACTCCTCACTACATAGCATATGGCTTGCTTGATTTAACCCTTCAATCCCCTCTTAAGTCATGAATATGACTTATCTTTTTTCTCTCAATGAGAGGTAAGTAGCATATGGTTGTCCAGGATCTGTGGGTTTTGGACAAATTGCGCAAAACATCTGAATGAGAGATGGAATACATTGAATACAACAACATATGATAATCAAGGAAGCAATTATAATACTGATAAATAATGTTCTTAACCAACTCAAGTCCGGCAGCCAGCTCAATAACCAGTCCCACGAGGAGGATGAATCAACATCCTTCTTAATATTATTAGCGATTTCATGTAACCCTTGAATATGGGACTGGATTGATCTGGAATGGTCAGATAGATTAAAGCAACACATTCCTTTAAAATCTTGACATCCTATATTATGTTTAAGTAACAGATAATCTACAGCAAGCAGGAAAAGAAAGGAATGGTTCCGGCACCTGATTATGCAATAAAAGCTTCCTTTATTCGGGGTTCAGTATACAATCGTGTTCACACAATGGCTGGTAGTTTACGCGTTTCGGACAGTCTTGTCCTTAGTCGTAACAAAAATAGTCTGATTGTGACTCATACTTAAATGGTTACCCTGGGACCGCCCAAGGAAAAGGCGGAGACACAGGGTTTAATCACAAGCAGGCTATTTACTTGTTGGCAGGTGGTATACATTAACAACATGATGGCTCTATGTACGCAGTTGGAAAACATTTGTAATAACAATGATAAACCGCTTTGCCCCATACATGAGTTGATGTTTCATTTGCCTTTAAACATGGTGCTTCATAATTAAAAACATATACGTTACTGTTCACATGCGGTCATAAAATCGCATGGATCATGTAAATCCACAAATAGGCACAATTGTTCTAGACAGCTATGTTCACACAGAAAGCCTAGTTTCTAGCACTGCTCCTCTTACTCCTTGTAGATCTAAAAGTATTTCTGATAAAGCGATAGAGGTGTGATTCAGAGCTTTAGCCAAGGCACATGCAATAGAATTTATAGTACGAGCATTATATATAGCCAGTCCAGGCACTCCTAATATAGAGGTACCCAAACTGATATATTCTGTACGGCTGAGGAGGGGTAAAGTAGAGTCACAGTCTTCTGATAAAGTCTCGGTAACCGATCTGTGAGATCTCCTGATAGGGGGTTGGCTGGGAAGGGTCAGAGTCAGCCTGGATAACGCACAGAGACCTCCAATAACATTAGCAGGAATGTAATTGTAAGTGCTGTTACCACAAGACAAAAACCATACCTTAGGGAGCATTATATTATAGATAAGACTAGGAGTCACAATGGTCTTATTACAACTCATGGAATTATTCAGGGAACTAGCAAGCCGACTAAACTTTTTACAGGTGTCGTCGATGTAAGTATATACACTATTCTTAGGTAATCCACTTTTTATGTTTCTACCATCACAATATAAAGTCATATCCTGGGAAAAGGTGAAACAAGTCTCTGCTGCAGTCACATTGATAGTAATTATCCTAATATTATCCCGGTTATCTCCTCATTTCTGGCCCTCCCCACAGAGGTCATACAAGGGAATAAAAGATTGTGTATTGCTAGCCATTGACCAAACTTCAAGGAGGGATTCATCGGGTGTAGGCACAGCAATAACACATGTTTGTATAAGATCCTGTGGGCTCTGTAAGTCTTTAAGGCACAATGAACTAACATTTAGGGCATTTGCCATCCTAATTATACTGTTCTGTTCAGAATAAAAAGGGCCAGAAGCAAAGGGATCTTGCTCCTGAGCTCTTTTATGTACTGTCCGATTATTTAGTGCACCACAGAAGAAACTCCTCTCCTCTGGGTGATAAATACATGTAGTAATAAGCCAGACTGGCTAGAAAACACAAAGACTAATAATTATCAGCAGACAAACAAATCTCCCAGAATATTGTGGGGTCATCATCTTCAGTCCGTGGCAAGGCACTTTTCAGGGATTTTACACCTGCTTCACCCTCTTTGTCTGTAACTGGAGAAGAAGCCTCTGGGACCCTTTTTATCCTGCTAGCATGAATCCAGATTGGAGCCTCTTCTGTGAGAATTGCTGTTCTGGTGACTGCTACCACTCGGGTGGGTGGTCCAAACGGGAACTCGATCTGTTTTCGTCCTTTTGCCAGGCGCTGGACTATCACCACATCTCCTGGTTGGAAAGAATGCGTAGGTTCCTGTGGAGAGAAAGGAGAGGCACGAGCAACATCTCGTTAAATTTGATCCAAAGTTTCTACAAGTTTCCTCACATATTCTGCCTGTACTACTTCTAGATCTTTTTCTATTACGTTAGGGCGCTTGCAACTGGAATACAAGGTTTCCCCTCTTTGAAGATAAGACCCGTATCAGGGTCTTGTACTGCACCTACCGACTGCCATTCCATCTTGTCACTACTGGTAGCCAAATCCTGGAGGCTGAGCAATAGCTTGTCAGCGAGGGTAATTTCCGGAACTAGGCAGGGCATTTGAACAGTCGCTGGCTTTCTAATGGCAGCCTCTTTTGCTGCCTGATCAGCTAGGGCATTCCCTTTAGCTATGTGCATTTGGAGACCAGTATGTACCCTGCAATGGATAATAGCAACTTTGCGTGGTAATTGGATGGTGGCCAGGAGATCATGTACTAGGGTGGAATGTGAGATTTTCTTCCCATCTGCAGCTATGAAGCCTCTTTACTGCCAGATTACCACATGATCATGGACAACCCCAAAGGCATATTTTGAATCGGTGTATATGTTTACATCTCTTCCCTTAAAAAGACAACAAGCTCTAGTGAGGGCAATCAGTTCAGCTGCTTGGGCTGACTGAAAAGGTATAGGATTTGATTCCAGAATGACATCAGGGAGTTGAACCACAGCGTATCCTGCATGATAAGTGTTGTCATTAGGGCGGGAACAGGATCCATCCACAAAAATATCAGGTGCTCCTTCAATGGGTGTGGACTGTAAGTCAGGCCTAGGTGAGGTATGTTCATGTATAAGCTCAGTACAGACATGGGGAGGAGGCAAATCATCCTGCTCTCCCTTGTAGCCAAGTAAGGCATTCAGTATAGCCGTTGGACCGAATGTGGGGGCTGAGTATTTGATATGAAGTTGAGGATTAGAGAGCAACAAGACTTCATATCCACTCAGTCTTTGTGCTGACATGTGTTGAGTATGTATGTTCTTCAACAGGGCCTGAACATTGTGTTAGGTATGCAGAGTGGTGGGATGACCTAGGGTGATAGGCGTAACCATCTCAGCGACCATAGCACAGGCTGCCAAACTCCTGAGACACGCAGGCATGCCCTGAATCTGTACGGGAACCACCTTTGAGAAAAAAGCAACAGGGCGGAATTTGCCTCCATGGTCTTGCGCCAGGACTCCCGCCATGGTTTTACAATTGTCCCTAGCAAATAAGTGAAACATCACGTCATAGTCGGGTAGGCCCAAACCAGGACTTGAAACCATTGCACATTTCAAATGACAAAAAGCTTGTAACATTTCATCAGACCATGTAATGAAGTCAGGCATATCAGTATGAGTGGCTTGTCTCAGAATATTATCATAGTAGGAACAATCAGCAATCCATTGGCGGCAGTAACCAATCATGCCAAGAAAGGTCAACATGTCTTTCTTGGTTTGTGGGCGGGGCAGACCCATTACGGCAGTAATTCTGGCATGGATGATTCTCCTCTCACCTTTACTGAGAACAAAGCCCAAGTATTCAACACTGTCCATACACCACTGTAATTTTTTCCTAGAAACTTTGTGACCACATTCACATAACCACAGTAATAGATTAACACAGTCTGCCTGGCAGGCCTCCCGAGTAGAACTACATATGAGGAGATCGTCCACATATTGTAGAAGGACAGAACCATGAGGGGCAGTCCAAGGGCGTAGTGTAGCTTGGAGGACAATGGAGTAGACTACTGGGGAGTCTACATAACCCTGAGGCATTCTACACCAAGTATATTGGCGAAATTTACATGTGGAAGCAAAGAGTGGTCGTGTCTCCTTGTCCACTGGAACAGAAAAAAAAATGCATTCTTTAAATCAATAACAGAGAAGAACTCTGCATGGGCAGGAATGGCTGATAGCAGAGATGGTACGTCTGGAACCACAGGGGCTATGGGTATGATCTGTGCATTTACTGCTCTAAGATCCTGGACAAACCTAAAGGTATTGTCAGCCTTTCTCACTAGGTTGATAGGTGTATAATAGGGAGAAATAATTTCCTCAATTACCCCTGCCTCTAGGAATTCCATCAACATAGGCTCAATCCCCTTTCCTTTTTCTGGGTAAAGGGGGTATTGTTTGATATAAACAGGTGCAGCGCGGGGCTTAAGCATTGCCTTATATGGTGTACAAAAGATAAGGCCAACATCTTGGTCATTTGTTGCCCAGACCTCAGGAGGAACTGAATCAAGTAGCGGATCGTGAGGTTGGCACTCCAGATATAAAAAACTGTTACCCTTTGGCACATGAATGGGCATAACTGAGGAAGTGACATGTAGGTGTCCCGTCTTGCTAATACCCAACTGCAACCTTAACCAATCAAACAAATCTCTCCCTAATAAATTCACAGGACAATTTGGAATAATCCTTGCATGTTTCTGCCACATTTGGAGGGGGTGGAGAGACTTTTCCTTGCTTTGCACCCATTTTTTATAAATTAATTGAGACGGAAGCAGTGCAGACCTTTTGTCAGGACTGACTACTGGGTGGAAGACTTATGTCTGTGCTCAACTTCCTTCTCAACTGCCTATTAGTATTATCCCCTAAAACCGTCACTTGCGTTCACCTGGTTCTGGGTTAGCGGGTTTCCCCTCGCCAGAGTGGTGGGGCGTCTTACGGTTTTCCAGGACACAAAATAAAGTTAGTACAGATTTCACAATATTATGCGCCACTTACCTTCAACGAGGGAAAATTTTACAAGCTGCTTACCATCAGCAAAAATTACTTAATGTTTCATAACATCATAATATAACAGAGAGCACAAGAAAGCAACAGATAAGAAGCGGTAGACATGGGGTGACAAGAGAGACCAGGGTGCAGATAATATTTTGAATTCTTGCCAAAAGAATTCCTATTTTAAATTATTACCTAAAGAATTTATCTCATAGAGCTAGAGACTGTTTACAGTTTATCTTGCCTGAAGATCAACCGTCCATCTTACCTAAAAATGGAGCCTCTATTTACAGTCCTGCTTGCCAAAAGCAGGCCGTCTACCATGTCAAATGATAGAAACTCTATTTACAGTCCAGCTTGCCTAAAGCCGACCTCTATCTTGCCAAAGATAGATTAATCCTTACCAAAAGGATTGTGCTATTAAATTCCACTATTCTATCTTTCCTAAAGATAGATACTATTCCTTTCAGTGTATCCGAAGTGGATTCAAAATAGAAACAACAGTAAATTTTCGGAAAGCATTGGAATCTCCCAATCCTAAAGGCAGGGATTTTCCAAACTCACCGAATTCCTGTATGTTCTATCCCGGACGATGCCCCCAGCTGAAAGGATCTTTCTTCTGCACCCTGCTTTCCCTTCAGACATCCGGAGAGTATATTTCAATGAGACACGTACACACAATTCTAGTCTCAGTAAAAATATCTCTAATTTTTAATTTGTATAGCCTGTCTTATATACATTAATTCTACCAATCATTAACAGGTGTGTGTTGCATAAATAAGGTTGCTGAGTACAAACGATTCCCTATATAGGCTATTGCAAACATACTTGACTGATATCCTTGGTACAGATCAGATAGCAGTTCGTTATGAAACTCCTCACTACATAGCATATGGCTTGCTTGATTTAACCCTTCAGACCTGATTTTATCTTTTGCACTTTAACAAGTATAGAATTATGAATTCTCTTAACCTGGTTTGCATGTTTCTTATTCTCGCATGTGCTCAGCTTATTTATGTATTGTCAATATTTAGACATAAAAATAATTATTCAAATAATCTTTTTAAAAAGACATTTTATATAGCGTTGTTTGGCTTCAATCACAAAATTAAATGATTTTACTTTATTTTATTATTTTTTATTTTAAATTAAGTGTGGTTTGGGGCGGCTATGTTGTGGTTCACGCTGTAGCACGGTGTGGACCGCATGTGGCCTTCCCTTGTCAAATGGTCTTGTGCAGTTGGCATTGTACAGGACTGATTGATGAACCTACGAAAATTTATATATTTTTTTTTTTTTTTTTTGTTGTCACACGGATTTAGGATCCAGCACGATGTTGTCTGTCGTTCTGGGAGGGATGGCTGACTTTCGTGTTGACCTCTCTACATGGTTGGGTGTGACTGGCGTTATACTCATCCGTGTGAAAATCCTGTTTTGTGAATGGAGCCATGTAGCAACATGTAAATATGTATAGGTACTTTTCTTGTTTATGTTACTTATTGGCAATTTTGTAATGAGGATTTGCACATGCTAATTATATATAACCACTGCTTTAAGATTTTTAGTATAAACTGTGTACTATATGATGTTCTTGGAGACACGTCACCGGTTAGAGAATTCATATAATCATAGTCATGTAATCAATCATATGTTTCTATCTGTATGGAGGAAGCAATGCTACAACATGCAAATTATTAAAAAATTGGACGCTATCGAAGATCCATGCTGGTTAGTTCTTACCCCTACCATTTTATTGTTCCAACATTGTTCCTTTTTTTTGTTTTATAGTTCTGATAACAAGATTTGATTGCAAAGAAATTTTTGGAATTTGTAAAAGTTTATAATTTTGCCAATTTGATAAATCAAACAAGGTTTTTTGTAGTTATTATTACTCTGTTCAAGTATTGTATTTTAATAGTTAATTGTTTGATGAAAAAATACATTTATTATTTACGATAATTTACTACATAAAATAATTTAGTTACTAGGAAAATTAACCAAAATTTTTAAATGTAACTCTGGACTATTAGAATGCTTTGCTTTGTACTTAATATTTAATACACAACCCTTACCAATGACTACTACTATCGTGATCCATTTGAGTTATGTGTAGGCCTCATACTACCCTATTTCTATATACCTACGGACGCTGTATGTCAGGATACTGATTAGTTTGGGAACGGACTCTAGGGGCCTTTACTTAAAAAAACTTCAACATTTTTTAATTTAAAAAAATAAAAATAAACAATATAATTACAAAAAAATAAAATAAAACAATTGCACAAATCTTAATAGGGCAATGCCCTCATATTTTTAACAATTTTTTTTAGATCCCCCACGTCCTTGGCATGCCTCTCCTCCATTTCTCGCATGCCATTTGAGAACTGGAGCTTGAGCTCCCGCAGCTTCCGGAGATGCTGCTCCCGGAATGCCTTCATACTAGTCTGGTGCTCCCTCTCCATCTTCCTAATTTTGAGGTCCATTTCTTTCAATACTGTAAAAAAATAAAAACAATAAATAAAATAGACGTTGTCGTTTCTGAAGAAACCACATGATGTTGGCTTGAAATCTGATTGGCTGTTGGTGGCTCCACCCACTTTTTAGAATTTTAATCCCAGTCCTCCAGTGACCAACTTTGCAAAGTTTGAAGACTGTGCCAATAAAAGTCTAAGAGCAGCGGCAGTTTGATTCTTCCCATTTAAACAAATGCCTGAAATTTGATTGGGCAGTGTAGACTCCACCCACTTTTTTATAAATTTTAATCCCAGTCACCTAGTAACCCACAGTGCCAAGTTTGGGGACCCTGGCTTAAATACCGTGAGAATGACAGCTTTTTAATGTTTTCACACTGAAGTCAACAGTGAAAATTTGTTTGGTTGTTTGTGGCTCTGCCCACTTTTTAATGTCCACCAAATTTGACACAAATTTTCAGGGTGACCCCATGACTAAGTGACCCAAGTTTGGTGACTTTAACTTGAAAGCTGAAGGAGTGACAAAACTTAATATTTTTCCTATGAAAGTCGATGGGACAAAATGGGGTCTCCGGGGGGCCTCTCCAGGGGCCCGGAGGGTGGGATCGGTTAACAAAGCACAAGCAAAGTATGTTAATTGTACTCCTAAAACTGTGGGAGGAGTAGCGTATAAAAAATTGCTAAATTTTCATTGGCCAATGGTATCTCCGACCACTTTGGGATGCCCCCCACTCAAAAATACACCTTTAATTCGGGTTGACACCGACAATATCTGGTCTGAGTTTGGGGAATAATCATGGCTGCTCGGTATGTCTCAATGGGAATGTGGGAATGTATACCTCGGTGAATCAGTACGCCTGTAACTATAGGTTTCAGGGAGGTTTTCTTTAGAAATTATTTTGGGCCTGGGTTTTATTAGTCAGAGACATTGGGTGGGACAGGTCACACCCGTACTACATCTTGGGGTTTTCATAACATTGTGGTTAAAAAGGCTGTTAAAATACAGTGTGGATAGGCGATTGGAACGCAGAACAATCCTAGAGGGGAACCAGACCTCTGGAAGACTGTAAAGAGTGTTGAGCTAGTACTTTTTTGATATCCCGCTTGTACCGAACTGTAAGTGTGGGACTATAGGTTCTCCGATATGTGTGGGCTCAAGAAAGATTATTAGTAAAGCTTTAACAAGCTTATTGTTTGCTCCAAAAAAGTGTGTCTATGGTGAAGACTAAACTGACACGTGTATGTGAACAGTGAGTGAGGGAAAACAGCCACAGCACATATTTACACTCCTTGTGGGGGGTGGTGATGAGCTCCTCCTCTTCCTCGTCCTCCTCATCCCCGTCATCATCCACTTGAGGGGGTGAGGCGGGTTGGGGTGAAGGTCCACCCTCCGCTCCTGCCTCTGACTCCTCTGGGGGGCTAGGGGCATGCAGTTGCCCTGAGGGTCCAACCTCCTCCTCCTCCTCTGACGCAGATACCTCCCACACCTGCTGTCTGGGAGGCCTGCACCTGACAGCAGGCAAAGGAACACCTATAATAACAAATTTTACTACTTTTAGAAAAAAATCTAAAAACAAAAATGTACATGTGTTTTACATTACATTTTGTATCTTTCTTCCAACACTCAGTAATCATTATACCTGGGCATTTTTGGTCCCGTATCTCGCGGATTCTTTCCGTGTGTCTCCTCTTTACGTCTGACCATTTTTTCAAAATGGCCAGACGCTTGTGCTTGCTGTTGTAGTCCCTCCACAGCTCATAGCCGATCCTGCGCACAATGGCGTTCTTCTCGGCATGGGAGCGGGTCAGGTCGTAGCCCTTCTCCAACATGCGCTTGCAGTATAAAAAAAAAGCATATAATCAGATTTTATAACAGTAACTTTAAATCTAATATTTCACTTTATAACACTAATAATTTTTGGTTTGGTGGTTTAGATGATGAATAAATGTTGGTGACTATGGCTAAGGCAGTGCACGGCGAGAGGTTCCCCGGGCTTAAACTACGACATGCAGAGCTTTCAGTTAGACTGTCTCTTGCCATGCGCTGCCTTGCTGCTGCTGTACCGCCGCCCCCTGCCACTATTATAGTCAATAGGGACGAAGCGTCATTCTAGGGGCGGTATGTAGTGGTGGGTATATAGTGTGAGGCGGAAGATTAGATGTGCAATGTGAATCATATATAGATTTATCTGCTATCCGTTTTCTTTGAACCATTAGAAAACGTGGTGTGGTGTTAACCCCTTAAGGACACAGCCCTATTTCACCTTAAGGACCAGGCCATTTTTTCAAAATCTGACCACTGTCACTTTAAGTGTGAATAACTTTAAAACGCTTTTACTTACCCAGGCCGTTCTGAGATTGTTTTTTCGTCACATATTGTACTTCACGACACTACTAAAATTGGGTCAAAAAAGTTAATTTTTTTGCATAAAAAAATACAAATTTTATAAAAAATTTGGAAAATTTAGCAAATTTTAAAGTTTCAGCTTTTCTACTTCTATAATACATAGTAATACCCCCCAAAAAAGGGATGACTTTACATTCCCCATATGTCTCCTTCATGTTTGGAGCATTTGGGAATGCCATTTATTTTTGGGGATGTTACATAGCTTAGAAGTTTAGAAGCAAATTTTGAAATTTTTCAGAAATTTTCCAAATCCCACTTTTTATGGACCAGTTCAGGTCTGAAGTCACTTTGTGAGGCTTACATAATAGAAACCACCCAAAAATGACCCCATTTTAGAAAGTAAACGCCTCAAGGTATTCAAAACTGATTGTACAAACGTTGTTAACCATTTAGGTGTTCCACAACAGTTCATGGAAAATGGAGATAAAATTTCTGAATTTCAATTTTTTGGAAAATTTTCCATTATAATCCATTTTTTCCAGTAATAAAGTAAGGGTTAACTGTCAAAAAAAACTCAATGTGGGTTGCCCTGATTCTCTAGTTTACAGAAACACCCCATATGTGGTCCTAAACTACCGTTTGGCCAAACGGGAGGACATTGAAAGAGGGGAACACCACATAGGTTTTGAATGGCAGATTTTGCGGGACTGTTTTTTTTTTAACACCATGTCCTATTGCAAGCCCCCCTGATGCACCCTAGCATAGAAATTCCAAAAAGTGACTCCATCTAAGAAAGTACACCCTCAAGGTATTCAAAGCTGGGTTTACAAACGTTGTTAACCCTTTAGGTGTTCCACAACAGTTGATGGAAGATGGAGAAACAATTTTGGAATTTAGAATTTTTGGAAAATTTTCCATTATAATCCATTTTTTTTCAGTAATAAAGTAAGGGTTAACTGCCAAACAAAACTCAATGTGGGTTGCCCTGATTCTCTAGTTTACAGAAACACCCAATATGTGGTCCTAAACTACTGTTTGGCCAAACGGGAGGACATTGAAGGAGGGGAACGCCATATGGGTTTTGAATGGCAGATTTTATGGGACTGTTTTTTAACACCATGTCCTATTGCAAGCCCCTCTGATGCACTCTAGCATAGAAATTCCAAAAAGTGACTCCATCTAAGAAAGTACACCCCTCAAGGTATTCAAAGCTGGGTTTACAAACGTTGTTAACCCTTTAGGTGTTCCACAACAGTTCATGGAAGATGGAGAAACAATTTTGGAATTTAGATTTTTGGAAAATATTCTATTTTAACCCTTACTTTATTACTGGGAAAAATGGGTTAACAGCCAAACAAAACTCAATATGAGTTGCCCTGATTCTGTAGTTTGCAGAAACACCCCATATGTGGTCCTAAACTACTATATGGCTAAACGGCAGGACATTGAAGAAGGGGACGCCATATGGTTTTTGGAAGGCAGATTTTGCTGGACTGGCTTATTTACACCATGTACCCTTTCAAGCCTCCCTGCTGCACCCCTAGAGTAGAAACTCCATAAAAGTGACCCCATCTAGGAAACTACAGGATATGGTGGTTGCTGTTTTGGGTTTATTGTATGGTAAATTTGATTTTTGGTTGCTCTATATTACACTTTTTTGAGGCAATATAACAAAAAATGGAAATTCTAAAATTGTTTCTACATTCGCCATTCGTTCCAAGTTTTGTGGAACACCTAAAGGGTTAACAAAGTTTGTAAAGTCATTTTTGAATACCTTGAGGGGTGTAGTTTTTTAGATGGGGTCACTTTTTTGGAGTTTCTAGTCTAGGCTACATCAGGGGGGCTTGCTAATGGGACATGGTATAAAAATAAAATCTGCCTTCCAGAAACCATGTGGCGTTCCCTTACGTTCCTATGCCCTGCCTTGTGGCTTCTATAGCCATTACGACCCATATGGGGTGTTTATGCAAACTACAAATCAGGGCCAAAATGTGTTTTTGACTGTTGCCCTAACTGTCACGGAAAATATGTTTTAAACTGAAATTTTGCCAAAAATTGGTGTTTTGGCACCGTTTTTTTTTTATGCACCCTAGCATAGAAATTCCAAAAAAGTGACTCCATCTAAGAAAGTACACCCTCAAGGTATTCAAAGCTGGGCTTACAAACGTTGTTAACCCTTTAGGTGTTCCACAACAGTTCATGGAAGATGGAGAAACAATTTTGGAATTTAGATTTTTTGGAAAATATTCTATTTTAACCCTTACTTTATTACTGGGAAAAATGGGTTAACAGCCAAACAAAACTCAATATGAGTTGCCCTGATTCTGTAGTTTGCAGAAACACCCCATATGTGGTCCTAAACTACTATATGGCTAAACGGCAGGACATTGAAGAAGGGGAACGCCATATGGTTTTTGGAAGGCAGATTTTGCTGGACTGGTTTATTTACACCATGTACCCTTTCAAGCCCCCTGCTGCACCCCTAGAGTAGAAACTCCATAAAAGTGACCCCATCTAGGAAACTACAGGATATGGTGGTTGCTGTTTTGGGTTTATTGTATGGTAAATTTGATTTTTGGTTGCTCTATATTACACTTTTTTGAGGCAATATAACAAAAAATGGAAATTCTAAAATTGTTTCTACATTCGCCATTCGTTCCAAGTTTTGTGGAACACCTAAAGGGTTAACAAAGTTTGTAAAGTCATTTTTGAATACCTTGAGGGGTGTAGTTTTTTAGATGGGGTCACTTTTTTGGAGTTTCTAGTCTAGGCTACATCAGGGGGGGCTTCTAATGGGACATGGTATAAAAATAAAAATCTGCCTTCCAGAAACCATGTGGCGTTCCCTTCGTTCTATGCCCTGCCTTGTGGCTATATAGCCATTTACGACCACATATGGGGTGTTTATGCAAACTACAGAATCAGGGCAAAAAATGTGTTTTTTTGACTGTTAACCCTTGCTTTATTACCGGAAAATATGTTTTAAAACTGAAATTTTGCCAAAAAATTGGTGTTTTGGCACCGTTTTTTTTTTTTTTTTAACACCGTTCATTCGAGGGGTTGGTTCTAATGTTATTTTTATAGGGAAGATTATTACGGATGCGCCGATACATAATATGTCTACTTTTTTTTATTTATTCAGATTTTACACTATATTATCATTTTAGGAACAAAAAATTGATAATTTTACTATCTCCATAGTCTGGCAGCTGCAGTTTTTTTTTGGGGGGAGGCACTATATAATGTGGGGGCTCATTTTCTGCAGGATAAGATGGCGGTTTTATTGGCACTATTTGGGGGTGCATACAACTTTTTTATCGCTCGCTATTACACTTTTTGTAGTGTTAGGTGACATAAATGGCTTTTTTTTACACGGTTTTTATTTTTAACGCCGTTCATCCGAGGGGTTAGGTCTAATGTTATTTTTATAGGGCAGATTATTACGAACGCAACGATACATAATATGTCTACTTTTTAATTTATTAAGATTTTACACTATATTATCATTTTAGGAACAAAAAATTGATAATTTTACTATCTCCATAGCCTGGCAGATGCAGTTTTTTTTTGGGGGGAGGGACTATATAATGTAGGGGCTCATTTTTTGTGGGATGAGATGGCGGTTTTATTGGCAGGTTGGTTAGGTCTAATGTTATTTTTATAGGGCAGATTATTACGAACGCGACGATACATAATATGTCTACTTTTTTTAATTTATTCAGATTTTACACTATATTATCATTTTAGGAACAAAAAATTGATCACTTTACTATCTCCATAGCCTGGCAGCTGCAGTTTTTTTTTTGGGGGGAGGGACTATATAATGTAGGGGATCATTTTTTGTGGGATGAGATGGCGGTTTTATTGGCACTATTTGGGAGTGCATACAACGTTATGTTCGCTCGCTATTACACTTTTTTTGATGTTAGGTGACAATAAAAATGGCTTTTTGGACATAGTTTTCATTTTATTTTTTTTAAGTCGTTTTTCCAAGGGGTTGGGTCAAATTTTATTTTTATAGAGCAGATTTTTACGGACGCGGCGATGCCCAATATGTATGGCTCTCAGACTTAGGAGACACTAAAACAGGCATCCTCAAACTGCGGCCCTCCAGATGTTGTAAAACTACAATTCCCACTATGCCCTGCTGATAGCTGTAGCTGGGCATGCTGGGAGTTGTAGTTTGACAACATCTGGAAGGCCGCATTTTGAGGATGCCTGCACTAAAACTAGTATCATTTTTGGAAAAAAAAATGTTTCTGTTTCTCCAAAGTCTGAAAGCCACAGTTTTTTATGTTCTCTAGGGGACTGCCGGGAATTATAAAAATTTAGTACTCCATGGAAGTGTGATACTCCCTGAAGCAATTGATAACGCAGAGGCCCGGATGATCGGGGCACGTGTCACATTGAGTGGTGGTGTCCTTCCGTATCCCCCTCTTGTGACACACTCTGCATCTTTTTTGGGTTCGTCCCTTTTTTCCAGTATGGGGGACCACACCTGGAAAATGTTGGCCAGGGACGACCCGCGCGCCTCCAATTCCCGAGGTACTCCGACCTGCTCTTTCCCCGTCTGAAAAGATCAGGTCCTTGAGGACTGCCTCATAGAACTGGAGGAACGTCTCTGTGCTGCCAGCGCTTCGGGATAGTTCAAAAGCGTTGTACATGGCAACCTGCACCATTTAGACCGCAACTTTTTTGTACCATGCCCGGGTTTTCCGCATGGCATTATATGGTTGGAGAACTTGATCAGATAGATCAACTCCACCCATATACCAATTGTAGTCGACGATACAATCGGGCTTGAGGACCGTTGCCGTGGTACCTCGCACAGAGACTGGGGTGGTGCCGTTACCATGGATTGTGGTCAGCATAAGGACATCCCTCTTGTCCTTATACCTGACCAACAGCAGGGTTCCACAAGTAAGGGCACGGGTCTCACCCCTGGGGATAGGTACCTGGAGGGGGTGGGCAGGGAGGCCGCGCTGATTTTTCCGCACGGTCCCACAAGCGAACGTGGATCTGGTGTAGAGGGCCTGATACAAGGGAATACTGGTATAAAACTGGTGGCGGGGATCAGCACCCCTGGGTGGGTTTAGGGTCTCACAGCTAAGTGCTGTGGACCCCAACCACCACAGGCAGAACTAAAATAAAAGTATTTTTTTTTTTCCCCTAACACCTAACTGTCCCTCCTATCCCTGCCTAAAATACCTCTCCCTCACTGACCCTAACCTACCTGATGGGTGCAGGAGGGTGCAGGAGGGTGATGGAAGCTGAAGGGGGGGTCACAGGAGCGGTGCAGCACGGTCCTCACACGGGGGCAGCGGCAGCAGGAAGAGGAGGGGAGAGAGGAGCGCCGGGAGTTTGAATCCCCCGCCTCTCTCCCCGGACCAATCAACTCGCAGCACCGCCACCACCGCCCCCAATTCAAGAACGGTAATTGGTGGTGTTCGCCGATACGGGGGGGTCACATGACCCCCCTCGGCGTTGTCACAGGATGCCCGCTGAATGATTTCAGCCGACATCCTGTTTCTTTTAACCCCTTCAGCGCCGCACTCGCATTTTTTTCAAATGACGTACCGGTACGTCATGTGTACTTAAGGACTCGGGAAACATGCCGTACCGGTACATCATGTGTCCTAAAGGGGTTAAACAGGCAGGATATGCTCGAACCCACATGCGGTTGTGCATATGTATAGGGGAGCACATCCTGCACTTGTAGTCCGTTGCTGATGGCAATCAACAGCAAAAAATGCATGCAATGGAAGATGCCAGCAACAGACTACACGGACCACAATAACCATCCTACATAAGGTAACAATTATGTGGACGTGGAGAACAATCAGAAACTTAACAATAGCAAAGACTGGCTGGCATCTTCCACTGTATGCATTTTTTTGCTGTTGATTGCCATTAGCAACGGATTTCCGGCATCAGGATCCCTCGGGCAGGTCCCGATGCCGTGCAAGGCATTGGGCAGCCTCGGGATGGCATCAGTCTGCCTTCTCACACATCGGGTCCCCGTCACAGCAGCACGGGGACCCAATGCGCTCGTTCACTAACCGCAAAACACTTCTATGTCGCGGTCAGCGCTGACCGCGACATAGAAGGGCTTAATCCGCCAGCATCGCTGTAAACAGCGATGCCGGCGGATACAGCAGGGGTCTGGCTATCAGGGACTGCTGTACCCCTGCAGTGATTGGTCAGACGCGGCTCCTGCACCCGCGCGATCATCTCGCCGTGCATGCACAGCGTTTTGGGTTAAGGGGTTAATGACAGTGAACTCCACAATGCCCGCCCCTTTAATAGTGGCCCCTGCCCCCCATGCATGTAGCAGTGTAGTTTTGTCGTCATACATGATTTGAATGAACGTTCAAGGACCTGAAAACCATTGAAACTTGTGATCACTTGTTATGGCAACCTGGGGACATGCCAGCTTCTATTGGCTGATAAGGGACATGTGGCCGTGTGGATGGCAGTTGGGGGCTTGTTTTGGCTAATGCAGGTCATTTTTGGGGGAATATCTCAGGAATAATACTTCCTATCGAGCTGAGCCCTGGTCTAAAACCTTCCCAGACACCTGATGTACCCGTCTGCCAAACTTAGTGAAGATCGGTCCAGTCGTTTGGTCGGCCATAAATAACAGACAGACAAAAACTCATTTTTATATATATAAGAGATTAGTAGATATTAATGATTTGGGGAAATAAGTATTGTTTTTGAATGCCAACAATACTTGTTTTCACAAATCATTTCTATGTAAGCACTACAGTAAGCAAACTATGTGAAATGAGATTTCATATGTATTGCAAAAATTTTAGAATGTTTTATCTCCATAAACATACATTTGAATGTTACAAGCGTGTCACATGTACTTATAGCTGTAATGTAATGTTCAATAACTTACCGTGATCAGGATATCTTCCCCCTCTCTGGTGAAATTGTTGCCCACCATATTTTTTCGCATTGATCGCATGCACCACAACAAAACGTGTTGGAACTGCTCCCAGTAAGAAGCCACGCCTGTAAGTACGCGTGCGCATGCGCATGAGCACGCGCACAAACACGCGCACGAGCACATACGAATAAGTTAAGTTACTGCCGCCTAACTTGAACAATAACATCTGTACGCACACAAATGTTTCTATGGAAATTATTCGCATTAAAGTCGTGTTGTATGGCTACAGAACTACGAATACGATTTGCTTGTTCGAATTAGCGAATATGGTGAATGCGAATATATCGTTATATTATTCTCTAATTCAAAAAATGCATTTGCAATAGGAAAGTTGCCTATTGACAGCTCCAAGTTGGATGCGCAAATTTTTTTTCCCACAATGAACAGAATATGAAGTTGAACACGACTAGAGTTGAGCGAACACCTGGATGTTCGGGTTCGACGAGTTCGGCCGAACTTTCGAAAAATGTTCGGGTTCGGGATCTGAACTCGACCCGAACTTCATCCCGAACCCGAACCCCATAGAAGTCAATGGGGACCCGAACTTTTGGGCACTAAAAAGGCTGTAAAACACACCCGGAAAGGGCTAGAGGGCTGCAAAAGGCAGCAAAATGTAGTTAAATCCCCTGCAAACAAATGTAGATAGGGAAATGATGAGTTAACATAAAATAAATAAAAATTAAACAATATTAATTGGAGTGAGGTCCCATAGCACAGAATCAGGCTTCAAGTCACCCACCAATGGAGAAGGTCACTTACTATTATTTTGACCACAGCACCCAGACAAAGGAGAGAGGTCCCACAGCAGAGAACCAGGCATCATATCACCCACCACAGGAGTAGGCCACCATTTAGTTACTTTGACCCCTACACCCAGACGGAGGAGAGAGGTTACACAGCAGAGAATCAGGCATCATATCAACCACCACAGGAGAAGCCACCATTTAGTTACTTTGACCCCTGCACCCAGGAAGAGGAGAGAGGCCCCACAGCACATATTCTGGCATCATATCAGCCACCACAGGAGAAGCCACCATTGAGTTACTTTGACCCCTGCACCCAGGAAGAGGAGAGAGGCCCCACAGCACATATTCTGGCATCATATCTAACCACCACAGGAGAAGCCACCATTGAGTTACTTTGACCCTGCACCCAGGAAGAGGAGAGAGGCCCCACAGCACATATTCTGGCATCATATCAGCCACCACAGGAGAAGCCACCATTGAGTTACTTTGACCCCTGCACCCAGGAAGAGAGAGAGGCCCCACAGCACATATTCTGGCATCATATCTAACCACCACAGGAGAAGCCACCATTGAGTTACTTTGACCCCTGCACCCAGGAAGAGGAGAGAGGCCCCACAGCACATATTCTGGCATCATATCAGCCACCACAGGAGAAGCCACCATTGAGTTACTTTGACCCCTGCACCCAGGAAGAGGAGAGAGGCCCCACAGCACATATTCTGGCATCATATCAGCCACCACAGGAGAAGCCACCATTGAGTTACTTTGACCCCTGCACCCAGGAAGAGGAGAGAGGCCCCACAGCACATATTCTGGCATCATATCAGCCACCACAGGAGAAGCCACCATTGAGTTACTTTGACCCCTGCACCCAGGAAGAGGAGAGAGGCCCCACAGCACATATTCTGGCATCATATCAGCCACCACAGGAGAAGCCACCATTGAGTTACTTTGACCCCGCACCCAGGAAGAGGAGAGAGGCACCACAGCACATATTCTGGCATCATATCACACACCACAGGAGAAGGCCTCTTTCAGTGATTTAGGCCTTTGGACCCAGGACAGAGGAGAGAGGCACCACAGCACATATTCTGGCATCATATCAGCCACCACAGGAGAAGCCACCATTGAGTTACTTTGACCCCTGCACCCAGGAAGAGGAGAGAGGCCCCACAGCACATATTCTGGCATCATATCACCCACCACAGGAGTAGGCCACCATTTAGTTACTTTGACCCCTACACCCAGACGGAGGAGAGAGGTTACACAGCAGAGAATCAGGCATTTAGATCACCCACCACAGGAGTAGGCCCCAATTTAATGGGACCCCGGCAACCATGTCAGATGGCACAACCATCAGCTTCATATCAATCAGCACAGGAGAAGGCGACTTTGAAAGACTTTGACCCCTACACCCAGACGGAGGAGAGAGGTTTCACAGCAGAGAATCAGGCATTTAGATCACCCACCACAGGAGTAGGCCCCCATTGAATCAGACCCTGGCAACTATGTCAGATGGCACAACCATCAGCTTTATATCAATCAGCACAGGAGAAGGCGACTTTGAAAGACTTTGACCCCTACACCCAGATGGAGGAGAGAGGTTTCACAGCAGAGAATCAGGCATCATATCAACCACCACAGGAGAAGCCACCATTTAGTTACTTTGACCCCTGCACCCAGGAAGAGGAGAGAGGCACCACAGCACATATTCTGGCATCATATCAGCCACCACAGGAGAAGCCACCATTGAGTTACTTTGACCCCTGCACCCAGGAAGAGGAGAGGCCCCACAGCACATATTCTGGCATCATATCAGCCACCACAGGAGAAGCCACCATTGAGTTACTTTGACCCCTGCACCCAGGAAGAGGAGAGAGGCCCCACAGCACATATTCTGGCATCATATCAGCCACCACAGGAGAAGCCACCATTGAGTTACTTTGACCCCTGCACCCAGGAAGAGGAGAGAGGCACCACAGCACATATTCTGGCATCATATCACACACCACAGGAGAAGGCCTCTTTCAGTGATTTAGGCCTTTGGACCCAGACAGAGGAGAGAGGCACCACAGCACATATTCTGGCATCATATCAGCCACCACAGGAGAAGCCACCATTGAGTTACTTTGACCCTGCACCCAGGAAGAGGAGAGAGGCCCCACAGCACATATTCTGGCATCATATCACCCACCACAGGAGTAGGCCACCATTTAGTTACTTTGACCCCTACACCCAGACGGAGGAGAGAGGTTACACAGCAGAGAATCAGGCATTTAGATCACCCACCACAGGAGTAGGCCCCAATTTAATGGGACCCCGGCAACCATGTCAGATGGCACAACCATCAGCTTCATATCAATCAGCACAGGAGAAGGCGACTTTGAAAGACTTTGACCCCTACACCCAGACGGAGGAGAGAGGTTTCACAGCAGAGAATCAGGCATTTAGATCACCCACCACAGGAGTAGGCCCCCATTGAATCAGACCCTGGCAACCATGTCAGATGGCACAACCATCAGCTTTCATATCAATCAGCACAGGAGAAGGCGACTTTGAAAGACTTTGACCCCTACACCCAGATGGAGGAGAGAGGTTTCACAGCAGAGAATCAGGCATCATATCAGCCACCACAGGAGAAGCCACCATTGAGTTACTTTGACCCCTGCACCCAGGAAGAGGAGAGAGGCACCACAGCACATATTCTGGCATCATATCAGCCACCACAGGAGAAGCCACCATTGAGTTACTTTAGACCCCTGCACCCAGGAAGAGGAGAGAGGCACCACAGCACATATTCTGGCATCATATCAGCCACCACAGGAGAAGCCACCATTGAGTTACTTTGACCCCTGCACCCAGGAAGAGGAGAGAGGCACCACAGCACATATTCTGGCATCATATCAGCCACCACAGGAGAAGCCACCATTGAGTTACTTTGACCCCTGCACCCAGGAAGAGGAGAGAGGCCCCACAGCACATATTCTGGCATCATATCAGCCACCACAGGAGAAGCCACCATTTAGTTACTTTGACCCCTTCACCCAAACAGAGGAGAGAGGTTCCACATCAGAGAATCAGGCATCATATCAACCACCACAGGAGTAGGCCACAATTTAGTTTATTTGACCCCTGCACCCAGGAAGAGGAGAGAGGCCCCACAGCACATATTCTGGCATCATATCACACACCACAGGAGAAGGCCTCTTTCAGTGATTTAGGCCTTTGGACCCAGACAGAGGAGAGAGGTCAGAGATTAGCTTCATATCCCCAGCACAGCAGAAGACCGCTTTATTTGACTTAGGCCTCAGCACCCAGACAGAAGACAGAGGTAGCATGGCAGAGGTTATGGCTTCATGTCACCCGTTAGTTTAACCGGCCACTTTCATCTGGTTAGGCCCCGCGCCCAGACAGAGAAGAGTTTCATTCAACTGTGGGTTTCATAAAATTTGTATCAAATAAAGAAGTGGCCCGTAGCACAACAAGACATGTTTTAGGCAGTTAATAAGGACTACTCTGCACAAGGGAGGACAGGTCCTGTGGGATCCATGCCTGGTTCATCTTTATGAAGGTCAGCTTGTCCACGTTGGCTGTGGACAGGCGGCTGCGCTTGTCAGTAATGACGCCCCTGCCGTGCTGAATACGCTGCTCAGATAAAACGCTGGCCGCCGGGCAGGAAAGCACCTCCAAGGCATAACATGCTAACTCTGGCCACGTGGACAATTTCGAAACCCAGTAGTTGAATGGGGCCGAACCATCCGTCAGGATGTGGAGGGGTGTGCAGACATACTGTTCAACCATGTTAGTGAAATGCTGCCTCCTGCTAACACGTTCCGTATCAGGTGTCGGTGCAGATAGCTGTGGCGTGGAGACAAAACTTTTCCACATTTCTGCCATGCTAACCCTGCCCTCAGATGAGCTGGCCGTGACACAGCTGCGTTGGCGACCTCTTGCCACTCCTCTGCCTTCACCTTCCACCTGTTCCCCTGTGACATGTGGGAATGCTCTCAGAGCGCCTCTATCAGCGTGCGCTTGTACTCGCGCATCTTACGGTCGCGCTCCAGTTCAGGAATTAAAGTGGGCACATTGTCTTTATACCGGGGATCCAGCAGGGTGGCCACCCAGTAGTCTGCACACGTTAAAACGTGGGCAACTCTGCTGTCGTTGCGCAGGCATTGGAGCATATATTCGCTCATGTGGGCCAGGCTACCCATGGGTAGGACAAGCTGTCCTCTGTGGGAGGCGTATCGTCATCGTCCACCGTATCCCCCAGCCACGCACCAGTGATGGGCCTGGGCTGCCACCCCGCTGTGAACTTGCGTCATCCTCGTCCCCCTCCTCCTCCTCCTCATCCTCCTCGTCCTCCAGTACAGTGCCTTGGCTGGCGACTCTGTGAACCTGTCCTCTGCTGCTTAAACAAACCTCCCTCTGAGCCAATTCGAACAGACTGGCCCGAAAGTGTTAGAAACGAGCCCTCATCCTCCTCCTCCTCCTCCTCCACCTGGGCCACCTCCTCTAACATCATTGCCCTAAGTGTTTTCTCAAGGAGACATAGAAGTGGTATTGTAACGCTGATAACAGTGTCATCGCCACTGGCCATGTTGGTGGAGTACTCGAAACAGCGCAGCAGGGCACACAGGTCTCGCATGGAGGCCCAATCATTGGTGGTGAAGTGGTGCTGTTCGGCAGTACGACTGACGCGAGCGTGCTGCAGCTGAAACTCCACTATGGCCTGCTGCTGCTCGCACAGTCTCTCCAGCATGTGCAAGGTGGAGTTCCACCGGGTGGGCACGTCGCATATGAGGCGGTGAGCGGGAAGGCCGAGTTCCGCTGTAGCGCAGACAGGCGAGCAGCGGCAGGATGTGAACGCCGGAAGCGCGCACAGACGGCCCGCACTTTATGCAGCAGCTCTGACATGTTGGGGTAGTGGTGAATGAACCTCTGCACCACCAAGTTCAGCACATGCGCCAGGCAAGGGATGTACGCCAAACCGGCTAGTCCCAGAGCTGCCACGAGATTTCGCCCATTATCGCATACCACCAGGCCTGGCTTGAGGCCCACCGCAGAAACCACTGGTCGGTCTGTTGTTCAATACCCCGCCACAACTCCTGCGCGGTGTGGGGCCTGTCCCCCAAACATATGAGTTTCAGAATGGCCTGCTGACGTTTACCCCGGGCTGTGCTGAAGTTGGTGGTGAAGGTGTGTGGCTGACCGGATGAGCTGGTGGAAGCAGTGGAGGAGGAAGCCGAGTAGGAGGAGGAGGCTACAGGAGGCAGAGAATGATGCCCTGCGATCCTAGGGGCGGAAGGACGTGCGCCAAGGAACTGTCCGCCGGGGCCCAGCCGCCACTACATTCATCCAGTGTGCAGTTAGTGAGATATAGCGTCCCTGGCCGTGCTTACTGGTCCACGTATCTGTGGTTAGGTGGACCTTGCCACAAATGGCGCTGCGCAGTGCACACTCTGATTTTATCGGACACTTGCATGTGCAGGGAAGGCACGGCTGTCTTGGAGAAGTAGTGGCGGCTGGGAACCACATACTGCGGGACAGCCATGGCCATCAGCTGTTTGAAGCTGTCTGTGTCCACCAGCCGGAATGACAGCATTTCAAAGGCCAGCAGTTTAGAAATGCTGGCGTTCAGGCCAAGGGCCTCGAGGGTGACTCGGGGAATTTGCGCTCCTCTCTAAGGTTTGAGATATTGAGAGCTGAACGCTGCTGTGTGATATAGTGGAGACGCTAGTTGACGGTGGCGGTGGTGGTGGTGTCGGTGGCACATCCTCTGTTTGCTGCTCGGCAGGTGGCAACATTCCTCTCGAGGCGGAAGCCGAGGCAGCAGCGGTAGAGGGAGCAGGGGGAGCCTCAGCGAGTGCCTGGTTTTTAAGGTGTGTACCCACTGCAGTTCATGCTTTGCATGTAGATGCCTGGTCATGCAGGTTGTGCTGAGGTTCAGAACGTCAATGCCTCGCCTCAGGCTCTGATGGCAGAGCGTGCAAGTCACTCGGGTCTTGTCGGTAGGACATTGTTTAAAGAAGTGCCATGCCAGGGAACTCTTTGAAGCTGCCTTTGTGGGGCTGGGTCCCTGTTGGCGATGTCCAGTAGCAGGCGAACTCTGGGGCGGCGGCTCGTCTGCTTTGGCCCCTGCTCCCTCTTTGGCTTCGCTGTTGTCTCGGTCTCACCACTACCTCTTCCTCTGAACTGTGAAAGTCATCGCCACGACCTTCAGTCCATGTGGGGTCTAAGACCTCATCGTCCTCTGCATCGTCTTCCACCCAGTCTCCTCCCTGACCTCCTCCTGTTCAGTCTGCACACTGCAAAAGACGCGGCAGTGGGCACCTGTGTTTCGTCATCATCAGAGACGTGCGGACTCTGATGAGGTGGTATTCCCATGTCCTCTTCATCTGGAGACATAAGTGGTTGTGCGTCAGTGCATGGTATGTCTTCCTCCACTGGGGAAGGGCTAGGTGGACGCCCTGGGAAACCCTGGAAGCAGAGTCTTCAAACAGAAGAAGAGACTGCTGCATAACTTGTGGCTCAGACCGTTTCCCTGATATGCTTGGGGGTGATGTGACAGACTGATGGGCTTGGTTTTCAGGTGCCACCTGTGCGCTTCCGCAGAAGACTGGGTGGAAGACCATGTGGTGAACGTGCTGGAAGCACTGTCGGCCACCCAATCGATTAATGCCTGTACCTGCTCAGGCCTTACCATCCTAAGAGCGGCATTGGGCCCCACGAGATATTGCGGTACATTCTGCCGGCTAGTTGAGGGAGTTCGTTCCCTACTGTGTGCGCCTGAGCCGAACGGCCACGTCCTCTACCAGCAACAGAGGCTCCACGGACACCACCACGACCGCGTCCTCGTCCCTTAATAGTATTTTTCTTCATTGTTGCGATTCAACTCGCACCACAATGAAATATATTATTTTTTATAAGCAAAATCCCTCACTGGAATACTTTCAGTCTTTTGACTGTATGGATTACAGATGGAATGACTGTTATATGTGAGTACCGCTTTCTTTGACAGATTCTAGTATGGGTACATATATGTTTTCCCAACCCCAGCACATTAATTTGCTAATTCCAGATGTATGAAACGCAGGCCTAACTGTATCTAGTATATTGAACGCCAGATAAACTAACTTGGCCTTTTTAAATAAAAAAATTCCCTCACTGGAATACTTTCAGTCTTTTGACTGTATGGATTACAGATGGAATGACTGTTATATGTGAGTACCGCTTTCTTTGACAGATTCTAGTATGGGTACATATATGTTTTCCCAACCCCAGCACATTAGTTTGCTAATTCCAGATGTATGAAACGCAGGCCTAACTGTATCTAGTATATTGAGCATCAGATAAACTAACTTGGCCTTTTTAAATAAAAAAATTCCCTCACTGGAATACTTTCAGTCTTTTGACTGTATGGATTACAGATGGAATGACTGTTATATGTGAGTACCGCTTTCTTTGACAGATTCTAGTATGGGTACATATATGTTTTCCCAACCCCAGCACATTAGTTTGCTAATTCCAGATGTATGAAAGCATGAGCCTAACTGTATCTAGTATATTGAGCGTCAGATAAACTAACTTGGCCTTTTTAAATAAAAAAATTCCCTCACTGGAATACTTTCAGTCTTTTGACTGTATGGATTACAGATGGAATGACTTGTTATATGTGAGTACCGCTTTCTTTGACAGATTCTAGTATGGGTACATATATGTTTTCCCAACCCCAGCACATTAATTTGCTAATTCCAGATGTATGAAGCATGAGGCCTAACTGTATCTAGTATATTGAGCATCAGATAAACTAACTTGGCCTTTTTAAATAAAAAAAAATTCCCTCACTGGAATACTTTCAGTCTTTTGACTGTATGGATTACAGATGGAATGACTGTTATATGTGAGTACCGCTTTCTTTGACAGATTCTAGTATGGGTACATATATGTTTTCCCAACCCCAGCACATTAATTTGCTAATTCCAGATGTATGAAACGCAGGCCTAACTGTATCTAGTATATTGAACGCCAGATAAACTAACTTGGCCTTTTTAAATAAAAAAAAATTCCCTCACTGGAATACTTTCAGTCTTTTGACTGTATGGATTACAGGTGGACTGGTATTTGTAGGGGTGACACAAGCACACCCAAGTGATTAATGGACGTTGGGAGAGATTGTGCTGCAGCACTAGTCCCAAGATGGCCGCCGCCTATCAGCCCAGTAACGTGCCACAAAATGGTCTGCACAACCTTTAAAAAAAATAGCCTTGGACTGTGCTGCTAAATCGCTATTGGTCTGAATCCCAGGTGTAGATGTCTGACTTGTTTGGAGCTTTGGAATGCACACTGTGGCAGCTTCTGCTGCAGCACTACAAGTCGCAAAATGGCGGCCGGCGGTCAGCCCAGGTACATGTGGATGGAAAAATCACTCTGGCCACTTAAAAATAGGCAATCCCTATCAAAAAAGCAGCTCAGCTGCAGTTGTTCAGATGAATCACAGGTGGAGGAGAGAAATTTGCTTCCAGTTATTCAATTATCCCTGCCTATTCTCGCCCTAGCATCAGCTGCGTCTATCCCTGTTCTATTCACATCGGGAGTGAGCACGTCCCGACGTGCGCACAAGCTTATAAAGAGGCTGAGTCACATGCTGCACTCGGCCAATCACAGCCTTGCCAATAGTAGGCATGGCTGCGATGGCATCTTAGGGCAAGTAGTATGATGCATGTTGATTGGCTGCTTTGCAGCCTTTCAAAATGCGCCTAAATACATGCCGAACGACGAATCCGAACCCGAACTTTTTTGAAAATGTCCGGGTTCGGGTCCGGGTCCCGGACACCCCAAAATTCGGTACGAACCCGAACGATGCTCGAACTAATTAAGTATTCTGATTGTTGAAAAAAATAATGGTAATTTTTTTCGCAATGCCCATCCAACTTAGTGTATTCGTTCATGTTTGCAAGCCAGTAGGAGATATGCCTTTATATAAGAAGTTAAATTCGCGAAATGCGAATAAAATATTCGCACATTATTGAGATTATTTTAATAATGATGAATATTCGGTTTTGGCGAATATATTACAAATATTCATTCGAATATTCGCGTTATATCGCGAATTCGAATATGGCACCTCCCACTCATCACTAATTGTAAACATTTCATTATCTGTGGCCTAGTGCAGTGCCGAAAATTTGTATATTTCTGTCTCAAGTACATTATAGTAAGCAAACACATTGTGTATTGTAAAAATTACATTATCTCTGGGCTAGTGTGGTGTCGAAAATCTTTATTTTTCAGTATCCAGCACATTATAGCAAGCCAATTCAATGTGTATTGTAAAAATTTCATTATCTGTGTCCTATTGTAGTGCTGAAAAATGCTATTACTTACCGGTAATTTGATTTTACAGAGCCCATGACAGCACCACCGGAGAGAGGAGGATCCGCCCCCAGAGACAGCAAACCTGCAGGAAATAAAAAGGGTGGACACCCTCTTCCCCCTCAGTGTGTTTTCCAAGTATCGGAGGAAGGCCGCCCACATATATTAGTTTACATTTCATATAACATACACACAACCCTTTTTTTTTTTTTTGCAACACCCGTGAATATAGGAAGAGTAAAACAGGGAGGGAAAAACCAGGGTGCTGTCATGGGCTCTGTAAAATCAAATTACCGGTAAGTAATAGCATTTTTTTCCTATCGCCCATGACAGCACCACCGGAGATTTACAAGAGGAACTTATCAGGGTAGGAAGTAGAGAGGAGGACCCCCTCACCAAAGGAAGAATCCACCGAAAGGTTTAAGTCAAGTCTATAATGTTTGAAAAAAGTAGAAGGTGAAGACCAGGTTGCGGCTTTACAGATTTTCTCAGTAGGAACAGAAGACCTTTCTGCCCAAGACGCAGCCACTGCCCTGGTCGAGTGGGCCCTCAAACCGACAGGAAGAGACAGACCAGAGGATAGATAACACAGGGAGATAGCCATCTGGCAATGGAACTTTTAGAGGCAGCAGCGCCTTTGTTTGACCCCTGAAACTGGAGAAAAAGGGAAGATGATTTTCGCTATTCAGAGGTGACCGAGAGGTATTCCAGGAGGGACCTTTTAACATCCAGACAATGCAGAGTCTTTTCCCACTCAGTAGAAGGGTTCTGGAAGAGAGTAGGTAGAATAATCTCCTGGGAACGGTGGAACCTTGTAGCCACTTTAGGTAAAAAGGCCGGATCGGGACGAATGATAACTTTATCGTCCAGAATCACCGTGTAAGGAGGATTTACTGAGATAGCCTGGATCTCCCCAATTCTTCGGGCTGAGGTCAAGGCTATCAGGATGGCCAGTTTTAATGTTAGATTTTTTTTATAGAAATGGAGTTAATGGGCTCAAAAGGGGGTTCGGACAGAGCCTTTAAAACCACCTCCAAGCTCCAAGGAGGGGGCCTAGGAATTGACACTAGCCTGGATCTTTCAACCGCCCTGAAGAACCTAGATACACATGGACACCCAGCTAGGCTTTGATTAAATAGGGTGGAAAGGGCTGAAACCTGAACCTTTAGGCCTTATTCACACGTCCGCAATTCTGTTCCGCATTTTGCGGAACGGAATTGCGGACCCATTAGTTTCAATGGGGACAGACGATGTCCCGGCCGGGTCCGCAATTGCGGATCCGCACTTCCGGGTCCGCAATTGCGTTCCTGAAAAAAATAGAACATGTCCTATTCTTGTCCGCAATTGCGGACAAGAAAAGGCATTTTCTATGAGATTGCCGGCGATGTGCGGTCCGCAAATTGCGGAACACACATCGCCGATGTCCGTGTTTTGCGGATCCGCGGATCCGCAAAACACGACGGACGTGTGAATAAGGCCTTAAGGTGCTTGTGGCCAACCCTAATTCCAGCCCTTTTTGAAGAAATTCTAAAATAGAATTCAAGGGAGCTACTGAAGGGATATCCTTTAACTGAATCTGAGCAAAATCCAGGAACTTATGCCAGACCTTAGAATAAATTCCTATAGTTACCTCCTTTTTACTTTTAAGTAAGGTAGAGATTAGGGCGTTAGAAAACCCCTCCCTTTTCAAGATCCACCGTTCAAAATCCAAGCCGTGAGGTGCAACTTGTCCACGGCTGGATGCAATATTGGGCCCTGGCTCAGGAGACCCCTGACGTTCGGCAGGACCCAAGGGTCAGATTCTGACATTGTCTGGAGTACCGTGAATCAGGACCTCCTGGGCCAAAAGGGGGAGATTAGGATTACCCCGGCATTCTCTTCCCTGATCTTTCGTAATACACGGGGAATCAGGGGAAGGGGAGGGAAGGCGTACCCCAGAGAGAAGGTCAAATCCTGAGCTAACGCATCTATTCCAAGGGGGGATCCCACCTGGCTTAGGGAATAGAACTTCTCTACTTTCCTGTTTAGATGTGTAGCAAACAGATCGATGTCGGGGACGCCCCAGAGATTCACTATCTTCTGAAAAATAGACGGGTCTAGAGACCATTCCCCCTGAGAGAGGGTATGGCGGCTCAGGAAGTCTGCTTCTCTGTTCTCCACCCCCCTGATGTGAACCGCGGAGATTGAATTGCACTTGCTCTCTGCCAGACTTAAGATGAGATAGGCTTGTGTCATAAGGGACGAGCATCTTGTCCCTCCCTGTCTGTTCAGATATGACACTACAGTCTTGTTGTCTGAAAGGACTCTTAGGTCCTTTCCTTGTAACTTGGGGAGAGAAGCTTGCATAGCACAACCGACTGCCATTAATTCCTTTAGGTTCGAGGATCCCATTCTCTGGAGGGGGTCCCACTTGCCCTGGAGGGAGGATCCCTGAATATGAGCGCCCCAGCCCCAGGGACTTGTGTCTGTGGTGAGACAGACTAACTTGCCCGTTTTCCATGGCAACCCCTGGGACAGATTCTCTGTCTTTAACCACCAGGACATCTCCTGTAGGGTCTGTGGAGAGATTTTCATTTTTGTGTCCAATGACTTGTTTGTTTTCCAGTTGGACAGTATTTCCCACTGCAATGGTCTGGAGTGTAGTTGCGCCCACCTTACAGCTGGGATGCAAGATGTAAGGGTTCCTAGAACCGACATTGCATATCTTATGGAAGTGACAGGTCTTCTTATCAACGCCTGGATCTTGTTCTGTACCACCTGTATCTTCTCTGCTGGTAAAAAACACCTCTGGAGGGAAGAATCCAGGATTAATCCTAGAAAGACTTGTCTCTTTACTGAGTCTGGTTTTGATTTTTCTTCGTTTACTATCCAGCCCAACTTGTTTAGGGTGGAACGAACTTCCCTGACGGCTAGACCGCAGGCTACCTCTGATTGACCTACTATTAAAAAGTCGTCTAGGTAGGGAATGAAAAGGATATATTTTTCCCTTACATGAGCTGCCATTTCTGCCACCAGCTTGGTAAATATTCTTGGGGCCATGGAAAGGCCAAAGGGGAGGGCCTGATACTGGAAATGCTGGAGCTGACCCCGCAAGAAAACTGCAACCCTTAAGAACCTCTGATGTTCCTTTATGCTGGGGACGTGATAGTATGCGTCCTTCAAGTCTAGGACCGACATAAAACACTGGGGGTAGAGAAGGTTGATAGTTGACCGAATTGTCTCCATTTTGAACTTCTTTGGCTGTAGATAGAGGTTTAGCTTTTTTAGATTTATGATGGTTCGGAAAGAACCGTCTGGCTATTTGACCAGAAATAGTGGCGAATAGTAACCTTCGCCCACTTCTTCTGTCTTTACTGGAATCAGGACAGATTTTTCTAAAAGTTTTACCACTTCTTCCTCTATAACTGATCTTCCTAGCTTTGTAGAGGGATCTACTGTGGGAATAAATCTGGTAGGAGGAGACCGAAGAAATTCCAATTTTAGACCCTTGTCTACAGTGTCCAAAACCCAAGGACTGGCGGAAATTTTCTTCCATTCTGGCAGGAAAAACTTTAGTCTGCCTCCTACCGGACATCTGGTGTCATTGCTGGTCAGGTTTTTTCCTATCTGAAGACGGCTGATTAAAGAAGTAGTTCTTGTTCTTTTTCTGGCTCCCGAACCTATCATCTCTGGAACTACTGTCCTGGTCTTGATAACTTCTAAAGGGACGAAAGGACCTAGAGGATCTACCCCTACTAGGGAAGGAATTTTGAAACCCAGGGAATTTTTTCTTTTTGTCTGCCGCCTTTTCAAGGAGGTCATCTAAGCTAGGCCCGAACAGATATTCCCCTTCACAAGGGACCCCACAAAGTTTTGTCTTGGAGGCTACTTCCCCCCTCCAACCCTTAATCCAAAGAGCTCTACGGGCCAAATTTGACAAAGCCGCTGATTTAGCAGCCAGTCTAACAGAGTAGGCAGAAGCATCTGCCAAAAAGTCCGCCGCTTTTTTAATTGTGGGAAGGGAGGCCAAAATATCCTTACGGGGACACCTATTTTTTAATTGAGATTCTAACTCTGATAACCATATTATTAACGACCGGGCTGTGCAGGTGGAGGCGATACTAGGTCTGAAAGATGAAGTTGAGGCTTCCCATGCTCCCTTAAGGAAGGCGTCCGCCTTTTTGTCCAAGGGGTCTTTAAGAATCCCTGTATCCTCAAATGGGAGAGCAGTCTTCCTAGATACTTTAGAGATGGCTACGTCAATACGTGGCGCCTTATCCCAAGAGGAACAGTCCTCCTCTTTAAAGGGATATTTACGTTTAAGGTTCTTAGAAACCAATACTTTTTTATTGGGTTTCTTCCATTCCCCCTTTATAAGTGCTGACACATTTTGTGTACAGGAAAAGTACCATGGTGTCTGGACTACAACCCCCCAAACATAATGTCCTGAATAGAACGGGGCTCCCGGGGCTCCTCTATACCCATAGTAGAACGAATAGCTTTCAGTAGTTTTTCAGTGTCTTCTGTGGGGAAACAAGCCCCCCCCCCCATTTCTTCATCTGAGGATGACAAGGATGATTAGTCCGAGGGATCAACCACTGACGATGGAATTTCCTCTTCATCAGAGGGTAGGGGCTCTCTTACTACCTCTTTGCGTTTAAGTTTGGGGTCTTTTCTTGAACCCAAGGAAGTATTAACTTCTGACCGGACTAACGCTTGAAGACATTTATAGAAGGAGGGGGACTCCTCTGCCACAGTACGATCAATGCAAGGCTGGCACATCTTTTTATCCCACTCAGAGGGTAACTGGACCTTACATAGGGCACACTCTTTGTTCTTCTTTTTAGTGACCACTTTTTTGGACCTGGCCTGAAATACATAGCAATACCCACATCAGTATATATGTCTAGGGTCCCAATAGACCCAAACTCACCCCATCAGAGGTAAAAAGACCGGAGGGTTTGCAGGCTCCTCAGCTAGCTTGTCCTCCTCCATGCTGTAAGGCTCTGGTCAGCAGACGCCGGTCCCAGAAGCCCGCGCTCTTCTCATATGGCGCATCCTTATGACGTCATCATCCGGCCCCTGAGCCGGTCACATGATCCAGGAGCGCTTCACGGCCTGCTCATGGCCGGAGCCCCTCCTCTTCCTCCCCCTGGTGGCCGGCGTCTTCTAATCTTCACGGCATGTAAAAGATCATGCCGACTAGCTGAATGCTCCTGCACACTAATGACTCCCTCCGGAGCTTAGCTGTGCTCCTGCCTGCCCAGCGCATTACCCGATGCCGCATAACTCACCCAGGGACCGCAGGTAAGAATCGGAGTGCCACCAGAGGGAAGGATGGAGAATCCATGCTGCAGGCTTCCCAGAGACAGGAAACCACACTGAGGGGGAAGAGGGTGTCCGCCCTTTTTATTTCCTGCAAGTTTCCTGTCTCTGAGGGCGGATCCTCCTCTCTCCGGTGGTGCTGTCATGGGCGATAGGAAAAATTTGAATTTATCTCTCTCCAGTACAGATGTCCCGAACTATTCGCCGACAAACAGTTCCCAGTGAACATCACATATTCGCGTTCGCCGTGGCGGGCGAATATATGCAATGTTCGATTTGCCCCCTATTCGTCATCATTGAGCAAACTTTGACCCTGTACCTCACAGTCAGCAGATACATTCCAGCCAATCAGCATACCCTTCCTCCCAGACCCTCCCACCTCCTATCAAAAAGCAAGGACAGCATCCATCTTAGATTCAGTCTGAAGCTGCAGTGTTAGTTAGAGCAGGGAGAGTGCTGCTGCTGCTGAATTAATAGGGAAAGCGTTAGCTAGGCCAGTGTTCTGTGTCCTCTCCAGTCCTCAAAGACTCATCGGCCTCTTTCACACGAGCGTGTTCGGATTAGACCCCATTCACACATTCGTAGTGTATTGCGGATCCGCAAATTGCGGATCCGCAACACACCATGCCGGCACTCCCCATAGAGATGCCTATTCTTGTACGCAGGCTGCGGACAAGAATAGGACATGCTGTATCTTTTGCGGAGCCGCAGACAGATGTGTGCTCTCCGCATCACGTCTAGCCATAGTGTGCTCTCCGCATCACGTCCGGCCCCATTCACAATTAATGGGTCCGCATCCATTCTGCAGAATTGTGGAATGAATGCGGACAAAAATTGCGGATGTGTGAATGGGGCCTTAGGTCCAGATGCATTGCGGATGCGTTCAATGAAAACTGTGCGATTTCACAGGCAAAGCCATTCAGTTTTGCCTGCGATTGCTTTCAGTTGTTCAGTTTTTTCCGCGCGGATGCAATGCGTTTTGATGCGTTTTTCACGCACGTGATAAAAAACTCAAGGTTTACAAACAACATCTCCTAGCAATCATCAGTGAAAAACGCAAAACACTCGCACTTGCTTGCAGATGCAAAGCGTTTTTCACGCAGCCCCATTCACTTCTATGGGGCTAGGGCTGCGTGAAAAATGCAGAATATAGAACATGCTGCGATTTTCACGCATCGCACAAGTGATGCATGAAAAAAAACGCTCATGTACACAGACCCATTGAAATGAATTGGTCAGGATTCAGTGCGGATGTTATACGTTCACATCACGCATTGCACCCACGCGGAAAACTCGCTTGTGTTAAAGGGGCAATCAGCTCTAAGGACAGCACACCAAAAAGCCCATTTTAGGGCTGGTACATCAGTCTGCTTTATTTTTTTTCTTATATATATATATATATATATATATATATATATATATTTATATATATTGCAGTTGCCTGCCCGCGTGTGAGAGGCAGCAGGCCCACAGACTGTACTGTGTGCCCACCTCTCATATAGGGTGGCACAGTACCTTGCAGATAAAAAAGTCATTTAATTTGTACCCTTTAATATAATCTGATTATTTAAACTGATAGGAATAGTACTTAGTTAACACTAGTTGCATTGGTGGAAAATTCCATTGCAAGTGTCCAAAATTAGAAGGAAGCGGACAGAGAAAGCTTTCTTTCTCTATCTCCCTATGCAAGGATTCAATTCAATATACGTCCCCTGATAGGAGACTTAACAAAGATTAAAATGGTAAGAATAGTAATTCCCACCTTGGAAGTAAGAGGACCGACCAATCATCTTTTCCCATCTCCCGATTCCTAAAATCTATTCGATACACGTCCCCTGATAGGGGACGTAACAGGGATTTGACTGATAGGAATAGTACTACTTAACAAACCACTCATATAGGGTGGCACAGTACATTGCACGGCGCACGCGTAGTGCCCCAAATTGGAAGGAAGAGGACCGACCATCTTTTTCCATGTCCCGGTTCCTAAAATTTATACCATACACCAGCCCCTGATAGGGGACAAAATAAAGATTAAACTGGTAAGAACAGATTTCGCCTCTGCGGAGCTGGGTATTTTTTGGCCGTGTTACTGAATGCTTATGCACAATAGCTGTGGGCTCATGCGTCCTTTTGCGGAGGTGAAAACCTGGTCAGTAAAACCCAAGGCAACATCATCGACCTAATCCCATATGCGTTTTTTCTGACGCGTGCCCTGTGAAGAGTGCTGGATCAGGTCGTAGATGAGCATGAAGAGGAAGAGTTGTGGTCACCATCACCACCAGAAGCAGTCTTGTCATCGTCGATTGCTGGACCTGCGGCAAAGCAGAGAGAGGAGTCTGAAGAAGAGGAGTCAGAGGAGGAAGGTGGCTTTGAGGAGGTGGAAGACCAACCACAGCAGGCTTCCCAGGGGGCTTGTTGTCACCTTTCGGGGACCCTTGGTGTTGTACGTGGTTGGGTGGAGGAAGAGACCTTCAATGACGTCAGTGAGGATAAGGAAGGGGACATGGCTAGCTTGGTATCCAACCTTGTGCAAGTTTGCAGTTGTGCAAATGGACTGTTTGCAGTGCGTTAAACAGGGAGTTCGGTCTGTCAGAGTTTGGTCTGTCACTGTGAAGCGGGCGTAACCCTTACACTATCTGTTCAATACAACATCTTACCTGATCGTATACACACACTGGATGTTTTAAAGCACGTTATTCCAAACAATTTAGGAATGTTAGGTCATGTATGCCCTTTATGGATTAAAACCCGACTCTGCGTCAACTATGTAATTTTCCATGGGAGTTTTGCCATGGATCCCTCTCCAGCATGCCACAGTCCAGGTGTTAGTCCCCTTGAAACAACTTTTCCATCACTATTGTAGCCAGAAAAAGTCCCTCTGGGTTTTAAAATTCGCCTGCCTATTGTAGTCTATGGCAGTTCGCCCGGTTCGCGAACATTTGAGGGAATTTGCGTTGGCTGTTCGCGAACAAAAATTTTTATGTTCACGACATCTCTAGTCTCCAGTACAATGCAGCAAGCCAATACAGTGTGTATTGTAAAAAATTACATTATCTGTGGCCTATTGTAGTGCCGAAAATTTTTCTTTTTCTGTCTCCAGTACAATGCAGCAAGCCAATACAGTGTGTATTGTAAAAATGTCATTATCTGTGGCTTATTGTAGTGCAGAAAATTTGTATTTCTCTTTCTCCAGTACATCACAGCAAGCCAATACAGTGTCTATTGTAAAAATGGCATTATATGTGGCCTACTGTAGTGCCTAAAATTTTAATTTTTCTCTATCCAGTACTGTCCTGCATCAGAAAACTGAGTCTTTAGCGGACAGTAAAACAATCTGTGCCACATCTACAGAGAAAACCATTAATATGAAAAAGGCGAGCACAAAAGGTGGGGGAAGTGGGCGTGATACTGATGGTGCAAGCAGAGGCCGTGGCCCTGGGCGTGATGCTGATGGTGCAAGCAGAGGCCGTGGCCCTGGGCGTGATGCTGATGGTGCAAGTAGAGGCCATGGCCCTGGGCGTGATGCTGATGGTGCAAGCAGAGGCCGTGGCCCTGGGCGTAATGAAACTGTGCCTGCTGCTAGTGCACCAGAGAAAACAAAAAAATCCACCTTACCCAGCTTCATGTCCAACTTAGATGGGCAACGCAGGACAAAATTGTCCAAGTCGGACCAGTGCGAACAGGTGGTCGGTTAGATTGCAGAAGATAATGCTTCCAGTCGGTTAAGCACCACCCTCTCTTTCACAAAGTATAATCTCTGTAGCCAAGAGTATGTTCAACTGAATCCTCACTCTGATCCTCCTTCCTCCCACCATGTCGCGTCTGGCCAAACAAGTGATCCCACACTCGGATATTCACAGGACCTCTTTCCATTTTCAGGGTGTGCCATGCCCGCCTTATACCAGCATGTGTCCCAGAACGTGCCCTGACCAACACACTTACTGGGAAGGTCCACCTCACCACGGAAACGTGGACAAGTGCTGGTGGCCAGGGACGCTACATTTCCCTGACCGCACACTGGGTGAATGTTGTGGAGGCTGGGAGTGAGTCGGACCCTGGGATGGCACAGGTGCTACCCATGCCTAGGATTGCGGGTCTCCCTACGTCCATCAGGGTCTCCACCAGCAGCTATGTTACTGGCTGAAACCCCCACTTCTCCTCATCCGCCGCTTCCTCTTCCGATACCACCTCCAACAGAAGTCAGCCATCAGTCGCTAGCTGGAAGCAGTGTAGCACTGCTGTGGGTAAGCGTCAACAGGCTGTGCTAAAGCTGATCAGTGCACAAACAGCACACAGCCGGAGAGCTGTGGCAGGGTATAAGGGACCAGACCGAGCTGTGGCTCTTACCACTGAACCTAGAAACATGCATGGTTGTGTCCGACAATGGGCGTAACTCGGTGGCGGCTTTGGAGCTTGCAACCTGACACACATTTAATGCCTAACCCACGTCTTAAACTTAGTGGTTCAGCGCGTTATCTAAACCTACCACAATTTTCAGGAGCTACTATTGAAGGTTTGCCGCTTGTGTGCCCATTTTCGAAAGTCGTCCACAGCTTCAGACGATCTGTCAACGCTGCAGCAACGCTTGCAGCTTCCAGCTCACGACTGTTGTGTGACATGAGCCCGTGGTGGAACTCCCCGTTCTACATGTTGGCCAGGCTTTGTGAGCAGCAGAGGGCAGTTGTGGAATACCAGCTGCAACATGGTCGTCGCCTTTCCAGTCAACTGCCACTATTCACAAGCGAGGAGTGGGCATTGATGTCAGACCTATGGGAGGTTTTAAAAAAACTGATAAATCCACACAGATGGTTATTGGCGATAACGCTATTATCAGTTTAACCATCCCACTGATGTGTCTACTCAAACGATCGCGCTCACAATTAAGGAGGATGCTTTGAATGTTGAAGACGAGGTAATAGGGGAGGAGATAACACAGGGTGATAGTCAGACCTACCACAGTTCGTCTTAGTGTGAATTGGAAGGCGGAGGAGTAGAAGCTGGAGACACTTGCCTTTGCAACAGAGGCTAGTACCCATGGAACTTTAATTACATCTGCTCAGCGTGGATGGGCAGAAGAGGAGGAGGAGGGTGAGGGTATGGAGAGTCATCCTGAAGTCGACGTCTTGCCCGTTGGTACTCTGGCACACGTGGCTGACTTCATTTTAGGCTGCCTTTCCTGTTACCCTCGCGTTATATGCATTTTACGTAACACAGATTACTGGGTGTTCACCCTTCTCGACCCCCACTACAAAGAGAACTTCTTATCTCTCATTCCTGTGGTAGAGAGGACGAGTAAAACCGTGCAGTATCAGAAGGTACTTGTTGACAGATTGCTTCAAAATTTTCCATCTGACAATGCGGCCACCAGCGTCTGTACTTCCTTAGACAACCGAGGAAGGGAGACAAGGGGAACACACAATAGTTCCAACAGAGGCAGAGCAACACTTTCCAAGGCATGGGACACTATCATGACAACCCCCAGCAACCTCACCCTGAATCGCAGCCTAGTGCTACAAGGAGGGAAAAGTTTTGAAAGATGGTGAAGGAATACATTGCAGACCGTGTGAGCGTCCTAAATGATCCATCAGTGCCTTACAACTACTGGGTGTCTAAGCTGGATGCTCTTACGCCTTGGCCTGCCCTGCCACCAGCGTATTGTCTGAGCATGTATTTAGTGCTGCTGGGGGCATTATAACAGATAAGCGTATCTGCTTGTCCACTGACAATGCTGACAGGTTGACTAAGATAAAAATTAACAAGGACTGGATTGCCTCTGACTTATCCAGTCCACCAGAGGAAAGCTGAACTAATGAGGAACAAAAACGCAATTTAAATGTATGCTTTATAATGTACTCAATCCACAAGCTTCAGATGCACCCTTTGCACCGCAAAAAAAAGGGTGTATGTTTGAATCGTGTTTTCTCATCTGCCTCCTCTTTCATACAGAATATTTGTGGTCATGGCTACGGCCAAGAGATATCCGATGAACCATAGGGAGAGAAACAACAGCTAACCTGACTAAATGGCTTGTTGTGTGCCCTAAGCCATGATTGTGGGTAGGCCTATAAGTGGGCAAAAACCAAGCCAAGTAGGGTAGAAAAGGAACTCGAATGGCATGTGCAAACTAATCCCCAAGCCAACTGCAAGGCATCAGGGATCTTGAGCAAAAATTTGGGGTGTATGAGGCAAGACCAGAAGGAGACCTACAACCCATCTTGTGGATGACAAGGCCGGAGACATGATGCTCAATATTGCGGATACTTCCCCAAAGCGGAATAGAGGACTGGGAATACGTTGTGAAATGGATTATGAAAAACCACTTGAACCTTGTAAAGTTTTGGTTCTAGTGTGGGTACTGGCAATGCCCTAGCCTCAGGAGATCGTGGGACCGAAACCTGACTGCCTAGACTATGCAGGAATGAGGGCCAGAAAGAACCATGTAGATAAGAAGAGAATCGTTGAATAGTTCCCCAGACAACAGCTATCTGCTAGCCGTGGTCCGCGCGTTGTTCTTCTGTGTACCCCTGAGAATTGTTTGCACCCGGCCTACTATCTGAATCTTCTAATGTGAGGAAATGCTGGACCTTGTCCAAAACCCGATTCAACGTGGTTGTAGGGAGTCTGAGGTTAGTGCTGCAAGAAGCTACGAAGCCATAAAGATTCTGTCTATACCCTCCCATGAGTGAGGGAAGCAATTGCAATGAAGCTACCGATGAAAATGAATTCCTGGTCGTAGTAAAAAGGCAATGACTTTGCACGGGGACCTGGTTGACCAGATATGATCGACTACGGTCAGAGACTGAAATGCTAGAGGGAATTACCCTACTTGTTCCTCCTCTGGCAGGACCTGAACGAAAGCATAAACAATTAAGGCAAGACGAAATATCTGTGTAAGATAAGACAATGATGCTGTAGGGCGAACCGGACCAGTTTGCGGACAAAAACATAAAGTGAGCGATCAACATGGATTATTAGGAGAATAGGGAAGCAGGTATGTATGTGATACATACGGGCCAAATCAGCCTAGATGCACAGATGGACAACCAACCAGGCAATCAGCCCAGCAGGACTGAAAACATTTATCGGGCCCCGAAGCCATGGGGCCCAAGCCGCCATCGGGCCCCCAAAGCCATAGGGCCCAAGCCGCCATTGGGACCCCAAAGCCATGGGGCCAAAGCTGCCATCGGGCCCCCAAAGCCATGGGGCCAAAGCTACCATGGGGCCCCCAAAGCCATGGGGCCAAAGCTGCCATCGGGCCCCCAAAGCCATGGGGCCAAAGCTGCCATCAAGCCCCCGAAGCCATGGCGCCAAAGCTTCCATCGGGCCCCCAAAGCCATGGGGCCAAAGCTGCCTCCGAAGCCATGCGGCCGAGTTTTTTTTTTTTTATCAAGAAATTCTAACTATAATAAGTGACCTGAATAAGGTGCAGGTGAAATTTAGCCATGAGACCTGGTGAAATTAAACCAACGAGACCTGACCGACGTGGAAAGTGACCCCCAACATGAGTTTCAACTGCGTGACCTGAAAAGACAAAGGGAAACGTGACAGAAAATGGAGATAATAACGGACATTAACTAAAATGAAACCTAAATAACATGAGCTGGCAAGCAGGTAAAGATGTGAGTCATTGAAAACTAACAGCATAGCTTCACAGGTGGACAGACAACCATTGGTCGGACCCCTGAAGCCATGGGGCCGAAGCAACCGCCAGGGCCCATGGGGCCGGGATGCGAACCTTAAGAATTAAGGACGGATGGGGAAAAGATTGGGACTTAACCCGACGGGTTTAGTAATCAACCGGGACTCGATAACCTAAAAGACAAAAACATGGTGTAAGCTTCTTAATGAAATGAGGCTGAAATGAACCGCAAATACTAATCTGTAAAATATTAATGAAGAAAAGAAAACTTCTGGACGGTGTGCAATGGAAAATAGTATCATATGGCCGTATGAACTGCCTATGTCGATGTCAATTGTGAAATCCTCTAAGCCAAGAGCCACTCCGGCGAGTCTCTTATGGCAGGAGCCATGCGTGCGAGTCTCTTATGGAAGGAGCAAGGATCAGATGACCGTGCGAACTACAAATGACGATGCCAGTCGGGAGGTCCTATTATCGAAGAGCCACTCATGCAAGCCTCTTATGGCAGAAAAAGTATCAAATGGCCATGCGAACTACAAGTCTCGGTGCCAATCGTGAGGTCCTATAAGCTAAGAGCCACCCGTGAGAGCCTCTTATGACTTTTTTTTTTTTTAATAAACCACTTATGCAGCACCAGAATGCCTTCGGGACTCACATAACCATGACCCCCTCCAACAGCAAACCTGGGACACTAACCAGCCTACAACCATGTTGTACCCCTAACAAACAGGATCAGTCATAGGGCCCCCGAAGCCAGAGGCCGGATCAATCATAGGGCCCCCGAAGCCAGAGGCCGAAGCCGAGAGACTGATCTGGATGACGTTGTGGTGACAATAAGTAATTAAAACGTAAGCCGGACCTGATGGGATATGCAGAGGCTTGAATGATTGAATTGGCTAGAAGGGCCTAAGAAACATAACTGCCAACAGGCGTTGAAAATATAGACATTTGTAATACGAAGCACGGCATACATAAAACACTAACCACCGCGAACCATAAAACGTAAACATGAAATTGAAACAGAGATGGAAGAAAAACAAGAGCCTGAGGCATTGCAAGTTCGCTAAGAGGAGGAGGATAAGAAAACTCTTATCCTGACAAAGAAACATAGCAGGAAACGTACTCCTATTTACTCCTATTGGCCCACTAACCTGTGTGAGTGAATATGAACCAGGATTAAAGAAGACCAAAAAAATTATTATTATTATTTTTTTAAACTGAACAGAAAAGTAGACCTATGGAATGTAACAGACCACGGAGGAAAGGAACGTAAGCCTGTAAAGAACGCAGTTATGTTTGTCAGGAGAGAGGTACCAGAGTGGTGGGTGCAGACTGCCCCAGTGAGATTTTTGAGTAAAACCATGACGTAGCAATGTACAGGAGAATGCAGCTTTGAGTGGGAGCAGAGTACAACACATGATGTAACAACAGATTGGTGAACGCAGCTTTGGCTGTGAGTGGTACCTAAAACACGTGGTATGGGCACAGCTCTAAATATGGGTAGAGCATGAAAAGCATGGTATAAAGCAGACGTATAAATGCAATCTGAAAGTGAGCAGAGTATTGACGTGATGAAAAAGCGGATACGTGAACGCAGCTCTAGTAGTGAATGGAGTATAGGACAAGATGTAGAAGCAGACATGCGGATGCAGCTTTGGATGTGGACGGAATATTAACTTGATGTGACAGCAGACATGGAAAGCGGCTTTGGTGAGTGAGGTATACAACCTGGTGTAGCAGTAGAAGTGTGAACACAACTCTGGGTATAAGCAGAAGCATGAAATTTGGTTTAACAGCAGCTCTGGTTGTGAACGGAGCATAACATAGATGTAACAGTGACGTGAATGCAGTTCTTGAAATGGGCCTGAAAAGAACCTGTAGTAGCATAGGACTTTTGAACACAGCTCTGGGTGCGAGTAGAGAAAACATGATATACCGATAGACGTATGAATGCAACTCTGGTCATGGGTGGAGTGCAAAAAAATAAATAAAAATAAATGATTTGACAGCGTAGGTGTGAATGCACCTCTTGGTGTGGCCAAGAATAAAATTGGTAGAATAGCAGCTCTAAATGTGAGTGGAGCATTAACATGATGTAATAGTGAACGTGAATGCAGCTCTGAAACAAGCCTAGTATGAACATGTTGTGACAGCGGACGTGTAAACACAGCTCTCACTGTGAGCAGAGCAAACATGGTATACAAGTCACCTACAATGCTTTATACAGTGTGCTCACCTGTAGGCCATTACTGCAATGTTTTATGGGGTTCGCTAGGCTTCAGTCCCTTACCTCCAATGCTTTATACGGTCTGTTCAAATGTAGGCCATCACTGCAATGTTTTACAGGGTTCGCTCACCTTCAGTCCCTCACCTCCAATGCTTTATATGGTCTGCTCACCTCTAGGCCATTACTGCAATGTTTTATGGGATTGGCTAGGCTTCAGGCCCTTACCTCCAATGCTTTATAAGGTCTACTTACCTGTAGGCCATCACTGCAATGTTTTATGGGTTTCACTAGGCTTCAGGCCCTCAACTCCAATGCTTTTTACGGTCTGTTCACCTGTAGACCATCATTGCAATGTTTTATGAGGTTCGCTCACCTTCAGTCCCTCAAATCCAATGATTTATGCCGTCTGATCACCTGTAGGTCATTACTGCAATGTTATATGGGGTTCGCTAGGCTTCAGGCCATCACCTGCAATGCTTTATATGGTCTACTCACCTGTCGGCCATCACTGAAATGATTTATGGGGATCACTCACCTTCAGTCACTCACCTTCAATGCTTTATACGGTCTGATCACCTGAAGGCCATCTCTGCAATGTATTATGGGGTTCGCTCACCTTCAGTCCCTCACCTGCAATCCTTAATACGGTCTGCTCACCTGTAGGCCATCACTGCAATGTTTTATGGGGTTGGCTCACCTTCAGTCCCTCACCTCCGATGATTTATGCTGTATTCTCACCTGTAGGTCATTATTGCAATGTTTTATGGGGTTCGCTAGGCTTCAGTCCCTCACCTCCAATGCTTTATACGGTCTGCTCACCTGTAGGCCATCACTGTAATGTTTTATGGGTTTCACTAGGCTTCAGGCCCTCACCTCCAATGCTTTTTACGGTCTGCTCACCTGTAGGCCATCACTGCAATGTTTTATGGGGTTTGCTCACATTAAGTCCATAACCTCTAATGATTTATGCTGTCTGCTCACCTGTAGGTCATTACTGCAATGTTTTATGGGGTTCGCTCACCTTCAGTCCCTCACCTCCAATGCTTTATATGTTCTGCTCACCTGTAGGCCAACACTGCAATGTTTTATGGGGTTCGCTCACATTCAGTCCCTCACCTACAATGATTTATACAGTCTGCTCACCAGTAGGCCATCACTGCAATGATTTATGGGGTTCATTAGGCTTCAGTCCCTCACCTCCAATGCTTCATACCGTCTGCTCACCTGTAGACCATCACTGAAATGTTTTATGGGGTTCGCCCACCTTCAGTGCCTCCGCTCCAATTCTTTATACGGTCTGCTCACCTGTAGGCCATTACTGCAATGATTTATGGTGTTCGCTAGGCTTCAGTCCATCACCTCCAGTGCTTTATATGGTCTGCTCACATATAGGCCATCACTGCAATGTTTTATGGGGTCCGCTATGCTTCACTACCTCACCTCCAATGCATTATACGGTCTGTTCACTAGTAGGCCATCACTGCAATGTTTATGGGGTTCGATAGGCTTCAGGCCCTCACCTCCCTTGCTTTATACGGTCTGCTCACCTGTAGGCCATCACTGCAATGTTTTTTGGGGTCCGCTATGCTTCACTACCTCACCTCCAATGCATTATACGGTCTGTTCACTAATAGGCCATCACTGCAATGTTTATGGGGTTCGATAGGCTTCAGGCCCTCACCTCCCTTGCTTTATACGGTCTGCTCATCTGTACGCAATTACTGCAATGTTTTAAGGGTTTCGCTAGTCTTCAGTTCCTCACCTCCAATGCTTTATATGATCTGCTCACCTGTAGGCCATCAGTGCAATGTTTTATGGGGTTCGCTAGGCTTCAGACCCTCACCTTCCATGCTTTATACGGTCTGCTCATCTGTATGCAATTACTGCAATGTTTTAAGGGTTTCGCTAGTCTTCAGTCCTTCACCTCCAAAGCTTTATACAGTATGCTGACCTGGAGGCCATCACTGCAATGTTTTATGGGGTTTGCTCACCTTCAGTCCCTCACCTCCAATGCGTTATACGGTCTGCTCACCTGTAGTCCATTACTGCAATGTTTTATGGGGTTCACTAGGCTTCAGACCCTCACCTTCCATGCTTTATACGTTCTGCTCACCTGTAGGCCAACACTGTAATGTTTTATGTGGTTCTCTATGCTTTAGTCCTTCACCTCCAATGCTTTATACAGTATGCTGACCTGGAGGCCATCACTGCAATGTTTTATGGGGTTCACTCACCTTCAGTCCCTCACCTCCAATGCGTTATACGGTCTGCTCACCTGTAGTCCATTACTGCAATTTTTTATGGGGTTCGCTATGTCATGCCTTTTCATAAGTATATAAACATTTATACATTTATTATTGTTATAACATGTATTCATGGCCTATAAGCAGCCATGTTGTACTTATATTCATCCTCCTGTATGAACCTTCATTGTAAAAGAGAAGAATGGGTTCAAGGAAAGGTTCTTCCTGGCAGATGAGGGCCTATCTAAGGGAGTGATTTTACCTCATCACTTGGCTATAAGCCGAGATAAGGTTCTTCATGGGACTCGTCTGTCATATATCTTTTTAATGAGATGTATTAATGAGACAAACATATAATGTCTGTCTGTTCATATAGTGGATCGTATTTAGTCTTGACACAAGTTAATGGATATATCACATATGTGTTGTTTTATGCTTTATACATTGGTTTTATTTTGTTACATGTTATAATCATATACTAACGTATATATATCCTGTGTGTGTATCACCAGAAGCGTCTATTCCTGAGGTATCTAGGAAAGCATGCTCAGTTGGACTTCTCTCAATGAGAAGTTGCTCAGAAAAGTTGTGTTATTTTCATAAGATAAAGCACCTGTGAAATCCAAAACCCACAACTTTGTTGTCTACATTTTAACTTTATGACATGAGAACAGTTATACTAGATTCTGGGAATCTAAGTTTTTAATTGCTTCAAGTGTCAGGGGTATGCCTCTCTTTTTGATGTATGTCCCAGGTGGTGGATGTCTACCACTTAACATGAAGTCACATTATATAAATTTAACTCAAAAGCTTCACATTTATAGCTTATACAACATTGCCGCCTAGTTATCGGCAGGTAGCATAACACGTTCACCACAAAGCATTTTGGGTAATGTATGATCTCACAGTACCATTACCATATGTGCACACCCTCTGGTTTGGTTGGAAGACCGTTATCTAAAGCGGTGTATTCTTTTGATTAGTCTGTGAATATTACTCATAGACGGGATGAGAGAAGTGGATTCCAGGAGAAAGAAAAAAAAAGACTACAAACAAAAGATTAAACAGACACGTGGATTTTATCCTGGACCACGGGGAACCCTCTGGAGAGCTGACCGTCCCTCCGGAGCCATACTCATCTTTTGACCCTTGGTAACGTATATCTTGTTTATTGCTTGCGGTATTGATAAGTTTCATTAGCCCGGTATATAGTCAAAGATCCCCAATTGTGGAACCGTATTGATAAGGCTCCTGATCAAGTTTGATCATTCTCTTAGCAAAGATGCATATTGCTAATTGAGCATCAGACATTGGTACCTAGTCCTTGGGAACTTTGTTACTCCCTAGCCTGATACCGAGCTGGTAAATTTATAGTGCCTCCATATACCTCAATTGGTTAAAAGGTGATAGAAAGGGGTACTTTTCTTTAATTTGAATGATTGCATATCATTGCATTAATTGATGATATTCAGTATTGATTGAAGGTAGTGGTATTATATTTCATTGTCTATCATTGTACAGGTTGTATCATCGATTTTATATTTAGCACTTATGTATAATAAACTCGCATATATTTTTGCATAGATGATGGTACCTCGTTTTCTTTCTAGTTGCACAAAATAATTAAGGTTCTCGTCAACGAGCTGAGAGGTTATTATGTCGCCCTCTCCTCGATAGGATCGATTACTTTTATATTTTTTTCCTTTGATCCTTTCTTTTGTTTGTTTTTTGTATATAAAGCATTTTTGCTCTTTATATCCGCTACAGCTAGGCTTCAGGCCCTCACCTCCAATGCTTTATACAGTCTGCTCACCTGTAGGCCATCATCGCAATGATTTATGGGGTTCTCTAGGCTTCAGTCCCTCACCTCCAATGCGTTATACTGTCTGCTCACCTGTAGGCCATCACTGAAATGTTTTATGGGGTTCGCCCACCTTCAGTCCCTCACCTAAAATCCTTTTTACGGTCTGCTCACCTGTAGGCCATTACTGCAATGTTTTATGGGGTTCGTAAGGCTTCAGTCCCTCACCTCCACTGCTTTATATGGTCTGCTCACATATAGGCCATCACTGCAATGTTTTATGGGGTTCGCTAGGCTTCAGTCCCTCACCTCAAATGCTTTATACGGTCTGCTCAAATGTAGGCCATCACTGCAGTGTTTTATAGGGTTCGCTCACCTTCAGTCCCTCACCTCAAATGCTTTATACGGTCTGCTCACCTGTAGGCCATTACAGCAATGTTTTATGGGTTTCACTAGGCTTCAGGCCCTCGCCTCCAATGCTTTTTATGGTCTGCTCAACTGTAGGCCATCAATGCAAAGTTTTATGGGGTTCGCTAACCTTCAGTCCATCAAATCCAATGATTTATGCCGTCTGCTCACATGTAGGTCCTTACTGCAATGTTATATGGGGTTTTCTAGGCTTCAGGCCCTCACCTTCAATGCTTTATACGGTCTGCTCACCTGTAGGCCATCACTTCAATTTGTTATGGGGTTCGCTCACCTTCAGTCACTAACCTCTAATGCTTTATATGGTCTGCTCAGCTGTAGGACATTACTGCAATATTTCATGGGGTTCGCTAGGCTTCAGGCCTTCACCTCCAATGCTTTATATGGTCTGCTCACCTGTAAGCCATCACTGCAATGTTTTATGAGGTTCGCTATTCTTCAGACCCTCACCTCCAATGCTTTATAAGGACTGCTCACCTGTAGGCCATCACTGCAATGTTTTATGGGTTTCACTAGGCTTCAGGCCCTCACCTCCAATGCTTTTTACGGTCTGCTCACCTGTAGGCCATCACTGCAAAGATTTATGGGGTTCGCTCATATTCAGTCCCTCAAATCCAATGATATATGCCGTCTGATCACCTGTACGTAATTACTGCAATTTTGTATGGGGTTCTCTAGGCTTCAGGCCCTCACTTCCAATGCTTTATACGGTCTGCTCACCTGTAGGCCATCACTGCAATGTGTGATGGGGTTCGCTCACCTTCAGTCCCTCACCTCTAATGCTTTATAAGGTCTGTTCACCTGTAGGACATTACTACAATGTTTTATGGGATTCGCTAGGCTTCAGTTCCTCAACTCCAATGATTTATACGGTCTGCTCACCTGTAGGCGATTACTGCAATGTTTTATGGGGTTCGCTAGGCTTCAGTCCCTCACCTCCAATGCTTTATACTGTCTGCTCACCTGTAGGCCATCACTGCAATGGTTTATGGGGTTCGCTCACCTTCACTCCCTCACCTCCAATGATTTATGCTGTCTGCTCACCTGTACGTCATTACAGCAATGTGTTATGGGGTTCGCTCACCTTCAGTCCCTTACCTCCAATGCTTTATACGTTCTGCTCACCTGTAGGCCAACAATGCAATGTTTTATGGGCTTGTCAAGGCTTCAGGCCCTCACCTCCAATGCTTTATACAGTCTGCTTACCTGCAGGCCATCACTAGAATGTTTAATGGGGTTCGCTCACCTTCGGTCCTCACCTCCAATGATTTATACAGTCTGCTCACCTTTAGGCAATCAATGCAATGATTTATGGAGTTCTCTAGGCTTCAGGCCCTCACCTCCAATGCTTTATACCGTCTGCTTGCCTGTAGGCCATTACTGCAAAGTTTTATTGGGTTCGCTAGACTTCAGGCACTCACCTCCAATGCTTTATACAGTCTACTCACCTGTAGGCCATCACTGCAATGTTTTATGGAGTTCACTCACATTCAGTCCCTCACCTCCAATGATTTATACAGTCTGCTCACCAGTAGGGCATCACTGCAATGATTTATGGGGTTCTCTAGGCTTCAGTCCCTCACCTCCAATGCTTTATACGGTCTGCTCACTTATAGTCTATTACTGCAATGTTTTATGGGGTTCGCTCACCTTCAGTCCCTCACCTCCAATGAATTATGCTGTCTGCTCACCTGTAGGTCATTACTCCAATGTTTTATGGGGTTCGCTAGGCTTCAGGCACTCACCTCCAATGCTTTATATGGTGTGCTCACCTGTAAGCCATCACTGTAATGTTTTATGGGGTTCGCTCACCTTCAGTCCTTGACCTTCAATGATTTATGCTGTCTGCTCACCTGTAGGTAATTTCTCAAATGTTTTATGGGGTTCGCTCTCCTTCAGTCCCTCAAATCCAATGATTTATGCCGTCTGCTCACCTGTAGGCCATTACTGCAATGTATTATGGGATTCGTTCACCTTCAGTCCCTAACCTCTAATGATTTATATGGTCTGCTCACCTGTACGACTTTACTGCAATGTTTTATGGGGTTCGCTAGGCTTCAGTCCCTCACCTCCAATGCTTTATACTGTCTGCTCACCTGTAGGCCATCACTGCAATGGTTTATGGGGTTTGCTCACCTTCAGTCCCTAACCTCCAATGATTTATAAAGTCTGCTCACCTTTAGGCCATCAATGCAGTGATTTATGGAGTTCTCTTGGCTTCAGGCCCTCACCTCCAATGCTTTATACCGTCTGCTTGCCTGTAGGCCATTACTGCAATGTTTTATGGGGTTTGCTAGGCTTCAGGCCCTCAGCTACAATGCTTTATACCGTCTGCTCACCAGTAGGAGATCACTGCAATGTTTTATGTGGTTCACTCACATTCAGTCTCTCACCTCCAATGATTTATACAGTCTGCTAACCCATAGGGCATCACTGCAAAAATTTATGGGGTTCTCAAGGCTTAAGTCCCTCACCTCCAATGATTTATACCGTCTGCTCACCTGTAGGCCATCACTGCAATGTTTTATGGGGTTCACTCACCTTCTGTCCCTCACCTCCAAAGCTTTATACCGTCTGCTCACCTGTAGGCCATTACTGCAATGTTTTATGGGGTTTGCTAGGCTTCAGTCCCTCACCTCCAATGCTTTATATGGTCTACTCATCTGTAGGCCATCACTGCAATGTTTTATGGGGTCCGCTATGCTTCAGTACCTCACCTCCAATGCATTATACGGTCTGTTCACTAGTAGGCTATCACTGCAATGTTTTATGGGGTTCACTAGGCTTCATGCCCTCAGCTCCAATGCTTTATACGGTCTGCTCACCTATAGTCTATTACTGTAATATTTTATGGGGTTCGCTCACCTTCAGTCCCTCACCTCCAATGAATTATGCTGTCTGCTCACCTCTAGCTCATTAGTCCAATGTTTTATCGGGTTCGATAGGCTTCAGGCCCTCACCTCCAATGCTTTATGCCGTCTGCTCACCTGTAGGCCATTACTGCAATGTGTTATGGGATTCACTCACCTTTAGTCACTCACCTCCAATGCTTTATACAGTCTGCTCACCTGTAGACCATTATTCACTGCAATGTTTTATTGGGTTCGCTCACCTTCAGTCCCTCACCTCCAATGATTTATACGGTCTGCCCCCCCTTAGTCCATTACTGCAATGGTTTATGGGGTTCGCTAGGCTTCAGTCCCTCACCTTCAATGATTTATATGCTCACCTGTAGGCCATCTCTGCAATGTTTTATGGGGTTAGCTAACCTTCAGTCCCCCACCTCCAATCCCTTATACGGTCTACTCACCTGTAGGCCATCACTGCAATGTTTTAAGGGGTTGGCTCACCTTCAGTCCCTCACCTCAAATGCTTTATACAGTCTGCTCACCTGTAGGCCATTACAGCAATGTTTTATGGGTTTCACTAGGCTCCAGGCCCTCACCTCCAATGCTTTTAATGGTCTGCTCAACTGTAGGCCATCAATGCAAAGTTTTATGGGGTTCGCTTACCTTCAGTCCATCAAATCCAATGATTTATGCCATCTGCTCACATGTAGTTCATTACTGCAATGTTTTATGGGGTTTTCTAGGCTTCAGGCCCTCACCTTCAATGCTTTATACGGTCTGCTCACCTGTAGGCCATCACTTCAATTTGTTATGGGGTTCGCTCACCTTCAGTCACTAACCTCTAATGTTTTATATGGTCTGCTCACCTGTAGTACATTACTGCAATATTTCATGGGGTTCGCTAGGCTTCAGGCCTTCACCTCCAATGCTTTATATGGTCTGCTCACTTGTAAGCCATCACTGCAATGTTTTATGGGGTTCGCTCACCTTCAGTCCCTCACCTCCAATGCTGTATACGGTCTGCTCACCTGTAGGCCATCACTGCAATGTTTTAAGGGGTTGACTCACCTTCAGTCCCTAACCTCCAATGATTTATGCTGTTTGCTCACCTGTAGGTCATTACTGCAATATTTTATGGGGTTCGCTAACCTTCATTCCCTTACCTGCAATGCTTTATAAGTTCTGCTTACCTGTAGGCCAACACTGCAATGTTTTATGGGGTTGTCTATGCTTCAGGCCCTCACCTCCAATGCTTTATAAAGTCTGCTCACCTGTAGGCCATCACTGCAATGTTTTATGGGGTTCGCTCAACTTCAGTCCACACCTCCAATGATTTATAAAGTCTGCTCACCTTTAGGCCATCAATACAATGATTTATGGAGTTCTCTAAGCTTCAGGCCCTCACCTCCAATGCTTTATACCGTCAGTTTGCCTGTAGGCCATTACTGCAATGTTTTATGGGGTTCGCTAGGCTTCAGGCCCTCACCTCCAATGCTTTATACAGTCAGCTCACCTGTAGGCCATCACTGTAATGTTTTATTGTGTTCGCTCACCTTCAGTCCCTCACCTTCAATGATTTATGCTGTCTGCTCACCTGTAGGTAATTTCTCAAATGTTTTATGGGGTTCGCTCTCCTTCAGTCCCTCAAATCCAATGATTTATGCCGTCTGCTCACCTGTAGGCCATTACTGCAATGTGATATGGGATTCGCTCACCTTCAGTCCCTCACCTCTAATGATTTATACGCTCTGCTCACCTGTACGACATTACTGCAATGTTTTAAGGGGTTCGCTAGGCTTCAGTCCCTCACGTCCAAAGCTTTATACAGTCTGCTCAACTGTAGGCCATTACTGGAATGTTTTATGGGGTTCACTAGGCTTCAGTCCCTCACCTCAAATGCTTTATACTGTCTGCTCACCTGTAGGCCATCACTGCAATGTTTTATGGGGTTCGCTCACCTCCAGTCCCTCACCTCCAATGATTTATACGGTCTGTTTACCTGTAGTCCATTACTTCAATGGTTTATGGGGTTGGTTCACCTTCAGTCCCTAACCTCCAATGATTCATGCTGTCTGCTCACCTGTAGGCCAACACTGCAATGTTTTATGGGGTTGTCTAGGCTTCAGGCCCTCACCTCCAATGCTTTATACAGTCTGCTCACCTGTAGTCCATCACTGCAATGTTTTCAGTCCTCACCTCAAATAATTTATAAAGTCTGCTCATCTTTAGGCAATCAATGTAATAATTTATGGAGATCTCTAGGCTTCAGGCCCTCACCTCCAATGCTTTATACCGTCTGCTCACCTGTAGGCCATCACTGCAATGTTTTATGGGGTTCACTCATAATCAGTCCCTCACCTCCAATGATTTATACAGCTCACCAATAGGGCATCACTGCAAAGATCTATGGGGTTCTCAAGGCTTCAGTCCCTCACCTCCAATGCTTTATACCGTCTGCTCACCTGTAGGCCATCACTGCAATGTTTTATGGGGTTCGCTCACCATCATTCCCTCACCTTCAATGCTTTATACGGTCTGCTCATCTGTAGGCCATTACTACAATGTTTTTTGGGGTTTGTTAGGCTTCAGTCCCTCACCATCAATGCTTTATACCGTCTGCTCACCTGTAGGCCATCACTGCAATGTTTTATGGGGTTCGCTCACCTTCAGTCCCCCAGCTCCAATGCTTTTTACGGTATGCTCACCTGTAGGCCATCACAGCAATGTTTTATGGGGTTCGCTCATCTTCAGTCCCTCACCTCTAATGCTTTATACGGTCTGCTCACCTGTTGGCCATCACTGTAATGTTTTATAAGGTTTGATAGGCTTCAGGCCCTCACCTCCAATGCTTCATACGGTCTGCTCACCTGTAGGCCATCATTGCTATGTTTTATGGGGTTTACTAGGCTTCAGGCCCTGAGCTCCAATGCTTTATAAGGTCTGCTCACCTGTAGGCCATCTCTGCAATGTTTTATGGGGTTCGCTCACATTCAGTCCCTCACCTCCAATCCTTTATATGGTCTGCTCACCTGTAAGCCATCACTACAATGATTCATAGAGGTTCTCTAGGCATCAGTCCCTCACCTCCAATGCTTTATACCGTCTGCTCACCTATAGACCATTACTGCAATGTTTTAAGGGTTCCCATGGCTTCAGTCCCTCTCCTCCAATGCTTTATACGGTGTGCTCACCTGTAGGCCATCACTGCAATGTCTTATGGGGTTCGCTCACCATCAGTCCCTCACCTTCAATGCTTTATGCGGTGTGCTCACCTGTAGGCCATCACTGCAATGATTTATAGAGGTTCTTTAGGCATCAGTCCATCACCTCCAATGCTTTATACCGTCTGCTCACCTATAGTCTATTACTGCAATGTTTTATGTGGTTCGCTGGGCTTCACTCCCTCAGCTCCAATGCTTTATATGGTCTGATCATCTGTAGGCCATCTTTGCAATGTTTTATGGGGTTCGCTATGCTTCAGGCCCTCAGCTCCAATGCTTTATATGGTCTGCTCACCTGTAGGCCATCACACCAATGTTTTATAGGGTTCGCTATGCTTCAGTACCTCACCTCCAAAGCTTTTTACGGTCTGCTCACCTGTAGGCCATCACTGTAATGTTTTATTGGGTTCGCTCACCTTCCGTCCCTCACATCCAATGATTTATGCTGTCTGCTTACCTGTAGGTCATTACTCCAAAGTTTTATGGGGTTTGCTAGGCTTCAGGCCCTCACCTCCAATGCATTGGACGGTCTTCTCACTAGTAGGCCATCACTGCAATGTTTATGGGGTTTGCCCATCTTTAGTCCCTCACCTCCAATGCTTTATATGGTCTGCTCACCTGTAGGCCATTACTGCAATGTTTTATGGGTTTCGCTCACCATCAGTCCCACACCTCCAATGCTTTATGTGGTCTGCTGACCTCTAGACCATTATTGCAATCTTTTATGTAGTTCGCTGGGCTTCAGGCCTTCACCTCCAATGCTTCATACAGTCTGCTCACCTGTAAGCCATCACTTCAATGTTTTTTGGGGTTCGCTAGGCTTCAGTCCTTCACCTCCAATGCTTTATGCGATCTGCTCACCTGTAGGCCATTACTGCAATATTTTATGTAGTTCGCTAGGCTTCAGGTCCTCAACTCCAATGCATTATATGGTCTGATCACCTGTAGGCATTTACTGCAATGTTTTATGGGGTTCGCTAGGCTTTAGTCCCTGATTTCCAATGCTTTATACGTTCTGCTCAACTGTAGGCCATCACAGCAATGTTTTATGGGGTTTGATCACCTTCAGTCCCTCACCTCCAATGCTTTATATGGTCTGCTCACCTGCAGGTCATCACTGCAATGTTTTATGGGGTTCGCTCGCCATCAGTCCCTCACCTCCAATGCTTTATGCGGTCTGCTCACCTGTAGGCCATTACTGCAATATTTTATGTAGTTCGCTAGGCTTCATGCCCTTGACTCCAATGCATTATATGGTCTGATCACCTGTAGGCATTTACTGCAATGTTTTATGGGGTTCGCTAGGCTTTAGTCCCTCAATTCCAATGCTTTATACGTTCTGCTCACCTGTAGGCCATCACAGCAATGTTTTATGGGGTTCGCTCACCTTCAGTCCCTAACCTCCAATGCTTTATACGGTCTGTTCAACTGTAGGCCATTACTGCAATGTTTTATGTAGTTCGCTAGGCTTCAGGCCCTCACCTCCAATGCTTTATACAGTCTGCTCACCTGTAGGCCATCACTGCAATGTTTTATGGGTTTCGCTAGGTTTCAGGCCCTCACTGCCAATGCTTTTTACGGTCTGCTCACCTGTAGGCCATCACTGTAATGTTTTATGGGGTTCGCTCACATTCAGTCCCTCAAATCCCATGATTTATACGGTCTGCTTATCTGTAGGACATCACTGCAATGTTTTATGGGGTTTGTTCGGCTTCAGTCCCTCAGCTTCAGTGCATTATATGGTCTGCTCACCATTAGGCCATTACTGAAATGTTTTATGGGGTTCGCCCACATTCAGTCCCTCACCTCCAATCCTTTATTTGGTCTACTCACCTGTAGGCAATTACTGTAATGCTTTATGGGGTTCGCTAGTATTCAGTCCCTCACCTCCAATGCTTGATATGGTCTGCTCACCTGTAGGCCATCACTGCAATGTTTTATGTGGTTCGCTCACATTCAGTCTCTCACCTCCAATCCTTTATATGGTCTGCTCACCTGTAGGCCATCACTGCAATGACTTATAGAGGTTCTTTAGGCATCAGTCCCTCACCTCTAATGCTTTATACCATCTGCTCACCTGTAGGCCATTACTGCAATGTTTTAAGGGTTCCCAAGGCTTCGGTCCCTCACCTCCAATGCTTTATACGGTCTGCTCGCCTGTAGGCCATCACTGCAATGATTTATAGAAGTTCTCTAGGCATCAGTCCATCACCTCCAATGCTTTATACCGTCAGCTCACCTATAGTCTATTACTGCAATGTTTTATGTGGTTCGCTAGGCTTCACTCCCTCAGCTCCAATGCTTTATATGGTCTTATCATCTGTAGGCCATCACTGCAATGTTTTATGGGGTTCGCTATGCTTCAGGCCATCAGCTCCAATGTTTTATACGGTCTGCTCTCCTGTAGGCCATTACTGCAATGTTTTATGGGGTTCGCTCACCATCAGTCCCTCACCTTCAATGCTTTATATGGTCTGCTCACCTGTAGTCCATCACTGCAATGTTTTATGGGGTTCGCTCACCATCAGTCCCTCACCTCCAATGCTTTATATGGTCTGATCACCTGTAGGCCATCACTGCAATGTTTTATGGGGTTCCCTATGCTTCAGTACCTCACTTCCAATGCATTATACGGTCTACTCACCAGTAGGCCATCACTGCAATGTTTTATGGGGTTCACTAGGCTTCATGCCCTCAGCTCCAATGCTTTATATGGTCTGCTCACTTGTAGGCCATCACAGTAATGTTTTATGGGGTTCGCTATGCTTCAGTACCTCACTTCCAATGCATTATACGGTCTACACACCAGTAGGCCATCACTGCAATGTTTTATGGGGTTCACTAGGCTTCATGCCCTCAGCTCCAATGCTTTATATGGTCTGCTCACCTGTAGGCCATCACTGTAATGTTTTATGGGGTTCGCTCACCTTCTGTCCCTCACATCCAATGATTTATGCTGTCTGCTCACCTGTAGGTCATTACTCCAATGTTTTATGGGGTTCGCTCTGCTTCAGGCCCTCACCTCCAATGCTTTATATGGTCTGCTCACCTGTAAGCCATTACTGCAATGTTTTATGGGGTTCGCAAGGCTTCAGTCCATCACCTTCAATGATTTATGCTGTCTGCTCACCTGTAGTTAAATTTTCTAATGTTTTATGGGGTTCGCTCTCCTTCAGTCCCTCAAATCCAATGATTTATGCCGTCTGCTCACCTATAGGCCATTACTGCAATGTGTTATGGGATTCGCTCACTTTCAGTCCCTCACCTCTCATGATTTATACGGTCTGCTCACCTGTACGAGATTACTGCAATGTTTTATGGGGTTCGCTAGCCTTCAGTCCCTCACGTCCAATGCTATATACAGTCTGCTCACCTGTAGGCCATCACTGCAATGTTTTATGAGTTTCGCTCAGCTTCAGTCCCTCACCTCCAATGCTTTATACTGTCTGATCAGGTGTAGGCCATTGCTTCAATGTTTTATGGGGTTCGCTCACCTTCAGGTCCTCACCTCCGATGCTTTATACGGTCTGCTCACCTGTAGGCCATCACTGCAATGTTTTATGTGGTTCGCTCACCTTCAGTCCCTCACCTCCAATCCTTTATACGGTCTGCTCACCTGTAGGTCATCATGCAATGATTTATAGAGGTTCTCTAGGCATCAGTCCCTCACCTCCAATGCTTTATAACATCTGCGCACCACAAGTCACAAAATGGCCGCCGATCAACCCAGAAAATAAGTGACAGAAAAACGCTCTGTGCAGCCTAAAAAACAGCGAGCAAGTAACTAGCAGAAGTTCAATGATTCTCAGCTGTAAATTGATCCGTTCATTAGGTGCTGTTGCTGACTTTAACCTGCCTAATCTCGTCCTGACAGAAGCTGCGTCCTCTCCCTACACTAATCAGAGCAGTGTGACGTGCGGCGCTACGTGACTCCAGCTTAAATAGAGGCTGGGTCACATGCTGCAGTTGGCCAATCACAGCCATGCCATTAGTAGGCATGGCTGTGATGGGCTCTTAGGGCAAGAAGTAAAACGCTAGCTGATTGGCTGCTGTGCAGCCCTTCAGAAAGCGGGAAGTAATCGACGAACACCGAACCCGAACCCGAACTTTTTTGAAAATGTCAGGGTTCGGGTCCGGGTCCCGGACACCCCAAAATTCGGTACGAACCCGAACTATTCTCGAACTGTTCGCTCAACACTAATAGCAATACCCTGATTCTGGTGTCACAGCAGTTGCAGGCCAGATTTCATAGTGTCCGTCAAAACATATATTTTGTTCTGGGGTGACATTCAATTGCCAAAATAGCAATACCCTGATTCTGGTGTCACAGCAGTTGCAGGCCAGATTTCATAGGGTCCGTCAAAACATATATTTTGTTCTGGGGTGACATTCAATTGCCAAAATAGCAATACCCTGATTCTGGTGTCCCAGCAGTTGCAGGCCAGATTTCATAGTGTCTGCCAAAACATATATTTTGTTCTGGGGTGAAATTAATCTGGCAATATAGCAATACCCTGATTCTGGTGTCCCAGCAGTTGCAGGCCAGATTTCATAGTGTCTGCCAAAACACATAATTTGTTCTGGGGTGAAATTAATCTGGCAAAATAGCAAGACCCTGATTCTGGTGTCACAGCAGTTGCAGGCCAGATTTCATAGTGCCCATCAAAACATATATTTTGTTCTGGGGTGACATTCAATTGCCAAAATAGCAATACCCTGATTCTGGTGTCCCAGCAGTTGCAGGCCAGATTTCATAGTGTCTGCCAAAACACATATTTTGTTCTGGGGTGACATTCAATTGCCAAAATAGCAATACCCTGATTCTGGTGTCCCAGCAGTTGCAGGCCAGATTTCATAGTGTCTGCCAAAACACATATTTTGTTCTGGGGTGAAATTAATCTGGCAAAATAGCAATACCCTGATTCTGGTGTCACAGCAGTTGCAGGCCAGATTTCATAGTGTCCATCAAAACATATATTTTGTTCTGGGGTGACAATCAATTGCCAAAATAGCAATACCCTTATTCTGGTGTCCCAGCAGTTGCAGGCCAGATTTCATAGTGTCTGCCAAAACATATATTTTGTTCTGGGGTGAAATTAATCTGGCAATATAGCAATACCCTGATTCTGGTGTCCCAGCAGTTGCAGGCCAGATTTCATAGTGTCTGCCAAAACACATAATTTGTTCTTGGGTGAAATTAATCTGGCAAAATAGCAAGAACCTGATTCTGGTGTCACAGCAGTTGCAGGCCAGATTTCATAGTGTCCGTCAAAACATATATTTTGTTCTGGGGTGACATTCAATTGCCAAAATATCAATACCCTTATTCTGGTGTCCCAGCAGTTGCAGGCCAGATTTCATAGTGTCTGCCAAAACACATATTTTGTTCTGGGGTGACATTCAATTGCCAAAATAGCAATACCCTGATTCTGGTGTCCCAGCAGTTGCAGGCCAGATTTCATAGTGTCTGCCAAAACACATATTTTGTTCTGGGGTGAAATTAATCTGGCAAAATATCAATACCCTGATTCTGGTGTCACAGCAGTTGCAGGCCAGATTTCATAGTGTCCGTCAAAACATATATTTTGTTCTGGGGTGACATTCAATTGCCAAAATAGCAATATCCTGATTCTGGTGTCCCAGCAGTTGCAGGCCAGATTTCATAGTGTCTGCCAAAACATATATTTTGTTCTGGGGTGACATTCAATTGCCAAAATAGCAATACCCTGATTCTGGTGTACCAGCAGTTGCAGGCCAGATTTCATAGTGTCTGCCAAAACACATAATTTGTTCTGGGGTGAAATTAATCTGGCAAAATAGCAAGACCCTGATTCTGGTGTCACAGCAGTTGCAGGCCAGATTTCATAGTGTCTGCCAAAACACATATTTTGTTCTGGGGTGACATTCAATTGCCAAAATAGCAATACCCTGATTCTGGTGTCCCAGCAGTTGCAGGCCAGATTTCATAGTGTCCGTCAAAACATATATTTTGTTCTGGGGTGACAATCAATTGCCAAAATAGCAATACCCTTATTCTGGTGTCCCAGCAGTTGCAGGCCAGATTTCATAGTGTGTGCCAAAACATATATTTTGTTCTGGGGTGACATTCAATTGCCAAAATAGCAATACCCTGATTCTGGTGTCCCAGCAGTTGCAGGCCAGATTTCATAGTGTCTGCCAAAACACATAATTTGTTCTGGGGTGAAATTAATCTGGCAAAATAGCAATACCCTGATTCTGGTGTCACAGCAGTTGCAGGCCAGATTTCATAGTGTCTGCCAAAACACATATTTTGTTCTGGGGTGACATTCAATTGCCAAAATAGCAATACCCTGATTCTGGTGTCCCAGCAGTTGCAGGCCAGATTTCATAGTGTCTGCCAAAACACATATTTTGTTCTGGGGTGACATTCAATCTGCCAAAATAGCAATACCCTGATTCTGGTGTCACAGCAGTTGCAGGCCAGATTTCATAGTGTCTGCCAAAACACATATTTTGTTCTGGGGTGACATTCAATTGCCAAAATAGCAATACCCTGATTCTGGTGTCCCAGCAGTTGCAGGCCAGATTTCATAGTGTCTGCCAAAACACATATTTTGTTCTGGGGTGACATTCAATCTGCCAAAATAGCAATACCCTGATTCTGGTGTCCCAGCAGTTGCAGGCCAGATTTCATAGTGTCTGCCAAAACACATATTTTGTTCTGGGGTGACATTCAATCTGCCAAAATAGCAATACCCTGATTCTGGTGTCCCAGCAGTTGCAGGCCAGATTTCATAGTGTCTGCCAAAACATATATTTTGTTCTGGGGTGACATTCAATTGCCAAAATAGCAATACCCTGATTCTGGTGTCCCAGCAGTTGCAGGCCAGATTTCATAGTGTCTGCCAAAACACATAATTTGTTCTGGGGTGACATTCAATTGCCAAAATAGCAATACCCTGATTCTGGTGTCCCAGCAGTTGCAGGCCAGATTTCATAGTGTCCGTCAAAACATATATTTTGTTCTGGGGTGACAATCAATTGCCAAAATAGCAATACCCTGATTCTGGTGTCCCAGCAGTTGCAGGCCAGATTTCATAGTGTCTGCCAAAACACATAATTTGTTCTGGGGTGACATTCAATTGCCAAAATAGCAATACCCTGATTCTGGTGTCACAGCAGTTGCAGGCCAGATTTCATAGTGTCTGCCAAAACACATATTTTGTTCTGGGGTGACATTCAATTGCCAAAATAGCAATACCCTGATTCTGGTGTCCCAGCATTTGCAGGCAAGATTTCATAGTGTCTGCCAAAACACATAATTTGTTCTGGGGTGACATTCAATTGCCAAAATAGCAATACCCTGATTCTGGTGTCCCAGCAGTTGCAGGCCAGATTTCATAGTGTCTGCCAAAACACATATTTTGTTCTGGGGTGAAATTAATCTGGCAAAATAGCAATACCCTGATTCTGGTGTCACAGCAGTTGCAGGCCAGATTTCATAGTGTCCGTCAAAACATATATTTTGTTCTGGGGTGACAATCAATTGCCAAAATAGCAATACCCTTATTCTGGTGTCCCAGCAGTTGCAGGCCAGATTTCATAGTGTCTGCCAAAACACATATTTTGTTCTGGGGTGACATTCAATTGCCAAAATAGCAATACCCTGATTCTGGTGTCCCAGCAGTTGCAGGCCAGATTTCATAGTGTCTGCCAAAACAAATATTTTGTTCTGGGGTGACATTCAATTGCCAAAATAGCAATACCCTGATTCTGGTGTCACAGCAGTTGCAGGCCAGATTTCATAGTGTCCGTCAAAACATATATTTTGTTCTGGGGTGACATTCAATTGCCAAAATAGCAATACCCTGATTCTGGTGTCCCAGCAGTTGCAGGCCAGATTTCATAGGGTCCGTCAAAACATATATTTTGTTCTGGGGTGACATTCAATTGCCAAAATAGCAATACCCTGATTCTGGTGTCCTAGCAGTTGCAGGCCAGATTTCATAGTGTCTGCCAAAACACATATTTTGTTCTGGGGTGACATTCAATTGCCAAAATACCAATACCCTGATTCTGGTGTCCCAGCAGTTGCAGGCCAGATTTCATAGTGTCTGCCAAAACACATATTTTGTTCTGGGGTGACATTCAATTGCCAAAATAGCAATACCCTGATTCTGGTGTCCCAGCAGTTGCAGGCCAGATTTCATAGTGTCTGCCAAAACACATATTTTGTTCTGGGGTGACATTCAATTGCCAAAATAGCAATACCCTGATTCTGGTGTCCCAGCAGTTGCAGGCCAGATTTCATAGTGTCCGTCAAAACATATTTTTTGTTCTGGGGTGACATTCAATTGCCAAAATAGCAATACCCTTATTCTGGTGTCCCAGCAGTTGCAGGCCAGATTTCATAATGTCTGCCAAAACACATATTTTGTTCTGGGGTGACATTCAATTGCCAAAATAGCAATACCCTGATTCTGGTGTCCCAGCAGTTGCAGGCCAGATTTCATAGTGTCTGCCAAAACACATATTTTGTTCTGGGGTGACATTCAATTGCCAAAATAGCAATACCCTGATTCTGGTGTCCCAGCAGTTGCAGGCCAGATTTCATAGTGTCTGCCAAATCACATATTTTGTTCTGGGGTGAAATTAATCTGGCAAAATAGCAAGACCCTGATTCTGGTGTCACAGCAGTTGCAGGCCAGATTTCATAGTGTCCGTCAAAACATATATTTTGTTCTGGGGTGACATTCAATTGCCAAAATAGCAATATCCTGATTCTGGTGTCCCAGCAGTTGCAGGCCAGATTTCTTAGTGTCTGCCAAAACAAATATTTTGTTCTGGGGTGACATTAATCTGCCAAAATAGCAATACCCTGATTCTGGTGTCCCAGCATTTGCAGGCCAGATTTCATAGTGTCTGCCAAATCACATATTTTGTTCTGGGGTGAAATTAATCTGGCAAAATAGCAATACCCTGATTCTGGTGTTACAGTAGTTGCAGGCCAGATTTCATAGTGTCCGTCAAAACATATATTTTGTTCTGGGGTTACAATCAATTGCCAAAATAGCAATACCCTTATTCTGGTGTCCCAGCAGTTGCAGGCCAGATTTCATAGTGTCTGCCAAAACACATATTTTGTTCTGGGGTGAAATTAATCTGGCAATATAGCAATACCCTGATTCTGGTGTCCCAGCAGTTGCAGGCCAGATTTCATAGTGTTTGCCAAAACACATATTTTGTTCTGAGGTGAAATTAATCTGGCAAAATTGCAATACCCTGATTCTGGTGTCCCAGCAGTTGCAGGCCAGATTTCATAGTGTCCGCTAAAACAAATATTTTGTTCTGGGGTGAAATTAATCTGGCAAAATAGCAATACCCTGATTCTGGTGTCCCAGCAGTTGCAGGCCAGATTTCATAGTGTCTGCCAAAACACATATTTTGTTCTGGGGTGACATTCAATTGCCAAAATAGCAATACCCTGATTCTGGTGTCCCAGCAGTTGCAGGCCAGATTTCATAGTGTCTGCCAAAACACATATTTTGTTCTGGGGTGACATTCAATTGCCAAAATAGCAATACTCTGATTCTGGTGTCCCAGCAGTTGCAGGCCAGATTTCATAGTGTCTGCCAAAACACATATTTTGTTCTGGGGTGAAATTAATCTGGCAAAATAGCAATACCATGATTCTGGTGTCCCAGCAGTTGCAGGCCAGATTTCATAGTGTCTGCCAAAACACATATTTTGTTCTGGGGTGACATTCAATTGCCAAAATAGCAATACCCTGATTCTGGTGTCCCAGCAGTTGTAGGCCAGATTTCATAGTGTCTGCCAAAACACATATTTTGTTCTGGGGTGATATTCAATTGCCAAAATAGCAATACCGTGATTCTGGTGTCCCAGCAATTGCAGGCCAGATTTCATAGTGTCTGCTAAAACACATATTTTGTTCTGGGGTGACATTCAATTGCCAAAATAGCAATAACCTGATTCTGGTGTCCCAGCAGTTGCAGGCCAGATTTCATAGTGTCTGACAAAACACATATTTTGTTCTGGGGTTACATTCAATTGCCAAAATAGCAATACCCTGATTCTGGTGTCACAGCAATTGCAGGCCAGATTTCATAGTGTCCATCAAAACATATATTTTGTTCTGGGGTGACATTCAATTGCCTAAATAGCAATACCCTGATTCTGGTGTCCCAGCAGTTGCAGGCCAGATTTCATAGTGTCTGCCAAAACAAATATTTTGTTCTGGGGTGAAATTAATCTGGCAAAATAGCAATACCCTGAATCTGTTTTTCGAGCTGTTGCAGGCCAAGTGTAAATCTGTCCATAAAAGGATACCTTTCATCCAGGGCCTAAATACTAGCCCTAAAAGAGATATTCCCCTAAATCAGTGGTTACTGCTGTGCATGGATTAGTGTAATACGCTATATAAATAAATAGGCAGATAGTGTTAGGTGTCAGTAAAAAAAAGGCCTGAATTTGAAATCAATACATTGGGCCAAATATTTTTTTTCTTATTGTGGTGCTTGGTGAACGGTAACAATGAGGAAAACATCTAGTAAGGGATGCGGACGTGGTCGTGGTGGTGTTAGTGTACCCTCTTGTGCTGGGAGAGGACGTTGCCATTCTGCCACAGCCACACGTCCTAGTGAACCAACTACCTCAGGTTCCAGTACCCGCCAGAATTTACAGCAATATTTGGTGGGGTCCAATGCCGTTCTAAGGATGGTAAGGCCTGAGCAGGTACAGGCGCTAGTCAATTGGATGGCCGACAGTGGATCCAGCATGTTCACAACATTATCTCCCACCCAGTCTTCTGCAGAAAGCGCACAGGTGGCACCTGAAAACCAAGCCCATCAGTCTGTCACATCACCCCCATGCATATCAGGGAAACCTGTCAGAGCCTCAAGTTATGCAGCAGTCTCTTATGCTGTCTGAAGACTCTGCTGGCAGGGTTTCCCAAGGAAGTCCACCTAGCCCTTCCCCAGTGGTGGAAGACATAGAATGCACTGATGCACAACCACTGATGTTTCCTGATGATGAGGACATGGGAATACCACCTCATCGGAGTCCGCACGTCTCTGATGATGACGAAACACAGGTGCCAACTGCTGCGTCTTTCTGCAGTGTGCAGACCGAACAGAAGGTCAGGGAGGAAGACTGTGTGGAAGACAATGCAGCGGACCATGAGGTCCTAGACCCCACATGGAATGAAGGTCGTGCCACTGACTTTCATAGTTCAGAGGAAGAGGCAGTGGTGAGACCGAGCCAACAGAGTAGCAAAAGAGAGAGCAGGGGGCAAAAGCAGACCAGCCGCCGCCAAGAGAGTTCGCCTGCTACTGGCCACCGCCGCCACCACAAGGGACCGAGCACCCCAAAGGCAGCTTCAAGGAGTTCCCTGGCATGGCACTTCTTTAAACAATGTGCTGACGACAAGACCCGAGTGGTTTGCACGCTGTGCCATCAGATCCTGAAGCGAGGCATTAACGTTCTGAACCTTAGCACAACCTGCATGACCAGGCATCTACATGCAAAGCATGAACTGCAGTGGAGTAAACACCTTAAAAGCAAGGAACTCACTCTGGCTCCCCCTGCTCCCTCTTCTGCTGCTGCCTCGGCCTCTTTCTCCGCCTCGGGAAGAATGTTGGCACCTGCTGCCCACCAAACAGAGGATGTGCCACCGACAACAACACCTGCGTCACCAAGCATCTCCACCATATCACACTGCAGCGTTCAGCTCTCCATCTCACAAACCTTGGAGAGAAAGCGTAAATTCCCACCTAGCCACCCTCGAGCCCTGGGCCTGATTGCCAGCATTTATAAACTACTGGCCTTTGAAATGCTGTCATTCAGGCTGGTGGACACAGACAGCTTCAAACAGCTGATGTCCATGGCTGTCCCACAGTATGTTGTTCCCAGCCGCCACTACTTCTCCAAGACAGCCGTGCCTTCCCTGCACAACCAAGTATCCGATAAAATCAAGTGTGCACTGCGCAACGCCATCTGTGGCAAGGTCCACCTAACCACAGATACGTGGACCAGTAAGCACGGCCAGGGACGCTATATCTCCCTAACTGCACACTGGGTAAATGTAGTGGTGGCTGGGCCACAGGCGGAGAGTTCCTTGGCGCACGTCCTTCCGCCGCCAACGATCGCAGGGCATCATTCTTTGCCTCCTGTAGCCTCTTTGACTTCAATGGGGTTCGGGTTAAAGTTCGGATTCCGAACCCGAACATTTTCGGGAAGTTCGGCCGAACTTCCCGAACCCTAACTTCCAGGTGTTCGCTTCTCTCTAACCAGCAGATAAGGGAGGAGCAATTATCATTATAGAAACTGATCAGTATGATCAAGAGTATAGTAGGCAATTAAGGAATCAATCCACCTATAACATATTAAAATGTGACCCTACTAATGAACATCATAAGCATTTAATTGAACTTTGTAATCTGGGACTGGACAAGGGAATTCTCCTAGAAAGAGACAATAAATATATAGTCTTTTACTGTATCCCCAAGTTACATAAAAATTATAACCATCCACCCTATTGTCTCTGGAAATGCTTCCATTACTTCTAATTAGAGTTGAGCGAACACCTGCAAGTTCGGGTTTGCCGGGTTTGGCAGAACTTCATTAAAAAGTTCGGGTTCGGGTCAATGGGGACCCGAACTTTGGGGCACTAAAATGGCTCTAAAAAAACTAATGGAAAGGGTTAGAGGGCTGAAAAATGAATCAAAATGGGGATAAGAGAAAAAAAGATGAATATTCTAAAAAACAAATATATAGCCCTATAGCGAATATATTTGTTTTTTAGAATATTCTTTTTTATTTTCAATCTCTACGCTTGCTCCACTTCTACATACTCCTACCCGACAAGCATTCCCGTCACCACGGGAATGCCTGGGGGTTAGAATATACTATCGGACTTGAGTTTCAGTGAGATCGTGAAAGCTCAGATCTGATAGTATATTCTTACCCCTTGGTGTTCCCAGGTGTTGCACCTGAGGGGTTAATTGTGCAGATCAGAGCTCTCTGTCAGAGGTCGGGTCAGCAGTGCGCCCCCCCAGTATTATAAATCATTGGTAGGCAGTGCGCATTCCCCCCACCCCCCTCCCCAGTATTATAAATCATTGTTGGGCAGTGTCCCCCCCCCTCCCCTCATCATTGGTGGCAGCGGTAGTTCCGATCGGAGTGCCAGCTGTGTAATGCTGGGGCTCCGATCGGTTACCATGACAGCCAGGACGCTACTGAAGTCCTGGCTGTCATGGTCAGTTAGCAGCATTATACTTACCTGCGGTCTGGCCAGCGGGCGTTCCTTCTTTGGGTAAGTTACTCACAGGTCTGTGCGGTGCATTGCTTATCCTTACAGACCGCACAGACCTGTCAGTAACTTACCAGAAGAACGAGCGCCCAGAGGCCACAGTGCAGAATGTATGCTTTGGGTCGTTGCCATGCTGAAAGATATAGTTCCTCTTGCGTTTTTACACAGAATCAAGAATATTTTAGGGTAGTTCACATGATTTCACAGATTTCTGTTATCATCATAGGAATAACAAGGTGTCTATGTCACTGATATTTAAAAAAAAAACTATAACGGATTAAAGAGTGCATGTAGGTTTAATAGTGAGGTGAAATGGAATCAAGAGACTGGGGATTCACTGATATGGGATATTATTTATAAAAATGTAAAAAAATCTTCCCTTTCTAATGATCAAAAGCTGATCCAATTCAAAATATTACATCGACTGTATTACACTCCCGCTATTTTGTCCAAAATATACAACAATCCAAAATATAGCTGCTGGTAGTGTAAGACAGATTGGGCAGATTTTCTGCACATAATGTGGGCATGCCCACCAGTCTCGAGTTTCTGAAACAGAGTGTATAAAGAGCTCTCTAGTAGATCAGACCTACTTTAGACATTCCCCTGGTGATCTTGGGTACCACTCCACAGTTGGGGGAGAATACGGGAAAAGTTAAACGTTTTTGGCTTAAGGCTCTCCTCCTGGCTAGAGTAATCATTGTGCGGAAATAGGGATCGGAGTCCGAACCTGACTTTGAAGAATGGAAAAATTTGGTTACGAAAGTAAAAAGATTTGAAAAAATCACAGGTCTGAGTACGCGGAAAATAAAAGACTGGGAACAAACCTGGTCAATTTGGCTATAGTCGGGATAGGGCCCTCGGTTAAACAACTGGGCGCCAGGAGAATCCGATGGTTGTTTGAGTAATGGCTACTCTCACCATGACAAATAAGAGGTCAGGGCATATGACTCCTATGTGTTGCCACCGAGACACTGGGACACCAGGGGTGGGAAGAGATCGGGGGCGTGTGTTTACGGAGTGGAGGGATGACATATTGGAGAAAGTTCAGAGGGTCTTTTATCATTTTAAGAGATACAAGTGTATATGATACTATTTGAGAAGATGTGTCACAAAGACACTTGCTTCTTTATTTGGACATTTTGGAATGTATCTCATTTGGAAGAAAAACATTTTGAGGTTGTAAGATTGTACACGTCGTTACCTTCTTTTTTTTCTTTTCTCTTCATTTGTATGACTAGTATACTAAAATGAAATAAAGTACTTTAAAATTTTAAAAAATGATAAAAATTTGATAAAGAGGCTATTGAATTGAAAAAATTATTTATAGAGAAGGATTATTCTGAGAAGGTGGTGGATTCATCCCTTGAAAAGGTGAAATGTATTATTTCAAGTATTATTTCACCTTTTCATGCACAATACAAAACTGTAGAAAATATAATTAGTAAACACTGGCACCATCTTTTTAGAGTTAAAATTATAGGTCCTACATTAACTACCTCCTCTCAAATAATATATACAACAGCTTCAAAAGTAGGATTAAAAATTGCACCAACCATAAAATGAAAGATGATTGGAACAAAACCAAATTGGTTTCCCCTAAAAGGCTTCTAAAGATGTGGCAGATGCAACAATTGCCAGATCATAAATTTCCCTAAAAAAAAAAACATGGAAATACAGTTGTATTCAAAATTATTCAACCCCCAATGCTGTAAAGGGTTTTAGGGAATTTAGTGTACATTTGTAATTGTGTTCAGAATGAAATCTTACAAGGACTTTTTAAAGAACCAAATGCAACTAAAATGAGATCAATTGTTTTTGTAATACAGTATTAAATGTTTTTTTTGTGATTTCTTCATTGACACAATTATTCAACCCCTTAAAGACTACCACTCTCAAGAACAGAGGTTCATTCAAGTGTTTTCGATCAGGTATTGAAAACACCTGTGGATGTCAAGGAGCAGCAATCAAGCATAATAAGCACCAATTAGGCAGATTTAAAAAGACTGTGATACTCAGCTCCTTCTAGACATTTACTGGTGTGCTTACAAGCATGGTGAAGTCAAGAGAATGGTTCAGGAAGACAAGAGAAGAGGTGATTTCTCTTCACAGGAAGGGCAATGGCTATAAGAAGATTGCAAAGATGTTAAACATACCAAGAGACATCATAGGAAGCATCATTCGCAAATTCAAGGCAAAGGGCACTGTTGAAACGCTACCTGGTCGTGGCAGAAAGAAGATGCTGACTTCGACTGCTGTGCGCTACCTGGAGCGCAACGTGGAGAAAAGTCCCCGTGTGACTGCTGAGGAACTGAAAAAAGATTTGTCAGATGCGGGTACTGAAGTTTCAGCTCAGACAATAAGGCGCACACTGCGTAATTAGGCCTCCATGCCAGAACTCCCAGGCGCACCCCCTTGCTGTCTCCAAAGAATAAGAAGAGTCGACTGCAGTATGCCAAAAGTCATGTGGACAAACCACAAAAGTTTTGGGATAGTGTTCTGTGGACTGATGAAACAAAATTAGAACTGTTTGGGCCCATGGATCAACGCTATGTTTGGAGGAGGAAGAATAAGGCCTATGAAGAAAAGAACACCTTGCCTACTGTGAAGCATGGCGGGGGGTCAATCATACTTTGGGGCTGTTTTGCTTTTACAGGTACAAGGAAGCTTCAGCGTGTGCAAGGTACCATGAATTCTCTTCAGTACCAGGAGATATTGGATGAAAATGTGATGCAGTCCGTCACAAACCTGAGGCTTGGGAGACGTTGGACCTTTCAACAGGACAATGATCCCAAGCATACCTCCAAGTCCACTAGAGCATGGTTGCAGATTAAAGGTTGGAGCATTTTGAAGTGGCCATCGCAGTCACCAGACTTAAATCCGATTGAGAACCTCTGGTGGGACTTAAAGAAAGCAGTTGCAGCGCACAATCCTAAGAATGTGACTGAACTGGAGGCTTTTGCCCATGAAGAATGGGCAAAGATACCCGTAGATCGCTGCAAGATACTTGTGTCAAGCTATGCTTCACGTTTAAAAGCTGTTATAACTGGAAAAGGATGTTGTACTAAGTACTAAGATTGAATGTCACTTGGGGGTTGAATAAAACTGATAATGATGTGAGCACAGAAAAGACATTTGTGGTTATTTAATTATAAATGTTATGTTATATTTGTCTGACTTACAAGTGCCTTTTTGATTTAATTGTAAACAAGATGACTGAAATGATCAAAATCAATGTCAAACTGGCCAAAACACTCAATTTCAGTGGGGGTTGAATAATTTTGAACACAACTGTATGTTCAACACATAATACTTACCACTTTGAGATTAACCCCTTTAGGACACATGACGTACCGCTACGGCATGTTTCCCGAGTCCTTAAGGACACATGACGTACCGGTACGTCATGAGTTGTTCCGATCACTGCTGCTCAGCTGGCAGTGATCGGAACAAGGTACCTGCTGAAATCATTCAGCAGGTACCTTGTTACAATGCCCAGGGGGGTCCTGTGACCCCCCCATATGGGCGATCGCTGCAAACCGCAGGTCAATTCAGACCTGCGGTTTGCAGCGCTTTGTGCGATCTCTGATCCCCGCGGTCTGTGACCGCAGGGATCAGAGAGTTTATTGCCCCTGAGTATTCATTTTTAACCCCCCCTGCAGCCCCCAATCATATTATGCGGGCGGTTGGTTGCGGGCGGCGGGACACTCTGATAGAAACGGCTGGCATCTATGCTTGATCAGATGCCAGCCGTTTAACCCCTTCCGTACCGCGGTCCGTACGGACCGCGGTATGGAAGGGTTAACAGGGAGGGAGCTCCCTCCCTCTCCCATCGGGGGGCTGCTGTGCCTTTGCAGCCCCCAACAGTATGGGATCACAGAGGAGGGAGCTCCACTCCTCCCCATCACCCCTGCTCAGTTATGGCAGCGGGTGATGGTTGCCATGGAGACAGGACGCTTTCAGAAGCGTCCTGCTCTCCATGGTGCTGAAAGTCTGAATAGACCTGCTAAAGGTCTATTAAGACTTTCTAAAGTACAAAATACAGTACAGTGCACTATATTGTGTACTGTACTGTATTATACAGACACCAGATCCACTGGATCTTTCAGAACCAAGTGGGTCTGGGTAAAAAAATGTAAAAAGTGAAAAAAGTAAAAATGAAAAAACACATATCACTGAATAAAAATTAAAAAAATAAAATACACTACACATATTAGGTATCGCCACGTCCGTAAAAACCTGCTCTATAAAAATATCACATGACTGAACTCCTCAGGTGAACGCCATAAAAAAAAAAAAAAATGGTGTAAATAAGCCATTTTTTGGCACCTTACATCACTAAAAGTGTAATACAAAGCGATCAAAAAGGCGTTTGCCTCCCAAAATAGTACCAATCAAACCGCCATCTCATCCCACAAAAAACGAGCCCCTACCTAAAACAATTGGCCAAAAAATAAAAAAACTATGCCTCTCAGACTAAAACATGATTTTTTTTGTTTCAAAAATGCTTTTTAGTGTTAAATGTAAAAGAAAAATTAAAAAGTAGACATATTGGGTATCTCCACGTCCGTAAGAATCTGCTCTATAAAAATATCACATTACCTAACCCCTCAAGTAAACACTGTAAAAAAAAATTAATAAAAACGTTGTCAAAAAGCCATTTTTTTGCCACCTTACATCACAAAAAGTGTAATAGCAAGCGATCAAAAAGTCATATGACCCCCCAAATAGTGCCAATCTAACCGTCACCTCATCCCGCAAAAATGATACCCAACCTGAGACAATTGCCTAAAAACTGAAAAATATATGGCTCTCAGACTATGGAGATACTAAAACATGTTTTTTTTTCATTCAAAAAGGATATTATTGTGTAAAACCAAAATAAATAAAAAAGGTATACATATTATGTATTGCCGCGTCCGTAAGGACCTGCTCTATAAAAATATAACATGACCTAACCCCTCAGATGAACGCCGTAAACATAAAAAATAAAAACGTTGTCAAACAAGCCATTTTTTTTGTCACCTTACATCACAAAAAGTGTAATAGTAAGCGATCAAAAAGTCATATGCACCCCAAGATAGTAACATTCGAACCGCCATCTCATCCCGCAAAAAATGAGCCCCTACATAGGACAGTCACCCAAAAAAAAAAATATATGGCTCTCAAACTATGGAGACACTAAAACATGATTTTTTTTTGTTTTAAAAAAATGATATTATTGTGTAAAACTTATATAAATAAATAAAAAGTATATATATTATGTATCGCCGCGTCCGTCACAACCTGATCTATAAAAATAATACATGACCTAACCCCTCAGCTGAACACAGCAAAAAATAAAAATAAAATACGGTGTCAAAAGACATTTTTGTCACCTTACATCACAAAAAGTGTAATAGCAAGCGACCAAAATGTCATATGCACCCCAAGATAGTGCCAATCAAACCGCCATCTCATCCCGCAAAAAATGAGCCCCTATATAAGACAGTCGCCCAAAAAAATAAAATAAAACTATGGCTTTCAGAATGTGGAGACACTAAAAAAAAATTATTTTCAAAAAGGCTTTATTATGTAAAACTGAAACAAAAAACCCCCAAAAGTAGTCATATTTGGTATTGTCGCGTCCGTAACAACCTGCTCTATAGAAATAGCACACAATCTAACCTGTCAGTTCAACTATGTAAATAACAAAAAATAAAAACAGTCCCAAAACAGCTATTTTTTTGCAAATTTTCCATTTTAATCCATTTTTCCAGTAACAAAGCAAGGGTTAACAGCCAAACAAAACTCAATATTTATTGCCCTGATTCTCCTGTTTGCACAAACACCCCATATGTGGTCGTAAACTACTGTATGGCCAAATGGCAGGGCACAGAAGGAAGAGAACGCCATATGGTTTTTGGAAGGCAGATTTTGCTGGACTGGTTTTTTGACACTATGTCCCATTTGAAGCCCCCCTGATGCACCCCTACAGTAGAAACTCCAAAAAAGTGACCCCATTTTGGAAACTACGGGATAAGGTGTCAGTTTTGCTGGTACTATTCTAGGGTAAACATGATTTTTGTTTGCTCTATATTACACTTTTTTTGAGACAAGGTAACAAAAAATAGAAATTCGGAAATTTCATCTCCATTTGCCAATAACTCTTGTGGAACATTTAAAGGGTTAACAAAGTTTGTAAAACTGGTTTTGAATACCTTGAGGGGTGTAGTTTCTTAGATGGAGTCACTTTTATGGAGTTTCTACTCTAGGGGTGCATCGGGGCGCTTCAAATGGGACATGGTGTCAAAAATCCAGTCCAGCAAAATCTGCCTTCCAAAAACCATATGGCGCTCCTTTCCTTCTGCTCCCTGCAGTTTGGCCATACAGCAGTTTACGACCACATATAGGGTGTTTCTGAAAACTACAGAATCGGGGCAATAAAAATTGAGTTTTGTTTGGCTGTTAACCCTTGCTTTGTTACTGGAAAAAATGGATTCAAACGGAAAATTTTTCAAAAAATCGAAATTCTGAAATTTTATCTCCATTTGCCATTAACTCTTGTGGAAAACCTAAAGGGTTAATGACGTTTGTAAAATCAGTTGGCGTTCGCCGCGTCGGGCGAACATATGCGATGTTCAGTCCGCCCCCTATACATCATCATTGAGCAAACTCACTGTGTACCTCACAGTCATCAGACTTATTCCAGCCAAACAGCAGCATACCCTCCCTCCCAGACCCTCCCATCTCCTGAACAGCATCCATTTTAGATTCATTCGGAAGCTGCAGTCTTAGTGAGAGGAGGGAGAGTGTAGCTGCTGCTGATTTAATTGGGAAATCGATAGCTAGGCTAGTGTATTCAGTGTCCACTCCAGTCCTGAAAGACTCATCTGATCTCTGCTGTAAGTACAGCATCCTGACAGCACCCAAAAAAGCCCTTTTTAGGGCTGCTACATTACATAGTAACATAGTAACATAGTATATAAGGCCGAAAAAAGACATTTGTCCATCCAGTTCGACCTGTTTCCTGCAAGTTGATCCAGAGGAAGGCAAAAAACCCCTGTGAGGTAGAGCCAATTTTCCCCACTTAAGGGGAAAAAATTCCTTCCCGACTCCAATCAGGCAGTCAGAATAACTCCCTGGATCAACGACCCATCTTTAGTAGCTATAGCCTGAAATATTATTACGCTCCAGAAATACATCCAGGCCCCTCTTGAATTCCTTTATTGTACTCACCATCACCACCTCCTCAGGCAGAGAGTTCCATAGTCTTACTGCTCTTACCGTGAAGAACCCTTTTCTATGTTTGTGTACAAACCTTCTTTCCTCCAGACGCAGAGGATGTCCCCTCGTCACAGTCACAGTCCTGGGGATAAATAGATGATGGGAGAGATCTTTGTACTGACCCCTGATATATTTATACATAGTTATTAGATCTCCCCTCAGTCGTCTTTTTTCTAGAGTGAATAACCCTAATTTTGATACCCTTTCGAGGTACTGTAGTTGCCCCATTCCAGTTATTACTTTAGTTGCCCTCCTCTGAACCCTCTCTAGCTCTGCTATGTCTGCCTTGTTCACGGGAGCCCAGAACTGTACACAGTACTCCATGTGTGGTCTGACTAGTGATTTATAAAGTGGTAAGACTATATTTTCATCACGGGCATCTATGCCCTTTTGATGCAACCCATTATTTTATTGGCCTTAGCAGCAGCTGCCTGACACTGGTTTTTACAGCTTAGTTTGTTATTTATTAAAATTCCTAGATCCTTTTCCATGTCAGTGTTACTGAGTGTTTTACCATTTAGTATGTACGGGTGACTTGCATTATTCCTTCCCATGTGCATAACTTTACATTTGTCAGTGTTAAACCTCATCTGCCATTTCTCTGCCCAAGCCCCCAATCTATCCAGATCCCTCTGTAGCAGAAAACTGTCCTCTTTAGTGTTAATTACTTTACACAGTTTAGTGTCATCTGCAAAAATTGATATATTACTGTGCAAGCCTTCTACAAGATCATTAATAAATATATTGAAGAGAATAGGGCCCAATACTGAACCCTGAGGTACCCCACTAGTGACCGTGACCCAATCTGAGTGTGTACCGTTAATAACCACCCTCTGTTTTCTGTCACTCAGCCAGTTACTCACCCACATACAGACATTTTCTCCCAGTCCGAGCATCCTCATTTTATATACTAACCTTTTATGTGGTACAGCGTCAAATGCTTTGGAGAAGTCCAGATATACGACATCCATTGATACGCCGCTGTCAAGTCTAGAACTTACCTCCTCATAGAAACTGATTAAATTAGTTTGACATGACCGATCCCTCATGAAGCCATGCTGATATGGTGTAATTTGCTTATTTTCATTGAGATACTCCAATATAGCATCTCTTACAAAACCTTCAAACAGTTTACCCACAACAGATGTTAAACTTACCGGCCTATAATTTCCAGGCTCTGTTTTTGGACCCTTTTTGAATATTGGCACCACATTTGCTATACGCCAGTCTGGTGGAACATTCCCTGTCAGTATGGAGTCCGTGAATATCAAAAATAAGGGTCTGGCTATGACATCACTTAATTCCCTTAGGATACGGGGTGTATGCCATCCGGTCCTGGCGATTTGTCTATTTTAATCTTTTAAGTCGCTGCTGTACTTCTTCCTGGGTCAGACAGGGCACTTTTAAAGGGAATTTACTTTTACATTTTGCATTTCATCTGACAGTTTATTTTCCTCAGTGAAAACAGTGGTGAAGAAAATATTTAATAGCTTGGCTTTATCCTCATCGCTTTCTGCAACTCCCCCTCATTGCTATGTAGAGGGCCGACTCCTTCAGGTTTATATTTTTACCATTTATATAATTGAAAAACATTTTAGGGTTAGTTTTGCTCTCTTTGGCAATTAATCTCTCGGTCTCTAGTTTGGCAGTTTTTATTAGTTTTTACATATTCTATTTTTTTCCTTATAGTTTATCAGTGCTTCCTGGCTCCCCTCCTGTTTTAGTGATTTATATGCTTTCTTTTTGTCATTTATTGCTTTTTTACGGTTCTATTTATCCACATTGGTTTCTTCTTATTTCTTAGCCTTTTATTTCTATAAGGTATGCATCGATCACAATTTGATGTTACAATGCTTTTAAAAATCTCCCATTTTGTGGTTGCATTTTTATTTTTGAGGACTATGTCCCAGTTAATTGGGCCTATGGCCTCTCTTAGTTGGCTAAATTTTGCTTTTTTGAAGTCCGGTATTCTTGTTCCTCCCTGTAGAAACTCTCGTTTGAAGGATAATTGGAAGGTTATTACTTTATGGTCACTATTTCCCAGGTGTCCCCCGACCTGCACGTCTGTTGTTCTATCAGGTCTATTGGTTAATACTAAGTCCAGTATGGCCGTCCCTCTAGTTGGGTCCTGAACCATTTGGGAAAGGTAATTGTCTTTGGCTATTGCCAAGAACCTGTTTCCTTTATGGGATGTACAGGTTTCAGTTTCCCAGTCTATATCTGGGTAGTTGAAGTCCCCCATAATAACCACCTCATTATGATCTGCCGCCTTGTTTATCTCGTTTAGTAATAGATTTTCTGCGGACTCTGGTATATTAGGTGGTTTATAGTAAACTCCTATTAGTAATTTATTATTGTTTTTGGCTCCATTTATCTCCACCCACAATGACTCCACATTTTCGTGTCCCTCACAGATGTCTTCCCGGAGTGTGGGCTTTAGACAGGACTTTATGTAAAGGCAGACCCCTCCCCCTCTCCGGTTTTGACGATCCTTTCTGAACAGATTGTAACCTTGTACATTAACAGCCCAGTCATAGCTATCATCCAGCCATGTCTCAGTTATTCCCACTATGTCATAGTCCTCCTCACACATCACTAATTCCAGTTCCCCAGTTTTATTAGTCAGGCTTCTGGCATTAGTATACATACATTTGAGAGGTTTATGCATATTTTTGCCCTACACCTTTCCTTCTGAACTTTTCTAGTCCCTCCTTCCATTTCTCCCCCAGTCCCACTACCTTGCCGCCGGTCTCTATCTGCACTATCTTCCCCTCCTATAATGTAATTTCTCTCCCCCAGTCCCTAGTTTAAACACTCCTCCAACCTTCTAGCCATCTTTCTCCCCAACACGGCTGCCCCTTCCCCATTGAGGTGCAGCCCGTCCCTACTGATAGAGCCTGTAGCCGATAGCAAAGTCGGCCCAGTTCTCCATGAACCCAAAACCCTGCTTCCTACACCAGTTCTTGAGCCACTTGTTAACCTCTCTAATCTCCGCTGCCTCTCTTGTGTGGCCCGTGGTACAGGCAGTATTTCGGAAAATACTACCTTTGAGGTCCTTGCCTAAGCTTTTGACCTAAATCCCTGAAATCATTCTTAAGGACGCTCCACCTTCCTCTAACTTTGTCATTGGTTCCGATATGGACCATGACCGCTGGATCTTCTCCAGCCCCTCCCAGTAATCTGTCAACCCGATCTGCGATGTGTCGAACTCTAGCGCCAGGAAGACAGCACACTGTTCGGCGATCACGATCTTTGTGACAGATCGCCCTATCTGTTCCCCTAATAATTGAGTCTCCCACTACCAGCACCTGTCTGGCCTGCCCTGCTCTCCTGGTCCCCTGCTTACTGGAGCTGACATTCCCCTGACCGGCAGAGGAAGTGTCTGGCTGCAGCGGTGCTGTCCCTGAGCTGCCATCCCCCTCATCTGCCAAGCGTGCAAACTTGTTGGGGTGTGTCAGATCAGGGCTAGCCTCCTGGCACTCTTCCCTCTACCCCGCTTTCTTACTGTCACCCAGCTAGCTACCTCACTCTCCTCAGCCTCCTCGCTACCACCCTCCCCACATCTACCCCAAAGACTGCTTGCTCGGTGAGCAGCAAACTCTTTGCAAATTGTCAGTGGCTCTCAGTGTTGCAATATGCCCGTTTAGAGACTCGATGTGCGATTCCAAACGGGTAATTTGCTCACATTTTGAACAAAGATATGCACCCTCAAACGGCTGTTCCAGGACTGCATACATCATGCAAGATGTGCACTGGACGGCATTGTCAATTGTGCAAGACATACTAATGGGGATTACACCACAAAAAAAAAAAAAAAAATACAATATAATCTAGTTACAAGAACTGGCGAATTTCAGTCCCCCAATGAAGTCCCTGAATCTGAAGTCACACTTACACAACCACACACTTAATCAACCACGCGTCGCGACCAACCTCGCGTTATAAATATATCTACTTATATAAGTATGCTGTAAATGAAACTCAAATACACCAGCCTGTTTTTTTCCCTCTGGATTCAAAGGCTGAGTTCTCCTTACTGCTGACTTCTTAAAGGCTCCTAATTAGGCAGCCACACCCTAATTACTCACCTGTGCAACCCCTGGTAAAGGAAAAAAAAAGTGTTAAAACAGCAATGAAGCTTGCAAAGCAGAAAGTCCCAGTGTACAATAGAGTCAAATGCAGCCACTCAATGTCCACAAATAATGTATCTGGCAGTTACTCCCTCACTTAATCTTAAGTCACACTTACACAACCACACACTTAATCAACCACGCGTCGCGACCAACCTCGCGTTATAAATATATCTACTTATATAAGTATGCTGTAAATGAAACTCAAATACACCAGCCTGTTTTTTTCCCTCTGGATTAGTCTGCTTTTTTTTTTTTTCCTCCATATATTATGTTGCAGTTGCCTGGCCTGCCCGGGTGTGAGGAGCTGCAGGCCCACAGACTGTAGTGTGCCCACTGCCAGTGCCCACCACTCATACCGTGTGGCACAGGACTTTGCATCAAAAAAAGGCATTTAATATTTACACTTTAGTGTAATTTAAGTTGCTTGCCTGCTAGTGTGTGTCAGGCCGACTTCCACTGATTGTAGTGTGCACACTGCCAGTGCCCACCACTCATCCCGTGTGGCACAGGACTTTGCATAAAAAAAAGGCATTTAATTTTTATACTTTAGTGTCATTTCAGTTGCTTGCCTGCTAGTGTGTGTCAGGCAGACTTCCACTGACTGTAGTGTGCCCGCTGCCAGATCCCACCACTCATCCCGTGTGACACAGGACTTTGCATTAAAAAAAAGGCATTTAATTTTTACACTTTAGTGTAATTTCGGTTGCTTTCCTGCTAGTGTGTGTCAGGCCGACTTCCACTGACTGTAGTGTGCACACTGCCAGTGCCCACCACTCAAACGGTGTGGCACAGGACTTTGCATCAAAAAAAGTCGTTTAATTTTTACACTTTAGTGTAATTTCAGTTGCTTGCCTGCTGCCAGTGTGTGTCAGGCCGACTTCCACTGACTGTGGTGTGCCCACTGCCAGTGCCAACCACTCATGTCAGGTGGCACATTAGCTTGCCGATAAATAAGGCATTTAATTTTTACACTTTAGTGTAATTTCAGTTGCTTGCCTGCTGCCAGTGTGTGTCAGGCCGACTTCCACTGACTGTAGTGTGCCCACTGCCAGTGCCCACCAATTATACCGGGTGGCACAGTAGCTTGCTGATAAATAAGGCATTTAATTTTTAGACTTTAGTGTAATTTCAGTTGCTTGCCTGCTGCCAGTGTGTGTCAGGCCGACTTCCACTGACTGTAGTGTGCCCACTGCCAGTGCCCACCAATTGTACCGGGTGGCACAGTAGCTTGCCGATAAATAAGGCATTTAATTTTTACACTTTAGTGTAATTTCAGTTGCTTGCCTGCTGCCAGTGTGTGTTAGGCCGACTTCCACAGCCTGTAGTGTGCCCACTGCCAGTGTCCACCACTCATACCGTGTGGCACAGTATCTAGCCCGCGTAGTACCACTTAGCTAAAAAAAAATGACAGGCAGAGGCAGGCCACCCCGCAGGGGCCGTCGTGGTCGTGGTGCTGTGATTTCCACTGGTCCTGGAATAATGCCTAGTGTTCAGAGGCCACGTTCCCTGAACCCGAAAAATTCTGAGTACATAGTTGACTGGCTTAGACAGGACACCCAATCTTCAACAGCTTCCGCTAAGAACCTTGACGCACCATCCTCCTCCAGCTCAGCTTTGGTCACCTGCTCTGAAGTTACCACCCGCCGCCACCACCACCACTACCACCACAGCCACCACAGCCGCTTCACTTGATCCGTCAGATGAGTTATTTACACATCATTTGGATGCAACTATTGATGTGCAACCATTATTGCCAGATGATGTAGATTACAGGGATATGTCTCAGTCATGCAGGATTACACACATGGACCTACAGTGTGATGATGATGATGATGATGATGTACCCACTGCTGCTTCCTTTGCTGAGGTGTCAGATACAAGTGAAGCAGTTGATCATGACGATGTGTCCACGGATGCCACGTGGGTGCTTGCTCAAAGAGAAGAAGAGGGGGAAAGTTCAGAAGGAGAGACAGAGAGAAGGAGGAGATGAGTTGGAAGCAGGGGGAGGTCGTCGCAAGGAGTTAGTGACACAGTCAGACAGCATGTATTGGCACCCGGGTCGGCCAGACAGCACGCCAGTCAACGCATGCTGTTGCCGCCACCAGAATGCCGTCATTGCAAAGCTCAGCAGTGTGGCATTTTTTTTGTGTGTCTGCCTCTGATAACAGCAATGTAATTTGCAACCTGTGCATCCACCTCGGTACAATTGCTTTCGTGAAGGCACATGATCTCACATCACAAACGCCTATGGGATCAACACATGAGTACAAGCAGCACACAAACTCAAAGCCACCATGCTCCTCCTGGTCCAGCATCTTCAGCCACGTCAACCACTGCTGTCCACCCTGCCCCCTCTCAACCAACCGCCACTCCACCTATCACCTTCAGCAGTTCCTGCTCATCTGCCCACAGTCAGGTGTCTGTTAAGGAAATGTTTGAGCGTAAGAAGCCAATGTCACAGAGTCACCCACTTGCCCGGCTTCTGACAGCTGGCTTGACGGAACTCTTAGCCCGCCAGCTTTTACCATACAAGCTGGTGGAGTCTGAGGCCTTCAAAAAATTTGTTCCTATTAGGACACCACAGTGGAAGGTACCCGGACAAAAATTTTTTTCAAAAAAGGCAATCCCAAACCTCTACTATGTTATTGAAAAGGAAGTCATGGCATCTCTGGCATACAGTGTTGGGGCAAGGGTCCATCTGACCACTGATACCTGGTCTGCAAAGCACGGTCAGGGCAGGTATATCACGTACACTGCGCATTGGGTCAACCTGCTGACGGCTGACAAGCATGGAATGCGTGGCTCCGCAGCGGAGTTGGTGACACCGCCACGACTTGCAGGCAGGCCTACTGCCACCTCCTCTACTCCTACTCCATCTTCTTCGATATCCTCCTCGGCTGAGTCCTCTTTTGCTGCGGGGTCTGGCTGCACATAAACTAAATCCCCCCAGCTCCCCAGGGGCTATTCCACATCCCGGATACGACAGTGTCACGCTGTCTTGGGGTTGACTTGCCTGAAAGCAGAGAGCCACACAGGACCAGCACTCCTGTCCACCCTGAACGCACAGGTGGATCAGTGGCTGACCCCGCACCAACTGGAGATCGGCAAAGTGGTGTGTGACAATGAAACAAATTTGTTGTCGGCATTGAATTTGGGCAAGTTGTCACATGTGCCGTGCATGGCACATGTGTTGAATCTCATCGTACAACGTTTTGTGTCTAAGTACCCAGGCTTACAGGACATCCTCAAGCAGGCCAGGAAGGTGTTTGGCCATTTCAGGCGTTCCTACACGGCCATGGTGCACTTTTCCGATATTCAGTGGCGAAACAACATGCCAGTGAGGCGCTTGATTTGCGACAGCCCGACACGTTCGAATTCAACACTCCTAATGTTCGACCGCCTGCTCCAACAAGAAAAAGCCGTCAACGAGTATTTGTATGACCGGGGTGCTAGGACAGCCTCTGCGGAGCTGGGAATTTTTTTGCCACGTTACTGGACGCTCATGCGCAATGCCTGTAGGCTCATACGTCCTTTTGAGGAGGTGACAAACCTAGTCAGTCGCACCGAAGGCACCATAAGCGAAGAACAGACCGTCAATGACATCAGTGAGGACGAAGGAACGGGAAATGAGTAGCTCTGCATCCAACCTTGTGCAAATGGGGTCTTTCATGCTGTCATGTCGTTTGAGGGACCCTCGTATAAAAAGGATGAAGGAGAACGACCTGTACTGGGTGGCCACGCTACTAGACCCCCGGTATAAGCAGAAAGTGGCAGAAATGTTACCAAATTACTGAAAGTCGAAAAGGATGCAGCAGTTCAAAACGAAACTAAAAAATATGCTTTACACCGCTTATAAGGGAGATGTCACAGCACAACGGGAATCTAACAGGGGAAGAGGTGAATGTAATCCTCCTCCTACCACGGCGGCAGGGACTGGACGATTTACAGATGTGTTGTTGATAGAGGACATGTGGAGCTTTTTCAGTCCTACACATCGCCACAGCCCTTCGAGATTCAGCCTTAGGCTTATTGCACACGACTGTATGGTTTTGCGGTCCGTTTTTTACGGATCCGTTGTTCCGTTTTTGTTATCCGTTGTGTTTCTGTTGTGTTTCTGTTTCCGTTCCGTTTTTCCGTATGGCATATACAGTATACAGTAATTACATAGAAAAAATTGGGCTGGGCTTAAAATTTTCATTAGATGGTTCCGCAAAAACGGAACGGATACGGAAGACATACTGATGCATTTCCGTATGCGTTCCGTTTTCTTTTGCGGACCTATTGACTTGAATGGAGCCACGGACCATGATTTGCGGGCAATATTAGGACATATTCTATCTTTGCACGGAACGGAAAAACGGAAATACGGAAATGGAATGCATACGGAAACACTTCCGTTTTTTTTGCGGACCCATTGAAATGAATGGGTCCGTATACGGACCGTATACGGAACTCATGAAAACGGCCCGTACACCCGCAAAAAAAAGGTTCATGTGCAAGAGGCCTTAGAGAACGACTCGACCGACAGGGGTTTAAGCCGCAATGATTTAGTCACCTTTCTGCCTGGAAAACATAAATTTTTCCGGCTGCTGCTACAACAGCGGCTGCAACAATGCCATTATTTTTCAGGCATGTGTACATGCCTAATTTTTCTGTCCTATGGTGCATCACTGTGGCTGCAAAAACAACAAAAAAAAAAAAGGCACCTACAAGTGTCAATTCCCCTTCGTGATCGTTACCTTGTTGTGGTGAAGGGTCTTGTGTATCACAATGAAGCAATCATCACCTCTATGAGTGTGTTGGCAATGTTGCCAGACCCCAGATGATAAGGCCATTGCTTCATTATGGTCAGATCAAAAGCGATCGGACGGCTGGATAATATTTCATAGAAAAAACATTAATTTACCTTTTTTTTTTTTTTTTTAAGTTGTATGGGTTTTTAATACATAAAATAAAAAATCATAATAACGTCTCTTAATAGTTTATTAGAAATAATACAGACAATTAAAAAAATCCCCATCAATTCCAATACAAAGCAAGTACAGAGCTCAGAACTAAAATTATTTAATGATGTCGTAATGGTTCGTTAATTCGACAATGGTTAATCAATTCGACAGACGTCCCCGGATAGGGTACGTAACAGGGATTAAACTGATAGGAATAGTACTAGTTAAGACACTACTCATATAGTGTGTCACAGCACATTGCTCTGTGCACACGCAGTGCCCCAATTTGGGAGTAAGACTACCGACTAGGCTGCTTTTTCCATCTCCCGGTTCCGAAAATCAATTCAGTTTGGTGTATGAGAGTTTGGTCTGTCATTGTGAAGGCAGTCGAAGGTACCCGGCCTAAATTTTTTTTCACAAAAGGCAATCCCTGATATGGGACGTAACAGGGATTAAACTTATAGGAATAGTACTAGTTAAGACACCACTCATACAGGGGCGGACTGACCATTAGGGCACTCAGGCATGGACCGAGGGCCCATGGCCAGTAGGGGGCCCGTCCCCAGGGCAGACGCGGCGGCAGTGGACATCAGGAGATGAGCGCTTCCATTGCGCTCATCTCGGTGCAGCGGCAGAGTAGGGAGAGGCGTGTCCTCTCCCTGTTCCTCTGATAGGCTGCCAGCACTAGGCCGGCAGCCTATCAGAGGCCAGTGCAGGCGGCGCGATGACGTCATCGCGCCGCCGGAGCAGTACAGCTTGAGACACAGACCGGAAGAGGCCTGCATCGCATCGCTGGAGGTAAGTATGTGTTCTTTTTTTTTTTTTTTGGGGGGGGGGCTACTTGCACTTAAGAGGGACTAATGGCACTTAAGGGTGCTGCTACTGGCACATAAGGTGGACAGCTACTGGCACATAAGGGGGACGGCTACTGGCACATAAGGTGGGACAGCTACTGGCACAGAAGGGGGGGCTACTGGCACAAAAGGGGGCTACTGGCACATAAGGGGGTTACTGGCACATAAGGGGCTACTGACACATAAAGGGACGGCTACTAGCACATGAGGGGGGACTAATAACACATGAGGGGGCCTAATGGCACATAAGGGGGACTACTGGCACATAAGGGGGCCACTGGCACATTAGGGGGCACTACTGGCACTTAAGGGGGCTGCTACTGGCACATAAGGGAGACAGCTACTGGCACATAAGGGGGACGGCTACTGGCACATAAGGGGGCTAATGGCACATAAGAGGGGCTACTGGCACATGAGGGGGACTAATGGCACATGAGGGGGGACTAATGGCACATGAGGGGGACTAATGGCACATGAGGGGGGACTAATGGCACATGAGGGGGGCCTAATGGCACATGAGGGGGGCCTAATTGCACATGAGGGTTGACTTCTGGCACATGAGGGGGGCTACTGGCACATAAGGGGGGACTACTGGCACATAAGAGGGACAGCTACTGGCACATAAGGGGGGGACAGGCTACTGGCACATAAGGGGGACAAATGGCACATAAGGGGGGACGAATGGCACATAAGGGGGGATGAATGGCACATAAGGGGGGATGAATGGCACATAAGGGGGGAGGCTACTGGCACATTAAGGGGGACTAATGGCACATAAGGGGGTCTACTGGCACATAAGTGGACTACTGGCACATAATAGGGACTACTGTCACGTAAGGGGAGCTACTGGCACATAAGGGGGGGGGCGGCTAGTGGCACAAAAGCGGGGACTACTGGCACATAAGGGGGACTATTGGCACATAAGGGGGGAGGCTACTGGCACATAAGGAGGGACGGCTACTGGCACATAAGGAGGGACGGCTACTGGCACATAAGGGGGGACGGCTACTGGCACATAAGGGGGGGCGGCTACTGGCACATAAGGAGGGATGGCTACTGGCACATATGGGGGGGGGCTACTGGCACATAAGGGGACGGCTACTGGCACATAAGGAGGGACGGCTAATGGCACATATGTGGGGGCCACTGACACATAAGGGGGGACGGCTACTGGCACATAAGGGGGGACTACTGGCACATATGGGGGGGCTACTGGCACAATAAGGGGGGGCTACTGGCACATGGAGGGAAGCACAAGAGAGGCACTTATTACTGACACATGTGGTGGCATGAAGAGGCACATGATACTGGCACATTATTATGGAGCACTATGGGGGCATCTACTGAGGCCACAAAGAATGGGTATTTTATATGGGGGCTCTGTGTGGTACTAGTATTACCAGGGGTATTATCTGTTTCTGCAGTGTAGTATTGGGGAGCACAGCGGCACAGTATTGGGGGTAGTAGGATGATTTGTCCAGAAGATGGGAGGATGATGGAAAAATAGTAAACTAAGATTTTTTTCTTTGTTAAACTGCAGAGATGGAAAATGGCGACAACATGGCGGTCTGGTCTGAAGGTCTGAAAGGAGAAGACGAGGACAGAAAACATCTACATCAAAGAAGACATCACTGGACGTAATAGGTAAGTGCCCTGTATTTCTGTAGTGATGGGATCAGAGGCATAACGATTAACGATGGCGGTGTGACCAGGTAGTGGAGGCTGGATATAGTTGTGGCTGGAGGTATAACATGGGCGTGGCTGGAGGTAGGGCATGGATGGGGCCTGGAAGGGGGCCCTTGATTTATTTTGCCCGGGGGCCCTGAGGTTTCTCAGTCCGCCCCTGCACTCATATTGGGTGTGACAGTAAACTGCACAGCGCAGACGCAGTGACCATGGATTAAAACAAAGGGGAGGGAGCCAGCGTTTTTTTAACCTTCTCCCCGTTCGAAAAATCAATTCAATAAATCGACCCCAGATTAAGGACGTTAGACGGATTAAACTGATGAGAATAGTACTACAGAAAATACCACTCATATCGGGTGTGAGAGTAAATTGCACGGAGCAGACGCAGTGACCGTGGATTAAAACAAAGGGGAGGGGGCCAGCTTTTTTTTATCCATCTCCCCATTCGAAAAATCAATTCAATAAATGGACCCCAGATTGGGGACGTAACAGGGATTAAACTGATGAGAAGAAAACTACAGAAAATAACACTCATATCGGGTGTGAGAGTAAATTGCACGGCGCAGACGCAGTGACCGTGGATTAAAACAAAGGGGAGAGAGCCAGCGTTTTTTTAACCATCTCCCCGTTCGAAAAATCAATTCAATAAATGGACCCCAGATTGGGGACGTAACAGGGATTAAACTGATGAGAAGAGAACTACAGAAAATAACACTCATATCGGGTGTGAGAGTAAATTGCACGGCGCAGACGCAGTGACCGTGGATTAAAACAAAGGGGAGGGGGCCAGCGTTTTTTTTAACCATCTCCCCATTCGAAAAATCTATTTAATTTACCTTTCGGGGACCCTTGGTGTTGTACGTGGCTGGGTGGAGGAAGAAACCTTTAATGACATCACAGGGACAGGGCTAGCTTGTTATACAACCTTGTGCAAATGGACTGTTTGTGGTTGTTTGCGGTGCATTAAAAGGGGAGTTTGGTCTGTCAATGTCTGTGAAGCTGGCGTAACTCTTACACTACCTGATTGATACAACATCATTCCTGATCGTATACACACACTGGATATTTTAAAGCATGTTATTCTAAACAATTTAGGAATGTTAGTTGATTTATGCCCTTTATGGATTAAAACCTGACTCTGCGTCCACTACGTAATTTTCCATGGGAGTTTTGCCATGGATTCCCCTACGGCATGCCACAGTCCAGGTGTTAGTCCCGTTGAAACAACTTTTCCATCACTATTGTGGCCAGAAAGAGTCGCTGTGGGTTTTAAAACTCGCCTGCCTATTGAAGTCTATGGCGGTTCGCCCGTTCGTGAACATTTGCGGAGGCTCGCGTTCGCTGTTCGCGAACGGAAATTTTTATGTTTGCGACATCACTAATGCTTACTACAATGTCCATGTCGGAAACAATATATAGGCAGAACCAAGCGAACACTAAAGAAAAGGATAGTGGAACACGTTACAAATATCAGAAATGGATTTGAACAACATTCCATTTCAAAACATTATAGGGACCACCATAACATAGATCCCACTCAACTCACTTTTGTTTATCTAGAAAAAATCAAGAGTCAAAAGCAATTTTCGAATTTGATACTATAATACCTGCAGGCTTGAATGCTGAGATGGAATTGTTTGGTTTCCTGGGATTTGGGCCAATCTGGGACTGGACATCGAAGTCCGGCTGTTGTACCAGAACTTCGATGTCGCCTCCTGGGAAGGCCCCCATCCCCGTAACTCTCTACAGTCCGAAGTAGAATCTCATATATATGCTAAATAAAACGAATGAAGACCGAAATACAAAGAAAAAAGAGAATAAAAGAAAAAGAAAGAGAGGCAGATAAAGAAGAAAGAGAAAGTAATGAAAAAAAGAAAGATTATATAAAAATTACATAAAAACAAAAAAAGATGAAAAAAGATAAATGTCTCTGTCATAATCTATATTATGAAAATACATAGTACTTAGCAATAAATTTAAAGGATTTCTAATAATAATCACGTAAGTATTTAATTTATCAGGTAACTATGTGAAATATGTACATTTAGAACTATTTTATGGATTATTTCTCTATCACCCACATGTATAAGTGCATATAATTGGTGTAACTTATTTAGACATGTTTAATTAGCCCTATTATGGACAGAAGACAATAAATGCACCTAAACCACATGGATAACGCAGATGCGCTTTTTTATTTTTTACTTTTGTTGCTGTTTATAATTACACTTGTTTAACTCTAGGTTATCTTCATCAGGGACTCTCCAAAGGGTTTGATATTCAGATTTTAGAGGTATATATATATATATATATATATATATATATATATATATAAATATATATATATATATATATATATATATATATATATATATATATATAAACTATATGTCTGTTGTAGACGCAATCCAGTTCAGGTTTTTAGATGTACATGGATCATAGATATCATCCCTCCCCAATTAAGGAATTATCCTTTAAAATGCAGCAAGCAAATGCACACTGCTCACCACTGATGAAGGAGTTTGTCACTTCAAAATGCGTCTGGTGCCTTAGAGCAGTGTACTCAAAAATGCAGTATACCAACTGTGGCTTTTTACAGCATTTGAATTGAATACAATAGATCACTACAACGCAATAGTGGGGATCGTCTGAGTCTGCGCTGACATCTTACGCCCACAAGATCCAAGTGAAGCTGCATATATGCTATTATCCTTCGGACCATTCAAGTAACAGCTTTCCAAATACGTGGGACGCTGCACCAGCCCAGCCGGTAAATCTCAGCGGTTACTTAAACTCAGCTACATTCCGGACACAGAGGCGGCCCGCTCATACAGAGCGGTAATGTAGACAGTGTGTAATAATAACATGAGGCAACAAAATAGCTGCTATGATTATATGCTAATTAGGCACAAGTGACACTATGTTATGACTATGGAAGAGACATAATTAATACTTATTCTAACAGTGTCAATTCATTTGCCAGTGGGACTACAAATTCAAGACATGATGTTTTAAATATCAGGCTGAATATTTGTCCACTATACGTCAGCTACTCAAATAACAAAAATAGGAGTGTCATTTATTTATTAAACATCTATAAATAACAGTACTACTCCATTTTTTCGCTAAAAAATCATGGACACTTGAGATTTTTTTTTTTTTTTTTTGCTGCCCTAAATTGGAGGGAGTGATCTATTATTATTTTTAATTATATGATTATGTCATTACAATAATTGTCTTCTTGATATTCTCTTATTTACTTTTCATAGATTTTGAGATTGTATGCAGATTCCTTGATTGCGAGGCTGCAAACCAACACCATACAGGGTCAATGCTCAGCCCACTATGGTATAGATGTATTGGTAATAATTTATTAGTATCTCCATATCAGGTTTTTATTTCTATTAACATTCTATTTTTATTATTTTTAATTCAATTTTATTTTTATATGTATTTTTGATAATAAAAATATAATATAACTGAGTACCCTCCAATATATATATTTTCTGTTTTAGGATGTCTCTCCAGAGCGGGTGTGTGCTGGCCAAAAACTTGCAGTGCTTGATTATTAAGCTGTTCTGCTTCTGTGTGCTGTTTTTGACTAATAGAGCACTGAGTCATAAACCTATCAGCTTCTGATCCTGGGACTCAGTACTCTATTTAGGTCCCTTGCTGATTTCTCCCTTGCCAGCTATAGGTTAGCTCCCTGGATGTGCTTCTGGGTCTGTCTGCCAGTGTTTTGGATTGTTTAGTATATTGACCTCAGCTTGCCTCTCATCTTCCACTGTCTTGTGATTTTGTACAGTGATACCTGTCTGATGCTGACTTTGGCCTGGCTATTTTGACTACCCTTCATCTTTTGACTTTTTTCTGTATTGTTCTCCCAGTTTTGACCTATTTCCATAGGACTCTTCTCTGTGTGGTTGAGTCTCTGTTTCTGTCTGTCATGCACTTAGAACAGGGAACATAAACTAGTTCCGAACTTGCCGCTTAGGGCTTGCACTGCAAGTAGGCAGGGAAAGTGGGTTTGCTTCTTGTCAGGGCTCACTGTGTGCGAGTTTCCTGCCTACTGTGCTTACAATAGGAGATAAAAAAAATTCCTGCCTCATCCAACAGAGGAAAGATAATATAATCTCTGTGCATGCTACCTATCCCGAAGAGGACTTCTGGCGGCACGGTGGACTAGCGTTAGTACGGATCCGGCAAGCTGTTCCTCCGCTGGAACAGCCTGCTGGACCCTGCTGCCACAAGTGTGAAAGTAGCCTTAATTAGCAACAATTGCTTTGATAGTTATTTTTTTTTTAAAAAAGTGATTACTATTTAAGGTGGCTATACACATTAGATTAATGCTTACAAAACCCACCAAGTTTGACAGAAACAGGCAGCCATCTAATGTTTTAGGGGTTCCCCAACATTTCCCCATCAGTTGCCACCCCTATTCAAAACATGCACATTCTTTGAGTCTAGGTGGTTAACAGAGATATTATTGATAAAAAACATTAGGGGTTATGCACATGCCCATGGTTCTGTTTTGTAGAGGCAGTAGTACATGGGTCCTCCACTGTACCTAAGGGTACGTTCACACGTGACAAATAGGGCACAACTTCACTGCAACATTTGTCGCGCAACATTTTGTCGCACCAATGTCGCGCGACAATTTTTATAATGTGAGTCTATGGTGTCGCATTGCGACATGTGACATGCTGCAACGCGACAGACGCAGAAAAATCCTTGAATGGATTTTTTGCGACTGTCGCGTCGCAGTCGCAGCATGTCGCATGTGGCAATGTGACACCATAGACTCCCATTATAAAAATTGTCGTGCGACTTATTGTCGTGCGACAAATGTCGTGTGAACGTACACTAAGTATCTGATTTCATTTGGAAGAAGAGTCTTTTTTAATCTGATTCCATACAATCTTGAAAGAAAAGAAATTGTGGCATGCTTCATCAGATACCAGAGCCCCTTTGCCTAAGGACAAGGAGAACATACAGCCTCTTTGCACTGACATGCTATGTGCATGAACCCTTACATTGTGATATATCTTTTCTTGTGTCAGAGGAATGTGGGACATAAATCACTGAGGTTACCACAGTAAGAAAACACTTATTTTGCATAAGGATTGAGAAATAAACAAACATTTTCATTTTTTATTTGAGCTATTTTTTAAATATTTTCCAAAAACAAAAATTATATACACTCTTTTGTCTTATTTTTTATTTTTTTTAATCAAACTGTTCTTGTTGCATTATACTATTTAGAATGATTATGTTAATTTTAAATTTAGCAGTTGTCAAATATGTTCTTTTCATTCCTTTCATTTAGTAAGGACTTTTATTCTCTATTCGATCTTCTATTTAAGTATGCATTACAGTCTGCTAATTAGAAATTCCGTTTTAGCAAAGATTTAATGGTCTGATACAAAGAATGAACTTTTGAAAATGTTACATTTTATTTCTGTTTAATAGTCCCTGGTCAATGTAGTAAGAAGTGGGGTAATGCACAGTTAATGAGGTAAAGAATCATAATAGGAGTATGACACACTATAAAGTATTCTGCTTCACCACAAAGATATTCTGCTTCACCACAAAAAAAATTGAATGCAGGAGGTAATATAAGGTCTTTCTAAAAGCAAAATGCTATTTCTGTAAATAATCGATAATAAATATATAAAGTTTCCAAAATTACTACAATACAATTTTAAAATGAAAGTGAATGGCAAGAAACCCTTATAGCAGGTACATTAAAAACAAAATAACCCCAAATGTTATTACCTACAGAAATATACCCTGAAGTAAATCTTACCTTGTTTTGGGTCATTGTTTTGTGTCAGCTTCTAGCTACACATCAACCTCATACTTTTCTGTTGATTTTTGTAATATAGTTACTACTGAGGAAACTGTCATACGTTTTCACTCTCAATAATGAGCATCAGTTAGCATATTTATATATTACAATTTTAAGATATATTAGTAAGGATTCAATAGGATGTGTTTCATTTACTTGTTTAGTGTCCTATTGAGCTATTTGTCAGGAAATTGTATTTAGGACCACAAATTCCGTATAAAGCCTTAAGGAAAAAAAGCATGGCATACTCTGATACCCTGATTCTACAGGATAATACAGTGGCATATGTCTGCAATTCAGACATATAGCAGGTACATTAAAAACAAAATAACCCCAAATGTTATTACCTACAGAAATATACCCTGAAGTAAATCTTACCTTGTTTTGGGTCATTGTTTTGTGTCAGCTTCTAGCTACACATCAACCTCATACTTTTCTGTTGATTTTTGCAATATAGTTACTACTGAGGAAACTGTCATACGTTTTCACTCTCAATAATGAGCATCAGTTAGCATATTTATATATTACAATTTTAAGATATATTAGTAAGGATTCAATAGGATGTGTTTCATTTACTTGTTTAGTGTCCCATTGAGCTATTTGTCAGGAAATTGTATTTAGGACCACAAATTCTGTATAAAGCCTTAAGGAAAAAAAGCATGGCATACTCTGATACCCTGATTCTACAGGATAATACAGTGGCATATGTCTGCAATTCAGACTCACTTTATCCACCTATAGACAGAGTTTTTACATACAACATTGCAAGTGACTGGACCCTAAGTAGAACATTTTTGAAAATTGTCCATTGTAAGAGGATTTGATAGAGAAATTGCCCCTTATAAACATTCCTACTCAATCATTTTAATACACAGAGATGTAATGTACAATAGGAAAATGATAGGATACTGTAAAGTACAAAATATGAAGAAAAAAACAACATACTACAAAATTTCCTTCTAAAATCATTGTTCCAAGGTTGACAAGGATAAATATAATTACTTTGAATTCCATATTTGTTTAAAAATAAATGTCCCTCAAATAATTTACACTTAAAGGTAATTGCAGTTTTATACTCTCCTAACCACAAGCAACACTACTTATGGAATCCATCATTAAAATGACCTATGGCTTTATTTAACACTGCTACAAGGCATGGGTTGATGTTTCTGTCAATATTAAACATTACACCTTCAGGTTTTATCAGAAAAATATAATTGTTTTATTGGAAAAAATGTTATGTATTGCTCTTAGACACTTGTTATGGTGCTTATTTTCACCCAGTATGCAGATTTGTATATTTGTCTACAATAGGTAAATATTTGTATATTTAAATCAAGAACATTCTGTTTGCAAGCAGCTAAAAGGACTTTTGAAAGACTTGCTTTATTTTCAAAAAGTATAGCAAAACTCTAAACTCATGTATAGAAGGTAAAATCTAAATGTGGACAAAAACCTATTTACGGTATTTTTCTGAAACATAATTTACCAAATAAGTTTCCTGGTGAATCTTTTGTTTGACTTAAAGATGTTTTGACATTGTTTTGCAAAACATTGTAGAATCAATCACAGATATTAAACTCAAACTGACGTAATTAGATCGACAAAAATCTAATTTCCTTAACATTTAGTCCCTGTAATTTCATTGCAGAGCTTTTAGTGATATTGCAATTACTTAGAAACTCAGAGCATATGTTTCTTCCTAAAGTATTCTACTGAGAGATTCAATTAAGAGCAAACCCCTCTAAAATATTGCAAAAGGCTGAATTTAAATAAAACAGCACAATATAAAGTTCATTTGAAAACATGTAATATAGAACATTTAAAGAGAATCTGTCACCACAAAATGCAAGGCAATTGTAAAGCAGCATGTTATAGAGCAGGGGAAACCAAGCAGATTGATATATTTTTTGGGGGAGAAAAGATTCCATAAAATCTGTAATTTACACATTTATCATCTCTGCTTTTTTCTACCTCCTGTGAACAGCATCAGTACAGGAGGGAGGAGTTATCAGTGATTGATAGCTATCACTTATGCACACTAATACTCACAATGACATCAGTCATTAATAAACCCCAGTTACTGATAGCATTGTTAGTATTAGTGTGCATAAGAGATATCTATCAATCAATGATAACTGCTCCCTACTGTACCAATAGGTTTTCACAGGAAAGCGAAAAAGCAAAGATATAAATGTATAAATTACAAGTTTTACTGAATCTTTCCCCACAAATCTATATATTAATCTATTCAGCTTCTCCTGCTATAGGACATGGTGCTTTCAGATTGCATTGCATTTTGTGTTGACAGGTCCTCTTTAAAGGTACTTTACAGAAAAGTATTTTAAGATCTGTGTGGCTTGCAGATATCAGTTTTTTACAATAACTTTGTTTTTTAAAATGATGGTACATCTTGAAACATCTTTGAGACCCCTCACATTTGCTAAAATTGGCAACATGGTAGCATGGGCTGTGATCCTTCATCATAACTCAAGAGTTTATCAAAATTAGAGATGAGCGAATCGAAGTTGACGAAGTGGAATTCAATCCTAAATTTCAGGAAAAATCCGACTTTCCTAACCCTTTGTGGTAACAAATTGCATTTTTTCCTAAAATGGCTGCTGCACATGTGAGGACATGGAACAAGGCACTCTGGGAAGGTGGGATCACCCATAATGCCATGCTTGCAGCCAATCAGCAGCCAGTCAGCCCTGTGATGTCACAGCCCTATAACTAGCCTCAGCCATCTTGGATTCTGCCATTTTCCACTGTACTTACTGCAGGGACAGACGTCAGCAGGCACTAGGGACAGTGCTAGAAAAAACGTAATTTTGCTAAAAAAAAAAGCGATTTACAAGTTCAGGGAAAGATTATTCAAGGTGTAGGGAAAGGATAGGGAGGAATCATTCCACAGCATTTATGTTGAACAGGGTTCAGTAATGGAGGTTACAACCTGGGTAATGTGAACAATCCTATTACACCTTGCTGCACTTACTGGGGACCCAAATTGCCATTATACAGCTCTGTAATTCTAGCAAACGGTTCTTGTTTTTGGGGTGCAAGTGCTGTTTGATACAGCCATTAACAGGGTTTATTACAAGGAAATATTTATATGTCTTATTTGCCCTTGTGCAGTGCAGTTATATGTTCTAAAGCATTTTTTTGCTTGTATTAGTGTAAAAAAATGGCCTATTAGTCATTGTGTGGTGAAGTGCTAAGATTATAGCCCTTTTTTTCGTGTATTAGTGGCAAAATAAAAATATATTTGCCGTTCAGAGGTGCAGCTATATGTTATAAAGCCTTTTGTGTTGTGAATAAGTGGAAAAAGAAAATTATATTTGCCGTTCAGCAGTGCAGTTATATGTTCTAAAGCCCTTTTTATCGTGTAATGATGGCAAAATAAAAATATATTTGCCATTCAGTGGTGCAGTTATATGTTCTAAAGCCTTTTGTGGCGTGCATCAGTGGCAAAAGTAAAATATATTTGCCGTTCAGTGGTGCAGTTATATGTTATAAAGCCCTTTTTGTCATGTATTAGTGGCAAAAGAAACATATATTTGCAGTTCAGCTGTGCAATTATATGTCCTAAAGCCTTTTGTGGCATGTACAAGTGGCAAAATAAAAATATATTTGCTGTTCAGTAAGGCAGTTATATGTTTTAATGCCTTTTGTGGCATGCATTAGTGGCAAAAGTAAAATATATTTGCCGTTCAGTGGTGCAGTTATATGTTATAAAGCACTTTTTGTCATGTAATTGCAAAATAATTGCAAAATAATAATACAGTATATTTGCCGTTCAGTGATGCAGTTATATGTTCTAAATAGGGTTCGGGTTCGTTGTTCAGCAATTCTTCCCGCTTTTTGAAAGGCTGCAGGGCAGCCCATCAACAAGCGTTTGACTACTTTGCCCTAAGAAGCCATCACAGCCATGCCTACTAATGGCATGGCTGTGATTGGCTAAGTGCTGCATGTAACCCAGCCTCTATTAAAGCTGTAGTCACGTAGCACCGCACGTGAATTACGGTTTTTCGTACCCGGACATTTCCGTAAAAGTTTGGGTTAATTGTTAGGCGATTTCTTCCCGCTTTTTGAAAGGCTGCAGGGCAGCCAATCAATAAGCGTTTCAACTACTGTGCCCTAAGAAGCCATCACAGCCATGCCTACTATTGGTGTAGTATGTGACCCAGCCTCTATTTAAGCTGGAGTCACGTAGTGCCTCACGTCACTCTGCTCTTCTCAGTGTAGGGATAGGATGCTGCCGCTTCTATGAGGGACAGATTAGGGAAGAAATCTGTTGAACTTGGTGGTGTTAACTCTCCAAACTACAGCAATTATTGAGGGTGCTATGCTACATATTTGTACTCAGCCCTGAGCCCAGTGATACTGCAAAATAATTTTTAATCCATCTGTTACTGAGGTGGGGGTCGGCGGCCATTTTAGCAACTGCAGTGTCCTTGGAACTGCATGTGACCTGCATGTGTGCCAGCATGCCAGGGACATCAGTCTAATTATTTTTTGGTAGCTCAGTGGAGGAAAAATTTCTGTAGTTGCTGTAATAAACCCGTACTGTCGTACCAGAGATCATGTTTGCATACACCACTGAAAAACCTATTTTAAAATTTTGCGGTGACAAAGTGCATTTCTGTAGTTGCTGTAATAAACCTGTACTGTCGTGCCACAGAGCACATTTGCATACAATGCTGAAAAACCTGTTTTATAATTTTTGAGGTGACATACTGCATTTCTGTAGATGGGTTAATAAACCCGTACTGATTTGCCACAGAGCACGTTGGAATACAACACTGAAAAAACTTTTAAAATTTTGTGCTGAATAACTGCATTCCTGTATTTGGGGGAAATAAACCCGTATTGTTGTTCCACAGAGCAATTTGGCATACAACACAGAAAAACGTATTTTAAAATTTAGCAGGGACATTCTGCATTTCTGTAATTTGTTGCAATAAACACTGGTTTTGTGCTACATAGCAGATCTGAGGCCTACCCTGTATTTCTGTCATTTTAAGTAACCTTTTGAATTCCGCATTTACATAGTTGGTTTGAAAAATCAAATTTTTGGCGATAGCGAAGTAATTTTTTTGAATTGCTCGATTACACTGTTGTGTGACCTAAATAAAATTCTGTTTATGACACGGCCACTAGTGATGTCGCGAACATAAATTTTTCCGTTCGCGAACTTCCGCAAAGGTTTGCGAACATGCGAACAGGGCGAACCGCCATAGACTTCAATAGAAATGCGAATTTTAAAACCCACAGGGACTCTTTCTGGCCACAATAGTGGTGGAAAAGTTGTTTCAAGGGGTCTGACGCCTGTACTGTGGCATGCCGGAGGGGGATCCATGGCAAAACTCTCATGGAAAATTACGTAGTTGATGCAGAGTGTGGCAAGTTGAATTTGCAATGCGATTAATATATCCTGCATTAATCCCATTGCAAATTCAACTTAGAGCTGGGTTCCTAATGGTTGTATTGCTAGAATATAATGAAGATTGAGAATATAGCGCTAAATTCTAAATGTTCGTTATATTCTAGCAATACAACCATTAGGAACCCAGCTCTAAGTTGAATTCGCAATGTGATTAATACAGGTTATATTAATCGCATTGCGATTACAACTACTAACACTGCAGCTTCAGAATGAATCTAAGATGGATGCGGTCCTTGCTTTTTGATAGGAGGTGGGAGGGTCTGGGAGGGAGACTGATGTACTAGCCCTAAAAAGGGCTTTTTGGGGTGCTGTCAGGACGCTGTCCTTACAGCAGAGATCTGATGAGTCTTTCAGGACTGGAGTGGACACTGAATACACTAGCCTAGCTATCGATTTCCCTATTAAATCAGCAGCAGCTAGACTGTCCCTCCTCTCACTAAGACTGCAGCTTCCGAATGAATCTAAAATGGATGCTGTCCAGGAGATGGGAGGGAGGGTATGCTGATTGGCTGGAATGGCTGCAATGTGTTTGCTGACTGTGAGGTACAGAGTCAAAGTTTACTCAATGATAGGGGGTGGACCGAACATCTAAGCTATGTTCGCCGGGAACTGTCCGCTGGTGAATAGTTTGGGACATCTTATTTGCGAATTCAACTTAGAGCTGGGTTCCTAATGGTTGTATTGCTAGAATATAACGAAGATTGACAATTTAGCGCTATATTCACAATCTTCGTTATATTCTAGCAATACAACAACCATTAGGAACTCAGATCTAAGTTTAATTCGCAATGCGATTAATATAACCTGCATTAATCGCATTGCGAATTCAACTTAGAGCCGAGTTCCTAATGGTTGTTGTATTGCTAGAATATACGTTATTTTCTAGCAATACAACCATTAGGAACTCAGCTCTAAGTTGTAATCGCAATGCGAATAATACTTACAATTATTAATCACCTTGCGAATCCATTTGATGCCTCTATTTGATTATATATGACGGTTGACTATGACTACCACTAACGTTCTGCTGCCTTCGAGGCAAGATATCTGAACCACCCAGGGGCCATTTGGGCGTTTTTGATAGAAAACGCATCAAAAACGCATTTGCTTTTTTATCATTTTTTTTATTTTTTATTTTATTTTTTTTTGTGTATTTTGCCACATTTGGTTGCATATTTACATTTGGTATAGGCAAATATGGTAGTCTAGAATTCAGTGTTTCCCAACCAGTGTGCCTCCAGCTTTTGCAAAACTACAACTCCCAGCATGCCCGTACAGCCTTTGGGAAACACAGGTCTAGATCATTACTCTACCCAAATCTATATTCAGCTATATGGCTTAGAAAATATGCTGTCAAACAATGATCCTAGGTTTTGGTATAGACACATGATCTAGACTACCATATTTGCCTATACCAAATAGCATCAAATGGATTCGCAAAGTGATTAATAATTGTAAGTATTATTCGCATTGCGATTACAACTTAGAGCTGAGTTCCTAATGGTTGTATTGCTAGAAAATAACGTATATTCTAGCAATACAACAACCATTAGGAACTCGGCTCTAAGTTGAATTCGCAATGCGATTAAAGCAGGTTATATTAATCGCATTGCGAATTAAACTTAGATCTGAGTTCCTAATGGTTGTTGTATTGCTAGAATATAACGAAGATTGAGAATATAGCGCTAAATTGTCAATCTTCATTATATTCTAGCAATACAACCATTAGGAACTCAGATCTAAGTTGTAATCGCAATGCGAATAATACAGGTTATATTAATCGCATTGCGATTTACAATTACTAACACTGCAGCTTCAGAATGAATCTAAGATGGATGATGTCCTTGCGTTTAGATAGGAGGTGGGAGGGTCTGGGAGGAAGGGTATGCTGATTGGCTGGAATGTGTCTGCTGACTGTGAGGTACAGGGTCAAAATTTACTCAATGATAAAGTATAGGGGCAAACATCGAATATGTTAGCCCGCAGCGGCGGACGCGAACAAGCTACAGTATGTTCGCCGGCGAATAGTTCGGGCCATCTCTAACGGGCACTGCCTTACTGTTAGTGAACTTAATTGTTGACTATTGGCAGTTAAATTGACACCTGAGATAAACCATCTGTTAGTTTGGTGGGTGAACGCAAATAATGAGAAGAACATCAAATAAAGGACGTGGATATGGTCGTGTTGGTGGAGCTCCTGTTGCTGGGAGAGGACGTGGCCGTTCTTTGCCAGCTACAGGTCCAAGTCAAACACCTTCCTCAGGTGCGAGTTGGTGACAGAACCTGCACCGTTATTTGATAGGCCCGAATGCGGCTCTACGGATGGTGAGGCCAGAACAAGTACCAGCGATAGTAGATTGGGTGGCTGACAGTGCCTCCTGTTCCTTCACGTTGTCTAACACCCCGTCCCCTGCTGAAAGCACAAAGTTGGCACCTGCAGCCCATGGTTATCTATCTTGCACCGCACCCCTTCCAAATCAGCCAAACAGTCTGAGCCCCAAGTCATGCAGCAGTCTCTTATGCTTTTTGATGATTCTGCTGGCAGGGTTTCCCAGGCCATAACCATAGCCCTGCCCCAGAAGTGGAAGAGATTGAGTGCACGGATGCCCAACCACTTAGGTTTGAGAATAAGGACATCGGAAGACCACCGCAGCATGTCTCTGATGATGACGAAACGCAGGTGCAAACTGCTGCGGCTTTCTGCGTTGTGCAGACCGAAAAAGAAGGAAGGGGGGAAGACTGGGTGGAAGATGATGTTGAGAACGATAAGGTCCTACACGCCAAAATATAACACTTAAATCCATGTTTTTCATGGGTGGTGAAAAAATCATATTTTTTTAGGCCAGGAATTACCTTTGCGGCCTGCACTGCATATGTGCTGGGGACAATAATATAGTAAATCCGTCTGGGAGTTCAGGGGTTGACATATTCCAATCTTTTGCCGTCAAGTAACCCTGCACTGCATAGGTGACAGGGACCGAAATTTTTTAAAATCTCTTAAATTGTTGGGTACAATATTGCTATTTTTTCCGGGTACAAACCCCTGCTCTGCATAGGTGACAGTGACCGAAAATGTGGAAAATCCTCTTTTAAATTGTTGGGTGAAATATTACCATTTTTGCCAATACAAACCCCTGCCCTGCTTAGGTGACAGGGACCGAAAATGCGGAAAATCGTCTTTTAAATTGTTGGGTGAAATGTTATCATCTTTGCCAGGTAAAAACCTCTGCTCTGCATAGGTTGCAGGGACCGAAAATTAGAAAAATCTTCTTTTAAATTGTTGGGTGCAATATTACCATTTTTGCCGTACATAAACCCCTGCTCTATCTAGATGCCAGGGGCCTACATTTTAAAAAAATCACCTGTTCCATTGGTGGGTGACATGAACCCCATTTTGCCTTGAATAAACCCCTCATCTGCCTGGGTGCCAGGGGCCTACATTTTAAAAAATCGCCTGTTTCATTGGCCATTGAAAAACCCCTGCTTTGCCTAGGTGCCAGGGGCCTACATTTCTAAAAATTGTCTATTCTATTCGGATGACGTGAACCCCATTTTGCCATGACTAAACCCCTCCTCTGCCTGGATGCCAGGGGCCTAGATTTTCAAAAAACACTGTTCCATTGGTGGGTGACATTAACCCAGTTTTGCAGTGAATAAACCCCTGCTCTTCCTGGATGCCAGGGGCCAGCATTTTTAAAAATCGTCTGTTCCATTGGTGGATTGACATTAACCCAGTTTTGCCGGTGAAAAACCCCTGCTCTGCCTGGGGGCCAGAGGCCTACATTTCAAAAAAATAGCCTGTTCCATTGGTGGGTGACATTAACCCAGTTTTGCCGGTGAAAAACCCCTGCTTTGCATTGCTGACAGGGAACCAAATTTGGTAAAAACATTTGTTACTGATCGAAAGATGCGTGACTACAGAGAGGTCGCATAGCAGAGAATCAGGCTTCATGCCCTTACTAGATGTTTTCCTCATTGTTACCGTTCACCACAATAAGAAAGAAATTATGTGGCCCAATGTATTGAATTCAAATTCAGGCCTTTTTTTACAGGCACCTAACACTATCTGGCTATCTATTTATGTAACGTATTACACTAATCCAGGCACAGCAGTAACCACATATTTAGGGGAATATCAATTGTAGGCCTAGTATTTAGGCCCTGGATGAAAAGTATCCTTTTATGGACAGATTTACACTTGTAGATTGCACAGTAGCGTGTGAAAAAAGATATAGGATTATGCTTTCAGCACTTGTATTTTAACACTTTGTGGAATATACCCTTTAACGGAAAGAAATACACTTAGAGATGCAAAACAGTGTGTGCAAATGTAGAAGATTATGCTGTATTTTAACATTTACTGTAATATACCCTTTAATGGAAAGAAATACACTTGGAGATGCACGGTGGCGTGTGAAGTTATTGAGGATGACCCTATCAGCACTTGTATTTACACCTTGAGTGTAATATACCATTTTACAGACAGAAATACACTATGAGATGCACAATAGTGCATGCAAATTTAAAGGATTACGCTTTCAGCAATAGTAATTTAACACTTTGTGTAATATACCCTTTTACGGAAAGAAATACACTTGGAGATGCACACCGAGTGTAATATACCCTTTTAGGGACAGATTTACACTTGGCCTGCAACAGCTGGAACACCAGATTTTGGGTATTGCTTTTTTGGCATTTAAATTTCACCCCAGAACAAAATATATCCTTTGACGGATACTATTAAACTACTTTTCCAGCCAAAGCTAGAACACCAGATTTACTGTATTTCTATTTTTGCAACTGAATTTCACCCCAGAAAATAATATATCCTTTGACGGACACTATGAAACTTGTCCAGTCACAGCTGGAACACCAGATTTACGGTATTGCTATTTTGGCAATTGAATTTCACCCCAGAAAAAAATATATATTCTTTGCCAGACAGTATTAAACTTGGCTAGCCACAGCTGGAACACCAGATTTAGGGGATTGCTATTTTTTAAGTGAATTTCACCTCTCAATAAAATATAGAAAATTCTATCCTGAGTTTCTAGGGGTGACAATAAGCACGGCCAAGCCCCTGGTGTAGGATCTAGCAAAAAAAAACCTTCTATTGAAGGATTAATGGACTTGGTGGAAGTTTGTGCTGGCGCACCACAAGACCCAAGATGGCCGCCGATCACCCAGAAAAAAGTGACAGAAAAACGCTCTGTGCAGCCTGAAAACAGTGAGCAATCAACTAGCAGAAGTTGAATGATTCACAGCTGTAGATCGATCACTTGATTAAGTGTTTTTGCGGAGTTAATCCCTGCCTAATCTCGTCCTAACAGCAGCTGCATCCTATCCCTACACTAATCAGAGCAGAGTGACGTGGGGCGTGACGTGACTCCAGCTTAAATAGAGGCTGGGTCACATGCTGCACTTGGCCAATCACAGCCATGCCAATAGTAGGCATGGCTGTGATGGCCTCTTGGGGCAAGTAGTATGACGCTTGTTAATTGGTTGCTTTGCAGGCTTTTAAAATGCGCCATAGCAATCGCTGAACAACGAACCCAAACTTTTACGTAAATGTAAATGCAGTTCGGGTACGCTCATTCCTAGTCATTTCCCTATCCACATTTGTTTGCAGGGCACTTACCCACATTTTGCAGCCCTCTAACCCTTTCCAGGACTTTTTTATGGCCATTTTAGTGCACAAAAGTTCGGGTCCCTATTGATTTCAATGGGGTTTGTGTTCGGGGTAAAGTTCGGGTCAAGTTCAGATCCCGAACCCAAACATTTTTGTGAAGTTCGGCTGAAACCCGTCGAACCCGAACTTTCAGGTGTCCGCTCAACTCCAGTTCTAAAGCCTTTTGTGGCATGTATAAGTGAAAAAAGAAAAATATATTTGCCATTCAGCAGTGCAGTTATATGTTTTAAAGCCCTTTTTTGCGTATATTAGTGGCAAGAAAAACAGTTTTTTCCGTTGCGTAGTAAAGTGAGAAAATTGCAGCCCTTTTTGGCATGTATTAGTGGCAAAAAATATATATATTTGCTGTTCAGCGGTGCAGTTATGTTCTAAAACCCTTTTTGGCATGTATGAGTGGCAAAATAAAAATATATTTGCCATTCAACAGTGCAGTTATATGTTCTAAAGCCCCTTTTTGTGTCAACTTATTTTTTATTTTTTTTTATCTAACAGTATGTCAGACAGAGAAGTGCCAGGCCCTGCACAGGGGAGTGTCAGAAGCCTAAATGTTTCAGGTCTCAGCAGAGTAATGGGCCGTCGCAGCAGGGGTCACTTTGAGAGGCCTGAGCAACCAGTGTCAGCTAACGTTCATATCTTGACCAGCAACCCAGCGGTTCTTGAATGTTTGACTCGATGTTCGAAATTGTCGCAAGTGATATCAGACACCCCCAGCCAAGAGTCAGTGGGTTCGTCAGACACATACTTAGTTGGCATGGCCCGGAAGCAGGCCCTGAGCCCTCACCTGTCCTCAACCTGACTCTGTCCTTTTCTGTTCTCTCAGCCTACATTATATGTATTATATGCAGATGGACAAGCTACTAGAGGACATTCAGCAGCTATTGTCCAGCCAAGATGTGGAGGAGACATCTGCTGCTTCCTCCAGTAGGCAAGCAAGTAGTGATAAGGAGAGTGGCGTGGTAGCTGGTGTTGCGAGCGGTCAGGCTCCTGACCCACAGGCGGTTGAGAAGGACAATAGTGACGTGCAGACAACGTTGGCACCACGGCCCTGCATCAAAATATGCAACGTCACAATAAAGTGGCCTGGCACAAACATGGCGGTGGTGGTCCACCCTGCAGCAAATGTTTCAGGCAGTCAAGGCTCCACCAGCTCAGCCAAAGGGAGCTGTCTGTCCTTCCCATCATGTGCTGGTGCTGGCTCCTGCTCCTCGCCCTACTACTCCTCGTCAGTCATTCCGTCAGCAATTGATCAAGAGACAACAGTATGCACATTAGATACATGTGTTCCTGTCCAAGTTGCTGGTGCTGCAGTCCCTCCCTTTCCAAGTGGTGGACTCTGCACCTTTCAGAGAACTGATGGCTTGTGCCGAGCCAAGGTGGAGCGTCCCAAGCTGTCATTTCTTTACCAAAAAGGCAGTACCAACCCTGCACACACATGTGGAACAGAAGGTGGGCCAGTCCTTGAGCCTATTGGTGTCTGCCAAACTGCATGGCAGCACCGACGCATGAAGTTGTAACTACGGTCAGGGACAAAACATGTCCTTTACGGCCCACTGGATGGATGTGGTTCCTGCACAGCCACACCAGCAACTTGGCCAGGTGACGCTGCTTCCGCCTCCACGTAGTCACTCTGTTGGTCCTGCGACAATGTCCGCCTCTGCCTCCTCATCCTCCACAGTGTCCTCACCTTGCACTAAAGGGACAATTCACAGTACCTCTCCAGCATACCATATGTGCAGGGGACGGTGGTGTCACACTGTTCTGCACCTCATTTGCCTGGGCGAACGGAGTCACACAGGGGAGGAACTACTCCGTGTCCTTCATCAAGAAATCAAATCCTGTCCTTCTCCGTGACAACTCAAAATCGGAACCATGGTGACCGACAACGGGAAGAACATGGTGTCGGTGCTGCGTCAAGGAGGGCTGAGCCATGGGACCTGCATGGCACACGTATCAAATCTGTTTTTAAAGCGGTTCCTGAAGTCTTCCACCCATCTGCAAATGGCCAGGAAACTTTACATGCATGTAAGCCACTCGTACACTCCAAAGCACACCCTCTTTGAGCTGCAGCGGCAGAAGGGCATCCTCCAAGATAGGCTGAAATGCGACGTTTCCACCTGTTGGAATTACACCCTCCATATGTTGGTCCGACTATACAAACAGAGAAAGGCCATAAACGATTTATTGATGATCCAAGCGGACAGGAGTACTCCTCTGTGTAACCTAGATGTCAGCCACTGGCAGCTCATGCTTGACACCTGCCATATGCTCTTGCCTTTTGAGGATGCCACGTTAATTGTCAGTCTAAACACAAAAAGGGAAGAAAGCAGGCGAAGGACGACTACCAATATATATAAGCTTTATTATGGTTCCAAGGGAGGTGAAAATCCAATAAAATACAATGACAGACAATACAAAATACAGGAGGGTGACACACAGGGTGGGAGAGGATCACAAAATGGACAGCATGAAGCATAGGGAAGACATTAGACAAAGCCAAAAGGTATAAGATAGTTAGTCAATGAATAAATACCCCAAAATGGAGCATGTATAGATGACCTAGCCAGTCTTAAACAAGATATAGATGCCCAAAATAGTACATACATTTAAACTGCAAAGTGCATAGGATACAATGTACATGGACAATAAATAACATTGTAATGGATAAAAAATTACATCAATAAATACCAAGGTTGTGATCCAAAAGAGCCCCTTGATGTAATTTTTATTTATGTAATATATATTTGTTGATGTAATTTTTTTACCCATTACAATGTTATTTATTGTCCATGTACATTGTATCCTATGCACTTTGCACTTTAAATGTATGTACTATTTTGGGCATCTATATCTTATTTAAGACTGGCTAGGTCATCTATACATGCTCCATTTTGGGGTATTTATTTATTTACTAACTATCTTATACCTTTTGGCCTTGTCTAATGTCTTCCCTATGCTTCATGCTGTCCATTTTGTGATCCTCTCCCAGCCTGTGTGTCACCCACCTGTTTTTTGTATTGTCTTTCATTGTATTTTATTGGATTTTTCCCTCCCTGGGAACCATAATAAAGCTTATATATATATTGCTAGTCGTGCTTTGCCTGCTTTCCTCCCTTTTTTGTGTTTATACTTGGTATATAGGCCTAGTACGTATACTCAATTTGTGAGTTATCTACGATTGGTGTTTATTTGTTAATTGTCAGTCGCCAGGACCACGGGATGAACAACATCATTCCACTGCTTCATGTCCTGGAACAGATGGTAAATCTGGCTGGTCCGGGGATTGGAGAAGTGATGCCTAGATCTCACAGCCACATGAGCCCTGTGGGGCTGAACTAGAGGAGGAGGAGGAGGATATTGGAGCACAAGCAATGTGTAGTGAAATGGGAGGTTTTTCTACACAGGTGACAGGAGAGGAGGAGCCGGAGCAGCCAGAGGAGCTACAGGGCGATGAGGAAGACGAGGCAGGTGACCCAGACACACCTTGGCAGTTTGCAGTGGAGATGGAGGAAGGGAGTCCCTCTGAGTTAGTTGCACAAATAGCCCGATGCATGCTCACTTGCTTGCGTAGTGACAGCCGAGTTATCACTATTCGGCAGAGGGATGACTTCTGGCTCTCCACCTTGCTGGACCCTAGCTACCGGTCCAAAATGGAGGCCTTTTTTACACCCGCTGAGAAGGAGGACAAACTGAACTACTATAGAGACATCCTATGTAGTCAGTTGGCCGCTGCCTATCTGCGCCATCGTCCATCCACTCGCAGGTCTGACTAGGGGGCCTTTGCACTCACGTTCCTCTGCCATGGATGCTGTAGCAACTTGAGTCTGGAGTCGCTGATGAGCAGCTTTCCTCACCCGCCTAGTGAAAAAACTACTCACCAGCAGCAGCAGCTAGACCTGGAGCAGGACTTGAACCAGCAGGTGGTGGCATACTTGGACAGTACCCTGCCACTCCACATTGAAGATCCTCTGTACTACTGGGCAGCCAAATTGGATTTGCGACAGCAATTTGTGGAGTTTGTCCTGGAAAAACTGTCCTTCCCGGCAAGTAGTGTGGCATCAGAGCAGGTGTTTAGTGCGGCAGGGGCCATAATTACCCAAAGAAAAACTCGCCTGTTCACCCAATATGTGGAGAGACTGACCTTTGTCAAGATTAATCACCTACCAATGCCTGATGCATCAGTCTAGATCATCCATGGTGCCTCACCCAAACCTTGACAATAGAGACCGGTTTCTTCTAACTACCTGCCTCAGCTACTATTCTGATGCTGCCACCCGCCTGATGCCACACATCTGATTCCAAGTGCTCCTTCTTTCACCCACCATCTTCATCTGGTACTCGTGGCTGCTGCTACATCCACACTATGTCTCCTTGCCATTCTGTGGTCTCCTGATGCTGCTGCTACCTCAACACTATGTCACCCTGCCACTCTGTGCCCTCTTGATGCTGCTGCCACCTCCACACTGTCATTGTGCCACCCGGTGGCCTGCTCCTGATTCTGCTGCCGCCACCTCCACACTGTCATTTTGCCACTCTGTGGCCTCCTGATGCTGCTGCCACCTCCACACAATGTCATTGTGTCGCTCTTTGGCCTTCTGATGCTGCCGCCACCTCCACACTGTCATTGGGCCACTCTGTGGTCTCCTTGCTGCTTTCACTTCACCACTATGTCATAGGGCCACTCTGTAGACTTCTCATGCTGTTCCCACCCTCCCCACTTTTTTGTCTTTCAGCCTGGTTGACATCATCATTTATTGGACCCTTCTTCTGATCTGTCAGAAGGAAGGAGAAATGAGACGCACAACGGATCATGTCTGTGTAGCAGCTATAAGGCCTATATGGCCCCGTCAGAATTGGCTTGTGATCTGGTAGCCAAAAGCAGGAGTGGGTACAAAACACAGATAACATGCAAATATTCCATTCACGGGTCACCTCTGTTTTGGATCCACTCCTGTTTTATTGCAGACAGTGGGGCGTGGTATTGCAGAGGTCACTGTCATGGGGGATACTGTTGATATCTTTTTACGACACACGGAAACATGAAATGAAATAGATGAAATATACCCGTGCGAAGCTGGGTCCTTCTGCTACTACTTTCTATTTGTGTTTTACACTGATAAAAGGGTTATTCACTTTAGTCTATAGATGGTTGGCTCTCTTATTTTAAAGATATAAAGTGATGTTAGGATGATAGTTAAGTTGTCAATTGTATACCTTATAGTATGATCTATCTGCTAGGGAGACACCTGAGAAAATTGAAATTTAAGGGATTTGACATATGAGAGGACCCTTAAAAACTGTGGTCCAGTGTGTATAATTTATGGATTACAACACCATGGATCTCTATATTTTTTTGTTGTGTTATTGACTATTATAGTAGCACTGTCACTTTAAATGAATATGCTATTTTAATTGTTTGATTTTTTTCTGCTCTGTTACTTCATATTTTCTTTGCACAATGTTATAGGTGTTATTTATTTTTGACCATAGATGGTTAGTTTCTATATTTGAGATATAGTATATTTTTTATTTAATTCTACACATGATATGATATTAGGTTACGCGTCAATAGATATTTATTGTATGTTGTTTAGGATTATATGTCTTGTAAGATGTATTGTCATCTTGAAATTGCCATAACTAGTGATGAGCAGGAGGTGCCATATTCGATTTCGCGATATTTTGCGAATATTCGATTGAAAATTCGTCATATGTTCGTCGAAATCTAATATTCGTCATTATTCTATATATTGCGAATGTTACGCGAATTTATATTCGCATCGTGAATGAAAGTTACAGCTGAGTTCCTAATGGTTGTAACTTGTATTGCTAGAATTGACGAAGATAACAAATACCACGAATATAGAACAATATTCTCAATCTTGTTATATTCTAGCAATTCAACCATTAGGAACTCAGCTCTAAGTTTCATTCGCAATGCGAACATATACTCACATTGCAAAATCAACTTAAAGCTGGGTTCCTACTGGTTGTATTGCTAGAATAAAAAGAATATCACGAATATAGCTCTCTGGTTGTCTTCCCACTTCCCAAAAGCTGTTCTTACCTGTCCGGAGGATTCCTGGCTCCCTGCCCGCTCCAGTTAATGCCCGTTGCCGCTTCTGCCGACTTCCTGTGTGCATGGAGCGTCCCCATCAATAGGAACAATCCTATTACACCTTGGTGCACTGACTGGGGATCCAAATTGCCATTATACAACTGTCATTCAAGCAAACCGTTCTTGTTATTGGGGTGCAAGTGTTGTTTGATACAGCCATTAACAGGGTTTATTATATGGAAATATTTCTACAGTATGTCTTTTTTGCCCTTGTGCGGTGCAGTGATATATTCTAAAGCCCAGTTTGCCGTGTATTAGTGGCGAAATAAAAATATATTCACCATTCTGCATTGCACTTATCTGTTGAAATGCCTTTTGTGTTGTGGAAAAAAGTGGAAAAAAATTAGGGCCTAATTGCTCTTGTGCGGTGCAATGATATATTAAAAGCCCAGTTTGCTGTGTATAAGTGGCAAAAAAAATATATATTCGCCGTTCATCAGTGCACTTATCTGTTGAAAAGCCTTTTGTATTGTGTAAAAGTAGAAAAAAATTAGGGCCTAACTGCCTAAAGCCCTGTTTTCTGTGTATCATTGAAGAGGAGAGTGGCAGAGGCCTAAATTTTTCTGGCGCAGGCAAAAATCACCGCAGAGTAAGGGGGCGTGCCAGCAGGGGTCGCACCGAAAGGTCTAAGCTCCCGTGTCATCTAGCGGTCATGTCTTGACCAGCAACCCAGATGTTCTTGAATGGTTGACTTGGTCATCCATTTCGTCCCAAGCGACATCAGAAAGCCCCAGCGAAGAGTTGGTGGGTTCCTCTGACACGACGCTTAGTTGGCATGAGCATCGCTTCCTTCACTAGGTGGGCAAGTAGTGATGAGGAGAGTGGCATGGGAGCTGGTATTGCACGTCCTCAGGCTCATGACCCAGAGACAGTTGAGGAGGACATCAGGGACGTGCAGACAGTACTTGTTTATGATGTATCTGATTGCACTTGGGAGCCAGGTGAAGAAGGGGCTTCTGGATGCCACACATCTGATGCCAAGTGCTCCTTCTTTCACCCACCATCTTCAGCTGGTACTGGTATTGCCACCCACCTCCACACTATGTTATTGCGCCACTCTGTGGTCTCCTGATGCTGCTGCCACCTGCACACTATGTCACCTTGCCACTCTGTGACCTCCTGATGCTGCTGCGACCTTCACACTATGTTACCTTGCCACTCTGTGGTCTCCTCATGCTGCTTCAACCTCCACACTATGTCATTGCACCACTCTGTGGTCTCCTGATGCTGCTGCCACCTCCAAACTATGTTACCTTGCCACTCTGTGGTCTCCTGATGCTGCAGCCTTCTCCACACTGTCATTGTGCCACTATGTGGCCTTCTCCTGGAGCTGCTGCTGCCGCCACCTCCAAACGCTGTCATTGTGCCAATCTGTGGCCTCCTAATGCTGCTGCTGCCAACTCCACACTGTCCTTGTGCCACTTTGTGGCCTCCTGATGCTGCTTCCACCTCCACAATATGTCAACTTGACACTCTGTGGTATGCTTATGCTGCTGCCACCTCCACACTAAGTCACCCTGCCATCCTGTGGTCTCTTGATGCTGAGGCCACCTCTACACTGTCATTGTGCCACTCTGTCGCCTTCTCCTGATGCTGCTGCAACCACCTCCACACTCTGTCATTGTGCCACTCTGTGGCCTCCTGATGCTGCTGATGCCACCTCCACACTGTCATTGTGTCACTCTGTGCCCTCATCATACTGCTTTTACCTCCACACTATGTCACCTTGCCACTCTGTGTTCTCCTCATACTGCTAACACCTCCAAACAATGTGATATTACCACTCTGTGGCCTCCTGATGCTTCTCCCACCTCCAAACTGTCATTTTGCTCTTCTGTAGCCTCCTCCTTATGCTGCTGTAGCCATCTCTACACTGTTCTTGTGCTACTCTTTGGCCTCCTAATTCTGCTGATACGACCTCCACACTGTCATTGTGCCACCTCACCACTATGTCATAAGGCCACTCTGTGGACTTATCATGCTGTTCCCACCCTCCCCACTTTATGACTGGGCCACTATTTTGCCTGTTGGCCTAGCTGACATCATCATTTATTTGACCCTTCCTCTGATCTGTCAGAAGGATGGAAAAATAAGACACACAACAGATCCTGTAGGTCCTCTATGGTCCCATCAGAATTGGTTTGTGATTTATTAGCCAAAAACAGGAGTGTGTACAAAACACCGAAGACATGCAAATATTCCAATCACGTGTCATCTCTGTTTTGCATCCACTCCTGTTTTTTTTTGTTTTATAAATTCTTTATTTTTCATTTTTCTGGAAGCCAAAGGTTTTTTTTAGGAATTGTTGGCCTGCACTATGTCTACAAATGGCATTTACATCTGGTTGTCTCTTAGGGTCCACTAACTCCAGCCATCTATTGAGTTGTATCGATTTGTAGTATCTAGCGACGTCAGGTACATCTAGACCTCCCCGCTCCCTTCTCCTGACTGAGATCTGGCGTTTCCTTCCGTTCCATAGGAATCTAGAGAACATACCTCATATATTCGATAGAAAGGATTTAGGAAGCCATATCGGTACTAATTGCATGATGTATAGAATTTTGGGCATCTCATAAGCTTTCAGTATGTTTTTCTGACCCATCCAGGAGAAGTAGGGTAAGTTATAGATTTGGAGCAGACGTTGTATCTCTCCTAGGAGGGGAGCATAGTTGTGCAAGTATAAGTCAATAGTATCTTTTGGTATTTGGATCCCTAGGTATTTAATCGGCCCCTTAGTCCAGTGAAATGGAAGGCGGGCGCGTAAGGCGACCACTTTAGAATCTGGTAATGAAATATTTAGGAGCTCTGATTTGGCATGGTTCACCTTAAAATCTGAGAGTGAGCTATATGTGTCTATTCTCTGTATTAGGGGGTCTAGACCTCTTTCAGGATCTATTACTAAGAACAGTAAGTCATCTGCAAATGCAGTGCATTTTAGTTCCCTCTGGCCATATTTAACTCCTGGGATATCTGACGATTGTCTGACTAGTTCTAAAAGTGTCTCCACTACCAAAATAAATAAGGAGGGGGGCAGAGGGCACCCCTGCCTGGTCCCATTTGTGATGTCAAAGGTCGGTGAGAGCGTACCATTGATTTTCAATCTGGCATGGGGTTTGTGATAAAGTGTAAAGATTGCCTGTATAAAGGCGTCTGGAAATTGAAAGCTCTGCAGGGTCAGCTTCATAAACATCCAGTTGACCCTATCGAACGCCTTTTCGGCGTCGATGCGGAGTAAAGCTAGTGGAAGGTTATTTTTGTGTGCCATATGTATGGCGTTTATACTCTATGGGAATTATCTTTCCCCTCCCGACCCTGGACGAAACCTGATTGCTCAGATCCAATCAGAGCTGGTAAGAGCTTACCTAGTCCACATGCTAGGATTTAGGTCCAGGTTAAGGAGGGAAATCGGTCAATAGCTCCCACAGTTTTGGGGGTCTTTCCCCTCTTTAGGGATTAGGGTGACATGAGATTCTAGTGTCTGTTTGGGCAGGAAGTCACCTTGTAATAAAGCATTGCAGTCACCTGTAAACCTGGGGGCAAGGATATCCTGAAACTTTTTATAATATAGCAAGGACAGACCATCTGGTGGGAAGCTTTTAAGAGTGTTTACTACTTCTTGAGTAGTTATCGGTCTATTGAGGAACGAAGATTCTTCAGGTGCAATGGCTGGGAGGTGGAGAGAACTCAGGAAGTCCCTAATGTGGCACTCCCTGTGGCACTCCCGTTTCCGCCCGATTGAGATTGTATAGTGCGGAGTAGAATTCCTTAAAAGACCTAGCTATCTCTGGGGTTTCATGAGTTAGGCAACCATCTGATTGCACAATAGCGAAAATATAGGTTACATTTTTAGTTTTCTTGAGCAGGGAGGTCATCAGCTTTCCACCCTTGTCGCCATGAGCGTATACTTTATGTTGAAAATTCAACATTTGTCTTGTCACTCTCTGATTTAAAAGGTTGCAGAGTTGCAACCTAAGCTCTGTCAGAGTTTTTGTGTGTTTGTTACGTAGTGAAGTTTTATGTAACTTTTCTACTGTCGCAATTTTCGCTAAGAGTATGTCAACAGCTTTTTGTTGTTCTCTCTTAACCTTAGTGCCCAAAGAGATAAAACAACCTCTAACAAAAGCCTTGTGGGCCTCCCAGATAATGGGTAGTGGCCTGTGTGCGGAGAAGTTGAGTGCAAAGTACTCTGTCAATTGGGTCCCAACCTGATCCAGATGAAGTTGCTTGTGTAGTAGAGATTCGTTCAATCTCCAAGTCCATTCTCTTTTTGGTAGGTCGGCCAGGGTGAAGGTCGCAGTACAAGGATAATGGTCCGATAAGGTAATGGTTCCAATCTCGGCTGACCTAAAAGAGGGAAGCAGAGGTGCAGAGGTCAAAATATGGATAATAGGGAGGGAGGGGGGAGAGGAAAGGAGGGGGGGCCTAACAGGCATAGCTTTAAACTTTCAGGCAGGAATATACTGAGTATATTTAACAGAAACATGTCATTATAGAAACATCACAGGCATAAACTTTCAGGCAGAGAAGGTGCTGAGAAAGTACTGAGTACATGAAACAGAAATGTGTTAGAACCTACACATCACATAAATAATAGTGTTGATCACAAATTTTCGAATTGCGAATTTTAATCGCGAATATCGGCACTTCGAGAATTCGCAAATATTTAGAATATTGCAAAATTTATTCGCAATTGCGAATATTAGTTTTTATGCAAATTTTTTATATGCAAATTTTCGCAAGCAAGAAAATAATGTCATTATTTTCCGATAGCGAAAATTTGCATAAAGATACTTTTTAAATACCAGTTTATGCAGATTTTTATGTAAATGTATGCAATTTTTATGCAAATGTATGCAAATTTTCGAATATGTGGCAAATATTCGCCCAAATATTTGCTAAATATCGCGAATTCGAATATTGCCCCTGCCACTCATCACTAATAAATAATCCTTCAGGTAGAAAGGCGCTGAGTACATTACATAGAAAACATGTTGGTGCCTAAGTAACATAGATAGAAACTGTCAGAAATGAAGGCACTGAGTACATTAACTGGAATACATTATAACCAGAACATCAGAAATATAACTGTCTGATAGAAATGTGCTGAATACATGAAGTTGAGAATTTTCATTACTCAAACATCCACCAAGGTGCAAGATGCACCGGGGAATCTAATAGGGATTGGCGGCTAACGTGGGTCCCTAAGACATGTAGTGGCCTAGCCTTATGTCTCTAGACTTGAAGGGAAAATATAATACAATATATATAGGACTAGACCGGGTCTGTCCACAGTGAAGGAACCTCACGAGGGCCTCCCCGCATTTCCATAGATACTAAACCAGTTCTTGGTGCGGGAGATCTTCAAGGTGGAGGATCTGTTGCTCCCATCAGGTGCTTGGTTGCCTTGCTAGCTTTTGTTCGCTGCACTTTTCTACACGCTTCCAATTGTGGAAGGGCCAGGAGAGATGTCGGGCCGGCCACAGGTAGCCACATAGGAATATCGATGGGTTGGATACCAATGTGCTCCCACGCCTTATCCAGGTCATCTGGGGTGTGTATAGTGATGCGCTTTCCATTTTTGAGGATGGAAAGACCAAAGGGGTACAGCCAGGAATATGGAATCTTTTGTGCCTGTAGTGCATCCAGTAAAGGCTTCATTATGCGCCGTTTTGCGAGCGTTGAAGGCGCAATGTCCTGGTATAAGGCAATGTCTGTGCTTCGATATGTGATCCGGCCTTTGGCGCGTGCCGCCTCCATGACACGTGCTGTGTCCACAAAAAATAGTAGGCTGCAAACCACATCCCTTGGCCTCTCGTTTGGTTTCGGCAGGGGTCTCAGGGCCCTATGTATGCACTTGATAATTATTGTTGCGGCGGAGTCTGGGTCCAGCAAGTCAGCGAATATTTCTAAGGCTACTTTGCATAATGACTCCAAGGCCCAAAACTCAGGCAGGCCCTTTATATGAATATTGTGCCTCCTGCTGCGATTTTCTTGATCTTCCAGTAGTAAGAAAGCTCTATTGAGCTCATCAGCATGGCCGCTTAAACATTCTGCCACTCCTGTGGCATGTGATCTCAGTTCTTGAGCTGCATGCTCCAGGGCCTCGACTCTGTGACCCACCTGTGAGATTTCGGTCTTTATATCAGCCAGCTCATTTAGGACTGGTCTGAGGGCTTTATCCAGTGCTTGTCCAAGCACTTTGGTGAGAAAGGACTTGGATACAGGTGCCGGGTCTTGGTCCTCAGTTGTACCGCGACGCTCACTGTCTGCTTCAGAGTCTTCGGCTTCCGCCTCTATTACACGTGCCACTGCCATCTTGGCACTTGCTCCCGGAGAATGTGAGCTTCTATTTTTGAAAAATTTCTGCATATATTGCTGCCCTTTGTGAGATCTGGGCGTATCTGGGGCGTCCAGTCCCCTATCTCGTCCGTATTTGACGATTTCAGTTTAAATCACTGCTGGTGAAAAGGCTATAGATGCTGGAACGTGGAGGAGCAGCTCTTTCACACAGCCATCCACGCCAACGGCCAAGCTCCGCCCCCCCACTTCAGTTTTTTTGGGCATTAGCAATACTGATAGATTACTGACCACATGCTGACCGAGTTAAGGTGGGTGCTCAACAGACAGGATCCGTTTTTTGGGGTTATTGTTCTGAATGATCAGAGGAAGAGCAAAATAATCATTGACGTCAACACAAACTTACTGCTGACACCAGGGGAATAACTAGAGTTCTATGGGCCCCAGGGCAAACTTTGAATTTCCCCTCTGACCTGACCCCCAAATACTTCTCCCCATCCTCTACCCCCCGGTCATGGTGGCACCCTCTGCGACAGCGATCGTCACTATATCACTACAGAAATACAGGGTAAGACAGCGCCCCATACATCCAGTGATGTCTCCTTTGATGTAGATTTTTTATTTCCTAATTTTGTCCTTTCACACCTTCAGACCAGACCACCATAGTTTGCTACATGGGCCAGTAACAAGTGCTTCTCCCCCCAAATCATGTGCCAGTAACAAGTGCCCCCTCCCACATCATGTGCCAGTAACAAGTGCCTCTCCCCCCAATCATGTGCCAGTAACAAGTGCCCCCCCCCAAATCATGTGAATGTAACAAGTGCCTCCCCACCCTCAAATCATGTACAACAAGTTTTGTACCATATAAAAAAAAATAAACACTTATACTAACCTCCTTGGCAGCGATGCGATGCAGGCCTCTTCTGCCCTGTGCCCCGCCTGCAGCGGCCTCTGATAGGCTGAGGGCCTAGTGGAATGGGGAAGAGATGCCTCTCTCTCCACTGCCCCACCTGTCTCGCTGTACTGAGGACTGTGATACAGATGACTATGGAGATGAGCACTTCCACAATGGAAGAGCTCATCTCCCTGTGCCCTGCCACCGCCTCCACTGCTGCCTATTATTAAATTATTGCGGCAGGGCTGTGGGCCCCCTTCCACTGCACACTCTGCGACCGCGATCGTTACGCCGCTGCCAGACTTACGGGCCCGATCGCAATTGCGACCGCTGCGACCCATTATAGCTGCGCTGTATAAGCGTTTAATAGAACAGATTCTGTAGACATCTATGTGGAATCAGCTGGTGACTGTGTAAAAGGAGTGCACTTCTTTTTCACACTAACATTGACCTGTAAGGCTAAGTTCACACTTGAGTTACTTGGTCAGTTTTGGCCCCGTGACTGCCCACATAAGTGAAGTGTGCAGTGATTCTAATAGCGACGCCTGTTATCTGCATGTCATATGGACTCACGGTATTATTTCACTACCAGAGCAGACTCCCTATGCGTGTAACTGCAAGGCACAGTGTTCTACATCACTATAAAGGCTCTCTGAAGCCAGGAAATACCAGTTGTTTTTAACGCAATTCGCCGCCAATAAATTTGGATCAATCCAAATTTTTCCCAAAAAATTCAGCGAACTGACGAATCGAATTTTTGAAAAATTCGCTGATTTCTAGTTATATGACATGTGGTACATCTTATTAGAGGGTATGCAACTTGTAAACCTGGTAATTTGGATTACAATTATGGTAACTCTAACCATTGTCTGATGTTCTTTTCTGCCTCTATCATGCTTTTATAAACATGTTTGTTTGATGTTATTTAATACAATTTATAGCGTCCCTGGCCGTTCTTACTGGTCAACGTATCTGTGGTTAGGTGGACATTGATACAGATGGCGTTGCGCAGTGCACACTTGATTTTATCCGATACTTGGTTGTGCAGAGAAGGCTCGGCTGTCCTGGAGAAGTAGTGGCGGCTGGGAACGACGTACTGTGGGACAACAAGGAACATGAGCTATCTGAAGCTATCCGTCTCCACCAGCCTGAATGACAGCATTTCAAAGGCCAGTAGTTTAAAAATGCTGGCATTTAGGGCCAGGGATCGAGGGTGGCGAGGTGAGAATTTACGCTTTCTCTCCAAGGTTTGTGAGATGAAGAGCTAACCGCTTCCGTGTGACATGGTGGAGATGCTTGGTGACGGAGGTGGTGGTGTTGGTGGCACATCCTCTGTTTGCTGGGCGGCAGGTGCCAACATTCCTCCAGAGGTGGAGGAAGAGGTCAAGGCAGCAGCAGAAGAGGGAGCAGGAGGGGCCTAAGCCCTTCCTTGGTTTTGAAGGTGCTTACTCCACTGCAGCCCGTGTCTCGCATGTAGATGCCTGCTCTGCATACCTGACTGGGAAATATATTCTGCACGCTGGTAGACGTGCTGCTGATGGCATTCCCACCTGACACCGGGGCCTCAGTGGAAGCACAAGGTGAAGGCAGAGGAGTAGGAAGAAGTCGCGAACACAGCTGGGGCACCGCCAGCACTTCAGAAGCAAGGTTAGCACAGCCAAAATGTGGAAAAACTTTGTCAGCATGCCACAAGAACCAGCACCACCAGCTAATATGGAACGTCTTAGCAGGAGGCAGCATTTCAGCAACATGGTGGAACAGTATGTGTGCACAGGCCTACACGTACTGACTGATGGGTCTGCTCCATTCAACTTCTGGATCTCCAAATTGGGCACATGGCCTGAGATTGCCTTTTACGCCTTGATGGTGCTAGCGTTTCCTGCAGCCAGTGTATTGTCTGAACGTGTTTTTATCATGGAAGGAAGCGTTATCACAGACAAGTAGTGTTGAGCGAACAGTTCGAGCATAGTTCGGGTTCGTACCGAATTTTGGGGTGTTTGTGACACGGACCCAGACCCGAACTTTTTAAAAAAAGTTCGGGTTCGGGTCCATTGTTCGGCGATTTCTTCCCACTTTCTAAAGGGCTGCACAGCAGCCAATCAGCTAGCGTTTTACTTCTTGCCCTAAGAAGCCATCAAAGCCATGCCTACTAATGGCATGGCTGTGATTGGCCAAGTGCAGCATGTGACCCAGCCTCTATTTAAGCTGGAGTCACGTAGCGCCGCACATCACACTGCTCTGATTAGTGTAGGGAGAGGACTCAGCTTCTGTGAGGGAGAGATTAGGCAGGGAAAAGTCAGCAACAGCCCCTAATGAAGTGATCCATCTACAGCTGTGAATGATTCAACTTCTGCTAGTTAATTGCTCACTGGTTTTTAGGCTGCACAGAGCTTTTTTCTGTCATTTTTTTCTGGGGTGATCGGCGGCCATTTTGTGACTTGTGGTGCACCAGAACAAGCTGCCACCAAGTCCATGAATACTAGTTTTTTTTTGCTATATCATACATCAGGGGCTTGGCTGTGCTTATTGTCACCCCTAGAAACTCAGGATAGCAATTTCTATATTTTATTAAGGGGTTAAATACAATTGCCAAAATACCAATCCCCTAAATCTGGTGTTCTAGCTTTGGCTAGCCAAGTACAATACTGTCTGCTGTCTGGCAAAGGATAGATAATTTTCTGTGGTGAAATTCAATTGCCAAAATAGCAATACCCTGAATTTGGTGTCCAAGCACTGGCTGGCAAAGTATAATAGTGTCCGCCAAAACATATATTTTGTTCTGGGGTGAAATTCAATTGCCAAAATAGCAAGACCCTGAATCTGGTGTCCCAGCAGGGGCTGACTCGCAACTTTTGGCCCAGGGGGGAAAGTAACACCAAGAGGCAAACTGAGCCCCCGTCTACTTCCTGATTCGCTGTCACAAGAGGCTGGGCGGGGAACTGCGGGAGGAGAGCACTGCCTCCTTTGACAGGATTGACAGCTATCTCGTGCCCCACACCTCAGCTCTCCGCTCTCCTGATCTGTCACAGGAGGCTGTGCCAGTAGCCGTCCCCCTTATGTGCCAGTAGCCGTCCCCCTTATGTGCCAGTAGCCGTCCCCCTTATGTGCCAGTAGCTGTTCCCCTTATGTGCCAGTAGCCCCCCTTATGTGCCAGTAGTCCCCCCTTATGTGCCAGTAGCCGTCCCCCTTATGTTCCAGTAGCCATCCCCCTTATGTTCCAGTAGCCGTCCCCCTTATGTGCCAGTAGCCCCTCTTATGTGCCAGTAGCACCCCTTAAGTGCCAGTAGCACCCCCTTATGTGCCATTAGCACCACTTTATGTGCCAGTAGCCATCCCCCTTATGTTCCAGTAGCCGTCCCCCTTATGTTCCAGTAGCCATCCCCCTTATGTTCCAGTAGCCTCCCCCTTATGTGCCAGTAGCATCCCCCTTATGTGCCAGTAGACCCCCCTTATGTGCCAGTAGTCCCCCCTTATGTGCCAGTAGTCCCCCCTTATGTGCCAGTAGACCCCACCCCTTATGTGCCAGTAGCCCTCCTTATGTGTCAGTAGACCCCTTATGTGCCAGTAGAATCCACCACCCTCACCTTATCATGTGCCAGTAGAATCCCCCCCTCAGTTTATCATGTGCCAATAGAATCCCCTCTCACTTTATCATTTGCCAGTAGAATCCCCCCCTCACTTTATCATGTGCCAACAGAATCCCCCCCTCACTTTATCATGTGCCAGTAGAATCCCCCCCCTCAGTTTATCATGTGCCAGTAGAATCCCCCCCTCACTTTATCATGCGCCAGAAGAATCCCCCCCCCCCTAACCTTATCATGTGCCAGTAGAATCCCCCCCCCTCACCTTATCATGTGCCAGTAGAATCCCCCCCTCATCTTATGTGCCAGTAGCCCCCAAAAACACAAAAAAGAAACAAACATACAAATAACACTTATACTTACCTCCAGCGATGTGATGCAGGCCTCTTTTGGCCTGTGTCCCTCGCTGTACCGCTCCGGCGGCGCGATGACGTCATCGCGCCGCCTGCACCAGCCTCTGATAGGCTGCCGGCCTAGTGCTGGCAGCCTATCAGAGGAACAGGGAGGGGGGGGGACATTGCTGTGACCTAAACAACATCCACAATGGACATTGCCTGTGACCTAATCAACATCCACATTGGACATTGCCTGTGACCTAATCAGCAAGCACAATGGACCATGCATGTGGGGTTGGGATATATCTGGCTGTATGTTGATTGGTCGCTGTATTTTGTGTGCCTGTCCTCTATCAGGTCCCAGGGGGAGTAGCCCTTGCTGGAAGACTTGCATAAAAGGCCAAGCTTTGCCATCCAATAAAGAGTTCCTTGTGACCCTCAATACGCAGCCTTGTCTCGTTATTGGAGGGAACTGCTATATCACACTGGGGATTGCTATGTTCTACATACTCCCTTGAGCTTTAATCACTTAGCCCTTTTAAGAGCTTGTTCCCGATACGATCTACTGGAGGAGAGGTCTTCTCCACACGGTCCTGGAGGACAGAAGCCAATCCAGGGTGGACGGAAGACAGCGAGGCTCCAGCTAAGCTACGGCGGTTGTGGAGTCTGCGGTGGCTGTGGTGTCCAGTGCGGTGCTTGTGGTCCTCGGCGCAAGCTAGGAAGCGTCCATCAACGGAGGGTACTCGGTCGGAGTACACGGAGCTCCGTCACAACTGTCAGAGCCTCAAGTTATGCAGCAGTCTCTGCAGTCTCTTATGCTGTTTGAAGACTCTGCTGGCAGGGTTTCCCAAGGGAATCCACCTAGCCCTTCCCCAGTGGTGGAAGACATAGAATGCACTGATGCACAACCACTGATGTTTCCTGATGATGAGGACATGGGAATACCACCTCATCGGAGTCCACATGTCTCTGATGATGACGAAACACAGGTGCCAACTGCTGCGTCTTTCTGCAGTGTGCAGACCGAACAGGAGGTCAGGGCGGAAGAATGTGTGGAAGACGAGGCAGGGGACAATAAGGTCCCATACCCCACATGGAATGAAGGTTGTGCCACTGACTTTCACAGTTCAGAGGAAGAGGCAGTGGTGAGACCGAGCCAACAGCGTAGCAAAAGAGGGAGCAGGGGGCAAAAGCAGAACAGCCGCTTCCAAGAGATTTCGCCTGCTACTAGCCACCGCCACCAGGGACCGAGCAGCCCAAAGGCAGGTTCAAGGAGTTCCCAGGCATGGCACTTATTTAAACAAACAATGTGCTAACGACAAGACCCGAGTGGTTTGCACGCTGTGCCATCAGAGCCTGAAGCGAGGCATTAACCTTCTGAACCTTAGCACAACCTGCATGACCAGGCATCTACGTGCAAAGCATAAACTGCAGTGAAGTAAACACCTTAAAAGCAAGAAACTCACTCTGGCTCCCCCTGCTCCCTCTTCTGCTGCTGCCTCGGCCTCTTCCTCTGCATCGGGAGGAATGTTGGCACCTGCCGTCCACCAAACAAAGGATGTGCCACCGACAACACCACCTGCATCACCAAGCATCTCCACCATGTCACACGGCAGCGTTCAGCTCTCCATCTCACAAACCTTGGAGAGAAAGCGTAAATCCCACCTAGCCACCCTCGAGCCCTGGGCCTGAATGCCAGCATTTCTAGACTACTGGCCTTTGAAATGCTGTCATTCAGGCTGGTGGACACAGACAGCTTCAAACAGCTGATGTCCATGGCTGTCCCACAGTATGTCGTTCCCAGCCGCCACTACTTCTCCAAGACAGCCGTGCCTTCTCTGCACAACCAAGTATCCGATAAAATCAAGTGTGCACTGCACAATGCCATCTGTGGCAAGGTCCACCTAACCACAGATACGTGGACTAGTAAGCACGGCTAGGGACGCTATATCTCCCTAACTGCACACTGGGTAAATGTAGTGGCGGCTAGGCCCCAGGCGGAGAGTTCCTTGGCGCACGTCCTTCTGCCGCCAAGGATCGCAGGGCATCATTCTTTGCCTCCTGTAGCCTCCTCCTCCTACTCGGCTTCCTCTTCCTCGGCTTCCACCAGCTCATCCAGTCAGCCACACACCTTCACCACCAACTTCCACGCAGCCAGGGGTAAACGTCAGCAGGCCATTCTAAAACTCATATGTTTGGGAGACAGGCCCCACACTGCGCAGGAGTTGTAGCGGGGTATTGAACAACAGACTGACTAGTGGTTTCTGCCGGTGGGCCTCAAGCCCGGCCTGGTGGTGTGCGAAAATGAGCGAAATCTCGTTGCAGCTCTGGGACTAGCCGGTTTGACGCACATCCCTTGCCTGGCACATGTGCTGAATTTGGTTTAGAAGTTTATTCACAACTACCCCGACATGTCAGAGCTGCTGCATAAAGTGCGGGCTGTCTGTGCGCGCTTCCGGCATTCACATCCTGCCGCTGCTCGCCTGTCTGCGCTACAGCGGAACTTCGGCCTTCATGCTTACTGCCTCATATGTGCCCTGTTGTGCTGTTTCCAGTACTCCACCAACATGGCCAGTGGCGATAACACCGTTATCAGCATTACAATACCACTTCTATGTCTCCTTGAGAAAACGCTTAGGAAGATGATAGAAGAGGAGGAAGCCAAGGAGGAGGAGGAGGATGAGGGGTAATTTTTAGCACTTTCAGGCCAGTCTGTTAGAAATGGCTCAGAGGGAGGTTTTTTGCAACAGCAGAGGCCAGGTACAAATGTGGCCAGCCAGGGCCCACTACTGGAGGACGAGGAGGATGGGAAGGAGGTAGAAGAGGATGAGGATGAAGCAGGTTCACAGTGGGGTGGCACCTGACACAGCTCAGGCCCATCACTGGTGCATGGCTGGGGGGATATGTAGGAAGATGACGATACGCCTCCCACAGAGGACAGCTTGTCCTTACCTCTGGGGAGCCTGGCACACATGAGCGACTACATGCTGCAGTGCCTGCGCAACGACCTACGCAGAGTTGCCCACATTTTTACGTGTGCGGACTACTGGGTTGCCACCCTGCTGGATCCCCGGTACAAAGACAATGTGCACACCTTACTTCCTGCACTGGAGCGTGATAGGAAGATGCGCGAGTACAATCGCACGCTGGTAGACACGCTCCTGAGAGCATTCCCAAATGTCACAGGGGAACAGGTGGAAGCCCAAGGCGAAGGCAGAGGAAGAGCAAGAGGTCGCCAACGCAGCTGTGTCACGGCCAGCTCCTCTGAGGGCAGGGTTAGCATGGCAGAAATGTGGAAAAGTTTGGTCTCCTCGCCACAGCTAACTGCACCATTACCTGATACGGAACGTGTTAGCAGGAGGCAGCATTTCACTAACATGGTTGAACAGTATGTCTGCATACCCCTCTACATACTGACTGATGGTTCGGCCCCATTCAACTTCTGGGTCTCCAAATTGTCTACGTGGCCAGAGTTTTCATTTTATGCCTTGGAGGTGCTGGTCTGCCCGGTGGCCAGCGTTTTGTCTGAACGTGTATTCAGCATGGCAGGGGGCGTTATTACTGACAAATGCAGCCGCCTGTCCACAGCCAACGTGAGCCAGGCATGGATCCCACAGGACCTGTCTCTCCATTGTGCAGAATAGACATTTATAACTGCCTCCTCCCTCAACCATGTATTCTTGTACTCCGGGGCACTTCTTTATTGAATCCTCATTTTTTTAAACTTTTCTAGAAATGAGCGAACACCTGGAAGTTCGGGTTCGGGATCCGAACTCGACCCGAACTTTATCCCGAACCCGAACCCCATTGAAGTCAATGGGGACCTGAACTTTTAAGCACTAACAAGGCTGTAAAATAGTCCAGGAAAGGGCTAGAGGGCTGCAAAAGGCAGTAAAATGTAGGTAAATGCCCTTCAAACAAATGTGGATGGAGAAATGAATAAAAATAAAATAAAATAAATAAAAATTAACCAATATCAATTGGAGAGAGGTCCCATAGCAGAGAATCATGCGTCATATCAGCCACCACTGGAGAAGGCCACTTTCAGTTATTTAGGCCCCAGCACCCAGACTGAGGAGAGAGGTCCCACAGCAAGTAATCATGCGTCATATCAGCCACCACTGGAGAAGGCCACTTTCAGTTATTTCGGCCCCAGCACCCAGACAGAGGAGAGAGGTCCCACAGCAAGTAATCATGCGTCATATCACCCACCACTGGAGAAGGCCACTTTCATTTATTTTTGCCCCAGCACCCAGACAGAGGAGAGAGGTCCCACAGCAAGGAATCATGCGTCATATCACCCACCACTGGAGAAGGCCACTTTCAGTTATTTAGGCCAAAGCACCCAGACAGAGGAGAGAGGTCCCACAGCAAGGAATCATGCGTCATATCACCCACCACTGGAGAAGGCCACTTTCAGTTATTTTGGCCCCAGCACCCAGACAGAGGAGAGAGGTCCCACAGCAAGGAATCATGCGTCATATCACCCACCACCGGAGAAGGCCACTTTCAGTTATTAAGGCCCTGGCGCCCAGATTGAGGAGAGGTTCATTCAACTTTGTGTTGCACCGCAAGATCATGGTAAAGTTAAAAAAATGAGGATTCAATAAAGAAGTGCGCCAGAGTTCAAGAATAAATGGTTGAGGGGGAGACAGTTATAAATGTCTATTCTGCACAAGGGAGGGACAGGTCCTGTGGGATCCATGGCTGCTTCATTTTTATGAACGTCAGCTTGTCCACGTTGGCTGTGGACAGACGGCTGCGTTTGTCAGTTATGACGCCCTCTGCCGAGCTGAATACACGTTCAGACAAAACGCTGACCGCCGTGCAGGCCAGTACGTCCAAGGCATAAAATTATAACTCTGGCCACGTAGACAATTTGGAGACCCAGAAGTTGAATGGGGCGGAACCATCAGTCAGTACGTGGAGGGGTGTGCAGACGTACTGTTCAACCATGTTAGTGAAATGCTTCCTCCTGCTAACACGTTCCGTATCAGGTGGTGGTGCAGTTAGCTGTGGCGTGGAGACAAAACTTTTCCACATTTCTGCCATGCTAACCCTGCCCTCAGAGGAGCTGGCTGTGACACAGCTGCTTTGGCGACCTCTTGCTTCTCCTCTGCCTTTGCCTTGGGCTTCCACCTGTTCCCCTGTGACATTTGGGAATGCTCTCAGGAGCGCGTCTACCAGCGTGCACTTGTACTCGCGCATCTTCCTATCACGCTCCAGTGCAGGAAGTAAGGTGGGCACATTATCTTTGTACCGGGGATCCAGCAGGGTGGCAACCCAGTAGTCCGCACACGTAAAAATGTGGGCAACTCTGCGTAGGTCGTTGCGCAGGCACTGCAGCATGTAGTCGCTCATGTGTGCCAGGCTCCCCAGAGGTAAGGACAAGCTGTCCTCTGTGGAAGGCGTATTGTCATCGTCCTCCTTATCCACCAAGCCACGCACCAGTGATGGGCCTGAGCTGTGTCGGGTGCCACCCTGCTGTGAACCTGCTTCATCCTCATCCTCCACCACCTCCTCCTTATCCTCCTCGTCCTCCAGTAGTGGGCCCTGGCTGGCCACATTTGTACCTGGCCTCTGCTGTTGCAAAAAAACTCCCTCTGAGCCACTTCTAACAGACTGGCCTGAAAGTGCTAAAAATAACCCCTCTTCCTCCTCCTGGGCCACCTCCTCTTCCATCATCGCCCTAAGCGTTTTCTCAAGGAGACATAGAAGTGGTATTGTAACGCTGATAACGGTGTCATCGCCACTGGCCATGTTGGTGGAGTACTCGAAACAGCGCAACAAGGCACACAGGTCTCAAATGGAGGCCCAATCATTGGTGGTGAAGTGGTGCTGTTCCGCAGTGCGACTGACGTGTGCGTGCTGCAGCTGAAACTCCACTATGGCCTGCTGCTGCTCGCACAGTCTCTCCAGCATGTGCAAGGTGGAGTTCCACCTGGTGGGCACGTCGCAAATGAGGCGGTGAGCGGGAAGGCCGAAGTTACGCTGTAGCGCAGACAGGCGAGCAGCGGCAGGATGTGAACACCGGAAGCGCGCACAGACCGCCCGCACTTTATGCAGCAGCTCTGACATGTCGGGTTAGTTGTGAATGAACTTCTGCACCACCAAATTCAGCACATGCGCCAGGCCAGAGCTGCGACGAGATTTAGCCCATTATCGCACACCACCAGGCACACCACCAGGCACACCACCAGGCCGGGCTTGAGGCCCACCGGCAGAAACCATTCGTCGGTCTGTTGTTCAATACCCCGCCACAACTCCTGCGCGGTGTGGGGCCTGTCCCCCAAACATATGAGTTAAGAATGGCCTGCTGACGTTTACCCCGGGCTGTGCTGAAGTTGCTGGTGAAGGTGTGTGGCTGACTGGATAAGCTGGTGGAAGCAGAGGAGGAGGCTACAGGAGGCAAAGAATGATGCTATGCGATCCTTGACGGCAGAAGGACGTGCGCCAAGGAACTCTCCGCTTGGGGCCCAGCCGCTACTACATTTACCCAGTGTGCAGTTAGGGAGATATAGCGTCCTTGGCTGTGCTTACTGGTCCACGTATCTGTGGTTAGTTGGACCTTGCCACAGATGGCATTGCGCAGTGCACACTTGATTTTATCGGATACTTGGTTGTGCAGGGAAGGCACGTCTGTCTTGGAGAAGTAGTGGCGGCTGGGAACGACATACTGTGGGACAGCCATGGACATCAGCTGTTTGAAGCTGTCTGTGTCCACTAGCCTGAATGACAGCATATCAAAGGCCAGTAGTTTAGAAATGCTGGCATTCAGGCTCAGTGCTCGAGGTTGGCTAGTTGGGAATTTACGCTTTCTCTCCAAGGTTTGAGAGATGGAGAGCTGAACGCTGCCGTGTGACATGGTGGAGATGCTTGGTGACGCAGGTGGTGTTGTCGGTGTCACATCCTCTGTTTGGTGGGCGGCAGGTGCCAACCTTCCTCCCTAGGCAGATCAAGAGGCCGAGGTAGCAGCAGAAGAGGGAGCAGGGGGAGCCAGAGTTAGTTCCTTGCTTTTAATGTGTTTACTCCACTGCAGTTCATGCTTTGCATGTAGATGCCTGGTCATGCAAGTTGTGCTAAGGTTCAGAACATTAATGCCTCGCTTCAGGCTCTGATGGCACAGCGTGCAAACCACTCGGGTCATGTAGTCAGCACATTGTTTAAAGAAGTGCCATGCCAGGAAACTCCTTGAACCTGCCTTTGGGGTGCTCGGTCCCTGGTGGCGGTGGCCAGTAGCAAGCGAACTGTCTTGGAGGCGGCTGTTCTGCTTTTGCCCCCTGCTCCCTCTTTTGCTACGCTGTTGGCTCGGTCTCACCACTGCCTCTTCCTCTGAACTATGAAAGTCAGTGGCACGACCTTCATTCCATGTGGGGTCTAGGACCTCATCGTCCCCTGCATCGTCTTCCACACAGTTTTCCTCCCTGACCTCCTGTTCGGTCTGCACACTGCAAAAAGACACAGCAGTTGGCACCTGTGTTTCGTCATCATCAGAGATGTGCGGACTCCGATGAGGTGGTATTCCCATGTCCTCATCATCAGTAAACATCAGTGGTTGAGCATGAGTGCATTCTATGTCTTCCACCACTGGGGAAGGGAGAGGCGGATTCCCTTGGGGAAACAGCATAAGAGACTGCTGCATAACTTGAGGTTTAGACAGTTTCCCTAATATGCATGGGGGTGATGTGACAGACTGATGGGCTTGGTTTTCAGGCGCCACCTATGCGCTTTCTGCAGAAGACTGGGTGAGAGATAATGTTGTGAACGTGCTGGATCCACTGTCGGCCATCCAACTGACTAGCGCCTGTACCTGTTCAGGCCTTACCATCCTGAGGAAGGCATTGGGCCCCACCAAATATCGCTGTAAATTCTGGCGGGTACTGGAACCTGAGGTAGTTGGTTCACTAGGACGTGTGGCTGTGGCAGAATGGCCACGTCCTCTCCTGGCACCAGAGGGTACACTAACACCACCACGACCGCGTTGCGTCCCTTACTAGATGTTTTCCTCATTGTTACCGTTCTCCAAGCACACAGAAAAAAAATATTTTGCCCAATGTATTGATTTCAAATTCAGGCCTTTTTTTTTTTTTTTTTAATCAATGTTTTATTGATTTTTAAGGTTTTTCAAAAAGTAACAAGCAGTAACGTTAAGTCACAGAGTACAGTATTAAAGTACAGGTGAAGATGATACAAGTTGCAAGGATAATACAAGTTGCAAAATGAACAACCATTAAGTTACATGAACAAAAGTCGCTCTAAAAGTTCAAAAACTAAGTAGAGAGAAGCGGCTAGGCACATATCTAGTGAGGATGTATCGAATAAGCCGAGGTTAATAAACACACAGAGGTTATTAAACACACAAAGCTCAGGGCATTGCCAAATGAGGGTAGAGAATACCAGTTTAAGGCAAATGAGGCGGAAAGGAATCGTAACTAGAGTCCTGTTCCAGCATAAGAGAGACGAAGGGACATTTGGTGGCTAAGTTGGGCTATTTCTTCATGTGAACAAGACAAAGACAACTTGTAAAGAAGGAGAAGGTTGGACCAACAACATCCTATGAGGTGTTAGAGAATCTATGGGACTTCCATTTGTCCCATTGTTTAAGGAATGTAGGATGTGACCGGGACTCCCAAGAGGATAATTCTTCAAAACGATAAAGCTGGTCCACCTTCAGTCTCCAAGTTTCTAGATCAGGAGGGAGCTCTGGAGCCAATACTTTGGAATGAGTAGGCGTGCTGCAATTAGAAGTTGTCTAAAGAGATATGGAAGTCGAGTTGGGGGTGGGTAAAGGGGATGTCAGGAGTGCGATCGAGGGAGATAGAGCTATGGAGGTTCTGCAAACATTATTTGCTTGAGCAAATATATCTGTCCACCATCTTTTAATTTTCGAGCATTCCCACCAAAGGTGGAAGAATGTTCCTCTTTCTGATTCACACCTCCAGCATCTGTCTGATGCCCCATGAGAGTATAAAGCAGATTTGACCGGGGTAATATACCATTGGGTCAAAATCTTGTAATTATTTTCCTGTATACGTATACAGCGAGAAGTTTTATGAGGCGCCTCAAGGAGTCTGGGGAGGAGGTCGTAAGGAAGGTCAGTTTGAAGGTCTTTTTCCCAGCAACGGATAAAGGCCGGTTTGGTAATGATGGGGGGTGAGCGGAGTCTGCGATATAACGATGAAATAGGTTTATCAAGTGGCTTATCTGTAGAAATGTATGCCTCCAACCATATTAATGGTCGTAAAAGTTCACCCTTGGTAGTGTGCTTTTGAATAAAGCTACAAAGCAGTGGGACTAAGGAGAAGTCACAAGGTTTTGGGTCTAGGAGAGAGGAGAGGGCGGTATTGGATAAGGGTTGGCCCATATCATCAAGGAGCGATCTGATCGGGAGGGGGGCTAGTTTAGTATAGCTAGGGGACGATCTTGTGAGAGATGGATCATATGTCCCTAGAATGTCGCCTATCGTAAGCAGAGGGGAAGGGAAAGGGATATTGCAATGTGTGGAATGGAGCCACGACCAGGTCGTTAGAGTGGCTTTTATAATAGGGTAAGCTTTAAAATGAGTCGGGGGTAGGGATTCGTTGCCTAATAAGAAAGCCCTGAGAGGTTTGCCCAGTATTGAGCATTCCAGTGCTACCCAAGGTTTATGAGGAGAGCCACGAAGCCAGTCCACAGCTCTAGCCAGGAGTATTGCTTTCCCATAGAGTTCAGGGTCTGGGAGTCCGATGCCGCCTTCTGATCTATGTTTAATTAATTTAGAGTAGGCTAGTCTAGCTTTACCGCCATTCCATAGGAAATGGGAGAATTTTTGTTTAAGTGAGGCGAAGTAGGCAGAGGGTATTGGAATAGGGAGGACTTGTTGGAGGTAGGTCAGGCGGGGAAGAATAAGTGAGGTGAGAAGGTTTTTCCGACCAAACCAAGAAAGAGTAGGAATCGTTTTATGGAGATTATCAATTGCTTGGAAAATAGAGAGTTTCAGGGGGATGTAGTTTAGGGGGAAGAGGTCCGCGATTTGAGGGCTAATTTTGACCCCTAGATATGTGATCGTGGGGGATGTCCAATTGAACGGTGAATTAGTCATCAGATTTCTTTTGGTGATTTCGGAAATACCGATGCAGATGACAAGGGATTTATTTGCATTGATTTTAAAGTTGGATATGGGGCCAAAACTAGTTAGGTAGCTTTGAATGATTGGCATAGAGGTACGGGGGTTTGAAGTCAGAACTAGTACATCATCGGCAAAGGCCGCTAATTTGTGCCTTTTATCAAGGGATCAGACCTTAAGGCTTGTAAGAGAGGTTCCATGCATAAGACAAAAAGGAGGGGTGAAAGGGGGCAGCCCTGTCGGGTACCATTAGTTATACCAAAAGAGGGGGAGAGAGTGCCATTGACCATAACATGTGCTGAGGCATGGGTGTACATTGCAAAAACTGCATTAACGAAGATGTCAGGCAGGCCAAATCGCAGCAGGGTTAGTCTTAAATAGTTCCAGCTCACCCTATCAAATGCTTTCTCAGCATCTGTACTAAGAAGCAGAAGGGGAGATGAGGTATGGGAGGAATGGCACACCAGGTTCAATACTCTAGAGGTGTTGTCTCTACCTTCTCTGCCTCGGACAAAGCCTACCTGATCTCCATGTATCAAGATAGGTAGGAGTATAGCCAGGCGATTAGCCAACATCTTTGCCAACAGTTTCAAGTCAATGTTGAGCAAAGAGATGGGCCTGTAATTCGCGCAGCATTTATGATCTTTCCCCTCCTTTGGTATAAGTGCAATGTGAGCAGTGACCATGTCTCTAGACAAAGGTGTACCCGACAGGGAAAGGTTGCAGACGTCAAGGAAAAGAGGGAGAAGTTGTTTCTGGAAAGATTTATAGTAAATAGCGGGGAGGCCATCCGGACCTGGGCTTTTTCCTTTAGGAAGACTGCGTATAGCTTTTGAGAGTTCATCTGAGGTAAAGGGGATGGTCAAGGAATTTTTCTGTGAGTCGGAAAGGGCAGGGAGACAAAGGGTCTGCAAGAAATGATGTACCATATCAGAGTGGGCTTCGAGAGGAATGGGCTGTGGGAGATTGTACAGGTTATAGTAAAAGTCATGGAATTGTTTGGCTATTGAGGTTGTAGAGAATATAGCGTTGCCATCTTTAGAAATCAGTTGGTGGACATAGTTGTTAGATTTCCTAACTTTAATTCTGTGCATAAGGAATTTTGAGGCCTTATCGCCATGTGAAAAGAACTTGTGCTGTGAACTCAGAAAAAATTTAGCTGAGCGGGTTTGCAATAATGCTTTCAATTCAGCCCTAGCACTAGAGAGAGATTGAAGAAGGGAGCTGGAGGGATCTTTTTGTGTTGCAATTCTAAAGAATGGATTTTAGATAGGAGGGAGTCTATTTGTTGCTCTCTGCGTTTTTGAGATAAGAGCCTATGCTTATAAAATGTCCTCTAATAAAAGGTTTATGGGCATCCCACAGGGTTTGAGGGGAAGTGGAGGGAGTTTGTTTAGTAGGATGTATTCTTCAAGAATGGAAGACAGTTTATTCACTATAGTGGGGTCACCCAGAATAGACTCATTGAGGCGCCAATGGAACTCTCTGGGTATGGGTTGAGGAGCAGCAATTGAGAGAGAGAGTGGGGCATGATCTGACAAGTGGATGGAACCGATGTCAGCCTTACGACATAGGTGGAGGTGTGTCTTAGAAATAAAGAGGTAGTCGATGCGGTGATATGTATTATGGACGTGTGAGAAAAAGTATAGTCCAATGTATCTGGATGTAGAGAACGCCATGCGCGTCTACCACATGGAGGCTCCAGAGCTCTCTCCTCAGGGATTTTAAGGCTCTTCTAGAAAGAGGGGATTTGTGTGAGGAGGAATCCATAGCAGGATTCAAGGCTACATTAAAGTCGCCTCCTAAAGTAATTATTCCTTCCTGAAAGGAGGCAATTTGTGGGGCTACATTAGTAATCCACTGAGTTTGTTTAGTATTGGGCAGATATAGGTTAACAAACGTGTAGATCTGGGGGCCAATATGTCCCTTGACCATGATAAAACGTCCATCTGGATCCTGAACATGAGAAGCGTACTTAAAGGGGAGGTTTTGTCGAAACCCGATGCTAACTCCACCGGATGCGGAGGAAGGTCCTCCACAGTGGAACCATGTTGGGAAGGCAGAATGGGAAAGGTTGGGGTAGCAGTCGAATTTAAAGTGTGTCTCCTGGAGGAAAACCACATTGGAGCCAGATTTTCGCAGGAGAGAGAAGATCTGGCTTCGTTTTGATGGTGACTTGAAGCACTTAACATTATAAGATGTGACGTGTAGGTCAGCCATGTTGTCTTACCGCAATTGTGGGAGAACAGCGAATATGGCAAACCTCCAGGAGAGAACCTTGAGAAATTGGGTGAATATTGTAGAGATGGTGGGGTACTGGATTAGGTAGTATTAGGCTGTCATCGTTCAGGACACAGATGGATTCAAACCTGTACTGCGAAAGTGAAGGGAAATAAAAACATAAACAAACAAGATCAACATAGTAAGGAACTAAAAAACGGTTAAACAAGAATAAGGCATTATAGGGCGGTAACTGTACGCCCAGTCAGGTGGGGGAAGATGGTCTAAAGACCTAAGCCAAGGTTCCCATGGCACATAACATACTAGGAGAGAAGGTGATAAATGAAGGTAAATCAGACAGTATTGGTGAACAATCGTATCATTTGCAGAGGTATAAAGGTAGTAGGTTGGAACAGGAGCGGATAGTAAGATGAAGAAAGGTAAGAAGGAAGAAGGTTGTAAGTCAGCCAAAGAGGTGAGATGAGTAGATAAGAACTTTAGGTAAGTAACAGAGGGAGAGAAAGAGATTTAAAGAGATAAGATGTTACTAGTCTTGCAAAAGTCTCTTGGGAGTGGACTGATGCGGTCTTTTCTTGGTTCTTTGAGATTTTGGAGTGCGTTGGATCTCAAACGGCTGGATCACGGGAAGGTCTGGAAGATTGCAGACGTCTGTGTATTGGGCCCAGTCCTCAATGATCAGCGGCTGAATATCCAGGTGAGCGAAGATCGGAGGGAGGTCTGAGTGAGCTGAAACGTTGAAGCGTTTGCCTGCATGTTGGAAGGAAAGGCCGAATGGATATAACCACCGATATGGGATCTTGTTTTCACGCAGCCAGTCTGTGAGGGGTTTGAGAGCTCTTTCTTTTTTAGAGTAGATGGGGCTAAGTCTTGGTAGATGGCGATCTGATTTCCATCATATGAGAGATCGCATTGGGCTCGTGCTGCTTCCAAGATTGCGGTTTTTACTTGAAAGTTTAAGAAACGACATATAATGTCTCTGGGGGTTCATCATGCTTCGGTTTAGGGCGTAGCGCCCTATGCGCTCTCTCAATAGTAATATCTGAGGCATAATCGGGACCCAAGAGGTTGCTGCAAATGGTGTGTATGGTATGAAAAAGCTCACCAGCTGATACTGACTCCGGTATCCCTCGGAATCGAAGATTGTTTCGCCGTCCTCTGTTTTCTTGATCTTCTATAGCATTGTGTAAGTCATTGAGGTAAGTACAGCAGAGGGATAGCGACTTAGTTGTGGCCGACTGATGATCAAGCATGGAGGCTTGGTGAGTTTCAATCTGCTCGACCCGGTCCCCAATATGGCGGAAGTCTCTCCGGAGGGCCGCAATCTCAGCCATTACAGGGTCGAGGGCCTTACTGAGGGCTTGTTCCAGGTATCGCCTGGTTAGAGGAAGATCTTTGGTGATGTGAGTGCCGTCAGCATCGTTGTCCTCATCGGAGAGGTCAGAGGCGGGAGCGGCAGCTTTATGTGCGGGGGCCGGCGCCATCTTTGGTTCTCGTGCTGCGACTGTAGCCGCGGCTTTTTTAAGGAATTTCTCCATATCTCCGCTCAGAGATTGTGGTTTGGGAAGAAGGGGAGTCTCACCGGACTTAGGGTTCCCGATTTTCACCATTGTTCTCTCAGTTAGCTGGAGTTAGCTGGTGCCTAGGGCAGATTGGATTACAGAGCGAGCTGCAATGCGGCCATCACCGACAAGCGCTAGCTCCGCCCCCCAAATTCAGGCCTTTTTTTTACAAGCACCTAACACTATCTGCTTTTTTATTTATGTAGCATATTACACTAATACAGGCACAGCAGTAACCACTGATTTAGGGGAAAATCTCTTTTAGGGCTAGTATTTAGGCCCTGGATGAAAGGTATCCTTTTATGGACAGATTTACACTTGGAGATGCACAGTAGCGTGAGAAAAAATATGTAGGATTATGCCTTCAGCAACTATATTTTAACACTTTGTGTAATATATCCTTTAACGGACAGAAATCCAATGGGAAACGCACGGTAGCGTTTGAAGTTAATGAGGATGACCCTCTCAGCACTTGTATATACACCTTGAGTGTAATATACACTTTTACGTACAGATTAACACTTGGCCTGCAACTGCTGGAACACCAGATTCAGTGTATTGCTATTTTGGCAAGTGAATTTCACCCCAGAACAAAAAATACCCTTTTATGGATAGATTACCACTTGGCCTGCAACTGCTGGAACAACAGATTCATGGTATTGCTATTTTGGAAATTTAATTTCACACCAGGACAAAATATATGTTTTGACGGACACTATTATAGTTTGCCAGCCACAGCTGTGACACCAGATTTATGGTATTGCTATTTTTGCAATTGAATTTCACCCCAGAACAAAATATATGTTTTGGCGTAGACTATTATAGTTTGTCAGCCAGTGCTGGGACACCGGATTTAGGGGATTGCTATTTTGGCAAGTGAATATAACCCCAGAACAAAATATATGTTTTGGCAGACACTATTATAGTTTGCCAGCCACAGCTGTGACACCAGATTTATGGTATTGCTATTTTGGCCATTGAATTTCACCCCAGAACAAAATATATGTTTTGGCGGACACTATTATAGTTTGCCAGCCAGTGCTGGGACAACAGATTTAGGGGATTGCTATTTTGGCAAGTGAATTTCACCCCAGAACAAAATATATGTTTTGGCGGACACTATTATAGTTTGCCAGGCAGTGCTGGGACACCAGATTTAGGGGATTGCTATTTTGGCCATTGAATTTCACCCCAGAGCAAAATATATGTTTTGGCGGACACTATTATAGTTTGCCAGCCACAGCTGTGACACCAGATTTATGGTATTGCTATTTTGGCAATTGAATTTCACCCCAGAACAAAATATATGTTTTGGCGGACACTATTATAGTTTGCCAGGCAGTGCTGGGACACCGGATTTAGGGGATTGCTATTTTGGCAAGTGAATTTCACCCCAGAACAAAATATATGTTTTGGCGGACACTATTATAGTTTGCCAGCCACAGCTGTGACACCAGATTTATGGTATTGCTATTTTGGCAATTGAATTTCACCCCAGAACAAAATATATGTTTTGGCGTACACTATTATAGTTTGCCAGCCAGTGCTGTTACACCAGATTTAGGGGATTGCTATTTTGGCAATGGTATTTAACCCCTTAATAAAATATAGAAATTGCTATCCTGAGTTTCTAGGAGTGACAATAAGCACAGCCAAGCCCCTGATGTAGGATATAGCAAAAAAAAAACTAGTATTGATGGATTGATGGACTAGTCACAAAATGGCCGCCGATCACCCTAGAAAAAAAGTGACAGAAAAATGCTCTGTGCAGCCTAAAAACCAGTGAGCAAGTAACAGCGGTAAATCGATCACTTCATTAGCTGCTTTTGCTGACTTTTCCCTGCCTAATCTCGCCCTCACAGCAGCTGCGTCCTCTCCCTACACTAATCAGAGCAGTGTGACTTGCGGTGCTACGTGACTCCAGCTTAAATAGAGGCTTGGTCACATGCTGCACTTGGCAAATCACAGCCATGCCATTAGTAGGCATGGCTATGATGGGCTTTTAGGGCAAGAAGTAAAACGCTAGCTGATTGGCTGCTGTGCAGCCCTTCAGAAATCGGAAAGAAATCGCCGAACAACGAACCCAAACTTTTTTGTAAAAGTTCGGGTTCGTGTCCCGAACACCCAAGAAATTGGTACTAACCCGAACTATTCTCGAACTGTTAGCTCAACACTAAACTTTACCATTATTTTGCAGTGCAAACCAAAGTTGAATGAACCTCTCCTCAATCTGGGAGCCGGGGCCTAAATAACTGAAAGTGGCCTGTTACAATGGTGGGTGATATGACGCCTTATTCCTTGCTGTGGGACCTCTCTCCTCTGTCTGGGTGCTGGGGCCTAAATAACTGAAAGTGGCCTTCTCCAGTGTTGGGTGATATGACGCATGATTCCTTGCTGTGGGACCTCTCTCCACTGTCTGGGAGCTGGGGCTTAAATGACTGAAAGTGTACTTCTCCAGTGGTGGGTGATATGACGCATGATTCCTTGCTGTGGGACCTCTCTCCTCTGTCTGGGTGCTTTGGCCTAAATAACTGAAAGTGGCCTTCTCCAGATGTGGGTGATATGACGCATGATTCCTTGCTGTGGGACCTCTCTCCTCTGTCTGGGTGCTGGGACCTAAATAACTGAAAGTGGCCTTCTCCAGTGGTGGGTGATATGATGCATGATTCCTTGCTGTGGGACCTCTCTCCTCTGTCTGGGTGCTGGGGCCTAAACAACTGAAAGTGGCCTTCTCCAGTAGTGGGTGATATGACGCATGATTCCTTGCTGTGGGACCTCTCTCCTCTGTCTGGGTGCTGGGGCCTAAATAACTGACAGTAGCCTTCTCCAGTGGTGGGTGATATGACGCCTTTTTTCTTGATGTAGGACCTCTCTCCTCTGTCTGGGTGCTGCTGCCTAAATAACTGAAAGTGGCCTTCTCCAGTGGTGGGTGATAAGACGCATGATTCTCTGCTATGGGACCTCTCTCCAATTGATATTGGTTAATTTTTATTTATATTATTTCATTTTAATTCATTTCCCTATCCACATTTGTTTGCAGGGCATTTACCTTCATTTTGCTGCCTTTTGCAGCCCTCTAGCCCTTTCCTGGACTATTTTACAGCCTTATTAATGCCCAAAAGTTCGGGTCCCCATTGACTTCAATGGGGTTCAGGTTCAGGATAAAGTTCAGGTTGAGTTCCGATCCCGAACATTTTCGGGAAGTTCGGCTGAACTTCTCGAACCCGAACATCCAGGTGTTCGCTCAACTCTACAGACAAGCGCAACCTCCTGTCCACAGCCAAGGTGGACAAGCTCACGTTCATTAAAATGAACCAGGCATGGATCCCACAGGACTTGTCCGTACCTTGTGCAGAATAGACATGTATACTGGCCTCACCCAGCCTTTGTTATACTCCAGCGCACCTTCTCTTTGTTTTCTTTTCGATATTTCCCAATGTTTTGGGGTCTACCCAAATTTTAAAAAAAAGTTAAAAACAAAAATCTGTGTTGTTGGCGACTACCTCCTCCACCACCGCTTCCACCTTCACCGCTACGTCCACTGCCTCCTCAACATCCTACTCCATATGAACCTCCTCCTCCTAGTTCAAGATTATTATTTTACATTTTTATGTATTTTATGTTATTAAAAGTCATTTCCCTATCCACATTTGTTTGCATGGCAATTGTTCAGCTCTTACCCCATGTTGCTTCCTTTTGCAGCCCTCTAGCCCTTTCCATTACTTTTTGAGAGCCATTTTAGTGCCCTAAAGTTCGGGTTCGGGTCAAGTTCGCGTCTTGTACTCAGAGACAAGATTGTGTGGAGGCACATATGTGGAGAAAGGTACAAAACAATTCTGCTGCACTGAAAGTGCCCAAGATAAAAAGTGGCCTTCATAATTCTTAAATGGAAGAAGTCTGGAACTTAGGACTCTTCCTAGAGCTGGCTGCCCCACAAAATTAATTAAATTAATTAAAGTAATCGAGGAAGAAGGACCTTGATATGGGAGCTTACCAAGAACTCTTTGGGCCTTGGTAAGAGAGTTGACGAAGTACCTATTGGTCACTCTAGCTGAGCTCCAAAGATCGTCAATCATCACTGCCGCATTCAATCAATCTGGGGTTTATGGCAGAGGGATTATCATGTCTGATAAAACCCAGATTAAACTTTTTGGCATCATTTCTAAGTGTCATTTGTGGAATTTGATCACAAGTTTAGGAAAACTTTGATTCACAACGAATCCGAATTTCCTCACTCCTTGTGGTAATTAATCAGTTTTTCCTAAAATGGTGGCTGCACATATTACAAAGTGAAAGTAAGAAGCCTGATAATGCAAGATTACCCAAAATGCCGTGCAGCCAGCCAATCCACAAGTAGCCATCCCCTGTGAGCCCTATAAAACCCTCATCTTGCATAGTCTCCGCCATTGTCCTGTGAGCTGAGCATTGGGAGAAAGCGCTCAAGTTTTTCAAAACTTCTTCAGTGAGCCTAAGCACAAAACTAAGACAACACAGTAGTGATTTAGGGACAACTCTGTAAATGTCCTTGAGTGGCCCAGCCAAAGCCCTGACTCAAACTCAATCAAATAACTCTGGAGATTTCTAAAAAAGCCCATCCACCAATGGTCCCCATATAGTCTGACAGACCTTGGGAGGATCTGCAAAGAAGAATGGATTAAAATCCCCAAATCCAAGTATGTAAACCTTGTGGCATCACACCTAAGAAGACTGGAGGGTGTAATATCTGCCAAAGGGGCTTCAACTATGTACTGATTAAAGGGTCTTAATACTTATGTCAATTAAATGTTTTAGTTTCTCCTTTTCAGTAAGGTAGCAAAGATTTTGAAAATTCTGTGTTCGCTGTCAGTATGGGGTATGGAGTGCAAAATAATGTGGAAAAATTAACATTTTTATTTTAGCACAAGGCTGCAACATAACACACACACATACACAATATACACACATACACAATATACACACATACACACTGTTGAAACCAGAAGTTTACATACACTATATAAAGAGACACATATGCATGTTTTTTCTCAATATCTGAATAGAAATCAGAATAAACCTTTCCTGTTTTTGGTCAATTAGGATTACCATAATTATTATTATTTTCCAAATGCCAGAATAATGGGAGAGAATGTTTTAAGGCATTTTTATTACCTTCTGCAATGTCAAAAGTTTACATCCACTAAGATTACTATGCCTTCAAACAATTCTGGACTACCCATATGATGATGTAATGTGTTTGGAAGCTTCTGTTAGGTTTGTTGGCAACATTTGAGTTAATTAGAGACACACCTGTGGATGTTTTTAAATGCACACCTAAAATACACTGCTTCTTTGTGTAGCATCATGGAAAAGTCTAAAGAAATCAGCCAAGATATCAGGAAGAGAATTGTGGACTTGCACAAGTCCGGCTCAACCTTGGGTGCAATTTCAAAATACCTGAATGTGCCTTGTTCAAACAATTATATACGTACAAACAAGATGGGAATGTCCAGCCATCATACCGCTCAGGAAGGAGCCAGGTTCTCTGTCCCAGAGATAAACGTGCTTCGGTCAGACATGTGCATATCAACCCAAGAACAAAAGCAAAAGACCTTGTGGAGATGATGGCGGAAGCTGGTAAGATTGTGTCAATATTCACAGTGAAACGAGCACTGTATCAACATGGGCTAAAAGGCCACTCTGCCAGAAAGAAGCCATTACTCCAAAAGAAACATAAAAAAAAATATTAATGTTTGCAAATGAACACAGGAACAAAGACCTATATTTTTGGAGACATGTCCTGTGGCCTGACAAAACTAAAATTGACCTTTTTGGCCATAATGACCATCGTTATGTTTGGAGGAAAAAGGGAGAAGCTTGGAAGCCTAAGAACACCATCCCAACTGTGAAACACGGGGGTGGCAGCATTATGTTGTGGGGTTGTTTTGCTGCAGGAGGGACTGGTGCACTTCACAAAATAGATGGCATCATAAGGAAAGAAGATTATGTGGAAATACTGAAGCAACATCTCAAGACATCAGGCAGGAAGTTAAAGCTTGGGCGGAAATGGGTCTTTCAAATGGACAATGACCCAAAGCATACTGCCAAACTGGTTACAAAGTGCTTAAGAATAACAAAGTCAATGTTTTGGAGTGGTCATCACAAAGCCCTGATCTCGATCCTTTTGAAAATGTATGGGCAAAGCTGAAAACTAACTAAAGCCGACCAACTATTGTGAGAAGCTTGTGGAAGGATATACAAAACGTTTGACCCAAGTCATACAGTTTAAGGGCAATGGTACCAAATATTAATGAAATGTATGTAAACTTTTGACTTTGCAGAAAGTAATAAAAATGCCTTAAAACATTTTATCTCTCATTATTCTGTCATTTGGCAAATAATAATAATTATGGTAATCCTAATTGACCAAAAACAAGAAAAGTTTATTCTGATTTCATGTCAGACACTGAGAAAAACATGCATATGTGTCTTTTTATATAGTGCATGTAAACTTCTGGTTTCAACTGTATATATATTATATATATATATATATATAAAATTGTGGAAAAAGCCAGCAGCACTCCCGTAGCATAAAGCAAACCGTGGTTTTATTGACCTAGTGTCAGTAGCAACGTTTCAACCGCTTATTGCGGTCTTTCTCAAGCTATACAAACATTTGCTCAAGCATGATATATAAAGACAAAATCAATCACAGTGATGATCATACAATTAGATTCTGAAAACAGTACAAATTCATGTATATAAAGTGCCGCAGTGCATGATAAATACAGGGTATAGTACACATAAATATAGCAATAAATAAGTGAGTGAAAACAAAGTGATAAAATTCCTATGGTGTCATAAATATGTAAAAAATCATAATTGATGGTTAAATCATCCCAGGTGTGATGAATACAGAAGTGAAGATTAAAATCAAAACAGCTGATATATTCCCACACGGTAATGGAAACAGCGGGACCACAGCGGCGTACATGTTATTCTATTGCACATGTGCGAGATATCATGGATCTTGCGATATCTGAAGCGCATCTTCACTTACTTCATATGGACACGTAAACTGAATACATTCCAAGGAATACCATAACAAAGATGGTCGCATTAAAGCAACCTATATACTGCGCAAGCTCACCCATATATTAGCATAAGTCCACCTCCATATGGATCCAATGACCGAGATCAACAGTCAATATTACTATCTCCTAAAGAAATCGTGTCCGACCTAATATACACAAAAATAGGAAACAGTATATATAAGCCTAGGGTGCCAGGCAATGGGGCGCAACCGTGTCACCAGAAACGCCACCTTGCCTGGTTGCACGCAAGGGTGTCCCCACAAGTCATTGTGGAGAAGCGTCCCTGTCGCAACCCGTAGCAACCATCATTGGATTAATGACTATGACTGCCGGGACTGTCACACAACACCAGGAAAAATCCTAGTATAATGCACTGTCGCCCACCAGCCAGCCTAACATATCACTATAACAAAGAATACGTCCAGGACACATAACAAATGGTCAAGAGACCATGGAAGCATCAAATCTACTTAAATAGGAATGGGGCCCCAATCGAAGGGACACATGCCCGCATCAGCAGGCAAATGTACCCACAAATAGGGACCCATCAATAATCATGAATTGAGAGCAGGTGAGTAATAATATGGTATTCAACAGGATGTAAGGAGACAAAAAAGTAAATCTTGACAATGAACATTTTTTCAAAAGTCGATGTGGACCCATATTTTCACAACCTGTGAGAATGTTCAGTGATGTAACAGCTTGTTTAATCATCTGAAAAAGAAAAAGAAAGAAAAAAATGAATTTCTACACATGTCCAAAACTACATAAATTGGAAAACTCCACAAAATACAAAGCAGAGGAAAACAGCACTTATCACATCACTTTAAAATCTATATTGAGACCATTGCGCCTCAGAGTTTATTCGTAAAGATCCAAAATAATTCTCATTTTTTTGAAAGAGCACTCCTCCCCTTCTTCCCATACGTACTTGTTCTAAAATTCTAAACCTAAGGCCTTTTTCTGAATGTCCTGCCTCCTTAAAATGCTTGGAGACAGGAAGATCCAATCTTCCTTGTCTGATGGTAAATCTGTGATGGTTCATTTGCGTTTTCACATCCCACTTGGTCTCACCCACATACCACATGGGAAAGATAGTAGGTAGACCACGTGGGTGGAATCGCAAGTAAGAAATTGTCTGATCTTAATAGTTTTATCAGTCAATGGGTTGTAAAAGTTATTACCCCTTATCATTAAACAGCAATTGACGCAGCCGTGGCAAGGGTAGCTCCCCGTCCGTGTGGACCCACAATATGATCTCACACTCATTTTGCAGGAACCAACATGCGATCTGACCAACCTGTCACCCAGATTTTAGTTCCTGCGATATGAAAAAAGTGGTGGCGATTTAAAATCTTCAATATGAGAAAAGTTACTGCTGAGTACCTTCCAATGTCTCCTCAGAATAGCAGCAATCTGAGGACTCTCCACACTGTAATTGGACACAAATGAAAAACGAGGAGTAGATTTCTTCTTGTCTGTAGTCTTAACCAAGGTACCCTTGTTAAGTTTGGCAATACTCTCTGAAATAAGCTTTTTGGGATAACCACGAGACTTAAACTTCTCCCCCATTTCTAAAACCTTTTATCCCTAATAGCTCTCTCTTTTACAATCCTGTAGACTCGTAGCAACAGACTATAAGGTAATGACTAGAGATGAGCGAACACCTGGATGTTGGGGTTCGAGAAGTTCGGGTTCGGGATCCGAACTCGACCCGAACTTTATCCCGAACCCGAACCCCATTGAAGTCAATGGGGACCCGAACATTTGGGCACTAAAAAGGCTGTAAAATAGTCCAGGAAAGGGCTAGAGGGCTGCAAAAGGCAGCAAAATGAAGGTAAATGCCCTGCAAAAAAATGTGGATAGGGAAATAAATTAAAATAAAATAAAATAAATAAAAATTAACCAATATAAATTGGAGAGAGATCCCATAGCAGAGAATCATGCGTCATATCACCCACATCTGGAGAAGGCCACTTTCAGTTATTTCGGCCCCAGCACCCAGATAGAGGAGAGAGGTCCCACAGCAAGGAATCATGCATCATTTCACCTACCACTGGAGAAGGCCACTTTCAGTTATTTTGGCCCCAGCACCCAGACAGAAGAGAGAGGTCCCACAGCAAGGAATCATGCGTCATATCACCCACCACTGGAGAAGACCACTTTCAGTTATTTCGGCCCCAGCACCCAGACAGAGGAGAGAGGACCCACAGCAAGGAATAAGGCGTCATATCACCCACCACTGGAAAAGGTCACTTTCAGTTATTTCAGGCCAGCACCCAGACAGAGGAGAGAGGTCCCACAGCAATGAATCATGCGTCATATCACCCACCACTGGAGAAGGCCACTTTCAGTTATTTCGGCCCCAGCACCCAGACCGAGGATACAGGTCCCACAGCAAGGAATCATGCGTCATTTCACCCAACACTAGAAAAGGCTACTTTCAGTTATTTCGGCCCCAGCACCCAGACAGAGGAGAGAGGTCCCACAGCAAGGAATCATGCGTCATATTACCCACCACTAGAGAAGGCCACTTTCAGTTATTTCGGCTCAGCACCCAGACCGAGGATACAGGTCCCACAGCAAGGAATCATGCGTCATATCACCCACCACTGGAGAAGGCCACTTTCAGTTATTTCGGCCCCAGCACCCAGACCGAGGATACAGGTCCCACAGCAAGGAATCATGCGTCATTTCACCCAACACTAGAAAAGGCTACTTTCAGTTATTTCGGCCCCAGCACCCAGACAGAGGAGAGAGGTCCCACAGCAAGGAATCATGCGTCATATTACCCACCACTAGAGAAGGCCACTTTCAGTTATTTCGGCTCAGCACCCAGACCGAGGATACAGGTCCCACAGCAAGGAATCATGCGTCATATCACCCACCACTGGAGAAGGCCACTTTCAGTTATTTCGGCCCCAGCACCCAGATGAGAGAGGTCCCACAGCAAGGAATAAGGCGTCATATCACCCACCACTGGAGAAGGCCACTTTCAGTTATTTCGGCCAAGCACCCAGACCGAGGAGAGAGGTCCCACAGCAAGGAATCATGCGTAATTTCACCCAACACTAGAGAAGGCCACTTTCAGTTATTTCGGGTCCAGCACCCAGACAGAGGAGAGAGGTCCCACAGCAAGGAATCATGCGTCATGTCACCCACCACTGGAGAAGGCCACTTTCAGTTATTTCGGCCCAGCACCCAGACCAGACAGAGGAGAGGTTCATTCAACTTTGGGTTGCACCGCAAGATCATGGTAAAGTTAAAAAAATGAGGATTCAATAAAGAAGTGCCCCGGAGTATAAGAATACATGGTTGAGGGGGAGGCAGTTATAAATGTCTATTCTGCACAAGGGAGGCACAGGTCCTGTGGGATCCATGGCTGCTTCATTTTTATGAACGTCAGCTTGTCCACGTTGGCTGTGGACAGGCAGCTGCGTTTGCCAGTAATGACGCCCCCTGCCGTGCTGAATACACGTTCAGACAAAACGCTGGCCGCTGGGCAGGCCAGCACCTCCAAGGCATAAAATGCTAACTCTGGCCACGTGGACAATTTGGAGACCCAGAAGTTGCCGAACCCGAACTTCTCGAGCCCTCAGAGGAGGTGGCCGTGAAACTTCAGTATGGCGACCTCTTGCTCCTAATCTGCCTTTGCCTTGGGCTTCCACCTGTTCCCCTGTGACATTTGGGAATGCTCTCAGGAGCACAGCTACCAGAGTGCGCTTGTACTCGCGCATCTTCCTATCACGCTCCAGTGCAGGAAGTAAGGTGGGCACATTGTCTTTGTACCGGGGATCCAGCAGGGTGGCAATCCAGTAGTGTGCACACGTTAAAATGTGGGCAACTCTGCTGTAATTGCGCAGGCACTGCAGCATGTAGTCGCTCATGTGTGCCAGGCTCCCCAGAGGTAAGGACAAGCTGTCCTCTGTGGGAGGCGTATCGTCATCGTCCTCCGTATCCCCCCAGCCATGCACCAGTGATGGGCCTGAGCTGTGTCGGGTGCCACCCCGCTGTGAACCTGTTTCATCCTCATCCTCCTCCACCTCATCGTCCTCGTCCTCCAGTAGTGGGCCCTGGCTGGCCAAATTTGTACCTGGCCTCTGCTGTTGCAAAAAAACTCCCTCTGAGCCACTTCTAACAGACTGGCCTGAAAGTGCTAAAAATTACCCCTCATCCTCCTCCTCCTCCTGGGCCACCTCCTCTTCCATCATCGCCCTAGGCGTTTTCTCAAGGAGACATAGAAGTGGTATTGTAACGCTGATAACGTTGTCATCACCCCTGGCCATGTTGGGGGAGTACTCGAAACAGCGCAACAGGGCACACAGGTCTCGCATGGAGGCCCAATCATTGGTGGTGAAGTGGTGCTGTTCCGCAGTGCGACTGACGCGTGCGTGCTGCAGCTGAAACTCCACTATGGCCTGCTGCTGCTCGCACAGTCTCTCCAGCATGTGCAAGGTGGAGTTCCACCTGGTAGGCACGTCGCATATGAGGCGGTGAACGGGAAGGCCGAAGTTCCGCTGTAGCGCAGACAGGCGAGCAGCGGCAGGATGTGAACGCCAGAAGCGCGCACAGACAGCCCGCACTTTATGCAGCAGCTCTGACATGTCGGGGTAGTTGTGAATGAACTTCTGCACCACCAAATTCAGCACTTGCGCCAGGCAAGGGATGTGCGTCAAACCGGCTAGTCCCAGAGCTGCGACGAGATTTCGCTCATTATCGCACACCACCAGGCCGGGCTTGAGGCCCACCAGCAGAAACCACTCGTCGGTCTGTTGTTCAATACCCCGCCACAACTCCTGCGAGGTGTGGGGCCTGTCCCCCAAACATATGAGTTTCAGAATGGCCTGCTAACGTTTTCCCCCGGGCTGTGCTGAAGTTGGTGGTGAAGGTGTGTGGCTGACTGGATGAGCTGGTGGAAGCAGAGGAGGAGGAAGCCGAGTAGGAGGAGGAGGCTACAGGAGGCAAAGAATGATGCCCTGCGATACTTGGCGGCGGAAGGACGTGCGCCAAGGAACTGTCCGCCTGGGGCCCAGCCGCCACTACATTTACCCAGTGTGCAGTTAGGGAGATATAGCATCCCTGGCCGTGCTTACTGGTCCACGTATCTGTGGTTAGGTGGACCTTGCCAAAGATGGTGTTGCGCAGTGCACACTTGATTTTATCAGATACTTGGTTGTGCAGGGAAGGCACGTCTGTCTTGGAGAAGTAGTGGCGGCTGGGAAGAACATACTGTGGGACAGCCATGGACATCAGCTGTTTGAAGCTTTCTGTATCCACCAGCCTGAATGACAGCATTTCAAAGGCCAGTAGTTTAGAAATGCTGGCATTCAGGCCTAGGGCTCGAGGGTGGCTAGTTGGGAATTTACAATTTCTCTCCAAAGTTTGTGAGATGGAGAGCTGAACGCTGCCGTGTGACATGGTGGAGATGCTTGGTGACGCAGGTGGTGGTGTCAGTGGCACATCCTCTGTTTGGTGGGTGGCAGATGCCAACATTCCTCCCTAGGCAGCAGCAGAAAAGGGAGCAGGGGGAGCCAGAGCAAGTTCCGTGCTTTTAAGGTTTTACTCCACTGCAGTTCATGCTTTGCATGTAGATGCCTGGTCATGCAAGTTGTGCTAAGGTTCAGAACGTTAATGCCTCGCTTCAGGCTCTGATGGCACAGCGTGCAAACCACTCGGGTCTTGTAGTCAGCACATTGTTTAAAGAAGTGCCATGCCAGGGAACTCCTTGAAGCTGCCTTTGGGGTGCTCGGTCCCTGGTGGCAGTGGCCAGTAACAGGCGAACTCTCTTGGGAGCGGCTGTTCTGCTTTTGCCCCCCTGCTCCCTCTTTTGCTACGCTGTTGGCTCGGTCTCACCACTGCCTCTTCCCCTGATCTATGAAAGTCAGTGGCACAACCTTCATTCCATGTGGGGTCTAGGACCTCATCGTCCCCTGCATCGTCTTCCACACAGTCTTCCTCCCTGACCTCCTGTTCGGTCTGCACACTGCATAAAGACGCAGCATTTGGCACTTGTGTTTCGTCATCATCAGAGACGTGCGGACTGCGATGAGATGGTATTCCCATGTCCTCATCATCAGGAAACATCAATGGTTGTGCATCAGTGCATTCTATGTCTTCCACCACTGGGGAAGGGCTAGGTGGATTCCCTTGGGAAACCCTGCCAGCAGAGTCTTGAAACAGCATGAGACTGCTGCATAACTTGAGGCTCAGACAGTTTCCCTGATATGCATGGGGGTGATGTGACAGACTGATGGTCTTGGTTTTCAGGCGCCACCTGTGCGCTTTCTGCAGAAGACTGGGTGGGAGATAATGTTGTGAACGTGCTGGATCCACCCAATTGACTAGCGCCTGTACCTGCTCAGGCCTTACCATCCTTAGAACGGCATTGGGCCCCACTAAATATCGCTGTAAGCCCTGGATGAAAGGTATCCTTTTATAGACAGATTTAAACTAGGCCTGCAACACCTGGAACCCTAGATTCAGGGTATTGCTATTTTGGCAATTGAATTTTACCCCAGAACAAAATATATCCTTTGCAGGACACTATGAAACTTGGCCAGCCACAGCTGAAACCACTGATTTATGGTAATGCTATTTTGGCAATCGAATTTCACCCTAGAACAAAATATACCATGTTACGGACATATTTAAACTAGGCCTGCAACAGCTGGAACACCAGATTCAGGGTATTGCTATTTTGGCAATTGAATTTCACCCCAGAACAAAATATATAATTTGCAGGACACAATGAAACTTGGCCAGCCACAGCTGAAACCACTGATTTATCGTATTGCTGTTTTGGCAATTGAATTTCACCCTAGAACAAAATATACCCTGTTACGGACAGATTTAAACTAGGCCTGCAACAGCTGGAACTCCAGATTCAGGGTATTGCTATTTTGGCAATTGAATTTCACCCAGAACAAAATATATAATTTGCAGGACACTATGAAACTTGGCCAGCCACAGCTGAAACCACTGATTTATGTTATTGCTACTGTATATTGGCAATTGAATTTCACCCCAGAACAAAATATATGTTTTGGCGGACACTACTATAGTTTGCCAGCCAGTGCTGGGACACCAGATTTAGGGGATTGGTATTTCGGCAGTTGAATTTCACCCCAGAACAAAATATGTTTTGGCGGACACTATTATAGTTTGCCAGCCATAGCTGTGACACCAGATTTATGGGATTGCTATTTTGACAATTGAATTTCACCACGGAAAATAATCTTTCCTTTGCCAAACTGCAGACAGTATTATACTCGGCTAGCCAAAGCTGGAACACCAGATTTAGGGGATTGGTATTTTGGCAATTGTATTCAACCCCTTAATAAAATATAGAAATTGCTATCCTGAGTTTCTAGGGGTGACAATTAGCACAGCCAAGCCCCTGATGTAGGATATAGCAAATAAAAACTAGTATTGATGGATTGATGGACTTGGTGGCAGCTTGTTCTGGTGCACCACAAGTCACAAAATGGCTGCCAATCACCCCAGAAAATAACTGACAGAAAAACGCTCTGTGCAGCCTAAAAACCAGTGAGCAAGTAACTAGCAGAAGTTCAATCATTCACAGCTGTAGATCGATCACTTCATTAGGTGCTTTTGCAGACTTTTCCCTGCCTAATATCGCCCTCACAGCAGCTGCGTCCTCTCCCCACACTAATTAGAGCAGTGTGACGTGCGGCGCTACGTGATTCCATTAGTACGCATGGCTGTGATGGGCTCTTAGGGCAAGAAGTAAAACGCTAGCTGATTGGCTGCTGTGCAGCCCTTCAGAAAGCTGGAAGAAATCACCAAACAACGAACCCGAACTTTTTTGAAAATGTTCGGGTCCGGGTCCGGGTCCGGGTCCCGAACACCCCAAAATTCGGTACAAACCCAAACTATTCCTGAACTGTTCGCTCAACACTAGTAATGACCTAATCATGGGGCGAGGATGATGGCTCTCAAAACGCAATGTATTTTTATCTGTTTTTTTTTACATACAGATCAGTGATTAATCCCTGTCCTAGTATGGATACCTGTGTATCCAAAAATTGTAGTTTCTGTTCTGAGTAGACCAAAGTGACCCTATAATTGATCATCCAGTGATTGATGCTTTATTTTTGGCAGTTAAAAGGGAGGTTGATTTATTGAAATGTGCTTCTGTCAATAAACCACTTGAGTTTGCTAACATAACATCTGAAGAGATGTTGGCTAGATGAAGGCTAAATTTTTTGGCCTCCGACCACAACCTCACCATCAAGCCTGCGGACAAAGGTGGTGGGGTTGTGGTAATGTATACCAGGATTTACGTACAGGAAATCAGGAACCAACTTGGGAATACTAATGTTTATCAGAAAGTATTACAGGACCCGAAATTTGTATTCCTTAGGAAATTACATGAGATTCTAAACCAGGCCTTAATGGCAGGTATTATTGATGACAAATTGTTTTCTTTTCTATATTGTGATAAACCAATCACTCCGATCCTATATACTTTACCCAAAATTCATAAGAATTTTGAATCCCTACCTGGTCACCCGATAGTTTCGGGCAGGGGCTCTTTATTCTGTAATGTTGCAATCTTTCTTGATAAGATTCTGCGCCCTTTTGCCAGTTCATCAAAATCATATATTAAAGATACCGTCAATTTTCTTTCTAAAATAGATGGTCTTCATGTGCCTGACGAAGCCATCTATCGACGTGTACAGTTTGTACACATCGAAAGAGCATAGACTGGGCTTTAAGGTGGTACAGAGATGTGTTTTGAATATGGAATACACAAGTAAATGTAGGGAGTTGATACTTGCATTGTTGAATTTTATGTTGACAACGTGGTGCCCACTTATGCTAACATCTATGTGTCACACCTTGAGGGAATTTTCATCTATGTGAGCCACCACTTCAGACAAGTTTTGGGGTGGTGGCTTAACATATACCATTTCTTCTTGGTGTGGACAGGTGCCAGAGTAGACCCAAGTGTCAAATTCAATTCGGTCTATTCAGAACAGAAACTATAATTTTTTGATACGGAGGAATCCATACTAGGATAGGGATTAATCACTGATCTGTATATAAAAAAAAACGGATTAAAAAAGCACTCTTGTGTTTTGAGAGCCATCATCCTCGCCCCATGATTAGGTCATTACCTTATGGTCAGTTGCTACGAGTCAACAGGATTGTAAAAGAGGGAGCTATTAGGGATAAAAGGTTTTTGAAAATGGGGAGAAGTTTAAGTATTGTGGTTATCCCAAAAATCTTATTTCAGGGTACCTTGGTTAGGAATACAGACAAAAATAAATCTCCTTCTCGTATTCCATTTGTGTCCAATTACAGTGTGGGCAGAGTACACACAAGAAAAAATAGGACAAGGTTAGGAGGTCCCCAATGAAAGAGACGGACCAAACCTTTTGTGCAGGGCGACACCGGTGATGGGGAGATGGATGTCTGGTGAGGTTCTAAATATAAAACACTGGGTGAAAACTAAAGTAGTTAGGCTGCTGGGTCGTACCGTTTAAGCAAACGGTTGATATTGTGTCAAGAAAAAAGAAAAAGGAAAGAAAAAAAGGTGATGGTTAGAACCCCCTTTTTAGTGTCCCAAATATATGGGTCTATAAGCGCCAGACTACTTCCCCAATAGGGGTGTAACTTGATCTCCAGTAGGTGAAATAAGTGACCCACTTAAAACTGATGAGTTAAAAGTAGAGAAATCATATAAATGAAATAATGATTGTAATAAAAGAACTATCCGTGGATTTCCAAGGGCTGAATGAAGGGAAGGGTACTCACTTCACTGGGGGGGCTGTCTTGCAGGTTAAACTCAAGACACCTGAGACAAAGAACCCCCCTGGCCAGGATCGCACGTAGAATCTTAGAGGCTGAAGTCACCACTCGGACGAGGATCTTCTTCAAATCCACTTTAATAACATCAAGGCTCAACGCGTTTCGGGGTATCCATTAACCCCTTCCTAAGGAGCAGTATCACCCCGCGTTTCGGGGTATCCATTAACCCCTTCCTCAGGAGCAGTATCACCACTGCTCCTGAGGAAGGGGTAATGGATACCCGAAACGCGTTGAGCCTTGATGTTATTAAAGTGGATTTGAAGAAGATCTCGTCCGAGTGGTGACTTCAGCCTCTAAGATTCTACGTGCGATCCTGGCCAGGGGGGTTCTTTGTCTCAGGTGTCTTGAGTTTAACCTGCAAGACAGCCCCCCCAGTGAAGTGAGTACTCTTCCCTTCATTCAGCCCTTGGAAATCCACGGATAGTTCTTTTATTACAATCATTATTTCATTTATATGATTTCTCTACTTTTAACTCGTCATCAGTTTTAAGTGGGTCACTTATTTCACCTACTGGAGATCAAGTTACACCCCTATTGGGGAAGTAGTCTGGCGCTTATAGACCCATATATTTGGGACACTAAAAAGGGGGTTCTAACCATCACCTTTTTTTCTTTCCTTTTTCTTTTTTCTTGACACAATTACAGTGTGGACAGTCCTTAGATTGCTGCTATTCTGAGGAGACATTGGAAGGTACTCAGCAGTAACTTTTCTCATTTTGAAGATTTTAAATCGCCACCACTTTTTTCATATCGCAGGAACCAAAATCTAGGTGACAGGTTGGTCAGATCGGACGTTGATTCCTGCAAAATGAGTGTGAGATCATATTGTGGGTCCACACGGACGTGGTGCTACCCTTGCCACGGCTGTGTCAATTGCTGTTTAATGATAAGGGGTATCACCTTTTACAGCCCATTGACTGATAAAACTATCAAGATCAGACAATTTCTTACTTGCGATTCCACCTACGTGGTCTACCTACTATCTTGCCCATGTGGTATGTGGGTGAGACCAAGTGGGATGTGAAAACGCAATTTAACCATCACAGATTTACCATCAGAAAAGGAATATTGGATCTTCCTGTCTCCGAGCATTTTAAGGAGGCAGGACATTCAGAAAAAGACCTTAGGTTTAGAATTTTAGAACAAGTATGTATGGGAAGAAGGGGAGGAGACAGGAATGCTCTTTTAAAAAAATTAGATTTTGAATCTTTACTAACAAACTCTGAGGCCCAATGGTCTCAATGTAGATTTTAAAGTGATGTGATAAGTGCTGTTCTCCTCTATTTTGTATTTTGCTGGACTTTTCCAATTTATGTAGGTTTTTTTTCTCTCTTTTCTTTTTCTTTTTCAGATGATTAAACAAGCTGTTACATCACTGAACATTCTCACCGGCGGTTGTGAAAATGTGATTCCACATCGACTTTTGAAAAAATGTTCATTGTCAAGATTTATTTTTTTGTTTCCTTACATCCTGTTGGATACCATATTATTACTCACCTGCTTTTAAATCATGATTAATGATGGGTCACCATTTGTAGGTACATTTGCCTGCTGATGCGGGCATGTGTCCCTTCGATTGGGGCCCCATTCCTATTTACGTGGATTTGATGTTTTCTTGGTCTCTTGACCATTTGTTAAATGTGTCCTGGACCTATTCTTTGTTATAGGTATATGTTAGGCTAGCTGGTGGGCGACAGTGCATTTCACTAGGATTTTTCCTGGTCTTGCGCGACAGTCCCAGCAGCTATAGTAATTAAGCCAACGAAATATCGTTAAACCATGACGTAGCAATGAACAGGAGAATGCAGCTTTGAGTGGGAGCAGAGTAGAAAACATGATGCAACAACAAATGGGTGAATGCAACTTTGGGCGTGAGTGGTACCTAAAAAACATGGTATGGGAGCAGCTCTGAGTATGGGTAGAGCATAAAAAGCATGGTTTAAGCATGGTATAAATGCAATATGAAAGTGAGCAGAGTATTGACGTGATGCACAAGCAGACACATGAACACAGCTCTAGTAGTGAATGGAGTATATGACAAGATGTAAAAGCAGACATGCGGACACAGCTTTGGATGTGAACGGAATATGAAGTTGATGTGACAGCAGACATGGAAAGCGGCTTTGGTGAGTGGGGTATACAACCTGGTGTAGTAGTAGAAGTGTGAACACAACTCTGGGTATAAGCAGAGCCTGAAATCTGGTATAACAGCAGCTCTGGTTGTGAACGGAGCATAACATAGATGTAACAGAAACGTGAATGCAGTTCTTGAAATGGAAAGAACCTGTAGTAACATAGGAAGTGTGAACGCAGCTATGGGTGCGAGTAGAGCAAACATGATATACAGATAGACGTATGAATGCAACTCTGGTCGTGTGTGGAGTGCAAAAAATTATTTGACAGCGTAAGTGTGAATGCACCACTGGGTTTGGCCGAGAATGAAATTGGTAGAATAGCAGCTTTAACTGTGAGTGAAGCATAAACATGATGTAACAGTGAACATGATTGCAGCTCTGAAACAAGCCTAGTATGAACATGTTGTGACAGCGGACGTGTAAACACAGCTCTCACTGTGAGCAGAGCAAACATGGTATACGAGTCGACGCATGAACTCAGCTCTGGTTGTGAGTGGAGCAAAGTGAACACCAGTGTGGTGCGTCCAGAGAATAAAAATGGAGTAACAGTAGCAGCTATGGCTGTAAGCCGTGTGTACAACATGTAATAAAAGGGGTATAATACGGATCCGGATGTCGGCTGGGTACGGAATGTGATGTAATAGCCAAAAGGTGAACGCAGCTTGAATGTGATTAACAGGTGAAGAATGATGAAAATAGCAGACATGTGGACACAGCTCAGGGGAGCAGGGAGTAAAACATAGCGTAACAGCCAAATGTAAAGGTTGGTCTGGGAATCAGCAGAGTAGGAAAGTGCTGTGACAGTAATAGACATGCAGATGCATCTGAAGGTGTGAGGCTTATGAAGCATGGAGCAATAGTAGGCAGAAGAAGCATAAGACATGAAATAAAAGCCGAAAGTGTAAATGCTGCTTAGGATAACAGCAGAGCATAAAAGTGTGGCAGGGTTTTTAAGTACATGGAGCAGTGAAATATGTGAAATCTAAAGATGGTGGTAGCGGGGGGAGGGGGGAGACACATGGCAAGGAACAGCTACAGCAAGAAGCCTAAACAATAATGGCTGCGTCCGATCTCTAAACTTGATGTGACGTGCAGCCAGGGTAACTCATCCTTTATAGCAAGCTGGCTGAAGTAACTTTTCATACGAGACGAACAGAGCGAAGTAAAACTTGTAAGATTTATGGGAACTAACTCCTATTACTAAACAAACAAAGTTGAAAAGAAATAGAAATATTTAACCCCAACGAACAAACCTGAGGTAGCAGATTCTGAGGCGAAGCCTCCCGTTCTCTAGCAAAGTCGGTTCCGACCGGCCAGGAGAGACGGCCCCGGCCCAACTTACTTATGTATTATTACGTAGCAGAGAGCAAAATTACAAGCTCCATTCTGGCTGCATGTTGCAAAGAAAGAATCCTACCACCAGAGAAGCTAGTTTGCTAATGACAACCAGCTGCAGCTGTGCACCTGAGAACACACGCCCGTGAGGGAGTCTGTGGCTCGTATACGAAGAGCCTCTGCCCCTCCCACAAATGAAGGCTGCCTAATCAGCCTTACCAATATATATATATATATATATATATATATAGCGTAGAAAACGAACAGCACTCCAATAGAAATCCAAGGTACTTTTATTCACCCAAGTGGGCAGGCAACGTTTCGGCTTAACAATAAAGCCTTTCTCAAGCAATAAACAAATGTGCTCAACAGACTTATATAGTGCAAAACAGGAAGTACACACGAGTCATGTGATACACTAAGAGGGCGTGGCCCAATAAACAAAGTGATAAACTGTGAATAATGTCAGTATAATAAACAATTGTAAACATCACATCAATAATAAAAGTGTCGTAGTGACCAGTGTATAAATTTTTATACAATCAAAGTGGCGTGACAGTATGCAATATAGTGCTGAAAACTGACCCGGAAGGAAACGCCCTCAATTGGGAGGAAGACTAAGGCATGCCCAAACATAGAAAATGAAAGTAAAACACACCGCAGACAGGAAGTGAGTATGACCACTTCCGGACATGCTCAGTGAAAGAAAAAGCCGGGACGGCCATATTGGAGAAGGGCAAAGGAGCCGATCTCCTAAAGAAACAAGCACGCGCTCCAGAACACGGTGATCAGCCGGAGCCATATTAAATATTGGCATAGTGGCCATAACGGCCAGTAAAGATCTTACGGATCAAAAAGACTCAAGGTGCAGTGGGAGAACTGGCCTCTTCCAAGGCAAGTGACCCCCTACCAATGGTAGCCCTACTGAAGAACCACAGTAGAAGACCTCCGTGAGTCCTTTGTCGGGTGCCCATCCAAAACACCATAAGAGTCACGCGATCCTATCTTGGGGTTCTCCATTTCAGCCAAACGTGGCGCCTGAGTATCACCGTCAGAAGCGCTGCTCATGAAAAATATCAAATAAAATATGCGGTAATGTGTAGAATAATATCGACATGGGTGTGTCATCTTCCTCTCATGTGGGCGTTCCCAAAACATCTACAAGAGGAGATAAAAACAAAGATCATTAGAAACAAATATACTTTCAGTCAACTTTAGATATTACAGATATCCATAATTATATTGGCACATAATGTTTCAAAAGGTATAACTACACACATGGGGAAAGAGCCATTCATATCGGAGTGCAGTGGGCAAGTCAGGACTATCATACAATCTGCATCGGGTTATACTCTACGTTGAGGCCATGGGGTCTCAGCGTATTCAAAGTATGGATCCAAAACAATTCTCTCCCCTTTAATAAGGCAACTCTATTGCCACCACGTCTAGGGACCATAACATGGTCCACAATCCAACACTTGAATTCTCGTTCAATATGACCCTGTTCAGTAAAGTGCTTAGGAACAGGGAGATCCTTTCTTTTCTCCCTTATAGAGAACCTATGATTGTTCAACCTGGTCTTAAGGTCTGTGGAGGTCTCCCCCACATATAGCAGTTTACAGGGACAAGAAAGAACATATACCACAAAATTTGTGTCACAAGTCAGGTGATATTTGATGGGGTGCACGGATCCTGTGGTGGGATGCACAAACTGTTTGCTTTTGCAAATGTACCGACAATTGACACAGTGCAGGCAGGGAAAGCAACCATGACTGCGCTGTGTCAAAAATTTCTGCACCGGAACTCGAGTAGGTCCTAAATCGGCCTTAACCAATTGATCTCTTAAGTTCCTAGATCTCCTGTAGGAGAATAGAGGAGGCCGTTGGAATTCAGGTATCCCCTTGAGCCTACCTAAGATACCCCAATGCCTCCTGACAATATTTTTAATGTCATTGCTTTGTTCGTTGTAGGTAGATATAAATGGAATTCTGTCCATACTCTTTTTGGGCCTACTCCTTTGCAGTAGACTCTGTCTGTCTATATTGCGTACCTCACATACTTGAGGTTGCAGTATAGAATTCAGATAGTCACGTTCCTTAAATTTAGCTACCATGGTATCCAAAGTCCGATTGAGTGCGCAATCATCAGACTCTATCCTTCTTGCTCTTAAAAACTGAGAAAAGGGTAGATGTTTGACCATATGTCTGGGATGATTGCTCTCAAAACGAAGGACTGTATTCCAGTCCTTCGTTTTGAGAGCAATCATCCCAGACATATGGTCAAACATCTACCTTTCTCAGTTTTTAAGAGCAGAAGGATAGAGTCTGATGATTGCGCATATCGGACTTTGGATACCATGGTAGCTAAATCTAGGAGCGTGATTATCGAATTCTATACTGCACCTCAAGTATGTGAGGTACAATATAGACAGACAGAGTCTACTGCAAAGATAGGCCCAAAGGTATGGACAGAATTCCATTTATATCTACCTACAACGAACTAAGCAGTGACATTAAAATATTGTCGGAGGCATGGGGTATCTTAGGTAGGCTCAAGTGGATACCAGAATTCCAACGGCCTCCTGACTCTCCTACAGGAGATCTAGGAACTAAGAGATCAGTTGATTAAGGCGATTTGGACCTACTCGAGTTCGATGCAGAAACTGACACAGCGCGGTCATGGTTGCTTTCCCTGCCTGCACTGTGATCGATGTCGTACATTGCAAAGCAAGCAGTTGTGCATCCCACCACAGGATCGTGCACCCCATCAAGTATCACCTGACTTGTGACACAAATTTTGTGGTTTATGTTCTTTCTTGTCCTGTAAACTGCTATGTGGGGAGACCTCACGGACCAAGACCAGGTTGAGCTAATCATGGGTTCTCTATAAGGAGAAAGAAAGGATTCCTGTTCTAAGCACTTACTGAACAGGGTCATATTGAGCGAGAACTCAAGTGTTGGATTGTGGACCATGTTATGGTCCCTAGGCGTGATGGCAATAGAGATTGCCTAGTAAGGGGAGAGCTGTTTTGGATCCATACTGAACGCTGGACCTCATGGCGTCGAAGTATAACCCGATGCAGATTGTATGATAGTCCTGACTGCCCACTGCACTCGATATGAATGGCTCTTTCCCCATGTGTGTAGTTATACCTTTTGAAGCATTATGTGCCAATATGATTATGGATATCTGTAATATCTAAAGTTGACTGAATATATTTGTTTCTAATGATCTTTGTTTTTATCCTCTTGTAGATGTTACGCACATGAGAGGAAGATGGCACACCATGTCGATATTATTCACGCATTACACGACATTTTATTTGATATTTTTCATGAGCAGCTTCTGACGGTGATACTCAGGCGCCACGTTGGCTGAAATGGAGAACCCAGATAGGATCGTGTGACTCTTATGGTGTTTTGAATGGGCACCGACAAAGACTCGCGGAGGTCTCTACTGTGATTCTTCAGTAGGGCTACCATTACGGGGGTCGCTCGCCTGGAAGAGCCAGTTCCCCACCGAGTCTTTTGATCGTAAGATCTTACTGGCCGTTATGGCCACTATGCCAATATTTACTATGGCTCCGACTGTCACCGTGTTCTGGAGCGTGCTTGTTTCTTTAGGAGATCGGCTCTCTGCCTTCTCCAATATGGCCGTCCGGCTCTTTCGCTGAGCATGTCGGAGTGGTCAGTACTCACTTCCTGTCTGCGTTACTTTCATTTTCTATGTTTGGGCATGCCTATTCTTCCTCCCAGTGAGGCGTTTCCTTCGGGTCAGTTTTCAGCACTATATTGCATACTGTCACGCCACTGTTGTATAAAAATTTATACACTGGTCACTACGACACTTTTATTATTGATGTGATGTTTACAATTGTTTATTATACTGACATTATTACAGTTTATCACTTTGTTTATTGGGCCACGCCCTCTTAGTGTATCACATGACTCATGTGTACTTCTGTTTTACACTATCTAAGTCTGTTGAGCACATTTGTTTATGCTTGAGAAAGGCTTTGTGTTAAGCCGAGCGTTGCCTGCCCACTTGGGTGAATAAAAGTACCTTGGATTTCTATTGGAGTGCTGTCCGTTTTCTACGCTATTACTGTGGGTTGCTCACACCCTTGGACCTTGCACCCGCCACATTGCCTGTGTTTGGTGCTGCCTGGTTTTTTCTTCATTTATATATATATATATATATATATATATATTTCTGTGGGTTTATGACCTCCTCCTAGAATTTGCGTATACTGCAAAGTGCAAAAGTATAGTGTCATTGTACATGTATTTACTGTGTATTTCTGTAAGCACATTATAATTATTATAAAGACCCTATCTCAAAGCCACCACTGGATGGGGTTGATGTGACCGTCTGTATAAGGAGAGGAGTGAGTCAGCACAGTTAATTCAGAGTGTTAATCCGGTTCAAGTCAGTTCAGTCAGAGACAGCACATTGTTGGGGGAAGGACAAAGATTTGAAGCTAACACTTTAGCCACCCCTGGACCCAGGTACCAGCAAGGGGAGGCCTGAAGGAGAAAGGAAAAAACTACCAAAATCAGGCCAGATGTAATAGAGAGGTGTAGTGGAAGTCTTGTAGAGGTAATATGTCTAAAAGGAGTTATGAACTCTATGACATCCATGTTCAGGAGTTGCCTCCGATGCCTGAGCATACCAAATTACAGTGTACAGTTTGGTCCACTGTGAGAATATCCACATCCCAAGGTGGATTCTGTGGAAGTATACTGTAAGTACAGCAACCTGTTCAAAGAATAGAGAGGAAGAGTCTGCCTGCCGTTAGGGAGAACAGCCCTGTTGGTTCCCAGAAGTAAATTCTACATCCCATTCCTGGATGCCTGTGTGTACAAGTCAGTTTGTAAATTGCAGGATAGGGAAGATTGCTTAAAACATCTAAAGAGACACTGGTTTTGCCTATGGTTACCTGTGCAGCTGTGAGATCTGTGCCCTCTGAGGAGACTGTATTTCTGTGTAACATCAGCTGATCCATAACAAGTAAAACCTATACTGAATTGTCTGCATCTAAAGCTTCCTTGAAGAATTGTTTTCGATTTAAACTGGACTCATTATTTCTATCCTACATTTTTACATCAAGGTGCTGGAGTCATGACAACCGGTACCCTGCCTCGCAGCATAAAACAGGCAGAACCCCAGAACCAGAGAGTGCCCCGAAGGGAAGAACTGGTCCAGCCATTCCATCACTGCACTCCAGCCCAGAGAGCTTCAGGAAACCGCAAGTACGACTACTGTATCCATCCGGCCACTCATGCACGTGCCTGTGGCCGAGTCGCTGCATATACAGGAGGGGGAGGCAAAAACAGTTATAAGGGAGAATTTCTCATGAGACCTGCACCTCTGCACAACAGTCAAATGTAGTGAGAGGTGCATCTGTTCCTGCTTCCTTTTTAGCTAGAGTAGAGCAGACAGATAAGCTTTATTTCATGAGAGGGAGGGCCTACCATTGGATCCTCTAGTTCTCCAGTGGGCCAGTATAGCCCTGGGAGCAGCAGGACAAGGGTGAGGGGGGACATTTTCAAAGGAAAGTGTTTTTTTATTTTATGTTGCAACCTACTCCATGCCTTCTTTTAATAAAACTTGGAGAATGCCATTAAAAAAAAGGATGTTAATACCTACACTTACAGTGCCTTGCTAAAGTATTCACCCCCTTGACTTTTTTCATATTTTGGTGACTCACAACCTGGAATTAACATGCATTGTTTGAGGATGTGCATCATTTAATTTACAGAACATGCCCACAACTTTAAAGATGTTTTTTTTTTTTTTTTTTTATTGTGAAGCAAACAACAAATAGGACAAAATAACAAGAAAAGTCAATGTGCATAACTATTCAACCCCCTAAAAGTCAACCCCCTTTTGCGGCAATCACAGCTTTGGATAAGTCTCTATGAGCTTGCCACATCTTACCACTAGGATTTTTGCCCATTCCTCCTTGCAGAACTGCTCCAGCTATTTTAGGTTGGATGGTTTGCGCTTGTGAACAGCAAACTTTAAGTTTGACCACATATTTTCTATTGGATTCCAATCTGGGCTTTGACTAGGTTATTTTAACACATTTATATGTTTCCCCTTAAACCACTCAAGTGTTGCTTTAGCAGTGTGTTTGGGGTCATTGTCTTGCTGGAAGGTGAACCTCCATCCTAGCCTCAAATCACGCACAGAGGGGTACAGGTTTTGCTCAAAAATATCCTTGTAATTGGCACCATCCATTTTTCCCTCAACTCTGACCAGTTTCCCAGTCCCAGCTGTTTCACTGTGTGGGATGGTGTTCTTTGGGTGATGTGTTGGGTTTGCACCAGACATTTGATGATCAAAAAGTTCAATTTTAGTCTCATCAGAGCAGAGCACCTTCCTCCATACATTTTGGGAGTCTCCCACATGCCTTTTCGCAAACTCACAATGTGCCTTTTTGTCTTTAGCTGAAAATAATGCCTTTCTTCTGGCCATAAAGCCCAACTATGTGGAGCGTACGGCTTATTGTCGTCCTATGTACAGATACTCCAGTCTCTGCTGTGGAACACTGAAGCTCCTCCAGGGTTACCTTAGGTCTCTGCTGCTCCTCCTTGCCCAGTCCATGAGTTTTGGTGGGCAGCCGTCTCTTGGCAGGTTTGCTGTTGTGCCATGTTCTATCCATTTGGTTATGATAGATTTGATGGTGCTCCTGGGGATCATCAAAGATTTGGATATTTTTTTATAACCTAACCCTGACTTATACTTCTTAACAACATTGTCCCTTACTTGTTTGGAGAGTTCCTTGGACTTTATGGCAGTGTTTGGTTAGTGATGAATCTTGCTTAGTTGTTGCAGCCTCTGGGGCCTTTAAAAAAAGGTGTGTATATGTAATGACAGATCATGTGACACTTAGATTGCACACAGGTGGACATCCTATCACTAATTATGTGACTTCTGAAGGTAATTGGTTGCAACTGAGCTTTTTATGGGCTTCCTAACAAAGGGGGTGAATACATGCCAATTTTCTGTTTTCTATTTCTAAACAATAGATTTATTTATATATTTCTCTCATTTCACTTCTCCAACTTAGACTATTGTGTTCCGATTCATCACATAAAATTCAGATTAACAAAACATTTAACTTAAGGCAGTAATGTTACAATACGATAAAAGTCAAGGGGGTGAATACTTTTGCAAGGCATGTACATGATGAGCTCCAGAATTGAATAGTTCAAATCTATTTGTTAGGGCCCTGTCTTGATAACATTCAAACACAGATTTATGGCAGCCAATTCTGTGGTTGAAAAGTAGTTCCATTTATCTAATTGTTGGGGTTGTTTTGAAAGCAAGCCCATGTATTTCTGCAAGTCTCATTCAGACAAATGAGAAGAATCTCCGGCATGTGAATTTACCCTAACAGCAATACATGAGACTTAAAAAGACGTTCTATAATTTTCCAATCATGCTTATTAACAATAAAACAAAGATGTGTTAGCCAGCCTAAAAATTGTGTGGTATCTAGTTTATTTTTTATATGTTCAAACTAGTTCATAAAGCTACTCATGCTATTATCACTCGATACTGTAAGGAGGCCTCGACTACTGAATAGCAAATCTGTATTGAATTTATGGAACATGATTTATTGTTTTTCAGGACAAAGGCTTACTTCAGTAAACTGCAATATCAAAGACAGACACTTTGGATTTATGAAGGAGAGCTCAGAGTTCTTAACAGCTTTTTTGCTGACAAGCTTCAGCTTTCCACCCCTGATGTGGGAATGTGGCAAGTAATAAATATGTGTTTATAGATACATTTTAGAATGATTATTCAGCATGCATCTTGCAAGTTTTGTAAGCTTCAAAGATTTAGTATAAATCATAGTTAAGAAGTGTCAGCTCTTTTTTCTACAGTAGGAAAAATACAGAAGGAAATATTTATCAACATAAACACAAGTCACTATCTGTAAATGTATAAGGAAGTTTTCCCAGTAATATACTACTGTTCTGCCTTCATACACGTTCACACAGTGTGCAGTCTGACATTCAGCATAAACCATTCCTGTCTTCCAAATAAGAGGACTGTTCTTTGTAGTCTAACTTGTTTAATGGTCAACAGGTTGTACTCTCTGCGCGGTGCGTGTGAGTGAGATTGTACAAGTGTGCAGTAAAACTACAAGAATACAAATAACATGTATAAGTATAAAGCATAGGAAGCATGTACTATAACATTTGAATTCACACTGAAGCACCTGGTGAAATGGCTGCCTGTACATAGGATTATATGTCTAGCTAACAGTAGTAACAACTCCCTGAGTAACAATTAACTAGTTGAACAGCTCTGTATAACATATGTCCCTGAAACAAAGGTAGATCTCTCACCAGATATGCTTTTACAAGGATGGTAGAGTTTAAGAAGGAGATATGCAAAAGGACAGCTCTGCTGATGTGTCCTGGAGATTGGAGGCTTCTCTTTCCCAGGATGTTTTGCACTCCCACAATACAGTGCACCACCCACAATGCAGTAGTCTTTGTAACAGGAAAACAAAGTGTAATATAACTTAACACCACTAGATGGTGTTATAACCACTTGAGAAATACCATGACTCTGGCAGAATTAATTAGAATCATTTTCTAACCCTGCTAGGCAGAACAACTATAGCAAATGTACAAGAAAATCTATGTTTGAAATGTAGATGTATGCGTCATACTCTTGGCTGGTGTTGAACAAAATAGGGATTTCTTTGTTCTAAACAAAAAATTCTAAACAAAATGGATGTGGTCTAAAGTTCTATGCTTTACCTTTAGTCATTTTTTGGGGGGAGGAAGAGAATTAATCAATGTAGCCAATTTTAGATAAGTTTTTAGATTGGAGTTGCTGTGTGCACTTGCACCAAATTAATGAAATTGATGCAAAGTAATAATAAATTTGGCACAAGTGCAATGCAGTTTAAACCTATATAAAAAAGGATGCCTGGTGTGGAGTTGATGCTTTTTTGTGAACTATGAAAAAGGTTCAAAAGATAAATGAGACGTTAAACTGATCTACACAACAAATATTACTCAATTTCTGGAAGTGGCTCAGGTGGTGCAGGACAACAAAAGTCTCAAAATTTTGCTCCCACAGATACGAATATGTTAAGCCAAAAAACTGGTGTTACACATTTAATAAATGCCCCCCTTTATGTACAGTCATGGCCGTAAATGTTGGCACCCCTAATATTTTTCAAGAAAATAAAGTATTTCTCACATAAAAGTATTGCAGTAACATATGTTTTAGTATACACATTTTTTTTTCCCTTTGTGTGTAATGGAACAAAATCAAAACGGGAAGAAAAAAAGCAAATTGGACATAATGCCATGCCAAATTCCCAAAATTGTCTGGACAAATTTATTGGCACCCTTAACCTAATATTTAGTTGCACACCCTTTAGAAAAAATAACTGAAATCAATCACTTCCTATAACCATCAATAAGCTTCTTACACCTTTCACCCAGAATTTTGGACCACTCTTCCTTGCAAACTGCTCCAAGTCTCTTATTGGAAGGGCGCCTTTTCCCAACAGCAACTTTAAGATCTCTCCAGAGGTGTTCAATGGGATTTAGATCTGGACTCATTGCTGGCCACTTCAGAACTCTCCAGCACTTTGTTGCCATCTATTTCTGGGTGCTTTTTGACGTATGTTTGGGGTCATTGTCCTGCTGGAAGACCCAAGATCTCGGATGCAAACCCAGCTTTCTGACACTGGGCTCTACAGTGCGACCCAAAATCCGTTGGTAATCCTCAGATTTCATGATGCCTTGCACACATTCAAGGCACACAGTGCCAGAGGTAGCAAACCAACACCAAAACATCATTGAACCTCCACCATATTTCACTGTAGGTACTGTGTTCTTTTCTTTGTAGGCCTCATTTCGTTTTCGGTAAACAGTAGAATGATGTGCTTTACCAAAAAGCTCTATCTTGGTCTCATCTGTCCACAAGACGTTTTCCCAGAAGGATTTTGGCTTACTGAAGTACATTTTGGCAAAATGTAGTCTTGCTTTTTTATGTCTCTGTGTCAGCAGTGGGGTCCTCCTGGGTCTCCTGCCATAGCGTTTCATTTCATTTAAATGTCGACGGATAGTTTGCGCTGACACTGATGCTTCCTGAGCCTGCAGGACAGCTTGAATATCTTTTGAACTTCTTTGGGGCTGCTTATCCACCATCCGGCCTATGCTGCGCTGACATCTTTCATCAATTTTTCTCTTCCATCCATGCCCAGGGAGATTAGCTACAGTGCCATGGGTTGCAAACTTCTTGATAATGTTGCGCACTGTTGACAAAGGCAAATCTAGATCTCTGGAGATGGACTTGTAACCTTGAGATTGTTGATATTTTTCCACAATTTTGGTTCTCAAGTTCTCTTCTCCTCTTCTGTTGTCCATGCTTAGTGTGGCGCACACAGACTCAAAATGCAAAGACTAAGTGAACTTCTTTCCATTTTTTCCGCTTTCAGGTGTGATTTTATATTGCCCACACCTGTTACTTTCCCCAGGTGAGTTTAAAGGAGCATCACATGCTTTAAACAATCTTATTTATCCACAATTTTGAAAGGGTCCCAATGATTTTGTCCAGCCCATTTTTGGAGTTTGGTGTGACATTATGTCCAATTTGCTTTTTTTCCTCCCTTTTTTGGTTTTGTTCCAATACACACAAAGGGAATAAACATGTGTATAGCAAAACATGTGTTACTGCAATACTTTTCTGTGAGAAATACTTCATTTTCTTGAAAAATTTCAGTGTTGCCAAAATTTACGCCCATAACTGTATATTGTCTGTTTGCTTCCTTTAGCTTTATGGCTGTCCTACTGAGGGACATTTAAGCTCATAAACACTCAGGACCTAGACTCAGCTAGTTTTATTGACTGTATACTAGATAAGGTCTAGCAGTAGAACCAAATTATATAAAGTATAGTAGTAATTATTGTAATACTGTAATTACACTTTAGATAAAATACACACAGACAGTAATCTCAGTAAGATAAAGTTAGTGTAGGGCCCAATTGGATCACCCATCATAGGCAAATAATAAACATGTACATTATACTAACTACTAAATGAACTCCAATGACCAAGATCTTTTTGAGTAATAATCTGTTGGCAGGCAGTTTACTTTATTTTAACAAGAGCAATGGAGGCATGACCTCAATCAGGTAATATATACATGCAAGTTTAAAGGGAGTCTATCACCTACTTTACACATAATAAAATGTTATCACTGCCCTGTAGGTGATATAAACAGTTAACATCACACCTTTCTTTCTCCTTTCTGTGTTATTTCTTATTGATGTTGAAAAAATAATGTTCAAAAATAAATGCAAATGACTTGCAAGTGCCCAGAGGCGTTTCTCCCTGGATGCATGCCCATCAGAGACTGCTGTTAATCTCTCCCCCATGTTTCACTGTAAGCCAGCCCAGTGCCCTTACATAACGGACTCTGCTGACTCTACTGCCAGGCCCAGGCATGCGTTGTACACTGCCCACTGTGGGCAGCTGTATCACTGAACTAACTGTGCATGCCCGGGCCCGGCAGTGAAGTGATCTGGAACTGGATTTCAGGGAGCAATGTCCATGGCACTGGGTGGCATTCCTGTGGATGGCCAAGCTAAGGTCTTATATACCCTGCCTGGTCTGTAGCCACAGAACTCTATCACATTAGCATGCTCTACACACTATGCCATATTCTTCTCCTGATGAGGTAGACACAGCTGCTGAAATGCAAATAGTCATTAAAATTTATGGCATTATACTAGGACAATATAGCCTAATACATGAATTGAATAATTATCAGATGAGAAAGAATAAGCAGTTGATAGAAATTATTTTTTCATAATTTTCACAGCTCTACTCTTCCTTTGCTTAGCACCAGGAATTAATAAGTTATTGCTAGGATAGGTAATGATTTTATATCTATAATTAATAAGTCTAATAGATTAATGAATTAATAAAAGATAAAGGGATACTCTAGGTAGAGAAAGTTATCCCCTATCTACAGGAAAGGTATTAACTAGAGATGAGCTAATTGAAGTTGACAAAGTAGAATTTGATCCGAGTTTCAGGAAAAATTCGATTTGCACCGAATCCGAATTCACTCGCGCTTCGTGGCAACGGATCGCATTTTTTCCTAAAATGGCTGCTACTCGTATTAGGACATGGAGCAAGGAACTCTGGGAACAAGGGATCACCCACAATGCCATGCATGCAGCCAATCAGCAGCCAGCAAGCTCTGTGATGTCACAGCCCTATAAATAGCCTCATCCATTTTGGATTAAGCCATTTTCCAGTGTACTTAGTGCAGGGAGAGACGTTAGCAGGCACTAGGGACAGTGCTAGGAAAGACTTTAAAACGTATATTTTGCTCAATAGAAGTTCAGGGAAAGAGCATTAGAAGTGTAGGGAAAGGAAAGGGAGGAATTATTAAACAGTATTGAAGCACAACAGGGTTCAGTAGAGGAGTTTACAGCCTGGGTAATAGGAACAATCGTATTACACCTTGCTGCACTCTCTGTGGATCCAAATTGCCATTATACAGGTCTGCAATTCCAGAAAACCTGTCCTATTAGGGCGCAAGTGCTGTTTTATACAGCCATTAACAGGGTTTATTACAAGGAAATATTTCTATGTCTTATTTGCCTTTGTGCGGTGCAGTTATATGTTCTAAAGCATTATGTGGCTTGTATTAGTGGGGAAAAAAGAGCTTATAAGCCATTGTGTTGTGAAGTGAAAAAATTACAGCCCTTTTTGCTGTGTATTATGGTGACCGACAACGGGAAGAACATGGTGTCGGTGCTGCATCAAGGAGGGTTGAGCCATGCGCCCTGCATGGCACACATGTTCAATCTGGTTGTCAAGCAGTTCCTGAAGTCTTCCACCCATCTGCAAGACATCTTAAAAATGGGCAGGAAACTTTGCATGCACTTCACCCACTCGTACGCTGCAAAGCACATCCTTCTTGAGCTGCTACAGCGGCAGAACGGCATCCCCCAACATGGGCTGATATGCAACGTTTCCACCTGTTGGAATTCCACCCTCCATATGTTGGACCGACTATGCAAGCAAATAAAAGGCCATAAACGATTTCTTGATGATATAAGCGGACAAGAATACTACCCCCGAGTAACTTCAATATTAGCCAGTGGCAACTCAGGTGTGACACCTACCGTTTGCTCAGGCCCTTTGAGGAGGCCACGTTATTTGTCAGTTGCCAGGACTACGGGATGAACAACATCATTCCACTGCTTCATGTCCTGGAACAGATTCTAGTAAATCTAGCTGGTCAGGGGACTGGAGACGTGGCGCATAGATCTCATGGGCACAAAAGACTTGTGGGGGCTGAAATGGAGGAGGACATAGGAGCACAAGCAATGTGTAGTGAAATGGGAGGTTTTTCTACACAGTTGACAGGAGAGGAGGAGCAGAGGAGCTACAGGGTGATGAGAAAGACGAGGCAGAGGACCCAGACACACTGTGGCAGTATGCAGTTGAGATAGAGGCAGGGAGTCCCTCCAAGTCACTTGCACAAATGGCCCCATACTTGCTCGCTTGCGTAGTGACAGCCGAATTGTCACACTTCGGCAGAGGGATGACTTCTGACTCTCCACCTTGTTGGACTTCTCTACCGGTCCAAAATGGGGGCCTTTTTTACACCCGCTAAGAGGGAGGACAAACTGAACTACTATGTAGTCAGTTGGCCCCTGCCTTTCTGTGCCATTGTCGATCCTCTCGTAGGTCTAACCGGGGGGGGGGGGGGGGCTCTCTGCACTCACGTTCCTCTGCCATGGCTGCTGTGGAAGGGGGAGGGGGGTAGAAGCATTTTCCAGCTCCATCAGCAGAAACTTGAATCTAGAGTCGCTGATGAGCAGCTTAAAGAAACTACTCACCAGCAGTAGCAGCAGCTGGACCTGAGGGCAGGACCTGAACCAGCAGATAGTGGCATACGTGGACAGCACCCTGCCATCCTACATTGAAGATCTTCTGGACTACTGGGCAGCCAAATTGGATTTGTGGCCGCAACTGGCATAGTTTGCCCTTGAAAAGCTGCCCTGCCCAGCCAGTAGTGTGGCATCAGAGCAGGTGTTTAGTAAGGCGGGGGACATAGTTACCCCAAGAAGAATTTGCCTGTCCACCCAAAATGTGGAGAGACTGACCTTTGTCAAGATGAATCAGGCGTGGATCAGCCAGGATTTCCCCCCACCAATGACTGATACATCAGACTAGATCATCTATGGTGCACACCAACACTTTGACAAAAGAGACCAGTTTTTTCTGGCTATCTGCCTCAGCTACTATTCTGATGCTGCCACCCTCCTGATGCCACACATCTGATGTCAAGTGCTTCTTCTGTCACCCACCATCTTCAGCTGATACTAGTATTGCCACCCACCTTTCCACTCTGTTAGCGGGTCACTCAGTGGTCTACTGATGCTGCTGCCACCCCTACACTATGTCACTTTGCCACTCTGTCATCTCTAGATGCTGCTGCTATCTCCACACTATGTCACCTTTCTACTCTGTGGCCTAATCCTGATGCTGCTGCTAAAACCTCCATACTGTCATTGTACCACCCAGTGGCCGCTCCTGAAGCTTCTGCTGCCACCTTTACACTCTGTCATTGTGCCACTCTGTGGTCTCCTGACGCTGCTGCTACCTCAACACTATTATTATTATTATTTATTTTTAGAGCGCCATTCATTCCATAGCGCTGTACATATCATAAGCGGTGCACATACATAATACAGGCAATTGCATTAAGCATGAACGAGACAAGTTACAGACTGGTACAGAAGGATAGAGAGCCCTGCCCTTGAGGGCTTACAGTCTACATGGTATGGGGGAAGGAGACAGTAGCTGGAGCTGGTCATGGCGGTATAGATGCAGCAGTGTCACTGGTTGTAGGCTTGTCTGAAGAGGTGGGTTTTCAGGTTTCTTTTGAAGGATTCCACTGTAGGTGAGAGTCTGATATTTTGGGGTAGCGAGTTCCAGAGTATAGGGGATGCCCGGGAGAAATCTTGGAGGCGAGTGTGGGAAGAGGTGATAAGAGGAGAGGAGAGAAGGAGGTCCTGTGAGGATCGAAGATTGCGTGTGGGGATGTATCGGGAAAGTAGCTCAGAGATGTAGGGAGGGAACCATTTGTGGACGGCCTTGTATGTGTTGGTTGGTATTTTAAACTGAATTCGCTGGGCAATGGGGAGCCAGTGCAGGGACTGGCAGAAGGGAGAGGCAGAGAAGTAATAGGGTGAGAGGTGGATTAGTCGGGCAGTAGAGTTGAGGATAGATTGGAGGGGTGCGAGAGAGCTAGATGGAAGGCCACAGAGGAGAATGTTGCAGTAGTCTAGGCGGGAGATTATGAGGGAATGTACAAGCATTTTTGCCGATTCAAAGTTGAGGAAAGGGCAGATGCGGGAGATGTTTTTTAGTTGGAAGTGGCAGGTGGTGAAAGGGGCTTGGATGTGTGGTCGGAAGGAGAGGGCAGAATCCAAGGTCACTCCAAGGCAGCGGACTTGGTTGACCGGGGAGAGCGTGCAGTCATTGATTGTGATAGACAGGTCTGTTGGGGGGGTGAGCAAGATGGGGGAAAGATGATGAATTCTGTTTTATCCATGTTAAGTTTTAGAAAGCGAGAGGAGAAGGAGGATATGCGAGATAGGCATTGTGGAATTCTGGATAGTAAGGTGGTGATGTCTGGACCAGAGAGGTAGATTTGTGTGTCATCAGCATAAAAGTGATACTTAAAGCCATGGGACTCTATAAGCTGTCCCAGGCCAAAGGTGTAGATAGAGAAGAGCAGGGGTCCTAGGACAGAGCCTTGCGGGACACCAACAGAGAGGGAATGAGGCGAGGAGGTGGTGTGAGAGTGGGAGACGCAAAATGTCCTGTCTGTGAGGTATGATGTGATCCAAGAGAGGGCCAGGTCAGTGATGCCAAGAGATGAGAGAGTTTGCAACAGAAGGGAGTGGTCAACAGTGTCAAAGGCAGAGGACAAGTCAAGGAAAAGGAGGGCAGAGTAATGTTTTTTGGTTTTGGCAAGTAGTAGGTCATTGGTGACTTTGGTGAGGGCAGTCTCAGTTGAGTGGTGGGGTCGGAAGCCAGATTGTAGCCGGTCAAAGAGGGAGCAGGAGGAGGTGAGAGGACAGTTCAGAATGGACATGTTGCTCAAGTAGCTTTGAGGCATATGGAAGAAGGGATATGGGGCGATGATTGGACAAAGAAGATGGGTCAAGTGAAGGCTTTTTGAGGATGGGTGTAATGGTAGCATGTTTAAAAGCAGAGGGAAATAAACCAGAGGTTAGTGATAGGTTGAAGAGATGAGTTAGGGCTGGGATAAACACTGTGGTTAGGTTAGGGATGAGGTGGGATGGGATTGGGTCAAGTGCACAGCTGGTGAGATGGGATTTGGAGAGTAGAGTGGAGAGTTTTTCTTCTGTAATGGCGGAGAAGCTGGTTTTGGGAGAAGAGGACGGAGCAGCTGTGTGGAGGGTCTGTGGAGACTGTGTGTTGAAGCTTTCTCTGATGTTGACCATCTTTTGTTTGAAGAATGTGGCAAAATCCTCAGCCGAGATGAGAGGAGAGGGTGGGGGCGCTGGTGGACGGAGAAGAGAATTAAAGGTGTTAAAAAGTTGTTTTGGGTTGTGGGATAGGGAAGATATGAGTGATGAGAAGTAGGCCTGTTTTGCATCAGCGAGTGAGGATTTGAAAATGAGGAGAGATTGCTTGTATGCGGTGAATTCATCTTTAGAATGGGATTTCTTCCATTGCCGCTCTGCAGCCCTCGAAGCTTGTCTGAGATTTTTGGTCAGGTTGGTGTGCCAGTGTTGTCTGTTGATTTTTCTGGTTTTGTTGTGTGTAAGTGGGGCAATAGTGTCCAGAGTTGCACTTATTGTGGTGATATATAGGGTGGTGGCAGTATCTGGGTCTTTGAGGGAACAAATTGAAGAGAGTGGCAGAAGAGAGTCGGAGAGCAAGCGAAAGTCGACATGTTTAAGGTTCATGCGGGGGTGTGGTAGTGTATGATCAGGGGGCGCAGCAGCAGAGATGAGTGAAGAGAAGGTGAGTAGGTTGTGGTCGGATAGGGGGAGAGGCGAATTAGAAAGGTTAGATAGGAAGCAGAGGCGGATAAAGATAAAATCCAGAGTGTGACCATCTCTGTGTGTGGGAGCGAAAGACCACTGTGAGAGGCCGAAGGAGGAAGAGAGTGATAGGAGTTTAGAGGCGGCTGAGTGGCAGGTGTCAATGGGGATGTTGAAGTCACCCATGATGATGGTGGGGATGTTGGCAGAAAGAAAGTGTAGGAGCCAGGTGTTAAAGTGGTCAAGAAAGATGGTGGCTGGGCCTGGGGGGCGATAAATAACAGTTACTTGGAGGTTGGAGGGAGAGTAGATGAGAACAGAGTGTACTTCAAATGAAGTGGGTGCAATGGAGGGCGGCAGTGGAGTTGGGCTGTAGGAGCAGGTATCTGATAGGAGAAGACCAACTCCTCCACCGCACTATGTCACCTTTCCACTCTGTGGCCTCCTCCTGATGCTGCTGCAGCAACCTCCATACTATCATTGTTCCACCCTGAAGCTTCCTCCTGAAGCTTCTGCCGCCACCTTTACACTCTGTCATTGTGCCACTCTGTGGTCTCCTGATGCTGCTGCCACCTCCACACTGTCATTGTGCCACCATGTAGCCTCCTCCTGATGCTGCCACCTCCACGCTCTGTCATTGTACCACTCTGTGGCTTCCTGATGTTGCTGCTGCCACCTCCACACTGTCATTGTGCCACCCTGTGGCCTCTTCCTGATGCTGCTGTTGCCTCCACCTCCGCACTCTGTCATTGTGCCACTCTGTGGCCTTCTGATGCTGCTGCTGCCACCTCCACACTGTCATTGTGCCATTCTGTGGCTTCCTGCTGATGCTGCTGCCCCCTCCAGACTCTGTCATTGGGTCTCTCTGTTGTCTTCTCATTCTGCTTCCACCTCACCACTATGTAATAGGGCCACTCTTTGGACTTCTTATGCTGTTCCCACCCTCCCGACTTCATGACGGGGCCACTATTTTGCCTTTCGGCCTGTCTGATATAATCATTTATTTGACCCTTTTTCTGGTCTGTCAGAAGGAAGGAAAAATGAGACGCACAATGGATTCTAAGTAACAGCTGTAAGGCCTGCATGACATGGTCCCTATTTTAAATCAGAATTGTTGTATGATTTGGTAGCCAAAAGCAGGAGTCAGTACAAAACACAATAGACAGGCAAATATTCCATTCACGTGTCATCTCTGTTTTGGATCCACTCCTGTTTTTTTTGGCTTTAGCAATACTGATGTATCGATGTATTTGTATCGAACCAAATGTTTCGAAAAATTCAGAAAACCGGCCAAATCAAATTTTTGAGAAATTCTCTCATCTCTAGTATTAACTATTAAATCAGTGGGGGTCCTACCGCCGGTACCTCCATCAATCATGAGAATGAGGGTCCTGCACCCTGTGGAGCCCCCCTGAAATGGACTGAGCAGCTGGTCAGAAATGTGCAAGCCTTGTGAGTCTTGCACAAATTGCTTCAAAAAATTATTTGCATGTACATCAAAAAATTATGTGCTCACCCTTAACACAGATCCATTACTAGGATCTTAAAAGATCACATTCCCCTATTTTGTCATTCCCACCAAAAAAATTATCTTTCCCTCTTTTGCGTCCAGAATTGTAATAATAATTCCCTCTTTGTGCCCTACAAAGTAATAATCTGCCTTTCTGCCCCCATAAACCCTACAAAGTGATAAGACCCTCTTTATAGGCCCCAAGTAACAGTATTCTGTTCCCTATGCAATAAAGTTGACCTGCTACCGTCATTCTCTGGGTCAGTACGATTAAAACGCCACCACATTTATATGATATTTATATAAAACTTTGAAAATAAATATTTTTTTCTTTTCATCATCATATTCTGACCCTTACATCTTTTTTATATTTACTTCTACAGAGCTTTGTAAGGGGCTAATTTTTTGTTGCATGATAGTGTATGCAGTTTTTATTGATACCGTTATGGAGTGTGTGTGACTTTTTGATTCTTTTTTATTAAATTTTTTTGTAAGTCAAGTGCTGAAAAAATGGCAAATTGGCATTTTGATTTTTCTGTTATGCCACTGTATGGGATAAATATTTTAATAGTTCAGGCTTTTTGAGACGTGGCAATGCCTATGATCTTTTTTTTTTATTGTTTATTTTTTTAATTTAATTAATTTTAAAAAAGTATTTATTTTTTTATACTTTTTGTTTTACCTCCCCACAGGAGGCTAGAATTTGCAATCTTCAGATTGCTTTTAGCTTGCATTGTAGTTCAATAGCACCAGAGCAAAAAAACAGATCCCTCAATCGCCACATGGGGGAGATGTGTGCTTCCAGGTTTTCAGCATTTAAGTGCCATGATACTGTACATTTGACCATAATAGCTAAAGAGTCAATTGTCTGTGATCAGTGTAATTGCTGGTCGCAAACATTAGCCCCAGGCAATTGCTGTTTAAACCACATATAGTCAGGGTCTATTTCTGCACTTGCAAATGAGTGCCATATTTAACTCTTTTCTGATGCAGCAATTTTACATATTTGCATTTTTGTTTTTCACTCTCTGCATTCCTGGAGCCATAACTTTTTTATTTTTCCGTTCACATAGCCATGTGAGGGCTTGTTTTTTTGCGGGACAAGTTGTACTTTCTAATACCACCATTTAATATGGCATACAATATAGTGTGAAGCAGGAAAAAAATTCCAAATATGGTGGAAAGAGAAAGAAAATAAATTTCGCCAGGTTAACAGATTTTATTTTTAAGGTGTTCACTACGCAGTAAAACTGACTTATGCTCTTCATTCTCCAGGTCAGTACGATAATGGCAATACCACACATTTATATTTTTCTTGCATTTTAATACTGAGAAAAAAAAATTTACACCGTATTCTGACCCCCATAACTTTTTTTTATAGCTATATTTATGGAAATGTGTGAGGGCTTATTTTTTGCTGGACAATATGTAGTTTTTGGTAATACCATTTTGGGGTGTGAATGACTTTTTGATCACTTTTTTATTACTTTTTTTGGGAAGTAAAGTGATGAAAAAAATGGGGAATAGGCCATTTTTTTTATTTTTCTTTCTGTTACGCCATTAACCATATGGGATACGTTTCTTTAGGATTTTTATATTTGATTATTTTAGAATTCTTGAAAGCATTTTTCTCTTATTTTCGGAGCAAATTCCATTACTCTATACAAGTTGCAATCTATTATTCTATATAGAAATCACTATATCACAGAAGCTTTGCCCGATCTCTGCCATGGAAAGCGCTCCTGACCAAAAAGTGTGTGCTTACAGGTTTTAGCACTCTCTCACATTGGACAATGGCATCTGAGTGGTTAAATGCCTGCGGTCGGCATTACTGCCGATTGCGGACATTAGCCATTGGTGTCTGCTATATGAAACAGCAGGCACCCAGCAGCTATGGTGCTTGCATTGCTCTGTAACGGGCGCCATCTTTAACGACCCGGCATCTGCTGTACTTATACAGTGGATGTCAGGAAGAGGTTAAATCCACTCCTTCCACCGTATACATGCAGTTAATTAGGAACTGTAAATGTCCATATAAACACCTTCCATATATGAAGTATAAAGAATAAGCTCTTTCATTTAGGAAATGTAAAAAATATTTGCTTACCGATATCTTGGTACAAGTGTTATGAAATGTTAAGACTTTTAAATGCAATTTTTAAAACCAAAATCAGCACAGGATTTTAAAAAAAGTGACATTTGCCCTTAATACTTTCTATGTATTTATGACCCACTACTGATTTTGGCTGAAAAAACTACCTAAAAAAACTACACATGGAAGCACCTTAATTCTGGGATAACTATACAGAAAGCAGTTTTGTCATACTTTAATCCCTTCCCGACTTGTGACGTACATCATAATTGCAGAACATTTATATGGTGCTGGCTCAGAAGCTGAACCCGCACTATACGCAGCAGATGCTGGCTTTGTTATACAGCTGACACCCACCCACAGATGTTTTGAGGAAGGTACTATGACAAAAAGCATTTACCTAAATGTGGGTTGTCCAATGTTTCTGTGAAAAAAAAAAAAATGTTGAATCATATTTTGGAGAGTGCAGATTTTTCTATGCATATTTTGATCTTGCTATAACATACTTCAAGCACTCTGAACATACTAAAGTGTCATGTTTTCTCTCCTACATGCATTTGTTTGGCTTTATTACATAATCCTCAAACCCATGTTAGGCAGGTAGCCTAAATAGTCCAGGAGTTGCAGTATGATTCCACTTATGTCTGTTCAACAGAATTCTCCTGTGTTAAAGTTAGCACAGAAAGAGAAGACTAGACTTGAGCAAACCCGAACTGTATAGTTCGGGTTCGTACCGAATTTTGGGATGTTCGGGACATGGACCCGAACATTTTCAAAAGAGTTCGGGTTCGGGTCCGTTGTTCGGCGATTTCTTCCGGCTTTCTGAAGGGCTGCACAGCAGCCAATCAGCAAGCGTTTTACTTCATGCCCTAAGAAGCCATCACAGCCATGCCTACTAATGGCTGTGATTGGCCAACTGCAGCATGTGACCCAGCCTGTTTATGAGCTAGAGTCACGTAGTGCCGCACGTCAGTCTGCTGAATTGAGATTAGAGCAAGGTTGCTGCTGGTGCGATCAGGGACAGAATAGGGCAGAAATATGAAGAACCTGTGCAACTTTAATCCACAAGATATAGCACATAGAGAGGGAGGGAGCCTCAGCAATCCAACATTTCTGTACCCAGCCAGTGTACCCAGCTGTGTTTTAGGCCAAAAAAACTGTTGTGCATCCGTCGCTTAAATAATTATTTCCAATATATAGCATTTAAATACTGCGTTTGTGAATTTTGGTGACCAAATCTGTGTTCTGGGTCCCCAAATATGGTGTCCATACATAGTATAAATATCTACTCAGGGCCGGCGCGTCCTATAAGCAGACTAGGCAGCCGCGTAGAGCGCCCCTTGGGAGGGAGGGGCGCCGCCAGGAGCGCCGGCCCCCACTCATGCTGCAGCCGCCCAAGCGCTCTATATTGAGCCTCTGGCGGCTGCAGCACTGCCCGTTCTGGCGCATTCATGAGGGCGCACCGAACGGGCGCAGCAAGAGGAGAGGGGCTGACAGGAGGGAAGTGCTCAGTGCTCCCTCATTGTAGCTTGGCCGAGCCCTGTATGGTCCACTGGTACAGGGAGCATCTGTCTCATGTACCTGGACGCTACACTAGAGGTGGGGGGGAGAAAGAGAATGACAAGAGTGGGAAAGATAATGACAAGGGGGGGGGGAGAATGACATGGGGGAAAGAGAATGACAAGAGGGACAAAGAGAGTGACAAGGGGGGGGTGACAAGAGGGGGGAAGAGAATGACAAGAGGGGGAAAGAGAATGACATGGGAAGGCACAGAATGACAAAAGGGGGAGAGAGAGAACTGGCGTTAGTTAAAGGGGTTTTGCAGTTTGTTTAAACTGATGATGTGCAATGTGCAGACTGACAAGGTGGGCAGGGGTCATGAATGGGTGGAAGATGATGTGGAGGATAATAATGAAGTCCTGGACTCCAGACTGGACTGAAGTTCATGCTAGTGAGGCGTGCAGTTCTGAGAAGGAGGCGGTGGTCGCACAGAGGCAACAGCACAGCAAAAGAGGGAGCAGGGTGCAAAAGCGCAGCGGCCGTTCCAGAGACAGTATGCCTGCTACTGTCCACCGCACTCAGGCACCGAGCACACCAAGGCCTGCTCCAAATAGTTCATTGGTGTGGCAGTTCTTCACACAATGTCCTGACGACAAGACACGAGTGGTTTGCATGTTGTGCCATCATTACCTGAAGCGAGGCATAAACGTTCTTAACCTGAGCACAACCTGCATGACCAGGCATCTACATGCAAAGGACGAACTGCAGTGGAGTAAACACCTTAAAAACAAGGAACCCTCTCATGCTCCTCCTGCTGGCTCAGCCTCTCCCTCCACCTCTGGCGTCACCGTGGCACCCGGCGACCAGCAAACAGAGGATATTCCACCAACACTACCACATATGACACCATCACCAAGCATTTCCACCATGTCACACAAAAGCATTCAGCTGTCCATCTCCCAAACATTGGAGAGAAGGAGGAAATACCCACGTACCCACTCTCGTGCCCTGGCCCTGAATGCCAGCATTTCAAAATTACTGGTCTTTGAAATGCTGTCGCTCCATCTGGTGGAGACGGACTGTTTCAAACAGCTGATGGCGCTGGCTGTCCCCCAGTACGTTGTTCCCAGCCCCCACTACTTTTTCAGGCAAGCTGTCCATTCCCTGCACAACCAAGTGGAGGATAAAATCAAGAGTGCGCTGCACAACGCCATCTGTGGCAAGGTCCACATAACCACAGATACATGGACCAGTAAGCACGGCCAGGGTCGCTATATCTCCCTAACTGCACACTGGGTAAACGTGGTGGTGCCTGGGCCCGAGGTGGATAGCGGTTTGGCGCATGCCCTTCCACCACCGAGGATAGCACCCTTTTGCTTCCACCTCCTACTCCTCTTCTACCACCCCCACATCCGGTCATCCAGAGCCACCATCGGGGTAGTACAGCCTTTTTTTTGTGGCCGCCGGCTCTGGGGCCCAGTGCTCCTCCCCCTCTTCATTCCACAGCCCGTCCCTTACCTCCCCGGCCCTCCCGCCACTCAGCTGATTGATGGGCCAGGCAGGCTTTCCACTGCACGTCCTGTGCAGCGCAGCCTCTTAGCCTGATCTCGTCGATCTCCCTCGTTCACTGCCGCAGTGACCGAAGGAGATTGCCGAGCGCAGGCTGAGGCTGCACAGGACGCACAGTGGAAAGCCTGATAGCTGCACTGAGACTGGATTTAAGGAAGGGGTACCTCCAGGTGGTGCTGGGGAGTGAGATGGCTGGTAAACACGATCAGCGACACAAGTAGGGGGGGGCAATAATGTAGGGCTGTCTGGGGGCAAATTACTTAGTGGGGGGGCAGTGTGGCGGGCAAACTACATGGAGGGCCGTGTGGGGGCAAAATTACTTAGTGGGAGGCAAATTACATAATGGGGGGCTGTTTGGGGGCAAATTAACTTGTGTGGGGCCAAATTACTTACTGGGGGTCAATGTGGCAATCAAACTACATAATAGAGGGCCATGTGGGTGCAAAATTACTTAGTGTGGGGGCAAATTACATAATGCAGAGCTGCCTGGGGGTAAAATCAACATGTGGGGGGAGGGGCAAATTACTCCGTGGGGATCAGTGTGGCGGGCAAACTACATAATGGTGGGCCATGTGGGGGTAAAATTACTTAGTGGGAGCAATTTACATAATGCAGGGCTGTCTGGGGCAAAATGAACTTGTGGGGGGGCAAATTAGTCAATGGGGGGCAGTATGGCAGCAAAATTACATAATGCAGGGCTTTCTGGGAGCAAAATTTACTTGGGGGGGGGCAAATTACTCAGTGGGGGGAAGTGTGGCGGGCAAACTACATAATAGAGGGCCGTGTGGGGGGCAAACAACATAATGTGGGGCAGTGTGTGGGGGGAACTTACATAATATGGGGCACTGTGGGGGCAGTATTACTAATGAGGGCATTCTAGAAGGACATTGCTATTGGTGGCTCTATGAGAAGCACTATTACTATGGGGGCACTATTATTTCTTCAGTATAGTATTTAGGGTATTGGGGGGCACAGCGAGCAGCAGGATAACACTGTGGGGGCTCTAGGTTGGGAGATGATGATAGAAATGTGAGGAAGCTAAGATGTCCGTGTGTCACACTCTGCAGAGATGAGGCGCGGCTGAGAGAAGTGTCTGGACCAAATGGAGAAGATGATGACAGAGAAGATCTACATTGGAGGAGACGTCACCTGGAGGCCCTGGATGTGAGAGGTACGTGCTGCTGTATAGCAACTACAGAAAAATGCAGGGGGGGAGGGGGACTTAGAGAATTGGGCCATATTCATTGGGACTGTATATATAGTGTATTTATGTATGTGTAACTAGAGATGTCCCAAACTATTCGCCGGCAAACATTGCATGTTCGTGTTCGCCGCGGCAATTGGGCAAATCATTGCCCAATCATCATTGGGCAAACTTTGACCCTTTACCTCACAGTCAGCAGACACATTCCAGCCAATCAGCATACCTTCCCTCCCAGTTCCTCCCACCTCCTATCAAAAAGCAAGGACAGCATCCATCTTAGATTCATTCTGAAGCTGCAGTGTTAGTTAGAGCCGGGAGATTGCTGCTGCTGAATTAATAGGGAAAGCGTTAGCTAGGCCAGTGTTCTGTGTCCACTCCAGTCCTCAAAGACTCATCGGCCTCTTTCACACGAGCGTGTCCGGATTAGGCCCCATTCACACGTCCGTAGTGTGTTGCGGATCCGCAACCCACCGTGCCGGCACTCCCCATAGAGATGCCTATTCTTGTCCGCAGGTTGCTGATAAGAATAGGACATGCTCTATCTTTTGCGGAGCCGTGGACGGATTTTTTTCGGGGCCGAAACCTGGAAGTTCGGGGCCGCGGCTCCGCAAATGCGGAAGCGGAAAGCACATAGTGTGCTCTCCGCATAATGTCCGGCCCCATTCCAATGAATGGGTCTGCATCCATTCTGCAGAATTGCGGAATGGATGCGGAAAAAAATAGAGGATGTGTGAATGGGGCCTTAGGTCCGGATGCGTTGCGGATGCGTTCAGTGAAAACTGTGCGATTTCACAGGCAAAGCCATTCAGTTTGCTTGCGATTACATTCAGTTGTTCAGTTTTTTCCGCACAGGTGCAATGCGTTTGATGTGTTTTTCACGCGCGTGATAAAAAACTGAAGGTTTACAAACAACATCTCCTAGCAACCATTTGTTAAAAAACGCAACACACCCACACTTGCTTGCGGATGCAATGCGTTTTTTCACGCAGCCCCATTCACTTCTATGGGGCTAGGGCTGCGTGAAAAACGCAGAATATAGAACATGCTGCGATTTTCACGCAAAGCACAAGTAATGCGTGAAAACAATTGCTCATGTTCACAGACCCATTGAAATGAATGGGTCAGGCTTCAGTGTGGATGATATGCGTTCACGTCACGCATTGCACCTGAGTGGAATACTCGCTCGTGTGAAAGGGGCCATCTGCTTTAAAGACAGCGTCCTGACAGCACCCCAAAAAGCCCTTTTTAGGGCTGGTACATCAGTCTGCTTTTATTTTTTCTCTCTTATATATTATATATATATAGCAGTTGCCTGCCCGTGTGTGAGAGACCGCAGGCCCACAGACTGTACTGTGTGCACACCACTCATATATGGTGGCACAGTACCTTGCAGATAAAAAAGTCATTTAATTTTTACCCTTTAATATACAGTTGTGTTCAAAATTATTCAACCCCCACTGAAATTGAGTGTTTTGGCCAGTTTGACATTGATTTTGATCATTTCAGTCATCTTGTTTACAATTAAATCAAAGAGGCACTTGTAAGTCAGACAAATATAACATAACATTTATAATGAAATAACCACAAATGTCTTTTCTGTGCTCACATGATGTGACGAGACCAATCTCGCCACATTGCATTGGAGAAACCTGGTTGCTCGCCTGCTGCCTTTGGACTATGGCCCCCTGTTAAAAGACATCTTTTTTTACCTGCAGAAAAGCTTCATTCGTGCTTTTCTGCCTGGGGTTCGGTAGTTTTGGTTGAATGTGTTATACCCCAGATAGGAATCCCATGGAGCCCATTCGTATGAAACTGACTGTAAAGACTTTGGCTCCATGGCGATTAAACTGTGTTCGTGTGGTCTGAGCGCCATTCACTTAATAATGTGCGCTCAGACCTGAGCTATCTGGGGATATGTTAAATGTATAGTTTTAATGTAATGTGTCTTACCTGGTGTATTTTAACAGTAATGCTTGTTCTGTTCCCCATGTGCATAATGGAGTCTTGTCTGTGAAATGTCTGTGTGTATTGTAAAGGGTGGGACATTGTGTATTGAATAGTGATGTCTGCCCTATTGTCCCCACATGTGTATTGGCGATTTCCCTTTGTCCTGAGAGATAATTGAATGACTCCTCAATTGTCTCCAGGACAGAAGACATTAGGTATCTCGTCTGCCTGTGGTGATTGCATTACCCATGTAGGGTGATGGTATCACAGGCAGAGGGGAGGGATATGCTGGGGTGTCTGTATTGTCCCAATGTGTGTGATTGGCTGCTGTATCCCGTGTCGCAGTCTTCCTTCTGGTCCCCTAGGGAGTGTCCACCAGGTGGGAGACCTGGATAAATACCAGGCAGGTAGCCGTTAATAAAGAGAGAATTCCTGTTTACCCTCAATACGGAGCCTCGTCTCGTTCTTGGGGATTCACTGTATGCTGTTAGAGACTGATTGCCAGGAGTGTAAGCTGATTGTCTGCTTTTCCTGTTCGTCTGCTAGCAGCTATTTGGGAGGTTCCAGTACGGGAGTTGGAGTGCTATTTTGTATCCAGTTCGGGAGTTTGGTGTCTCTGCAGTAGCTGGGCCTATATCTCTGTAAAGGGGGCCGATCGCCTAAACGGTTTTTACCCCTTGTCTGCAGCAACGGTCCGTTACAATTGGTGGCGAGCAGCGGGATCGTTCCTACAGCCAGAAGGACAGCTACAGGAGACACCATTTCCTTGGATTTACAAGTGGGGCAACGCATGTCCCAGTACAGCGACCCTAAAAGCACCAGAATGGAACCAGCAGTGTCATACGAGGAGGAGGACCTGGATGGCCGGGATGCATTAAGGAAAGGCATCTGGTACCAGGCCCTGACAATGTACAATACCAGCGGGGTGAGAGTCTCCCCAGTGAAGAGCAGCGGTGGCAGAAGCAAGTGGCCCTGCGGATGCCCTTTCTGGGAGAGCAGCCCCTGGATGAATGGGTGAAGGAACTAGAGCACCGGGTATGGCAGGAGCTATGGCTGGAGAATGCCTACCAGGCGCTCTGGTGGTATATGGCACAGTATATACCCTGGACAGCCGAGCATGACAAGCCAGAGGGAGAGGAGTTTGATGGTTCTGGCTTGTTATGGGAGTCCTTTGCAGAGCCTGACTTCGGGAGTCCTGCGCAGAACAGACTTCAGGACATTTTCTACGAGAGGGAGGCTAGGCATGACGGGGATGACCCCCATGAGGTAGAGCAAGACCTGGCTCACCTAGCAACCCTGGAGTGGGAACTGGAGCAGGACTACCGAGATCTCTTCCACTCCATTGGGAAGGCTCAGCAGGACAGCAAGGTGACAGATCCAGTTCCAGACCCATTCCGCTGGGAAGATATTATTGAAATTTACTGGGAGGAACCCCAGGCGGCAGGTGGAGATGGGACCGAGGTCTCTCCACCGGTATTGCAGGGAATTGGGAGCCTGAGCTCCATTCCCCAGCGGGAGATATTGCAGGGAATTGGGAGCCTGAGCTCCATTCCCCAGCGGGAGATATTGCAGGGAATTGGGAGCCTGAGCTCCATTCCCCAGCGGGAGATATTGCAGGGAATTGGGAGCCTGAGCTCCATTCCCCAGCGGCAGGCTGAGCTACAGGGGGCAGAGGTAGTTGTTCCTGCCCCACAGCAGCAGCGTGATTTTTCGGGAATTGGGAGCCCGGTCTCCATTCCCCAGCGGCAGTATTATTTGTTGGGAATTGGGAGCCCGGTCTCCAGTCCCCAGCGGCAGAGTAACCAGCAGGGAATAGAGAGCCCAGTCTCCTTTCTCCAGCAGCAGGACTCTGTATTGGGAGGAGAGACAGTCGGTCTCCCTCCACTGAGGAGGAAGGTATGTATGGGAGAGGAGCTTACTACCACCTCTCCCCAGCGGCGGATCATTAATGGGCAGGGAATAGAGAGCTCAGTCTCCTTTCCCCAGCAGCAGAGCTGTGTAACCGAAGGGGAGACAGTCGGTCTCCAGCAGCAGGACGGTATATCTAAAGGGGAGACAGTCGGTCTCCCCTCCAACAACCAGGCTTCAACCAGGCTACCCTCCCAGTAGCGCTGGCAACAGGGCAGAGTGACGCGGGTCTCTGCCCATGCAGCACCCCACCAAGTCAGCGCACTCGCACTCCAGCACAGCCGTGGTGAGGCACCTGGACATGGACAAGCTTCTCCTCTACCCAGTTGCAGTAACTATTTATTGTGGGTGGGCTGTGCTGTTGATTGTGTTTTGTGGGTGGGCTGCTGGACTCAACAAGGGCACTGACCGGCAGGAGGTCAGATACCCTGTTAGTCTGTTTGGAAAAGGGGAGAGATGTGACGAGACCAATCTCGCCACATTGCATTGGAGAAACCTGGTTGCTCGCCTGCTGCCTTTGGACTATGGCCCCCTGTTAAAAGACATCTTTTTACCTGCAGAAAAGCTTCATTCGTGCTTTTCTGCCTGGGGTTCGGTAGTTTTGGTTGAATGTGTTATACCCCAGATAGGAATCCCATGGAGCCCATTCGTATGAAACTGACTGTAAAGACTTTGGCTCCATGGCGATTAAACTGTAGTTCGTGTGGTCTGAGCGCCATTCACTTAATAATGTGCGCTCAGACCTGAGCTATCTGGGGATATGTTAAATGTATAGTTTTAATGTAATGTGTCTTACCTGGTGTATTTTAACAGTAATGCTTGTTCTGTTCCCCATGTGCATAATGGAGTCTTGTCTGTGAAATGTCTGTGTGTATTGTAAAGGGTGGGACATTGTGTATTGAATAGTGATGTCTGCCCTATTGTCCCCACATGTGTATTGGCGATTTCCTTTGTCCTGAGAGATAATTGAATGACTCCTCAATTGTCTCCAGGACAGAAGACATTAGGTATTCGTCTGCCTGTGGTGATTGCATTACCCATGTAGGGTGATGGTATCACAGGCAGAGGGAGGGATATGCTGGGGGTGTCTGTATTGTCCCAATGTGTGTGATTGGCTGCTGTATCCCGTGTCGCAGTCTTCCTTCTGGTCCCCTAGGGAGTGTCCACCAGGTGGGAGACCTGGATAAATACCAGGCAGGTAGCCGTTAATAAAGAGAGAATTCCTGTTTACCCTCAATACGGAGCCTCGTCTCGTTCTTGGGGGGATTCACTGTATGCTGTTAGAGACTGATTGCCAGGAGTGTAAGCTGATTGTCTGCTTTTCCTGTTCGTCTGCTAGCAGCTATTTGGGAGGTTCCAGTACGGGAGTTGGAGTGCTATTTTGTATCCAGTTCGGGAGTTTGGTGTTCTGCAGTAGCTGGGCCTATATCTCTGTAAAGGGGGCCGATCGCCTAAACGGTTTTTACCCCTTGTCTGCAGCAACGGTCCGTTACACATCATTATCAGTTTTATTCAACCCCCAAGTGACATTCAATCTTAGTACTTAGTACAACATCCTTTTCCAGTTATAACAGCTTTTAAACGTGAAGCATAGCTTGACACAAGTTTCTTGCAGCGATCTAAGGGTATCTTCGCCCATTCTTCATGGGCAAAAGCCTCCAGTTCAGTCACATTCTTAGGCTTGCGCGCTGCAACTGCTTTCTTTAAGTCCCACCAGAGGTTCTCAATCGGATTTAAGTCTGGTGACTGTGATGGCCACTTCAAAATGTTCCAACCTTTAATCTGCAACCATGCTCTAGTGGACTTCAAGGTATGCTTGGGATCATTGTCCTGTTGAAAGGTCCAACGTCTCCCAAGCCTCAGGTTTGTGACGGACTGCATCACATTTTCATCCAATATCTCCTCGTACTGAAGAGAATTCATGGTACCTTGCACACGCTGAAGCTTCCCTGTACCTGTAAAAGCAAAACAGCCCCAAAGCATGATTGACCCCCCCGCCATGCTTCACAGTAGGCAAGGTGTTCTTTTCTTCATAGGCCTTGTTCTTCCTCCTCCAAACATAGCGTTGATCCATGGGCCCAAAGAGTTTTAATTTTGTTTCATCAGTCCACAGAACAGTATCCCAAAACTTTTGTGGTTTGTCCACATGACTTTTGGCATACTACAGTCGACTCTTCTTATTCTTTGGAGACAGCAAGGGGGTGCGCCTGGGAGTTCTGGCATGGAGGCCTTCATTACGCAGTGTGCGACTTATTGTCTGAGCTGAAACTTCAGTGCCAGCATCTGACAAATCTTTTTTCAGTTCCTCAGCAGTCACACGGGGACTTTTCTCCACTTTGCGCTCCAGGTAGCGCACAGCAGTCAAAGTCAGTATCTTCTTTCTGCCACGACCAGGTAGCGTTTCAACAGTGCCCTTTGCCTTGAATTTGCGAATGATGCTTCCTATGGTGTCTCTTGGCATGTTTAACATCTTTGCAATCTTCTTATAGCCATTGCCCTTCCTGTGAAGAGAAATCACCTTTTCTCTTGTCTTCCTGGACCATTCTCTTGACTTCACCATGTTTGTAAATACACCAGTAAATGTCTAGAAGGAGCTGAGTATCACAGTCATTTTAAATCTGCCTAATTGGTGCTTATTATGCTTGATTGCTGCTCCTTGACATCCACAGGTGTTTTCAATACCTGATCGAAAACACTTGAATAAACCTCTGTTCTTAAGAGTGGTAGTCTTTAAGGGGTTGAATAATTGTGTCAATGAAGAAATCACAAACAAAAAAACATTTAATACTGTATTACAAAAACAATTGATGTCATTTTAGTTGCATTTGGTTCTTTAAAAAGTCCTTGTAAGATTTCATTCTGAACACAATTATAAATGTACACTAAATTCCCTAAAACCCTTTACAGCATTGGGGGTTGAATAATTTTGAACACAACTGTAATTGCAGTTGCCTGCCAGTGTGTGTCAGGCCCACTGACTGTACTGTGCCCACTGTCCACCACTCATATAGGGTGGCACAGTACCTTGCAGATAAAAAGGTCATTTAATTGTTACCCTTTAATACAATTGCAGTTGCCTGCCAGTGAGTGTCAGGCCCACAGACTGTACTGTGCCCACCACTCATATAGGGTGGCACAGTACCTTGCAGATAAAAAGGTCATTTAATTTTTACCCTTTAATATAATTGCAGTTGCCTGCCAGTGTGTGTCAGGCCCACAGACTGTATTGTGCCCACTGTCCACCAACCTAAAAAGTGCTCACCAGGAGCAAAAAAGGATACAACAAAGATGTACAAAAAATATATATAATTAATTTATTAATAAATAAATAAAGAATCAGACATAATAACATACACAAAAAACTGTGCAATTGAGGACAGCAAAAACAAAACCCAGATACCACCCACTGGCGCTAGAAAACAATCCCCACTCAGATGTAACAGATACTGACATATTATTACACTAACAGTAAGGCTAGAGATCACAGTTAATACCAATATTAATATAACCGCATAGCACAAGATACGTAATTGAATAGAACATATTATACTACAAGTAACATACTGTTAGCCATAATGAAAGGGGGACCAGCGCCAGTGAGGCAAACACACCTCGATGCGCGTTTCGCACTCCATTTCGTCAGGAGGTACCCACCACTCATATAGAGTGTCACAGTACATTGCACGGCGCACGCGCAGTGACCTAAAATTCAAACGAAGCGGACCAAGCATGGGTCTTTTTCCATCTCTCGGTTCCAAAAATCAATTCACTACACCGGCCCTGATAAGTGACAAAACAGAGATTAAACTGATAGGAATAGTACTTAGTTAACACTAGTTGCCTTGGTGGCAAATTCCATTGCAAGTGCGCAAAATTAGAAGGAAGCGGACAGAGCAAGCTTTTTTCTCTATCTCCCCATGTAAGGATTCAATTCAATACACGTCCCCTGATAGGGGACTTAACAAAGATTAAAATAGTAAGAATAGTAATTCACACTATTTGTATTGGTGGCATAGTATATTGCGCGGCGCATGTACAGTGCCCCAAATTGGAAGTAAGAGGACTGACCAATCATCTTTTTCCATCTCCCGGTTCCTAAAATCTATTTGATAGGGAACGCAACAGGGATTAAACTGATTGGAATAGTACTACTTAACACACTACTCATATAGGGTGTGACAGTACATTGCACGGAGCACGCGCAGTGCCCCAAATTGGAAGTAAGAGGACTGACCAACCATCTTTTTCCATCTCCCAGTTCCTAAAATCTATTCCATACACCGGCCCCTGATAGGGGGCAAAACAGAGATTAAACTACCACCCAATTATTACTGGACAGAAGTAAATAGCAAATTGTTGACTCACGATATGTGAAGCCATATATATCACCCAAAAATTGGACCACAATTTTCAGTGAATGAAAATCGAAAAAACGTTATTAACAATGATAAATACATACATGTTAAAACAAGGCAGCACAAAGGTGGGACACAAGGATGAGGAACAGGAACCAAGGGGGGGCTGTGAGGTCAGCACACCAAAAAACAGGGAGATAAAAAATTTCTAATAGAGCAGAAATGAATAAATGAAACTCCAAGGCTCCAATAAGCAATAAACCCCGGGCAAATATTGCAGCAAAGGTAAATGTAGGAGCCAAAGCTTGGAGTTTGGAAAAAGGTAAGTAGTCATACCCTGGATGGTGTGTCGATCTCTCAGCCGCCTCCTGACCCAACGCCAATTCGCCAGAGACCTGGCTTCTACCGGAGAAGCCAGATCTCTGGCAAAACGGCGTTGGGTCAGGAGGCGGCTGAGAGATCGACACACCAGAAGTTTCTTAAAAACTACCCAGATATCTCAGAGCTGCTGCTGAAAGTGCGGTTCGTGTGTGCGCGCTTTCGGCGTTCTCACCCTGCTGCTGCTCGCCTGTGAGCGCTGCAGCGTAACTTTGGCCTTCCTGCTCACCGCCTCATATGCGACATGCCCACCAGGTGGAACTCCACCTTACATATGCTGGAGAGAGTGTGCGAGCAGCAGTGGGCTATAGTGGAGTTTCAGATAGTGTGCACGGGTCAGTCACGGATTAGCACCACTTCACCAACAGTGACTGGACCTGCATGCGAGACCTGTGTACCTTGATGCAGCCTTTGGAGTACTCAACCAACATGGCCAGTGCTGATGACGCCATTGTTAGCATTACAATACCCCTTCTATGTCTCCTTGAAAAAAATATTACGGCGATGATGGAAGAGGATGCAGCACAGGAGGAGGAGGAAGAGGGGGCATTTCACAGGGTTTCAGGCAGGTCATACAGAAGTGGCTCAGAGGGTGGGTTCCTGCACCAGCAGAGGCAAGGTACACATGTGGACAGCCAGGGCACACTTCTAGAGGACGAGGAGGAGTAGGAGGAACCGGTTTTACTGCACGATGGCACCCTACGCAGCTCAGGGCCATCACTGGAGCGTGAGTGGGGGGATACGGAGGACACAGATGATACACCATCTACAGAGGACAGCTTATCGTTACCTCTGGGCAGCCTGGCACACATGAGCGACTACATGATGCAGTGCCTGCGCAACGACAGCAGAGTTGCCCACATTTTAACTTGTGCTGACTACTGGGTTGCCACCCTGCTGGATCCCTGGTACAAGGACAACGTGCCCACCTAAATTCCCGCACTGGAGCATGATAGGAAGATGCACGACTACAAGTGCACGCATGTAGTCGCGTTCCTGAGGGCATTCCCAACTGACACGGGGGGACAAGTGGAAGCACAAGGCGAAGGCAGAGGCGGAGGAGGAGTAGAAAGAGGTCGCCAATGCAGCTGTGTCACGGCCAGCTCCTCAGACAGCAGGGTTAGCATGGACAAGCTCACGTTCATTAAACTGATATTCTGCTATGGGACCTCTCTCCTCTGTCTGGGTGCCAGGGGCCTACATTTCAAATAATCACCTGTTGCTTTGGTGGGTGACATTATCCGCTTTAAACTGTCAAATGGCCTCTAAATTGTCTGGTTGTCAGGGGCCAATATTTTGTTTCATCGCTTGCTGCAATGGTGGGAGACATTAAACTCTTTATACTGTCAAATGACCTCTACATTGTCTGGTTGTCAGGGGCATAGTAGCTAGTACCGGGTGGCACAGTAGCTTGCCGATAAATAAGTAATTTCATTTTTACCCTTTAATCTAAGGTTAGTTGCCTGCCATTGTGTGTCAGGCCCACTTCCACTGACTGTCGTGTGCCCACTGCCAGTGCCCACCAATCATACCGTGTGGCACAGTAGCTTGCCGATAAATAAGTAATTTCATTTTTACCCTTTAATCTAAGGTTAGTTGCCTGCCAGTGTGTGTCAGGCCCACTTCCACTGACTGTAGTGTGCCCACTGCCAGTGCCCACCACTCATACCGGGTGGCACAGTACCTTGCACGAATAGTACCACTAATAAAAAAAAAAAAAATTACGGGCAGAGTCAGGCCACCCCGCAGGGGCCGTCGTGGTGTTGTGATTTCCTTTGGCCCTAGAATAATTCCCAGTGTCCAGAGGCCACATACCCTGAATTTGAAAAATTCTGAGGACATAGTTGACTGGCTTACACAGGACACCCAATCTTCTACAGCTTCCGCTCGGAACCTTGGCGAACTATCCTCCTCCAGCTCAGCTTCGGGCACCTCTCAAGTTACCATTCGCCCGCCGCCACCACCAACACTAGCACCACAGCCGCTTCATTTGATCTGTCAGAGGATTTATTTTTATTTTCACATCAGTTGGAAGAAATGAGTGATGCACATCCATTATTGCCAGAGAATGTAGATAACAGGGATATGTCTCAGTCAGGCAGCATTACACACATTGACGTACGGTGTGATGATGATGTTGTACCCGCTGCTGCTTCCTTTGCTGAGTTGTCAGATACAAGTGAAGCGGTTGATGATGACGATGTGTCCGTGGATGTCACGTGGGTGCCCGCTTGAAGAGAAGAAGAACAGGGGGAAAGTTCAGATGGGGAGACAGAGAGGAGGAGGAGACAAGTTGGAAGCAGGGGGAGGTCGTCGCAAGGAGCTAGGGGCACAGTCAGACAGCATGTATCGGCACCCGGGTCAGCCAGACAGCACGCCAATCAACGCATGCTGTTGCCACCACCAGAATGCCGTCATTGAAAAGCTCAGCAGTGTGGCATTGTCTGCCTCTGATAACAGCGATGCCATTTGCAACCTGCGCCAAGAGAAACTGAGTCGTGGGAAGTCCAACACCTAGGTACAACTGCTTTGCGAAGGCACATGATCTCACATCACAAACGCCTATGGGATCAACACATGAGTACAAGCAGCACACAAACTCACAACCACTGCTGTGCTCCTTGCCCCTCAACAACCCGCCACTCCGCCTCTCACCTTTAGCAGTTCCTGCTCATCTGCCCACAGTCAGGTGTTTGTCAAGGAAATGTTTGTCGCAGAATCCCACCCTTGCCCGGCGTCTAACAGCTGGCTTGACGGAACTCGTAGCCGGCCAGCTTTTACCATACAAGCTGGTGGAGTCTGAGGCCTTCAAAAAATTTGTAGCTATTGGGACACCCCAGTGGAAGGTTGATTTGCAACAGCCCGACACGTTGGAATTCAATACTCCTAATGTTCGACCGCCTGCTCCAACAAGAAAAAGCGGTCAACGAGTATTTTTATGACCGGGGTGCTAGGACAGCCTCTGCAGAGCTGGGTATTTTTTTGCCACGTTACTGGACGCTCATGTGCAAAGCCTGTAGGCATGCGTCCTTTTGAGGAGGTGACAAACCTAGTCAGTCGCACCGAAGGCACCATCAGAGACCTCATCCCATTTGTTTTCTTCCTGGAGCGTGCCCTGCGAAGAGTGCTGGATCAGGCCGTAGATGAGCGTGAAGAGGAAGAGGAACAGCTGTGGTCACCATCACCACCAGAAACAGCCTTATCATCATCACTTCCTGGACCTGCAGCAACACTGGAAGAGGAGTCTGAGGAACAGGAGTCAGAGGAGGAATGTGGCTATGAGGAGGAGGAAGACCAACCACAGCAGGCGTCCCAGGGTGCTCGTTGTTGTCACCTATCTGGGACCCGTGGTTTTGTACGTGGCTGGGGGGAAGAACAGACCTTCAATGACATCAGTGAGGACGAGGAACGGGACATGAGTAGTTAGGCATCCAACCTTGCGCAAATGGGGTCTTTCATACTGTCATGCCTGTTGAGGGACCCTCATATAAAATGGCGGAAGGAGAACGACCTGTACTGAGTGGCCACATTACTAGACCCCCGGTATAAGCAGAAAGTGGCTGAAATGTTACCAAATTCCCGGAAGTCGGAAAGGATGCAGCACTTCCAAAACAAGTTAAAAAGTATGCCTTTCACAGCGTATAAGGGTTTAGAGCACAACGGGAATCTAACAGGGGAAGAGGTGAAAGTAAACCTACCCTGACCACGCTGGCAAGGACAGGACGCTTTACAGACGTGTTGTTGATGGAGGACATGCAGAGCTTTTTAAGTCCTACGCATCGCCACAGCCCTTCGGGGTCCACCCTAAGAGAATGACTCAACCGACAAGTAGCAAACTACCTCGCCTTAACAGCAGATATTGACACTCTGAGGAGCGATGAACCCCTTGACTACTGGGTGTGCATGCTTGACCTGTGGCCTGAGCTATCCCAATTTGCGATAGAACTTCTGGCCTGCCCCGCTTCAAGTGTTCTGTCAGAAAGGACCTTCAGCGCAGCAGGAGGTATTGTCACTGACAAGAGAAGTCGCCTAGGTCAAAAAAGTCTAGATTACCTCACCTTTATTAAGATGAATGAGGCATGGATACCGAAAGGACTGACAGTGGGGGATACATTTGACTAAAAAGGCCTGATAAGATGCTTTGGGCTAAAAATGGTCCCCACGCTGCTGTATTTAATCTCTGCATGCTGGATGACTTGCGTGACTTCTCCGCCACCAACTAGGGTTCAAGCCGCAATGTTTTAGTACACTTTCTGCCTGGAAAACATAAATTTTTATGGCCTCTGGTGCTGCACTGTGGCTGCAAAAAAAAAAAAAGGCACATACATGTGTCAATTCCCCTTCGTGATCGTTACCTTGTTGTGGTGAAGGGGCTTGCATATCACAATGAAGCGATCACCTCTATGAGTGTTTTGCCAATGTTTGCACACCCCAGATGATCAGGTCGTTGCTTCATTGTGAACAGACCAAAGCGATCAGCTGGATAATTTTTCATAGAAAAACATTAATTTTCTTTGTGATCATCTAAGGTGATCATTAAAGCCTACTAGGCCAACAGTGGGCCCACACTGCAGAATCATTGTTTTCTGGGTCACTTAACTGTCACTGAACTACCTCAGCATGACCACAGGCTTTGAAAAACCGCCATCGCCTGCAATCTCCCAAACGTGCGCACTAGCACAATCATTACTACACCAAGATTGACGCATACAGGAATAAAATGTCTAAAATCTATTCGATACACGTCCCCTGATAGGGGACGTAACAGTGAATAAACTGATAAGAATAGTACTACTTAACACACCACTCATATAGGGTGACACAGTACATTGCACTGGCGCACGCGCCGTGCTCCAAATTGTAAGTAAGAGGACCGACCAATCATCTTTTTCCATCTCCCGGTTCCTAAAATCTATTCCAGCAAATAGATAAGTGTGGGACAGCACTCATCGGCGGCCGAATGGCCGTTAGTCCAGGATAAAATCTATTCCATACACCGGCCCCTGATAGTGGACTAAACAGAGGTTAAACTGGTAAGAACAGATTTTTTAAATTTAAAAAAGGACAGCCTCTGCAGAGCTGGGTATTTTTGGCCACGTTACTGGACGCTCATGTGCAAAGCCTGTAGGCATGCGTCCTTTTGAGGAGGTGACAAACCTAGTCAGTCGCACCGAAGGCACCATCAGAGACCTCATCCCATTTGTTTTCTTCCTGGAGCGTGCCCTGCGAAGAGTGCTGGATCAGGCCGTAGATGAGCGTGAAGAGGAAGAGGAACAGCTGTGGTCACCATCACCACCAGAAACAGCCTTATCATCATCACTTCCTGGACCTGCAGCAACACTGGAAGAGGAGTCTGAGGAACAGGAGTCAGAGGAGGAATGTGGCTATGAGGAGGAGGAAGACCAACCACAGCAGGCGTCCCAGGGTGCTCGTTGTTGTCACCTATCTGGGACCCGTGGTTTTGTACGTGGCTGGGGGAAGAACAGACCTTCAATGACATCAGTGAGGACGAGGAACGGGACATGAGTAGTTAGGCATCCAACCTTGTGCAAATGGGGTCTTTCATACTGTCATGCCTGTTGAGGGACCCTCATATAAAATGGCGGAAGGAGAACGACCTGTACTGAGTGGCCACATTACTAGACCCCGGTATAAGCAGAAAGTGGCTGAAATGTTACCAAATTCCCGGAAGTCGGAAAGGATGCAGCACTTCCAAAACAAGTTAAAAAGTATGCCTTTCACAGCGTATAAGGGTTTAGAGCACAACGGGAATCTAACAGGGGAAGAGGTGAAAGTAAACCTACCCTGACCACGCTGGCAAGGACAGGACGCTTTACAGACGTGTTGTTGATGGAGGACATGCAGAGCTTTTTAAGTCCCACGCATCGCCACAGCCCTTCGGGGTCCACCCTAAGAGAATGACTCAACCGACAAGTAGCAAACTACCTCGCCTTAACAGCAGATATTGACACTCTGAGGAGCGATGAACCCCTTGACTACTGGGTGTGCATGCTTGACCTGTGGCCTGAGCTATCCCAATTTGCGATAGAACTTCTGGCCTGCCCCGCTTCAAGTGTTCTGTCAGAAAGGACCTTCAGCGCAGCAGGAGGTATTGTCACTGACAAGAGAAGTCGCCTAGGTCAAAAAAGTCTAGATTACCTCACCTTTATTAAGATGAATGAGGCATGGATACCGAAAGGACTGACAGTGGGGGATACATTTGACTAAAAAAGGCCTGATAAGATGCTTTGGGCTAAAAATGGTCCCCACGCTGCTGTATTTAATCTCTGCATGCTGGATGACTTGCGTGACTTCTCCGCCACCAACTAGGGTTCAAGCCGCAATGTTTTAGTACACTTTCTGCCTGGAAAACATAAATTTTTATGGCCTCTGGTGCTGCACTGTGGCTGCAAAAAAAAAAAAAAGGCACATACATGTGTCAATTCCCCTTCGTGATCGTTACCTTGTTGTGGTGAAGGGGCTTGCATATCACAATGAAGCGATCACCTCTATGAGTGTTTTGCCAATGTTTGCACACCCCAGATGATCAGGTCGTTGCTTCATTGTGAACAGACCAAAAGCGATCAGCTGGATAATTTTTCATAGAAAAAACATTAATTTTCTTTGTGATCATCTAAGGTGATCATTAAAGCCTACTAGGCCAACAGTGGGCCCACACTGCAGAATCATTGTTTTCTGGGTCACTTAACTGTCACTGAACTACCTCAGCATGACCACAGGCTTTGAAAAACCGCCATCGCCTGCAATCTCCCAAACGTGCGCACTAGCACAATCATTACTACACCAAGATTGACGCATACAGGAATAAAATGTCTAAAATCTATTCGATACACGTCCCCTGATAGGGGACGTAACAGTGAATAAACTGATAAGAATAGTACTACTTAACACACCACTCATATAGGGTGACACAGTACATTGCACGGCGCACGCGCCGTGCTCCAAATTGTAAGTAAGAGGACCGACCAATCATCTTTTTCCATCTCCCGGTTCCTAAAATCTATTCCAGCAAATAGATAAGTGTGGGACAGCACCATCGGCGGCCGAATGGCCGTTAGTCCAGGATAAAATCTATTCCATACACCGGCCCCTGATAGTGGACTAAACAGAGGTTAAACTGGTAAGAACAGATTTTTTTAAATTTAAAAAAAAGGACAGCCTCTGCAGAGCTGGGTATTTTTTGGCTGCGTTACTGAACATCACATGGTCCAATCACATGGTCCATCACCATGGTAAGATGGACCATGTGATTGGACCATGTGATGGGACCTCATCACAGGTCCTGTAGATCTTAGCTGATGCAGGGAAAGAGAGGAGAGATCACGACTACGCGATCAAGTGGCTAAGGGAAGTTAACTTTTATTATTTTTAACCCCCTCCACTTCATTTTACACAGCATTCTTTATTAAGAATGCTATTATTTCCCCTTATAACCATGTTATAAGGGAAAATAATAGAGATCGGGTCCCGTTGCTAAGCAACCATGCGGGAAAATCGCAACGCATCCGCACTTCCTTGCGGATGCTTGCGATTTTCCCGCAGCCCCATTCACTTCTATGGGGCCTGTGTTGCATGAAAAACGCAGAAACTGGAGCATGCTGCGATTTTCACGCAACGCAGAAGTAATGCGTGAAAATCACCGCTCATGTGCACAGCCCCATAGAAATGAATGGGTCCGGATTCAGTGCGGGTGCAGTGCGTCCACCTCACGCATTGCACCCGCGCGGAAAACTCGCCCGTGTGAAAGGGGCCTTACTTTTTCTCACTGCACTGTGGAAGTCTGGTCAACATGCTCAATAAAAGACATTAACAGTATAACTTTTTTTATATTAGTTTAGATTATGTTTGTCTATAATTATGACCTAGTGCTATAATATATTATTTCCAATCCCTTAATTTACCTGGATCAGTTGTGTCAACTATTACAACTCGTGCAAACAGAACAACATTTTATAATACATGGTTATAGATTACATTCCAGCATGTTTTCATAGCTGATTTCTTTTAAATTTAGAGTTTTGTTTGAGGAGAGAACTAGTGTTGAGCAAGCAAGCTCGGCCAAACACCAGTTCGGCTCGAGCATCTCAATGCTCGGCACATGGCGGTATTCGGCCGAATACCGCATGTGCTCAAGCGCAATGCTTGGGTCTCCTCCCCGCACGTTTCTTGCCTGCTACACAGCCAATAAATGTGCAGGTAAGTACTGCCCTCACTGTAATGCCGTAGCCATGTTGGTTACTGGCATTACAGTGATTGGCTGGCCGGAACGCGTCATCGGGTGCTATAGCACCCGATGACGCGTGTTCAGCTCAGTCTTAGTCAGGGAGAGCTGTGCATAGGAATAGACAGACAGAGTAAGGGAGTGATATTGGAATATTTTTATTATAAAAACTTTCCAGAGACCCAAAAGTCCTTTTAATGACTTCTGTGTGTGACAGCAGCAATATATATTTGTAGCGCAACCTGAGCTAAATTGCTAAAACTTTACAGACCCAAAAGTCCTTATAAGAACCATTGTGTGTGGCAGCAGCAATATATTTTTTAGCGCATCCTGTGCTAAATAGCGTCTAATAGGCTGCTGCGGACAGTTAAATTATCTGCGTCACATCTCCTGTGTAAAGTGTGCACATCCCAAAAATATCTGTGACATCCAGTGTTCTTTTTCCGTAGATGGTGTCCACTGCGGACAGTAATATTAGTGGCGCCACATCTGCAGTGTAACGTGTGCACTGAAAAAATGTATCAGTGACATATAGTGTACTATTTCAATAGACGTACTTTCAAGCATATATAACATTTAAAATGAAGAAGGCGAGCATTAAGACGGGAAGTGGCTGTGATGCTGATGGTGCACACAGAGGCCGTGGCTCTAGGCACGTTGAAACTGTGCCTGCTGCCAGAGCACAAGAAAAACAATCATCCATGATACCTAGCTTTATGTCCCAGTTTGCAGGGCGGCGCAGGACACCATTCGAAGTCAGACCAGTGCGACCAGGTGGTCAGTTGGATTGTAGCAGATAATGCTTCCAGTCGGTTAAGCACCACCCTGTCTTCCACCAGTCTCAGTAGCCAGAAGTCTGGTCAACACAATCCTTACCCTGTTCCTCTTTCCTCCCACCATGGAGAGTCTGGGCAAACAAGTGATCCCACACTCGGATATTCCAAGGACCTCTTTTCATCGCCATTCCTTCATTTGGCCCTCTCGCCAAGCATGCTCGAAGAGGGACAGATCTTGTGCCCTGATTCACAAGCTCTTGAGCATCCACAGTCAAAAGAAGATGACCGTGGGGAATGGCAATTACTGTTTAATGAGATGGATGATGATGAGACACAGTTGCCAATAAGTCAATGGCAATTACTGTCTCAAGAGGTTGATGAAGAGGATGAGACACAGTTGTCAATCACTGAGGTTGTGGTTAGGTCAACAAGTGAGCAAAGTGAGGAAGTGGAAGAGGAGGTGATGGATGATGAAGTCACTGACCCAACCTGGGAAGGTGGAAAGCCAAGCGAGGACAGTAGGACAGAGGGGGAGGGATCTGCAGGACCGCAACAGGCTGGAAGAGGCAGTGGGGTGGCAAAAGGGAGAAGGTGGGCCACACCAAACATGCCTGCGACTGTTCCCCGGAGCCAAGGGGTAGGTGTTACGCAGTATGGCGCTTTTTTGAGGAAAGTGCGGACGACAAAAGAATAGTAGTTTGCATCCTGTGCCGTACCAAAATGAGCCGAGGGGGTGAACACTAGCAACCTCACCACCACCAGCATGATCTGCCACATGGCATCGAAGCACCATAATAAGAGGGAAGAACGCCTGGGTCTGCTGGTCACACCACTGGCACCTCTTCCCCTATGTTACATGCTGGCCAATCACCTGTCAAAGGGGCAGGCCCAGATGCCTCCCGCCCTGCACCTAGACCTTCACAAGCACCATCAGCGACCACCTCCACTTCCATGTCTCAGGGCAGCATCCAAATGTTCTTACCCCAGGCATTTAAACGCAAGTGCAAATACCCACCCACAGGCCATAGCACTAAATGCGCAGCTTTCCAAATTACTGGCCCTGGGAATGTTGCCATTTAGGTTTATGGACACTGAGGCCTTCGGCAGCCATTCTGCATTACGTAGTCCCAAGCCACCACTATTTTTCAAGGTTTGGCGTGCCCATCCTACACCCACATGTGTCCCGTAACATCACACGTGCCCTAACCAACACAGTTACTGGGAAGGTCCGTTATCAACAGACACATGGACAATTGCTTGTGACCAGGGAATCTACATTTCCCTGATGGCACACTGGGTGAATGTTGTGGAGGCCGGGGTCGAGTCGTACCCTGGGATGGCACATGTGCTACCGATGCCAAAGATTGCGGGCCCTACGTCGATCAGGGTTTCCGCCAGAACCTACGTTACTGGCGCCAACCCCCACATCTCCTACTCCTCCACTTCCACCTCCGAATTATCCGCAAGCAGCACCAGCTAGCCATTAGTCGGTAGCTGGAAGCAGTGTAGCACTGCAGTGGGGTTGTGTCTGATAATGGCAATAACTTGGTGGCGGTTTTCGAGCTCGGCAAGCTCATACACTGCCTAGCCTGCGTCTTAAACTTAGTGGTCCAGTGGTTTCTCAAAACCTACCCCAATTTGCCTGAGCTACTGGTGAAGATGCACCACGTGTGTGCACATTTCCGCAATTTATCGACAGAGTCAGCCAGTCTGTCGAATAAGCAGCAGCACTTGAAATTGCCATTTCACATGTTGGCCAGGCTTTGTGAGCAGCAGAGGGCAGTAGTGGAATACCAGCTGCAACATGTTCGTCTCCTTTCCAGTCAGCTTCCGCTATTCACAAGCGAGGAGTGGGCATGGATGTCTGACCTCTGTGAGGTTTTAAGAAACTTTAAGGAATCAACACAGATGGTGAGCGTCGATAACGCTATTATCAGCGTAACCATCCAACTTCTGTGTCTACTCAAACGGATGCTGCTCACAATTTGGACGACACTTTGCATGTGGAAATGGGGGAAGACATTACACAGGGTGATAGCCAGACCACCCTCAGTTCTTTTTCTCAGAGCGAATTGGACGATGAAGAGGAGGAGGAGGAGCAGGAGATGGTTGCCCCTGCTAAAGAGGGTAGTACCCATGGAAGTTTAATTCCATCTGTTCAGTGTGGGTGGGCAGAAGAGGAAGAGGATGAGGAGATTGAGAGTCATCTTCCTGATGATGACAGCAAACTCTTGCCTATTGGCCAAGGACACCAGGCGATATCCCTCACGCCGCTCAAAAATCTTTAGTGCGCGGAGGAAATCACCGGTATCCTTGAGATACGTCGGAATACTTAACGGCAGTGGCCTGAAAAGCCAGTCAACATAACTCAAAATCGGCTCCATCGCAGATCCAATCCCGGCCACAATTGGGCGGTCTGGGGGTCGGGTCTGCGATTTGTGGATTTTCGGTACAAAGTACCACACTGGCACCTTAGGAAAAGCGAGTTCCCTCCTTTGTTGGCCGGCTTTATTATAATGTTATCCTGTTTTTTAAGCCACTCCAGGGCTCGCATTTCTTCCCTGGTGATTCGCCACGACCTAGGCCTGCCTACCGTAGAAGTTGTGTTGGCGAAGTCTGGCAAGGGCAAACTTTTCTGCAGCTTTGTGAGAGTCGCTGGACTTGGTATTGTCTAATAATCTATTCCAGTTCTATTGGAAGTGGTACCGCCAGGTATTGGGAACGGCAATGGGCACTCCGGTGTCATGCACATTTGCCAACCTATACCTGGCGGTATTTGAAGAGACGTATATTTTTTCGGTGGGTAACCCTTTTCTTACGCATATTCACTTGTTCTTGCGTTACGTCGATGACGTGTTTTTGGTCTGGTCGGGCAGTGAGGAGGAATGTTTTGAGTTTGTGAGCCATCTTAACATGTGGAACTGGATGAAGATGAGGTTCACCCTCAATTTTGGGGGTGACTCTTGATTTTCTGGACGTGCGCATGATGGTGAGTGATGGGGAGATACACACAACCAGTTACCGTAAGCCTACCGCTACCAACTCGCTGCTCCACCAGACCAGCTTTTATTCATCGACTGTAAAGGATGTGGTTCTGTTTGGACAGTTTGTCAGACTGGGCCACATCAATGACACTGATGATGGTTACTATAAACAAGCAAGTGAACTAAAAGGTCGCCTTTTGGAACGGGGCTACCCACTGAAAAAGGTCACTGAAAGTGGCGGAGCTTGACTGTAGTTGTTATGGAAGGTAGTGACAAACGAGGCTCACCTTAGTCAGAGGACACCCAAGCTGGGAGTATGGAGTCCAGTGGCAAAGGCCCACAGAAGCAGGAGGCAGGTAGCGTGGTCGATCAGTCCGGGTCGGCAGCAGAGAAGGCAGCGAGGTAACAGCAGGAGTAGACGGAGGCCTGGTCGGTGGTAAGCAGTGAGTCAATGCAGGCGGCTAATCAGCGAGGTCAAACAGTCTGGGTTGGCAACGATGGTAAATCAGCAGTAGTGGTGGAGGAGCAGAGAGGAAGCTTGCTACAGGTTTGGAGGCACAATAACCAGCCAAGGGCTGGGTTTTATAGGGAAGTAGCACGTGCAAGAGATTGGGATAATCAGCAGGACAAGGCAAGGACAAGAGAGGTAATTAGAAGTTAGCTAGAGAATAGTCCAAGGAGAGACGGTAGCCTAGTGGGTTGAGCTACCGCCTGGGACATGACTGGCCACGGGTTCGAGTCCTGACAGTACTCCCCCCCTTTCAAGGTGACCTCTGGGCACCGCAGGGGAAGGCTTATCTGGGTGACTCAGATGGAACTCCCTGACAAGTCTGGGGGCATGAATGTTCTCCTCCGGTTCTCAGGAGTTGTCTTCTGGAGGATAGCCTTACCAGGAAATCAAGTATTGTATTTTGCCCCGGTGGAGTCTGGAGTCGAGGATCTTAGAGACAATGTACTCCTCTTTGCCTTGTACCCTTACTGGTGGTGGGGGGGGGGGGGGGGGAGGTGTTTTCTACAAACGGCTTGAGAAGGGAGCAATGGAAGACTGGGTGCACCCTGATGGAATGTGGGAGGTCCAGCCGAAAGGTGACTTCATTAATCCGGCCAGAGATCCGGAAAGGCCCTATGTATTTTTGGCCCAGTTTCTGAGCGGGTACCTTCAGTCTTAGGTTTCTTGTGGAGAGCCACACTTGATCTCCTATCTGAAAGTCCGGAGCGGGTCTACAACATTTGTCTGTCGCCCGCTTAAAGCGTCTCTGAGCCTCAAGGAGATTATTGGAAATGTTCTCTTGTGCCTCTTGTAAACTTGCCAGGCGTTTGGCCACAGCTGGAAGCGTGGAGGTGATGGACAGGCGTGGGATGAAAGCTGGATGCAGGCCAGTGTTGGCGTAGAAAGGACTGTAATGGGTGGAACTGTGTTCCGCATTATTGTAGGAAAACTCGGCCGTAGGAAGGTGGTCCAACCAGTCATCCTGCAAATGAGTGATGAAACAACGTAGGTACTGCTCGAGGGTCTGGTTCATTCTCTCTGTCTGCCCATTAGACTGGGGATGGAAAGCGGAACACAGGTTTACCGTGATCCCAAGGGCCAGGCAGAAGTGTGTCCAGAATTTAGAGGTGAATTGCACTCCTCGGTCAGAGACCACATCATCCGGAACCCCGTGTAACCTAAAGATTTAACGGAAAACCAGGTCAGACGTCTGTTTGGCGGTGGGTAGGCCCTTGCAGGGGATGAAATGGGCCATCTTGGTAAGGCGGTCCACGACGACCAGAATGGTGTTCATTCCTTTTGAAGGGGGTAGGTCAACCACAAAGTCCATAGAAACTGAACCCCAAGGGTGGGAGGGGATGGGGAGTGGTCGCAGCAGCCCCACGGGTGAAGAGCGTGGAGTCTTGTGGGCACAGACCGTGCATGAGGAGACAAACCTTTTAGTATCTTCCTTATACGTCGGCCACCAGAAGGAGCGGGACAGGAGTTCCTGGGTCTTTCTTGTACCTGGATGGCCAGCCAACTTGGTATCGTGGTTATATTTTATTACATCGAGCCATGCCATTTCTGGTATGTACAGTTGTCGATCCAGGTATACCCAGAAGCCACCCTTGAGGGTGAGGTTGACGTCTTCTGCTGGGTGGGTGAGGAAGGGGTCCTTTTCATAAGCCTTCTTGATTGACCCCAGGAGTTCCTTTGGGTAGGTAGCTCCTAAGACCTTTTTCTCGGGTAGAATGCTGGCTTGGCCCTTGTTGTCCTGTGAAGGTTCAGAGAACATCCTGGAAAGGGCATCTGCTTTGCCATTCTTTGACCCCGGGCAATATGTGATAATGAAATTGAATCGAGAGAAAAAAAAGGCTCCATCTGGCTTGTCTGGCGGAAAGCCTCTTGGCAGAACGGATGAATTCGAGGTTTCGGTGGTCAGTAAACACAGTTATGGGATTGATGGCCCCCTCCAATAGATGTCTCCACTCCGAGAAGGCATCTTTGATTGCCAGCAACTCCTTATTCCCGATGTCATAGTTCCTCTCTGCGGGGGACATTTGGCGAGAGAAGAAGGCACAAGGGTGTAAAAGCATCTTTTCTCCCGTGCGTTGTGATAGGACAGCGCCTACTGCGGTGTCGGAAGCGTCCACTTCAACTGTGAATGGCAGTTCGGGATTAGGATGGATCAGAATTGGAGCAGACGTGAAGAGGGATTTAAGCTTCGTGAAGGCTTCCTGTGCTTCAGGTGTCCAGGAAAAGGGCACAGTCTTTTTGGTTAACTTTGTAATTTGAGTAATGATTTTTGAGAAGTTCCGAATGAATTTTCGGTAAAAGTTGGCGAAGCCGACAAACCTCTGTATTTCCTTTTCGTTCTTAGGGGGAGGCCAATCTATTACAGCCTGAATCTTCCGAGGATCCATACTCAGCCCTTCCGGGTCTGTTCGGACTCGCATTTCTCGAGCTTGATGTAAAGGGACTGCTCACAGAGTCTTTGTAACACCTTGCGGACATGTCCGCGATGTTGTTCGAGATTTTCCGAGAAAATTAAAATATCGTCCAGGTACACCACTACGAACAGATCCAGCATGTCCCTAAGGACGTCATTAATGAAATGTTGGAAAGTGGCTGGGGCATTGCAAAGTCCGAAGGGCATAACTAAGTATTCAAAATGTCCGTATCATGTGCGAAAGGCGGTCTTCCATTCATCCCCGGGGCGAATGCGAACCAGATTATAGACCCCTCGAAGATCGAGCTTCGTAAAGACTTTTGCCGCCCGGAGTCTCTCGAGAAGTTCCGAAATCAGGGGGAGAGGGTAACGTTTTTTTACCGTAACATCATTCAGCTTGCGGTAGTCAATGCAAGGGCGTAGAGAGGAGTCTTTTTTCTCCATGAAGAAGAAGGGTGCTCCCGTGGGGGAGGTGGAGGGTTGAATGAAGCCCTTCTTTAGGTCCTCGTCCAAGTAGTCCTTCAGAGCCTTGAGTTCAGGCTCCGAGAGGGAGTAGATGCTGCCGAAGTGTATTTCAGCCCCAGGTAGTAATGCAATTGGGCAGTCGTATGGTCGATGCGGGGGAAGCTTGTCTGCGTTTTTTTTTGTCACAGACATCCTGAAACTCGCTATATTGGGGAGGCAACAGCTCCTTGACAGTTGGTTCCGAGATGATAGATTCTTTGGGCGTTGGGGAAGCAGGTTCATGCAGACAGTTCGAGGAGCAGAACTCGGATGTGAACCGCAGACAGCGGGTTTCCCAGTCCACCGAAGGGTTGTGAGTGGCTAACCACGGGATGCCCAAGATCACGGGAAACTTGGGGGAGGCAATCAAAGAGAAGTGGATCGTCTCGTGGTGGTCGGTTTTAACGTGGAGCTGTAAATCTGCGGTCTGATGTGTAACTGGTCCCGAGGAGAGAGGGGACCCATCCACTGTTTCCAGATCGATGGGGGCTGTCTTGGTTACAAGCGGAATGTTGTTCTCGTGAGCAAAAGTTAGATCCATAAAATTGTCGCCAGCCCCAGAGTCGAGCATTACGGAACAGAGAAGTTGCCGATCCCCGATGGTAATGACAATTGGAACGGTGAAGTGGGACCCGGTGGCTGCTAACTCAGTTGTCTCTGCAGTCACCGGTGGGGTTGCGGTCTGCCGCTGCTCTCGCAGTTCAGTGATGGCAATGGTTCTGCGGGATTTGTTTGGTCATTGGATGGCAATGTGCCCTGGTTCCTCACAGTAGAGGCAGAGGCCTTCGGCCAGTCGTCGTTCTTTTTCTGCTACGGACAGAGTCTTGCGCACTGCGTCAACCTGCATCGACTCGATGGGAGGTTGGGCGACCTGCTGGGTAGTAGAGGAGAAAGAGTAAGTGGGTTTGTCACCTTGGGACCAGAGCCTTTCTTTCCTTCTCTCAGTGAGCCTCTGATCAATACGGACACACACCTGAATGAAGTCATCCAAATCATCCGGGGCTTCAAGTCTGGCATGTTCATCTTTGATCGCCTCCGATAGACCTCGCCGAAAGTCGCTCCTTTGAGCAGCTGGATTCCAGTTGGTGTCTGAGACCCAGCAGCGGAACTCGGCGGTGTACTCGGCGACAGAGAGTCTTCCCTGTCGAAGACTGTGTAGTCTTGCCTCAGCTGTCGCACAGCGATTGGGGTCATCAAAGACCTGGCTCATAGCTGTGATGAAAACATCCAGATCGCGCAGCAGACGGCTATCGATTTCCACGTATGGAGACGCCCATGCCAGGGCCTCATCCGTCAGGAGGTTAACAACGAACAATACTTTCTTCTCGTCAGTGGAAAAGGGGGCCGGATGCATCCGGAAGTAGATACGGCACTGATTGAGAAAGCCCCGGTACTGGCGACGATCTCCATTGAATTTCGAGGGTAATGGCATGCGGGTGTCTGCAGCCGCACCACTTACGTCCAGGAGTTGCCGTTGGAGCTCAATGATGTCCCTCTGTTGACTCTGTACCAGGCCTTGGAGTTGCGAAAATTTCTCCTGGTAGGTGGTGCCAAAGTCTTGCAGCTCAGACACCTGCTTGCGCAGGGTGGCCATTGTGGACTCCATGTTTTTTTTTAGGCTGGTTATTCTGTTATGGAAGGTAGTGTCAAACAAGGCTCACCTTAGTCAGAGGACACCCAAGCTGGGAGTATGGAGTCCAGTGGCAAAGGCCCACAGAAGCAGGAGGCAGGTAGCGTGGTCGATCAGTCCGGGTCGGCAGCGGAGATGGCAACGAGGTAACAGCAGGAGTAGACGGAGGCATGTTCAGTGGTAAGCAGTGAGTCAATGCAGGCGGCTAATCAGCGAGGTCAAACGGTCCGGGTTGGCAACGATGGTAAATCAGCAGTAGTGGTGGAGGAGCAGAGAGGAAGCTTGCTACAGGCTTGGAGGCACAATAACCAGCAAAGGGCTGGGTTCAAGGGCTGGGTTTTATAGGGAAGTAGCAGGTGCAAGAGATGGGGATAATCAGCAGGACAAGGCAAGGACAAGAGAGGTAGTTAGAAGTTAGCAGTTAGCTAGAGAATAGTCCAGTGGGTAGAGCTACCGCCTGGGACATGACTGGCCACAGGTTCGAGTCCTGACAGTAGTAGTCTTTTAGTGGAACAAAGGAGGAAAAATGCAGATAATCGTTTTGCTTTCGCCTTTAAATATAACCCTGCTGCTGATTTAGTAAAGAGAGTTATTCTAGACAATTGGGACTTATTGAGAGGCGACCCCATTTTATCTTGCAGAAAATAGGACATTGGTCACTTTTAAAAGATGCCACACACTGAAGGACCAGTTGGTCTATAGTGTGTTGCACCAACCCAAGTGTAACACCTGGTTGCCTAGCAATAAACCAGCTGGTAACCATAGGTGTGGCAGTTGCTCTTTTTGTCCTTTGAATAAGTAAATGGCTGCAGATGACAAGAATGATATGGCGGTGTTTTTATATTAAATAAGGTTGCATTTGGGTCCTTGCAAGGGTGGTCCAGCCGTCCTAGCATAATCCGCTGGTGTGGTGGTGTGTAACCCATAAACTTGTATTTAGTCGACCATATTCAATGAAGTTATGCTATGTTCATATATTGTATCCTTCCCTTTCAATTTCTGTATTCAATGTATCATTCTCAAGGTATTAAGTAGCTGAATAATGTATCCCCCTTTTATATTGGTTTTAACATCCTAGCATTTAAATGAGCATCCGGTTGTTACCTTGATGACAACCTGGGCGGCGCACCTCTTATAATGCGTGAGCTCAAGCCTGGATGCCAGTGCGGCTTGACGAAGCGCGGGTCCACGCGCGAAACGGCCGTAGCTGTGATCAGCTGTCCCCCCATACCCCATATTTTCGTATTCCTATTAATGGAATGTTTCTTCACTCTGAGTTACAACTATTGGGTGTCCAAGCTGGGCATGTGGCACGAACTGGTGCTCTACGCCTTAGAGGTGCTGGCTTGCCCTGCCGCCAGCATTTTGGCACAGCGGGTATTTAGTGCTGCTGGTGGCATTATAACAGATAAGCGTAACTGTATGTCAATTGCAAATGCTGACAGGTTGACTCTTATAAAAATGAACAAGGCCTTGTTTGCCTGACTTCTCGACTCCACCAGAGGAAAGCTGATGAACATAAAGGCACTTTAAATGTGTTGTTTATAATGTAAATGTGTTTGATGATGTTTCTCATGCTCCTCCTCCTCTTCCATCATATCAACATGCTTATTTGTCAAATATAATGCCCTCACATTCAATGTTTTACAGGGTAAGCTCATCTGCAGGCCCTCGCATATAATGTTTTACAGGGTCAGCTCACCTAAAGGCCCTCGCATATAATTTTTTATAGGGTCAGCTCACCAGCAGACCCTCACCTACAATCTTTTACAGGGTCAGCTTGCCTGCAGGCCCTTGCATATAGTGCTTTACATGGTCAGCCCACCTCCCGGCCCTCACCTACCACCTTTTACGGGGTCAGCTCACCAGCAGGCCCTCACCTACAATCTTTTACAGGGTCAGGTCACCTGCAGGCCCTCGCATATAATGTTTTACAGGGTCAGCTCACCTACAGCCCTTACCTTCAACCTTTTAGAGGGTCAACTGACCAGCAGACCTTCACCTACAAGTCCTGTCTCACTATCCAAGAGGCTGGTCAACACAATGCTCACACTGACGGCACACTGGGTGAATGTTGTGGAGGCAAGGAGAGAGTCGGCTGCTGGCACCAGACTTGCCCTCAAATAGATCCTTGTTAAAGTATTTAAAGTTTACTCATTCCAATTACAGGGCATAGAAAGACCTCCCTGAGTCAGGAGTGGGTAATTTGCGTGCCTGCTGCCTTCCTTGGATGTGGTAGCCGTTTCTCAGGCTCCATCTCCGGAATCAAACCCTGATTTCCCGTTACCCATTGTTACCATGGTAGGCGCAGGAAGTCAAATCGAAGCTTTATAGGGCAGACATCCGAATAGATTGTCGCCGTCACGGGGACATGCGATCGGCCCGAGGTTATCTAGAGTCACCAACTTGCAGGAACTCGCCCATAACTTTTTCAATGGTCAGCTAAGCAGCAGGCACTCGCCCATAATTTTTTCAATGGTCAGCTTAGCAGCAGGCCCTCAATCATAATTTTTTCCATGGTCACCTCAGCAGCAGGCCCTCACCCCTAATGTTTTAGATAGTCAGCTAAGCAGCAGGCACTCTCCCATGATTTTTTAAATGGTCAGACTCAGCTCAGCAACAGGCCCTCAACCATAATTTTTTCAATGGTCAGCTAAGCAGCAGTCCCTCACCCCTAATATTTTAGATGGTCAGCTCAGAAGCAGGCCCTCACCCCTAATGTTTTAGATGGTCAGATCAGCAAGCCATTGCTCCAAATGCTTTTGAGGGTCACCAGCAGGCCATCAATCATAATTTTTCAAGGTTGTGTATGATGCCCTCCTTTATGTGTAACAAAGGGTGTATTTGTAGTTCCGCTTACTTGTCATTTTTGTCAGCCCTTTCACTTATTGCATAGGCTTTATGAGTGTAGGAGTCCCACTACCTGAACAATTGTACCACAATGTGAATGAGGCCCTCCTTTATGTGATATACAGGTTGTATCGGAGTGCCTCATGCTTGTAAATTTTGGCAGCACTTGCACCTTATATACAAGTAAATATACAGGAAAGAATGTTTCCTTACAATTTTTCCTCTAAAACTGATTTTATCTTTAGTTTTGTGCGTATTATTGTCAGTCTGTAAAAGTGGCATACTACTCAGACAACATCGTTCCCAGCAGCGACCTGGGAGTCCAAGATGCATCCAGACATCCTCCCCATGCTGTTCCCGAACCATTTTGGTGGTGTTTCCATCAATTTCTGACCTTTTCCTATGAACCAGGCACCCTCCCCTCTTCAGAGCAGGGGGTGCCTTGTTTAATGCTCGGGTTCTCCCATTGACTTCCATTATACTCGGGTGCTCTGTAGAGCAACCGAGCATCCCGATGTGTTCAGCCCGAGCACCAGAGCATTTGGGTGCTCTATCAACACTAGAGAGAACCTGTTATAAAAATAATGATGAGTGCACATGTAAGCTACCCTTGGTTTGTAGTACATAGGAGAAAAAAATATATATAAAACACTTTGATAAAATGGTGAACATCTTTTCATGTTAACTGCAATGCTCACTACAGTCAGAATATCTGAGAATTATTTAAAGTAATTTCTTGTAGCAGGTCAGTTCATAACGAAACCAATGGCCTCTGTTCACGGAATAATGGAATTGAATAGGGAGAATAAATTGATAAATACGGTGGAATTAGTTTCTGAAAAACATAGAAAAACATCACAAAAAATAGGAAATGTTTCACTAAGCAAAATGAATCACATGGATTATCTAATACATATGATATTTCTGACATTTTTCTAAGCAGCATTTCTAAAGTATGTGAAAATATAGTCTCTCCTCTTCATCTTGGACTCAGGATGAACAAAGATAAAAAAAAATATTGCAATAAGTTGTATCTTTGACCACTACTTTTATAGTTTGTAAGATTTTATGGTGTGCCGGAAAGCAATGTTTTGCCCTTTCCTTGGATAGTCTGGCTGAGTGTGAAAGTATCCTCATTAAAAGAAAGTTAAAAGACTCTTGCTCAACAAGAAGTGGGCCAAATTAGAGGCACACAGAACAGCAGGTGAAAAACAAATGTCATTGATCAAAGAATCTGAAATTCTCAAATAAAGTAATCCTACAAGCCTTGAAATTTGTTCCATGCTTTTATAAAATATTTTTATAAAATGAAAGCAGTAAGAAATCACACGTATTAAAAAAATGAAATAGACACATCATTGGTAATACATTTAGTAATAACTGTTACTGTATTTACATATTTTTTGCAAGAATACATTTATCATAAAATAGGACTTTGTTCAATGACAAAAGTACCGGTAGTTTAATGGTAAGTATTAATCATATTATAACAACTTTTTAAAAAACATTTTCATGATGTTGTGTGGTACATTTGCAAATGTGTAGCATTTTTTTTAACCATCATTTCTTAAACAAATTTTTCATAACAGTAGATCTACATTCTTACCCAAAACCATGTGTTCAAGCAGCAGAATTCATCTAGTGCTACGTACATTTTGACTTTGGTCATGTGCCAAAAAAATTGTATGTCATTTGTCTGCAATATGCTGTCACTTTGGAATTGTATTACTACTTTGATATGTAGTCATTTTTTTGTCTTTTTGGGTTCTGTTTGTTACTGATATTGTATTGAAGCAAAAAAATTACAGAGTTTGTATTTCTTTGGCACAAAATGGACTGTGAGACACTTACAGGGAGTGCAGAATTATTAGGCAAATGAGTATTTTGACCACATCATCCTCTTTATGCATGTTGTCTTACTCCAAGCTGTATAGGCTCGAAAGCCTACTACCAATTAAGCATATTAGGTGATGTGCATCTCTGTAATGAGAAGGGGTGTGGTCTAATGACATCAACACCCTATATCAGGTGTGCATAATTATTAGGCAACTTCCTTTCCTTTGGCAAAATGGGTCAAAAGAAGGACTTGACAGGCTCAGAAAAGTCAAAAATAGTGAGATATCTTGCAGAGGGATGCAGCACTCTTAAAATTGCAAAGCTTCTAAGGCGTGATCATCGAACAATCAAGTGTTTCATTCAAAATAGTCAACAGGGTCGCAAGAAGCGTGTGGAAAAACCAAGGCGCAAAATAACTGCCCATGAACTGAGAAAAGTCAAGCGTGCAGCTGCCAAGATGCCACTTGCCACCAGTTTGGCCATATTTCAGAGCTGCAACATCACTGGAGTGCCCAAAAGCACAAGGTGTGCAAAACTCAGAGACATGGCCAAGGTAAGAAAGGCTGAAAGACGACCACCACTGAACAAGACACACAAGCTGAAACGTCAAGACTGGACCAAGAAATATCTCAAGACTGATTTTTCTAAGGTTTTATGGACTGATGAAATGAGAGTGAGTCTTGATGGGCCAGATGGATGGGCCCGTGGCTGGATTGGTAAAGGGCAGAGAGCTCCAGTCTGACTCAGATGCCAGCAAGGTGGAGGTGGAGTACTGGTTTGGGCTGGTATCATCAAAGATGAGCTTGTGGGGCCTTTTCGGGTTGAGGATGGAGTCAAGCTCAACTCCCAGTCCTACTGCCAGTTTCTGGAAGACACCTTCTTCAAGCAGTGGTACAGAAAGAAGTCTGCATCCTTCAAGAAAAACATGATTTTCATGCAGGACAATGCTCCATCACACGCGTCCAAGTACTCCACAGCGTGGCTGGCAAGAAAGGGTATAAAAGAAGAAAATCTAATGACATGGCCTCCTTGTTCACCTGATCTGAACCCCATTGAGAACCTGTGGTCCATCATCAAATGTGAGATTTACAAGGAGGGAAAACAGTACACCTCTCTGAACAGTGTCTGGGAGGCTGTGGTTGCTGCTGCACGCAATGTTGATGGTGAACAGATCAAAACACTGACAGAATCCATGGATGGCAGGCTTTTGAGTGTCCTTGCAAAGAAAGGTGGCTATATTGGTCACTGATTTGTTTTTGTTTTGTTTTTGAATGTCAGAAATGTATATTTGTGAATGTTGAGATGTTATATTGGTTTCACTGGTAAAAATAAATAATTGAAATGGGTATATATTTGTTTTTTGTTAAGTTGCCTAATAATTATGCACAGTAAGTCACCTGCACACACAGATATCCCCTTAAAATAGCTAAAACTAAAAACAAACTAAAAACTACTTCCAAAAATATTCAGCTTTGATATTAATGAGTTTTTTGAGTTCATTGAGAACATGGTTGTTGTTCAATATAAAATTAATCCTCAAAAATACAACTTGCCTAATAATTCTGCACTCCCTGTATGTGTCCTATTATTGGTTTTGAACTGTTGCCAAAACAAAAGAAGGATTGGAGGATTGGAGTCCGTTTTTTCTTCCATCCTCCAGATTATTAAAGGATCACTACTCAAAACATTTTGAGCTTCTTTTTTAAGATCTGCATAGTTTTCCAATAATTTCTAATGCATATCTATTACCAATATTGACCACTTGCTGGACAACGTGAGGGTAAACCCAACAGAAGACAGAGGCAACTAATGAGAAAAAAAACACAAAATTACTAAAACTGTAGATACAGTGAGGGACATTTTTCAAAACTTACCTACCCATATGACAGTCTTGATCTCCCTGCATTGGCGTGAGATGCGCCCAATTTATTAAGAGGCAGATGCCTCTTAATAAATTTGACATATATCTGGCCTGATGTGTGCCAGATACTGAAGTCTACGCCAACTACAGGATGGTACAGGCTTCAGTTCTAACTTATGCCACTTTCTGGTGAAAGATATGGTAAATTCGGTAGGCCTAGCAAAACCACGCCCCCTCAAGATAAGCCCTAAACCGTTTTATAGGCATTTTGGTGCACATGTGGTGCACATATGGCATGCGCCATAAGTTGTGACTTTTTTCTAACGCTATAATAATGGTGTAAAGGGTTTAGTAAATGTCTCTCAATGTGTTATTCAGTAGCAGTATATTACTCCATTTGACAAATATGTCCCCTGCTAGTAATCAACATTATCTACAAAACAAAAATACCTCAATAGTTACTGGTTATGATTAGAGATAAGTGAAGTATTGGAAAATTGTATTTGGCTGTTTTGTCGAATTTTAAGTAGCGGGTGCAATTACAGGGAGCTGCGATAGCCTCGCTCTCCATCATTGTGCCCCTCAGATGTGAGAGTAATAATACAGTGCAAAATTAACTGACGGCTGCCGTCATCTTGCTTGATGATCTTGCGCGGACCGAGATGATGTCATCACGCTGGCTAGCGTGATGCCATACGTCACCGACCATTGGATTTGACACTCGGCCCGTTGCAAGCAAATGGAGGAGGTATGATTTTTTTTGTTTTTTTACACTATTTAAGGTAATTGATTAGCTAACATGAAGCATGAGGAAATTCAGCTTTGTGGCGATTAAAATTTATCCTGAAATTTGGATCGAATTCCACTTTGTTGGATTTGATTCGCTGCCTCCTCCGCCATCCCAAATGACCATACCTGTTGGACATACTTGTCACTTGCAAAACAATTTCTACAGCAAAAATACCACATCATCTTTTCAATAGCCAATTGCGCAGTACAGGATGAGTGGTAAAAGGTCTGTTTACCCGGCTATCCCTCAGACCAAGTCCGCCTTTGTAGGTGATCTGAGGGCTGGTCCCTAACACTTGCTTAATGATCTGAAACTTAAACAGTTCCTCCCAAGGTGGAGGTATTGCTTCTTTGGAATATCCCATTTAAAGGGATAGGGATGAGCACTCTCCCACCTTAAGAGGCTGTTTATGGTAAAGGACTTCCAAAAGACCTTGGTGGTGATAGATCCCCTTGGGTCATATTGCATTAATATACAGTATATTTAAAAAAAGCAAGAAGTTATGGTTACATTCTGTTATAACCTAAGCCCTAGCTCATTTTGATTCATTTCAGAGATGTCCAAAAGATCACAAATACAATGTCATTGCTCCTCAACCATAAAATGATAGAATTGTGCCACTGGCTGAGGCCATCAGCAAAAATCACAATGGCTCCCCACCAGTCCAGGAACAAATTCACATAGGGGGTAGGTGGGTGCACAAAGGCTTCAATGTAATATTGTAACTGTAGTGTAACTTGTTATTATATGACACGAAGTACAATTTACTTATATAGTATCTACACAAATAAACAGTTCAATACTTTCTAATTCATTGTCATTTAATGGTTCACAAGGAAATAGTTTATATGAAAGCTACGATGGGTGTCAATATGTGTGGACTAAAGCAATATTGCCACATGATTGGTGGCTTTTAATCATATGTGTATGGGTGCTTCAAATTGCTCAAACTTTTGATAACTTTCAATTAGCTTGTAAACCTGTATAATGGGGGAAAATTATATCCAATATAAAATGCACTCCGTCATTCCAACTGGGGATACGTGAATCGACTTATCGATGCTTCATCCAAAGTCAATTTGCATAAAACGTTATTTTAAAACTGTACGGAGCGGGCGATACAGTTTTAGAATGTATTGGCTCAGATGAGCCGAAACAATTACTAAGGCAGGGGTGGAAGATGATGTGGAGGATGAAGAGGTTCTAGACCTCATGTGGTATCCATGTTATCCAAGTGACGTGTGCATTTCGGAAGAAGAGTTGGTGGTCACGCAGTGCCAGCCGCACAGCAAAAGAGGGACCAAAAATCAGGTGTGCGCTGCCCAACGTCATTAGTGGCAAAGTCCACATAACCACCGATACATGGACCAGTATGCACGGGCAGGGAGGTTATATCTCCCTAACTGCCCAATGGGTAATTGTACTGACGGCTGGGCCTGAGGCGGAAAGTGGTTTGGCGCATGTCCTACCACCACTGAACAAAGCTGGACCTTTCTCTGTGCCTCCTGTTGCCTTCTCCTAATCTGCTTCCTCCTCTACTGCCTCCTCATCCGGTCAGCACAACACCTGCACCACCAACTTCAGTACAACAAGGGCGAAATGACAGTTGGCTGTGTTGAAATTTCACAGTTTAGGGGAAAAACCCCACACCGTGCTGGAGCTGTGGAAGGCATCGAAGAACAGACCGATGAGTGGGTAGTGCCGCTAACCCTCAAGCCCGGACTGGTGGTGTACAACTATGGGCGAAATCTCGTAGCAGCTCTTGTCCATATGCTATGTGCTAAATTTGGTGGTGCAAAGGTTCCTGAGGAATTGCCCCAAGATCTTAGAGCTGCTGCAGAAAGTGCAGGCCATCTGTGCGCACTTTTGGCATTCTCACCCTGCTGCTGCTCGCCTGTCTTCACAGCAGTATGTAACTAGAAGACACAGAAAATACACCTCCCACTGAGGACAGCCTGGCACACATGAGCGACTACATGCTGCAGTGCCTGCGCAACGACTGATGTGTTGCCCTCATTCTTACCAGTGCTGATTACTGGGTGGCCATCCTGCTGGATCCCCGCCACAAGGACAACGTGCTATCCTTACTTACGTCACTGGAGCATGATTGGAAGATGAGCGAATACAAGCACACACTGATAGATACGCTACTGATGGCATTCCTACCTGACAGCAGGGTCTCAGTGGAAGCACGAGGTGCAGATGAAGGAGGAAGAGGAAATAGCCAATGCAGCTGGGGCACCGTCAGCATCTCAGAGGAAAGGGTTAATGTGGCCGTAATGTGGAATAGCGTTGACACACATGAGCAACTACATGCTGCAGAGTCTGCGCAGCGACCGCCAAATTGCCCTGATTTTTATCAGTGCCGATTACTGGATGGCCAACCTGCTGGATCCCCGTTACAAGGACAAAATGCCATCCTTACTTCCGTCACTTGAGTGTGATGCGTGATTACAAGCACGAGCTACTGACTGCGTTCCCACCTAACAGTGTGGGCTCAGGGGAAGCACGAGGTGGAGGAAGTAGTCATCAATGCAGCTGGGACACCGTCAGAACCTCATAAGGCAGGGTTAGCGTGGCTGAAATGTGGAAAAGCTTTGTCAGTACACCACAATATCCATTGCGCTCATCTCCATAGTCATCTGTACTGGCACATAAGGGGGGCTACTGGCACATAAGGGGGGCTACTGGTACATGATTGGGGGGGCACTCTGGCTACTGGCACATATGGTAGGGAGGCCACCACAAGATTTGCTCGCACAGGGCGCCTGAACACCTAAGGCCAGCCCTGAGTATAAAGCATTGGAGGTTATTGCATGAAGCCTAGTGAACCCCATAAATATGGCCGCGATGGGCTATAGGTGAGCAGACCTTATAAAGCATTGGAGGTCAGTGCCTAAATCCTAGCGAACCCCATAAATCATTGCAGTGATGGGCTACAGGTGAGCAAATGGTATAAAGCATTGGAGGTGATGGCCTGAAGCCTAGCGAACCCCATAAATTATTGCAGTAATTTCCTAGAGGTGAGCAGAAGTTATAAAGCATTGGAGTTGGGGGCCTGAAGCCTAGTTAACCCCATAAAATATGGCAGTGATGGGCTACAGGTAAACAGACCTTATAAAGCATTGGAGGGGAGGGCCTGAAGCCTAGTGAACCCTATAAATATGGCCGCGATGGGCTACAGGTGAGCAGACCTTATAAAGCATTGGAGGTCAGGGCCTAAAGCCTAGCGAACCCCATAAATCATTGCAGTGATTGCTACAGGTGAGCAGACGGGTATAAAACATTGGAGGTGATGGCCTGAAGCCTTGTGATCCCAATAAAATATGGCGGTGATTGGCTACAGTTGAGCAGACATTATAAAGCATTGGAGTTGGGGGCCTGAAGCTTAGCGGACCCCATAAATCATTACAGTGATGGGCTACAGATGAGCAGACGGTATAAAGCATTGGAGTTGAGGGCCTGAAGCCTAGAGAACCCCATAAATCATTGCAGTGAAAGCCTACAGGTGAGCAGACGGTATAAAGCAGGCATGCTCAACCTGCGGCCCTCCAGCTGTTGTAAAACTACAACTCCCACAATGCCCTGCTGTAGGCTGATAGCTGTAGACTGTCCGGGCATGCTGGGAGTTGTAGTTTTGCAACAGCTGGAGGGCCGCAGGTTGAGCATGCCTGGTATGAAGCATTGGAGGTGATGGCCTGAAGCCTAGTGAACTCAATAAAATATGTCAGTGATGGGCTACAGGTGAGCAGACCTTATAAAGCATGGGAGGTGAAGATCTGAAGCCGAGCGAACCCCGTTAATTATTGCAGTGATGGGCTACAGGTGAGCAGATGGTATAAAGCATTGGAGGTGATGGCCTGATTCCTAGCGAACCCCATAAATCATTGCAGTGATGGCCTACTGGTGAGCAGACGGTATAAAGCATTGGAGGTGAGGGCCTGAAGCCTAGTCAACCCCATAAAATATGGCAGTGTTGGGCTACAGGTGAGCAGACGGTATAAAGCATTAGAGGTGATGGCCTGAAGCCTAGCGAACCCCATAAATCATTGCTCACCTGTAGGCCATCACTGCAAACGGTATAAAGCATTGGAGGTGAGGGCCTGAAGCCCAGTGAACCCCATAAATCATTCCAGTGATGGCCTACAGGTTAGCAGACGGTATAACGTATTGGAGGTGAGGCCCTGAAGCCTAGTGAACCTCATAAATCATTGCAGTTATGGGCTAGGGGGCCTACTGGCACATAAGGGGGGCCTACTGGCACATGATTGGGGGGGGCACTCTGGCTACTGGCACATGATATGGTGGGGTGGCCGTTGGGGGGGGGGGCTCCACAAGATTAGCTCGCACAGGGCGCCTGAACACCTAAGGACAGCCCTGAGTATAAAGCATGGGAGGTGAGGGCCTGAAGCTGAGCGAACCCCATAAATCATTGCAGTGATGGGCTACAGGTGAGCAGACGGTATAAAGCATTGGAGGTGATTGCATGAAGCCTAGTGAACCCCATAAATATGGCCGCGATGGGCTACAGGTGAGCAGACCTTATAAAGCATTGGAGGTCAGGGCCTAAATCCTAGCGAACCCCATAAATCAGTGCAGTGATGGGCTACAGGTGAGCAAACGGTATAAAGCATTGGAGGTGATGGCCTGAAGCCTAGCAAACCCTATAAATTATTGCAGTGATGGGCTACAGGTGAGCAGACGGTATAAAGCATTGGAGGTGATGGCCTGAAGCCTAGCGATCCCCTTAAATCATTGCTCACCTGTAGGCCATCACTGCAAACAGCATAAAGCATTAGAGGTGAGGGCCTGAAGCCCAGTGAACCCCATAAATCATTCCAGTGATGGCCTACAGGTTAGCAGACGGTATAACGTATTGGAGGTGAGGCCCTGAAGCCTAGTGAACCTCATAAATCATTGCAGTTATGGGCTAGGGGGCCTACTGGCACATGATTGGGGGGGGGGGGCAAAAACAAAATCTTGTGGATTGAGTACATTATAAAACATAAAATTTTAATTGCATTTTTGTTCCTTATTAGATCAGCTTTTCTCTGGTGGAGTGGAGAAGTCAGGGCAATCCAGGCCTTGTTTATTTTTATCTGAGTCAACCTGTCAAAATTGTCAGTGGACACGCGAATACGCTTATCGGTTATAATGCCACCAGCAGCACTAAACAAACGCTCAGACAATACGCAGGTGGCAGGGCCAGTCAGCACCTCCAAGTCGTATAGCGCAAGTTCGTGCCACGTGTCCAGCTTGGACACCCAGTAGTTGTAATGCACTGAGGGATCATTTAGGACGCCGACACGGTCTTCAATGTATTCCTTAACCATCTTCCAAAACTTTTCGCTTCTTGTAGCACTAGGCCGCAATTTGCCTTGTAAAGGGTTGCCCTGCCTCTGTTGGAACTATTGTGTGTTCCTCTCGTCTCCCTTCCTCGGTTGCCTAAGGAAGTGCGCACTCTGGCGGCCGCATTGTCAGATGGAAAATTTTGCAACAATCTGTCAACAAGTACCTTCTGGTATTGCACGGTTTTACTTGTCCTCTCCACCACAGGAATGAGAGATGAGAAGTTCTCTTTGTAGTGGGGGTCGAGAAGGGTGAACACCCAGTAATCTGTGTTACCTAAAATGCGAGTGTCGCGGGAAAGGCAGCCAAACATGAAGTCAGCCATGTGTGCAAGAGTACCAATGGGCAAGACGTCGATGTCAACTTCAGGATGACTCTTCATACCCTCATCCTCCTCCTCCTCTTCTGCCCATCCACGCTGAACATATGGAATTAAAGTTCCATGGCTACTAACCTCTGTAGCAGACGCAAGTGTCTCCTCCTCTTCATGGCCCAATTAGCGCTGAGAAGACGAACTGTGGGAGATCTGGCTATCACCCTGTGTCATCTCCTCCCCCATTATCTCATCTGCCACATTCAAAGCATCCTCCTTAATTGTAAGCAGCGATCGTTTGAGTAGACACAGCAGTGGGATGGTTACGCTGATAATAGCGTTATCGCCACTAACCATCTGTGTGGATTCATCAAAGTTTTTTAAATCCTCACATAGGTCGGACATCAATGCCCACTCCTCGCTTGTGAATAGTGGCAGTTGACTTGAAAGGCGATGACCATGTTGCAGCTGGTATTCCACACTGCCCTCTGCTGCTCACAAATCCTGGCTAACATGTAGAACGTAGAGTTCTACCGCGTGCTCACGTCACACAACAGTCGTTGAGCTGGAAGCCGCAAGCGCTGCTGCAGCGTTGACAGACAAGCCGAAGCTGTGGATGACTTGTGGAAATGAGCACACAAGCGGCGCACCTTCACTAGTAGCTCCTGCAAATTGGGGCAGGTTTTGATAAACCGCTGAACCACTAAGTTTAAGACGTGGGCTAGGCATGTGATATGTGTCAGGTTGCCGAGGTCCAAAGTCGCCACCAAATTAAGGCCATTGTCGAACGCAACTATCCTGTTTCTAGGTTGAGTGGCAAGAACCACAGCTGGGTCTGGTCACTTATACCCTGCTACAGCTCTGCGGCGGTGTGCTGTTTGTCCCCTAAACAGATCAGCTTCAGCACGGCCTGTTGACACTTACCCACAGCAGTGCTAAACTGCTTCCAGCTAGCGACTGATGTCTGACTGCTGTTGGAGGTGGAAGTGGAGGAGGAGAAGTGGGGGTTGGAGCCAGTAACATAGCTGCTGGCGGAGACCCTGATGGACGTAGGGTCCGCAATCCTGGGCGTGAGTAGCATCTGTGCCATCCCAGGGTCCGCCTCACTCTCGGCCTCCACAACATTCACTCAGTGTGCGGTCAGAGTAATGTAGCGCCCCTGGCAACCAGCACTTGTCCATGTGTCCGTGGTGATGTGGACCTTCTCAGTAAGTGCGTTGGTCAGGGCACAAGTGATGTTCTGGGACACATGTGGGTCTAAGGCGGGCATGGCACACTGTGAAAAACAGTGGTGGCTGGGGACTGCATACCGAGGGACGGCCGCCGACATCAGGCTGTGGAAGGCCTCAGTGTCCACAAGTCTAAATGGCAACATTTCAAAGGCCAGTAATTTCGAAAGTTGCGCATTCAGTGCTATGGTCTGTGGGTGGGTAGGTGTCTATTTGTGCTTGCATTCAAATGCCTGTGTTATCGACATTTGGACGCTGCGCTGGAACAGGGAAGTGGATGTTCTTGCTGACGGTTCATGCGAAGGTCCAGGTGCAGGGCGAGGGGCATCCGGGCCTGCCCCTCCGACAGGAGATTGGTCAGCAGTGCATAGCACAGGGGAAGTGGAGGCAGTGGTGGGACCTGCAGACGCAGAGTGTGGACCCAGGCGTTCGGCCCAATTATTAGGGTGCTTGGATGCCATGTGGCGGATCATGCTGGTGGTAGTGAGGTTACAAGTGTTCACGCCTCGGCCATTTTGGTACGGCACAGGTTGCAAACTACCACTCTTTTGTCTGTACTTTCCTCAAAAAAGCGCCATACTGCAAAACACATACCCCTTGTCAAGGTAGATATATGCATGGGGGTGCTCGGTGTAACGGTTGCGGGCCTGTTTGGTGTGGGCCGACGTATTCCTTTTACAACCCCACTGCCTCTTCCAAACTGTTGCGGTTCTACATATCCCTCCCCCTCTGTACTGCTGTCCTCACTCGGCTTTTCACCTAACCATGTTGGGTCAGTGACCTCATCGTCCATCATCTCCTCTTCCACTTCCTCACTGGCTACTGTGACTTATTATCCATCTCATGAACGAATGATTGCGGTTCACCTTCATCATCTTCTTGATACTGTGAAGGCTCAAGAGGAGGTTGGGAATCGGGGCACAATATCTCAGGTACCTCTTCAAGCGTGCTTGGTGAGAGAGCCAAACCAAGTACTGGCGATGAAAAGAGGTCACATGAATATCCGAGTGTGGGATCACTTATTTGGCCAGACACGACATGATAGGAGGATCAGAGTGAGGATTCGGTTGACCAGACTCTGTGGAAGAGAGGGTTGTGCTTAACCGACTCGATGCATTATTTTCTGCAATCCAACCAGCCCCCTGTTTGCACTGGTCCGGCTTGGACAGTGTTGTCCTGCGCCGCCCAGCTAAGTTGGACATGAAGCTGGGCAAGGTGGATTTTTTATTTTTTCTGGTGCACTGGCAGCAGGCACAGTTTCATACACAATCAGCATCACGCCCAGGGCCACCGCCTCTGCTTGCACCATCAGCATCATGCCCAGAGCCTCCACCTCTGCTTGCATCATCAGCATCATGCCCAGGGCCATGGCCTTTGCTTGAACCATCAGCATCACGCCCACTTCCCCCTTCCTTTCTGCTCTCTTTCTTCATATTAATGATTTTGTCTGTAGACATGGCGCAGATTGTTTTACTGTCCGCTAAAAACACAGTTTTTTGATGCAGGACAGTACTGGACACAGAAAAATACAGATTTTTGGCACTACAGTAGGCCACAGATAATGACATGTTTACAGTACACACTGTATTTGCTTGCTGAAATGTACTGTAGACAGAGAAATACACATTTTCGGCACTACACTAGCCCAGAGATAATGTAATTTTTACAGTACACACTGTATTGGCTTTCTGTAATGTACTGGATACAGAGAAATACAGATTTTTGGCACCGAACTAGCCAAGAGATTATGTAATTTTGACGATAAACACCGTATTCGGATATAGTTCAATATTTGAAACAAATTTGTCCCAAATAAAATTTATTCTCTGCTGGATATGCTGTATATACGGTTGCGGCCTAAACGCACACACAGATGTGCCCAAAACTAGTTAACTATGGCCAAAATATAAATCACTCTCCCATATAAAATGTAGAGAAGGTAACCAGTGGCACTACACCACACCTATAGTTAATTTGGATACCAATAGTGAGGAGTGATGCCTCACGGTGGTGCTCAGCCTGTAGCAGCAGTATGTATGCAAGTATCTTCAAGCGAAGGAGAATATAAAAACGAGCGTAACTCACCGATTGTAGAGGGGTACTCTTTATTCCATAGCAGGAGGGGGGTACATACGGTGCAAACACAGCATGAAGCAACAGCCGTTTCGCACGTGTTTTCTGGCTTCTCACTATTGGCGGGGTCACGGCACTTACAAATATGCACAGGAAGACGGATCATCGCATTAATTAGTTACTCAACACCTGAGTTTCCACAACAGTGAACAAGGATTCTTGGTGAATAGCAAGACCCCTTCAATAGTGTGAGTGCATGTGCAAATACATAAACTAATAAAAAAATAAAAATACGAAATTAGAATACACTCAGGAATAATTCATTAAAGTAATACATTGATGTTTATTTTCTCATTTAATCCCAAGGGACCCATTGCATCTGTACGTAGGATCCACTTTGTTTCTCTTCTCAGAAGTTCCCTCTCCCTGTCTCCACCTCTCTCTGTACAGTTAACTATTTCAAGACCAGCAAAGTTCAATACACTGGGGTTTCCATTATGTTCCCCGTTCACATGGTCAATTAGCCGAGGGACACCCTTTCCTGTTTTTAAGGAATTTAGGTGTTCTTGGAATCTTTCAATTAAGCAGCAGATGGTTTTACCAATGTAGAAGCGTCCGCATCTACATAAAATTAAGTAGACCACAAACTTGCTGCGACAGGTGATAAGTGGAAAAACCTTGTGCTCTATCCCTGCAAAGGAGATCACTGACAATTGGAGGAGCAACTTCTGCATCTCTTATTTCCTTTTGGTCTCTGTTCAGACAGCCATGTGCAGCATTTTTTTCTAAAATGGCTTGTTACCACCTGGTCCCATATTGTATGGCACCTTCTGAACGCTATTACTGGTTTTGTGCCTTTTAGTTGTTTTAATGAGTCATCCCTCGCTAAAATGTTAAAATTTTTCCTTATAACCTGTTTTATTCTTTCAGCCATAGGGCTATATTTAAAGGAAAAGGCAAAGGGTGGGGGAGATTTGGTTGTTATTTTACCCTCCATCAATTCTGTCTGATGTACTCTTGATTCTTTTTGCATGACTTGATTTAACAAATCTGGGGGGTACCCTCTGTGTCAGTCTGTCACGCAAATCTAACACCTGTTTTTGATAGCTCTTTGGGGTTGTATTAATACAAGCAAGTCTTCTGAATTGGCCGTATGGCACATATTTTTTACTGTATTAGGATGATAGCTAGAAAAATGGAGGAGGGAGTTGGTGGCGGTGGGCTTATAGAATCCCTTCGTCACCAACTCCCCCCCCCCACCACCACAGAGACCAACACATCCAGAAACTCGATGTAATGTCTGCCCAACACACTGCTTTATAGTGGTGCAGTGAATATCTCAGTAAGAAGGAACACTGTAGTGAATAAGCCCCTTTTTATGTCTGCCCAACACACTGCTTTATGATGATACAGTGTATATCTCAGTACCAAGTTACACTGTAGTGAATAAGCCCCTTTTAATAATGTCTGCCCAACACACTGCTTTATGATGGTGCAGTGTATATCTCAGTATCAAGGATCACTGTAGTGAATAAGCCCCTTTTGATAATATCTGCCCAACCCACTGCTTAATGATGGCGTATTGTAGATGTCACTAATCGGAAATCTTTCTGTCTTTTAGAAGTTATCAAAGCGATTTTCAAGCCCTGCACTATCTGTCCCTTCTTGGTGACGCATGTCAATTAGAGTGCTGAATTAACCAACTTCTTAAAAAAAAAAAAAAAAAAGGTGCTGCACTGCTGTCAAACACACACTCTAGTCCTTAAAAGGACTGTTAGGTAGAGTTGAGCGAACACCTGGATGTTCGGGTTCGAGAAGTTTGGCCCAACTTCCCAAAAATGCTCTGGTTCGGGACCCGAACTTCACCCCGAACCCCATTAAAGTCAATGGGGACCCGAACTTTTGGGCACTAAAAAGGCTGTAAAATAGCCCAGGAAAGGGCTAGAGGGCTGCAAAAGGCAGCAAAATATAGGCAAATACCCTGCAAACAAATGTGGATAGGGAAAGGACTTAAAATAAAATAAATAAAAATTAACCAATATCAATTGGCAACTTGGAGGAGGAGGAGTTGGAATAGAAGGTTGGGGTGACATCAGGTGGGAATGCTATGGGAGTTGATGTTCTCATCACAGCCAAAAAGGATTCATGTCTGCCTGCAGTGCCACAGACCTCATTCACAGACTCAGGGCCATGGCGCCCGCAAAGAGGAGAGCGGTCCTGTAACAGCAACACAGGTCTCAGGTCAACCTGCAATGGAACAGGCCATTATCATTTATGTAGGACCCTGTCACCCAGACAGAGGAGAGGCAATTTGACAGTAAAAAGATTTTAATGTCTCTAACCCAGACTGCAAGCCATTAAACAAAATCTGACACCCAGACAATGGGGCGGTCATTAGACAGTAAAAGGAGTTTAATATCTACCACCAAGACAGCAAGCAAGTACGTGAAATTTAAGCCCCTGACACCCAGAAAAATGGGGCGGTCATGACAGTAAAAAGTTTAATATCTACCACCAAGACAACAAATGATTAAACGACATTTTGGCCACTGACACCCAGACGATGGGGCGGTCATTAGACAGTAAAACGTGTTAAATGTCTGCCACCAAGACAGCAAGCAAGTACGTGAAATTTAAGCCCCTGACACCCAGAAAAATGGGGTGGTCATGAGAGTAAAAAGTTTAATATCTACCACCAAGACAACAAATGATTAAACGACATTTTGGCCACTGACACCCAGACGATGGGGCGGTCATTAGACAGTAAAACGTGTTAAATGTCTGCCACCAAGACAGCAAGCAAGTACGTGAAAGTTAGGCCCCTGACACCAAGACAGAGGTCCCATAGCAGCAAAAGAGGCATCATGTCAAACACCAACGGATAAGACCACTTTCAGATATTTAGGCCCCTGGCACCCAGACAGAGGAGAGGTTCATTCAACTTTGAGTTGCCCCGCAAAATAATGGTAAAATTAAAAAAAAAAGAGGATTCAATAAAGAAGTGCCCTGGAGTGCAAGAATATATGGTTAAGGGGAGGTAGTTATAAATGTCTATTAAGTGTTTTCTCAAGGAGACATAGAAGTGGTATTGTAACGCTGATAACAGCGTCATCGCCACTGACCATGTTGGTGGAGTACTTGAAACAGCGCAACAGGGCACACAGGTCTCGCATGTAGGTCCAGTCATTGGTGGTGAAGTGGTGCTGTTCCACAGTGCGTCTCCCGGTGTGTGTTGCAGCTGAAACTCCACTATGACCTGCTGCTGCTCGCACAGTCTCTCCAGCATGTGCAACTTGGAATTCCACCTGGTGGGCACGTCGCATATGAGGCGGTGAGCGGGAGGGCCGAAGTTACGCTGTAGCGCAGACAGGCGAACAGCGGCAGGATGTAAACGCCGGAAGTGCGCGCAGACATCCTGCACTTTATGCAGCAGCTCTGACATGTCGGGGTAGTCGTGAATGAACTTCTGCACCACCAAATTCAGCACATGCGCCAGGCAAGGAATGTGCGTCAAATCGTCTAGTCCCAGAGCTGCAATGAGATTTCACCCATTATCGCACACCACCAGGCCGGGCTTGAGGCCCACCAACAGCAACCACTCGTCGGTCTGTTGTTCAATACCCCGACACAACTCCTGCACGATCTGGGGCCTGTCCCCCAAACATATGAGTTTCAGAACGGCCTGCTGACGTTTACCCCAGGCTGTGCTGAAGTTGGTGGTGAAGGAGTGTGGCTGACTAGATGAGCAGGTGGAAGAAGAGGAGGAGGAATCCAAGTAGGAGGAGGAGGCTACAGGAGGAAAAGAATGATGCCCTGCCATCCTTGGCGGCGGAAGGATGTGCGCCAAAGAAGTCTCCGTCTGGGGCCAAGCCGCCACTACATTTACCCAGTGTGCAGTTAGGGAGATATACCGTCCCTGGCCGTGCTTATTGGTCCATGTATCTGTGGTTAGGTGGACCTTGCCACAGATGGTGTTGCGCAGTGCACACTTGATTTTATCGGATACTTGGTTGTGCAGGGAAGGCACGGCTCTCTTGGAGAAGTAGTGGCTGCTGGGAAGAACATACTGTGGGACAGCCATGGACATCAGCTGTTTGAAGCTGTCTGTGTCCACCAGCTTGAATGACAGCATTTCAAAGGCCAGTAGTTTAGAAATGCTGGCATTTCAGGCCCAGGGCTCGAGGGTGGGTAGGTGGGAATTTACGCTTTCTCTTCAATGTTTGTGAGATGGAGAGCTGAACGCTGCCGTGTGACATGGTGGAGATGCTTTGTGACGGAGGTGGTGGTGTTGGTGGCACATCCTCTGTTTGGTGGGCGGCCGGTGCCAACATTCCTCCCGAGGCAGAGGAAGAGGCCGAGGCCACAGCAGAAGAGGGAGCAGGGGGAACCTGAGTGAGTTCCTTGTTTTTAAGGTGTTTACTCACCTGCAGTTCATGCTTTGCATGTAGATGCCTGGTCATGCAGGTTGTACTAAGGTTCAGAACGTTAATGCCTCACTTCAGGCTCTGATGGCACAGCGTGCAAACCACTCGTCAGCACATTGTTTGAAGAAGTGACATGCCAGGGATCTTCCTGAAGCTGCTTTTGGGGTGCTCGGTCCGTGGTGGTGGTGGCCAGTAGCAGGCGAACTCTCTTGGTGGTGGCTGTTCTGCTTTTGCCCCCTGCTCCTTCTTTTGCTATACTGTTGGCTCGGTCTCACCACTGCCTCTTGCTCTGAACTATGAAAGTCAGTGGCACGATCTTCATTCCATGTGGGGTCTAGGACCTCATCGTCCCCTGCATCGTCTTCCACACAGTCTTCCTCCCTGACTTCCTGTTCGGTCTGCACACTGCAAAAAGACGCAGCAGTTGGCACCTGTGTTTCGTCATCATCAGAGACATGCGGACTCTGATGAGGTGTTATTCCCATGTCCTCATCATCAGGAAACATCAGTGGTTGTGCGTCAGTGCATTCTATGTCTTCCACCACTGGGGAAGGGCTAGGTGGATTCCCTTGGGAAACCTTGCCAGCAGAATCTTCAAACAGCATAAGAGACTGCTGCATAACTTGAGGCTCAGACAGTTTCCCTGATATGCATGGGGGTGATGTGACAGACTGATGGGCTTGGTTTTCTGGCGTCACCTGTACGCTTTCTGCAGAAGACTGGGTGGGAGATAATGTTGTGAACGTGCTGGATCCACTGTCGGCCACACAATTGACTAGCGCCTGTACTAGCTCAGGCCTTACCATCCTTAGAACGGCATTGGGCCCCACCAAATATCGCTGTAAATTCTGGCGGGTACTGGATCCTCAGGTAGTTGGTTCACTAGGATGTGTGGCTGTGGCAGAATGGCCACGTCCTCTCCCAGCACCAGAGGGTCCACTAACAACACCACGACCATGTCCGCGTCCCTTACTAGATGTTTTCCTCATTGTTACTGTTCACCACAATAAGAAAAAAATTATTTGGCCCACTGTATTGAATTCAAATTCAAGCCTTTTTTTTTTTTTACAGGCTCCTAACACTATCTGGCTGTTTATTTATGTACCGTATTACATTAATCCAGGCACAGCAGTAACCACAGATTTAGGGGAATATCAATTGTAGGCCTAGTATTTAGGCCCTGGATGAAAGGTATCCTTTTACGGACAGATTTACACTTGGAGATGCACAGTAACATGTAAAAAAATATATAGGATTGTGCTTTTAGCACTTGTATTTAAACACTTTGTGTAATATACCCTTTAATTTAAAGAAATACACTTAGAGATGCAAAACAGTGTGTGCAAATGTAGAGGAATATGCTGTATTTTAACACTTACTGTAATATACCCTTTAACGGAAAGAAATACACTTGGAGATGCGCGCTGAGTGTAATATACCCTTTTACGGACAGATTTACACTTGGCCTACAACAGCTGGAACACCAGATTTTGGGTATTGCTATTTTGGCAATTGAATTTCTCCCCAGAAAATAATATATCCTTTGACGGACACTATGAAACTTGTCCAGTCACAGCTGGAACACCAGATTTATGGTATTTCTACTTTTGCAACTGAATTTACCCCCAGAAAAAAATATATCCTTTGCCGGAAACTATTAACCTGGGCCAGCCACAGCTGAAACCACTGATTTACAGTATTGCTATTTTGGCAATTGAATTTCACCCAAGAAAATAATATATCCTTTGACGGACACTATGAAACTTGTCCAGTAACAGCTGGAACACCAGATTTACAGTATTTATATTTCTGCAACTGAATTTTACCCCAGAAAATAATATATCCTTTGACAGTCACTATGAAACGTCCAGTCACAGCTGAAACCACTGATTTACGGTATTGCTATTTTGGCAATTTATTTTCACCTCAGAACAAAATATATCCTTTGCCGGACCCTATTTAACTTGGCCAGCCACTGCTGGGACACCAGATTTAGGGGATTGCTATTTTGGCAATTTAATCTCACCCCAGAACAAAATATATCCTTTGCCGGGCACTATTGAACTTGGCCAGCCACTGCTGGGATATTAGATTTAGGGGATTGCTATTTTGGCAATTGAATTTCACCCCAGAAAATTATCTATCCTTTGCCGGACACTATTAAACTTGGCCAGCCACAGCTGAATTCACTGATTTACGGTATTACTATTTTGGCATTTGAATTTCTCCCCAGAAATTTATCTATCCTTTGCCGGACACTATTAACCAGTACAGGACCGCCTAACGCACGGATGCGTTTGGCGGGCAGTCCTGTTGTTCTGGCAGGACGCATCGGAGATTTGCTGTGACCGCTCTCGCACGCGCGCTTTCACAGCAGTGCGCGGCTCTGGAGTTATCGCTGGCAGGCTGTAGAAGTTAAATAAATGAAATCAAACAGGTATATCAGATGCTGTTTTGCTAACAGCGTCTGATATACCGGCTACCTGGTCCTCTGGTGGTCCCATTTGCTGGGATCGACCACCAGAGGACCAGGTAGTTCTGTAAAGTAGCACCAAGCAGCACACTACACCCCCCCATCACTTATTAACCCCTTGTTAACCCCTGATCACCCCTTATAGACTCCCTGATTACCCCCCTGTCACTGATCACCTCCCTGTATGGCTCCATTCACATGTCCATATGTGTTTTGGGGATCCACGGATCCGCAAAACACGGACACCGACAATGTGCTTTCCGCATTTTGCAGATCCGCACATTGCCAGAACTATATAGAAAATTCCTTTTCTTGTCCGCAATTGCGGACAAGAATAGGACATGTTCTATATTTTTGCGGGAAACGGAAGTGCAGATCCGGAAGTGCGGATCCGCAATTCCGGATCCGAGCGGCACAAAGTCTGTCCCCATAGAAATGAATGGGTCCGCAATTCCGTTCAGAACAGAATTGCGGATGTGTGAATGGGGCATAAGGGTTCCTTATCACCGCTAGTTAGTTAGTTAATTGTTAGGTAGTTAGTGCCCAGCCCACCGCACCGCAGTCACTGATTTTGGCAGAAATTTTTTCATCCACATTGATCGATGCGAATGAAGAAAATCTGTGCCGTTCATTTTTATTTATTTTTTTCAGCCCAGAAGCTGAACGGAAAAAAAAAATCTCATTACCCATGTGCTCAATATAAGGAGAATAGCAGAAACTCCTAATGCTGGCCATACATGTAATGATTGCGGAGACCCTTAAATGCCAGGGCAGTACAAACACCTCACATGTGACCCCATTTTAGAAAGAAGACACCCCAAGGTGTCTTGAGGGGTATGGTGAGTTCATGTAAAAAAAAAAAATTGTCACAAGTTAGTGGAATATAAGACTTTGTAAGAAAAAATAAAATAAAAAATCAATTTCCGCTAACTTGTGCAAAAAAGAAAAGAAATCTTCTATGAATTGCCATGCCCCTCAAGGAATACCTTGGGGTGTCTTCTTTCCAAAATGGGGTCACATGTGGGGTATTTATACTGCCCTGGCATTTTAGGGGCCCTAAAGCGTGAGAATCCAAATGTGTAAAAATGCCCTGTGAAATCCTAAAAGGTACTCATTGAAATTTGGGCCCCTTTGCGCATCTTGGCTGCAAAAAAGTGGCACACATGTGGTATCGCCGTACTCAGGAGAATTAGGGCAATGTGTTTTGAGGTGTATCTTTATATATACCCATACTTTGTGTGAGAAATATATACAAATCTATATATCTATATCTATATCTATATCTATATCTATATCCATCCATCCACAAAAGTTGTCAATTTACAGAGATATTTCTCTCACCCAGCACGGGTATATGTAAAAATACACCCCAAAACAAATTTCCCTACTTGTCCCGAGTACGGCGATACCACATGTGTGCCACTTTTTTGCAGCCTAGATGCGTAAAGGGGCGTGAAGTCCAACGAGTACCTTTAGGTTTTACAGGGCTGCTCACAATTTAGCCCCGCCCAAAATGCCAGAACAGTACAAACACCCCACAAATGACCCCATTTTGGAAAGAAGACACCCCAAGGTATTCTCTGAGGGGCATATTCAGTCCATGAAAAATTGAACTTTTTGTCACAAGTTAGCGGAAATGGAGACTTTGTGAGAAAAAACAATAAAAAATAAATTTCCGCTAACTTGTGCCAAAAAAAAAATCTTCTATGAACTCGCCATGCCCCTCACAGAATACCTTGGGGTGTCTTCTTTCCAAAATGGGGTCACATGTGGGGTATTTATACTGCCCTGGCATTTTAGGGGCCCTAAAGCGTGAGAAGAAGCCTGGAATCCAAATGCGTAAAAATGCCCTCCTAAAAGGTACTCATTGGGATTTGGGCCCCTTTTTGCATCTTGGCTGAAAAAAAGTGGCACACATGTGGTATTGCCGTACTCAGGAGAAGTAGGGCAATGTGTTTTGTGGTGTATTTTTACATATACCCATGCTGGGTGAGAGAAATATCTCTGTAAATTGACAACTTTGTATAAAAAAAATATAAAAGTTGTCATTTACAGAGATATTTGTCACACCCAGCATGGGTATATATAAAATTACAACCCAAAACACATTGCCCTACTTTTCCTGAGTACAGCGATACCAAATGTGGGACACTTTTTTGCAGCCAAGATGCGCAAAGGGGCCCAAATTCCAATGATTTCACAGGGCATTGGACAGGGCAATTCACATTTTTACGCATTTGGATTCTCACGCTTTAGGGCCCCATAAATGCCAGGGCAGTATAAATACCCCACAAATGACCCCATTTCGGAAAGTAGACACCCCAAGGTATTCACTGAGGGGCATAGTGAGTCCATGGGAGATTTATTTATTTTTTTTTTGCCAGAAGTTAGCAGAAATGGGAACTATTATTTTTTTCTTTTCCTCAGAAAGTGTCATTTTCCGCTAACTTGTGAAAAAAAATGAAATGATACATGAACTAACCATGCCCCTTTGCAAATGCTTCGGGGTGTCTTCTTTCTAAAATGGTGTCATTTGGGGGGTATTTATACTATCCTGACATTCTAGCACCTGAAGAAACATGACAGGTGCTCAGAAAGTCAGAGCTGCTTCAAAATGCGGAAATTCACTTTTTGCACCATAGTTTGTAAACGCTATAACTTTTACCCAAACCAATAAATATACACTTATTGCATTTTTATCAAATACATGTAGAACAATAAATTTAGAGAAAAATTTATAGAGAAATGTTTTAAAAAAAAAAAATTACAACAGAAAGAGAAAAATGTCATTTTTTTGCAAAAAGTAAAAATGTCAGCAACAATAAAATACCACCAAATGAAAGCTCTATTAGTGAGAAGTAAAGGAGGTAAAATTTATTTGGGTGGTAAGTTGTATGACGGAGCAATAAACGGTGAAAGTAGTGTAGTGCAGAATTGTAAAAAGTGGTCTGGTCATTAAGGGTGTTTAAGCTAGGGGGGCTGAGGCGGTTAAACTTGGCCAGCCATAGCTGAAACCACTGATTTATGGTATTGCTATTTTGGCAATTGAATTTCACCCCAGAAAAAAATATATCCTTTCCCGGAAACTATTAAACTTGGCCAGCCACTGCTGGGACACCAGATTTAGGCCCCTTTCACACGGGCGAGTTTTCCGCGTGGGTGCAATGCGTGAAGTGAACGCATTGCACCCGCACTGAATCCGGACCCATTCACTTCTATGGTGCTGTGCACATGAGCGGTGATTTTCACGCATCACTTTTGCGTTGCGTGAAAATCGCAGCATGTTCTATATTCTGCGATTTTCACGCAACGCAGGCCCCATAGAAGTGAATGGGGATGCGGGAAAATCGCAAGCATCCGCAATCATGTGCGGATGCGTTACGATTTTCCCGCATGGTTGCTAGGATACGATCGGGATGGGGACCCGATCGTTATAATTTTCCTTTATAACATAGTTATAAGGGAAAATAATCGCATTCTAATTACAGAATGCAATGTTCCCCGGGCTATAGAGGGTTAAAAATAATAAAGAGTTAACTCACCTTCTCCCATCTGTTGGATGAAGGACCTGGCGTGATGTCACAGGATCACATGGGTCACATGGTCCACTCAAATGCTTCTATGATTGGACCATGTGACCCTGTGACGTCACCACAGGTCCTGAAGCAAGCAATCATCAAGAGAGAAGACGTTCTGGGGCTCTGCGCGTACAATGGGAGAAGGTGAGTTAACTCTTTATTATTTTTAACCCTCTATAGCCCGGGGAACATTGCATTCTGTAATTAGAATGCGATTATTTTCCCTTATAACTATGTTATAAAGGAAAATAATTACATATACAGAATACTCATCCCGAAACCGGACTTCAGTGATTAAGTCTGACTTCGGGTCTGGGTACCAAGCATGTGGATTTTTTCTCGCGCGTGCTAAACGCACTACAAACGTTAGCACACGCGCGGAAAAATCGTGGCGATTCCCGCAACGCACCCTCCTCTTATCCGGGCGTCAAACATGACGCCCGTGTGCAAGAGGCCTTAGGGGAATGCTATTTTGGCAATTGAATTTAACCCCTCAATAAAATATAGAAATTTATATCCTGAGTTTCTAGGGGTGACTATAAGCACAGCCAAGCCCCTGATGTAGTACATAGCAAAAAAAAACAAAACACTAGTATTGATGTATTGATGGACTTGGTGGCAGCTTGTGCTGGTGCACCACAAGACACAAAATGGCCACCGATCACCCCAGAAAAAAGTGACAGAAAAACGCTCTGTGCAGCCTAAAAACCAGTGAGCAATTATCTTGCAGAAGTTAAATGATTCACAGCTGTCGATCGATCACTTCATTAGGTGTTTTTGCTGAGTTTTCCCCGCCTAATCTCGCCCTCACAGGAGCTGCATCCTATCCCTACACTAATCAGAGCAGTGTGACGTGCGGCGCTACGTGACTCCAGCTTAAATAGAGCCTGGGTCACATGCTGCACTTGGCCAATCACAGCCATGCCATTAGTAGACGTGGCTGTGATGGCTTCTTAGGGCAAGAAGTAAAACGCTAGCTGATTGGCTGCTGTGCAGCCCTTCAGAAAGCGGTTAGAAATCACCGAACAACGGACCCGAACCCAAACTTTTTCGAAAATGTTCGGGTCCGGGTCCCGAACACCCCAAAATTTGGTACGAACCCGAACTACACAGTTCGGGTTTGCTCAACTCTACTGTTAGATCTTTCAATAAGATTTTTGGAGTTAAATCAGCAAGTTTAGAGCAAAACTCTATCTGTCCCTGCCTACTGTCATCTCTCCCTGACGCTGAAATGGTATCACATGTTCCGGCCAGCCAATCAGTGTAAGGCTTACAGCTAACATTGCTGTGGTCTTACACTGAGGGGGATTACTTACCTGGACCTTAATTGGCTGCTTAGAACGCGCCAAACGTGCGGGGAGAAGACTCGAACAATGCAACAAATACACATGGTGCTCGGGTGTAAAGCTGAGTGCCCAGAATAGTGATGCTCGAGCCGAGCCGATACTCGGCCGAGCTTGCTCGCTTATCACTAGGCGCAATGCGTTCATATCACCCATTGCACCCGCACGGAAAACTCGCTCATCTGAAAGGGCCCTCAGTGTATTCTCCTTGCCATATAACAATGTTTTGGGGCTGCACAAACAAAAAATAAAAAATAAATGGACTATCTCCTCCACCTCTTCCACCTACTCCTCCATGTCCACCTCCTCCTGCACTCAGACCTTCACCTCCTGGTTTAAGATTATTATGTCTCATATTGGCAGAATAGAGTAGTATAGGTCACACACACAATTAACAGACAAAAAAAAAAAAATTGGGGTTTCTCCTCCACCTCTTCCACCTACACCGCCATGTCTACAGCCTCCTCAACTACTTACTCCCCTTGGACCTCCTGGTTCAAGATTAGTAGGCAAAAAGTTGTCTGGTTTGAAGCTGTTTGGGAGCTGCACTTATACAAGCAGACAAACAATGCAAGTTTGTGAGTGTTCACATGTTTGATTTCCAGTGTGTTTTTGTATTAAGTGTGTGACTAGATTAAGTGACTTTAGATTCAGGGACTTTAGAAGGGGACTACAGTAAATCAGTTTCTTATCACTGCACGGTATTGTATTTTTTATCTTGTCTTGCGAAATCCTCGGGGTTCGGGGTTAATCCTAATTTAGTATGCGTTCCATTATTGACAGTGCAGACCAGTGCACATCTTGTCTAATTTATGCAGTCCTGGAACAGCCGTTTGAAGGTGCATATCTTTGTTCAAAATGTGAGCAAATTGCCTGGAATCGGTAGCATGGAGGCTCAGGAAAGTGAGGTAGGTAGCTGGATAACAGTTATAAATCTGGGTAGAGGAAAGAGTGCCAGGGAGGCTAGCCCTGATCTGACACACCCCAACAAGTTTGCAAAATTAGCAGATGAGAGGTATGTCAGTTCTTGGAGAGCACTGCTGCAGCCGGACACTCCATTTGCCAGTCAAGGGAATGTCAGCTCCAGTAAGCAGGGACCAGGAGAGCAGGGCAGGCCACACATGTGCTGGTAGTGGGAGACTCTATTAGGGGTACAGATAGGGTGATCTGTCACAAAGACCGGAATCGTCAAACAGTGTGTTGTCTTCCTAGAGCTTGAGTTCGACACAAATACCAAAGTTCAAAAAAGCAAAATTTAGCCAAATAAGAGAGGCCATAGGCCTAACTAACTGGGACAAAGTCCTCAAAAAAAAATACAGCCACAAAATGCGATATTTTTAAAAGCATCCTAAAATCAAATTGTTAGAGGTACATACCTTATGGCAATAAAAATGTAAGGAACAAGAAAAAAAACAATGTGGATAAATAGAAATGTAAAGAAAGCAATACATGACAAAAAGAAAGCATCTAAATCACTAAAACAGGAGGGTAGCGAGGAAGCACTGAAAAAATAATTTAATATGTAAAAAACTAATAAAACCAGCCAAACTAAAGACCGAGAGATTAATTGCCAAAGAGAGTAAAACTAACCCTAAAATGTTCTTTAATTAGATAAATGGTAAAAAGTATAAATCTTAAGTTGTTGGCCCTTTACAGAGTAATGAGGGAGGAGTTGCAGAGAGTAATGAGGGAGGAGTTGCAGAGAGCAATCTCCACTGTATTCGCTGAGGAAAATAAACTGTCAGATTAAATGCAGAATGTAAACGTAAATTCCCCATTAAAAGTGCCCTGTCTGACCCAGGAAGAGGTACAACAGCGACTTAAAAAGATTAATATAGACAAATTGCCGGAACCAGATGGCATACACCCCCGTATTCTAAGAGAATTAAGTAATGTCATAGCCAGACCTTATTCCTGATATTTAAGGACTTTCTACTGACAGGGAATGCTCCACAGGATTGGTGCATAGCAAATGTGGTGCCAATATTCAAAAAGGGTCCAAAAACAGAGCCTGGAAACTATAGGCCAGTAAGTTTAACACCTGTCATGGGTAAACTGTTTGAAGGTTCTCTAAGAGATGCCATCTTGGAGTACCTCAATGAAAATAAGCAAATAACATATCAGCATGGCTTCATGAGGGATCGGTTATGTCAAACTAATTTATTTGATTTCTAGGTAAGTTCTAGACTTGACAGCCGTGAATGAATGTATGTTGTATATCTTGACTTCTCCAAAGCATTTGATGCTGTACCACATAAAAGGTTAGTATATAAAATAAGAATGCTTGGATTGGGGGAAAATGTCTGTACGTGGGTAAGTAACTGGCTCATTGATAGAAAAGAGAGGGTGGTTATTAATGGCACACACTCAGATTGGATCACTGTCACTAGTGGGGTACCACAGGGGTCAGTATTGAGCCCTATTCTCTTCAATATATTTATTAATGATTTTGTAGATGGCTTGCACAGTAAAATATAAATTTTTGCAGATGACACTAAACTGTGTAAAGTAATTAACATGGAAGAGGGGAGCATACTGCTACAGATGGATCTGGATAGATTAAAGGCTTGGGCAGATAAGTGGCAGATAAGGTTTAACACTGACAAATGTAAGGTTGTGTAGATGGGAAGGAATAATGCAAGTCACCAGTACATACTAAATAGTAAAACACTCGGTAACACTGACATGGAAAAGGACCTAGGAATTTTAGTGAACAGCAAAATTAGCTATAGAAACCAGTGTCAGGCAGCTGCTGCCAAGGCCAATAAGATAATGGGTTTCATCAAAAGAGGCATAGACGCCCGTGATGAGAACATAGTCTTGCCACTTTACAAATCACTAGTCAGACCACACATGGAGTATTGTGTACAGTTCTGTAGGAAAGAAGGTGTGTACACAAAGATAGAAGAGGATTCTTTAAATAATGAGCAGTGACTATGGAACTCTCTGCCTGAGGAGGTGGTGATGGTGAGTTTACTAAAAGAGTTCAAGAGGGGCCTGGCTATATTTCAGGAGTGTAAAAATATTAAAACCTATGGCTACTAGAGATGGGTCATCCAGGGAGTTATTCTGATTGCCTGATTGGAGTCAGAAAGGAATTTTTGCCCCTAAGGTGGGGAAAATTTGCTTCTACCTCACATAGGTTTATTTTTGCCTTCCTTTGGATTAACTTGCAGGATAATAGCCTGAACTAGATGTACAGATGTCATTTTTAAGCCTTATAAAATATGTTACTATGTATTTTATGCTATTTTACATTATTTCCCTATCCACATTTGTTTAAAGGGCAATTGTACTGCTCTCAACCCCATTTTGGTTGCTTTTGAAGCCCTCTAGCCCTTTTTATGACTTTTTAGTTGCCATTTTTCAGCCCCAAAGTTCAGGTCCCCATTGACTTCAATAGGGTTTGGTGTTCGGGGTTAAGTTCAGGACCCAAACCGAACTTTGGAACAAAATTTGGTCGAACTCGAACATCCACGGCTTTGCTCATAGAGAGGTCCCGAAATATTTGCCGGCAAACATCGCATGTTCGCGTTCGCAGCGGCGGGCGAACATATGCGATATTCGATTCACCCCCTATGTCATCATTGAGCAAAGTTTGATCCTGTACCTCACAGTCAGCAGACACATTCCAGCCAATCAGCAGACCCTCCCTCCCAGAGCCTCCCACCTCCTATCAAAAAGCAAGGACAGCATCCATCTTAGATTCATTCTGAAGCTGAAGTGTAAGTTAGAGCAGGGAGAGTGCTGCTGAATTAATAGGGAAAGCATTAGCTAGTCCAGTGTTCTGTGTCCACTCCAGACCTCAAAGACTCATCGGCCTCTTTCACACGAGCGTGTCCGGATTAGGCCCCATTCACACGTCCGTAGTGTGTTGCGGATGCGCAAATTGCGGATCCGCAAAACACCATGACGGCACTCCCCATAGAGATGCCTATTCTTGTCCACAGGCTGCGGACAAGAATAGGACATGCTCTATCTTTTGCGGAGCCACGACCGGATGTTTTGGGGCCAAAACCCGGAAGTTCAGGGCCGCGGTTCCGCAAATGCACATAGTGTGCTCTCCGCATCAAGTCCAGCCCCATTCACAATGAATGGGTCCGCATCCATTCCGCACAATGGCTGTAGGCTCATGCGTCCTTTTGCGGAGGTGACAAACCTGGTCAGTCAAACCCAAAGCAACATCATCGACCTCATCCCATATGCATTTTTTCTGGAGCGTGCCCTGCGAAGACTTCTGGATTAGGCCGTAGATGAGCATGAAGAGGAAGAGTTGTGGTCACCATCACCACCAGAAGCAGCCTTGTCGTCAATTGCTGGACCTGCGGCAACGCAGAGAGAGGAGTCTGAAGAAGAGGAGTCAGAGGAGTCAGAAAGGTGGCTTTGAGGAGGTGGAAGACCAACCACAGCAGGCATCCCAGGGGGCTTGTTGTCACCTGTCTGGGACCCTTGGTGTTGTATGTGGCTGGGTGGAGAAGGAGACCTTCAATGACAAGGAACGGGACATGGCTAGTCAGTCTCACACTCTCACACTCTCCATGCTGAACATACATTAATTATGTGTGCTTGATTTCTATACATAGATAGACGCATTGGATCATTATACGTACTGAATTAATTTTTGGAAATTGTTTTTATAGTGTTTATGAATTTTAAATAAATACGGTTACTTATTGACATATATACACATCTATCTTTCTTTATATGACCAGATAAGAGTGCTAATCAAACTTTGATCATAAACATTATTTTCAGATTATCATACTATAGCATATTAATGAACATATGGAGCAGATTTACTACAATAAATTATTCAAATTCTGACTTAAATTTCACCAAGTATCTGGTGTACATGCTTTCCCCCACATTAGTGTTGATTGAGCACCAAAGTGCTCGGGTGCTCTGGTACTTAAATGGAACACTTTGGGATGCTCGGGTGCTCTTACTGCTCTACAGAGCACCAGAACATAATGGAATGTCAATGGGAGAACCAGAGCATTAAACCAGACACCCCCTGCTCTGAAGAGGGGAGGGTGTCTGGTTCACAGGAAAAGGTCAGAAATTGATGGAAACACCACTGAAATGGTTCAGGAACAGCAGGGGGAGGATGTCTGGATGCATCTTGGACTCCCAGGTCGCTGCTGGGAACGATGTTGTCCAAATAGTACGCCAATTTTTACTTGTATATAAAGTGCAAGTGCTGCCGAATATTTCAGGAAGAGGCACTCCGATACAACCTGTATATCACATAAAGGAGGGCCTCATTCACATTGTGGTACAATTGTTCAGGTAGTGGGACTCCTACACTCAAAGCCTATGCACTAAGTAAAAGGGCTGCCAAAAATTACAAGGAACCAGCACTCCAAAACAATCTTTATTACACATAAAGGAGGGCATCATACACACCCTTGAAAAATTATGATTGATGGCCTGCTGGTAACCCTCAAAAACATTAGGGGGGAGGGCCTGCTGCTCATCTGACCACCTTAAACATTAGGGGTGAGGGTTTGCTGCTGAGCTGACCCTCGAAAACATTATGGGTGAGGGCCTGCTGGTCACCCTCAAAAAAATTAGGGGCGAGGGCCTGCTGGTGACCCTCTAAAACATTAGGGGTGATGGTCTGCTGCTGAGCTGACCCTCTAAAATATTAGGAGCGAAGGCAGCCTAATAAGCATGTTGATATGATGGAGCAGGAGGAGGACGAGAAAAGGAAGATTGAACCATATACAAACCGGATTCCAAAAAAGTTGGGACACTATACAAATAGTGAATAAAAACTGAATTCAATGATGTGGAGGTGCCAACTTCTAATATTTTATTCAGAATAGAACATAAATCACGGAACAAAAGTTTAAACTGAGAAAATGTACCATTTTAAAGGGAAAAATATGTTGATTCAGAATTTCATGGTGTCCACAAATCCCCAAAAAGTTGGCACAAGGCCATTTTCACCACTTTGTGGCATCTCCCCTTCTTCTTACAACATTCAACAGATGTAGGAATGCTCTCCCATTCTTGTCTAATACAGGCCTCTAACTGTTCAATCGTCTTGAGCCTTCTTTGTTGCACCTTCCTCTTTATGATGCGCCAAATGTTCTCTATAGGTGAAAGATCTGGACTGCAGACTGGCCATTTCAGTACCCGGATCCTTCTCCTACGCAGCCATGATGTTGTGATTGATGCAGAATGTGGTCTGGCATTATCTTGTTGAAAAATGCAGGGTCTTCCCTGAAAGAGATGACGTCTGGATGGGAGCATATGTTGTTCTAGAACCTGAATATATTGTTCTGCATTGATGGTGCCTTTCCAGACATGCAAGCTGCCCATGCCACACGCACTCATGCAACCCCATACCATCAGAGATGCAGGCTTCTGAACTGAGCGTTGATAAAAACTTGGGTTGTCCTTGTCCTCTTTGGTCCGGATGACATGGCGTCCCAGATTTCCAAAAAGAACTTCGAATCGTGACTCGTCTGACCACAGAACAGTCTTCCATTTTGCCACACTCTATTTTAAATGATCCCTGGCCCAGTGAAAACGCCTGAGCTTGTGGATCTTGTCTAGAAATGGCTTCTTCTTTGCACTGTAGAGTTTCAGCTGGCAACGGCGGATGGCACAGTGGATTGTGTTCACTGACAATGGTTTCTGGAAGTATTCCTGAGCCCATTCTGCGATTTCCTTTACAGTAGCATTTCTGTTTGTGGTGCAGTGTCGTTTAAGGGCCCGGAGATCATGGGCATCCAGTATGGTTTTACGGCCTTGACCCTTACGCACAGAGATTGTTCCAGATTCTCTGAATCTTCGGATGAAGTTATGCACAGTTGATGATGATAGATGCAAAGTCTTTGCAATTTTTCGCTGGGTAACACCTTTCTGATATTGCTCCACTATCTTTCTGCGCAACATTGTGGGAATTGGTGATCCTCTACCCATCTTGGCTTCTGAGAGACACTGCCACTCTGAGAAGCTTTTTTATACCCAATCATGTTGCCAATTGACCTAATTAGTGTTAATTGGTCTTCCAGCTCTTCATTATGCTCAAATTTACTTTTTCCAGCCTCTTATTGCTACTTGTCCCAACTTTTTTGGGATTTGTTGACACCCTGAAATTTTGAATCAACATATTTTTCCTTTAAAATGATACATTTACTCGGATTAAATGTTTGATCTGTCATCTAAGTTCTATTACAAATAAAATATTGACATTTGCCATCTCCACATCATTGCATTCAGTTTTTATTCACAATTTGTTTAGTTCGGTTTGTACCCTTTTTTGTGGTCGAAGGGGTGCATGGGAATACAGTGTATTCAATACACCATAAAAGCCACATTTAAAGTGTCTTTATGTTCAGCCGCTTTCCTCTGGTGGAGTAGAGAAGTCAGGGGGAATTCATGCCTTGTTTATTTTGATAAGAGTCAACCTGTCAGCATTTTCAGTTGACAGGAGGATGCAGTTATCAGTTATTATACCCCCAGCAGCACTAAATACCCACTCTGACAAAACGCTGGCGGCAGGGCAGGCCAACACCTCCAAGGCGTAGAGTGCCAGTTTGTGCCATGTGTCCAGCTTGGACACCCAATAGTTGTAAGGCACAGAGGGATCACTGAGGACACTGACACGGTCTGCTACGTACTCCTTCACCATCTTCCAAATCCTTTCCCTCCTTGTGACACTATGCCGCTAGTGATGAGCGAGCACCAAAGTGTTTGGGGGTTCGGGCACTCGGTCCGAGCACAAAGCGATATTCATGCGATCGGCCGAGCACCCGAGTATAATGGAAGTCCTTGGGAAATAACCAGGCACCCCCTGTTCGGATGAGGGGAGGGTGCCTGGATCATAGGAAAAGGTCTGAAAGTGATGGAAACACCTCTGAACTCGATCAGGAACAGCAGGGGGAACATGTCTGGATGCATCTTGGACTCCAATGTTGCTGGTGGTAACCATGTTGTCCGAGTTGTACGCCATTTTTAAAGACTGACAAAAAAAAGCCCAAAACCCCGCCCCTCCAAAAAAAAAAAAAAAAAAAAATTTAGAGTAAAAATTGTTAGGAAACATTCTATCCTGTATATTCAATTGTATATACAGTGCAAGTGCTGCCAAAAATTACAAGGAAGAAGCACTCCGATAGAGCCTGTATATCACATAAAGGAGGGCCTCATTCACATGGTGCTACAATTGTTCAGGTACACTGCTACACTCATAAAGCCTATGCACTAAGTGAAAGGGCTGCCAAAAATTACAAGGAACCGGCACTCTTTATTACACATAAAGTAGGGTATCACACACACCCTTGAAAAATTATCATTGATGGCCTGCTGGTGACCCTCCAAAAGATTCGGAGCAAGGGCCTGCTGATCTGACCACCTAATAATTTAATTGACCTGGTCAGCACAGGCTACCAAGAAAGAATAATCAATATCTATGCTTAAATTTTCATTTAGTTCCAGATAACGTCACATAGCAGAGTTGGCGAAGGGAATGGCGGTCAGCATTTGTTGCCTCTTTACATTATGGAAAGTCATTACCAGAACTATACCACAATTGCAAGCTGCTATCTGACTAATCTAATTTTATTGTCTACCCCAAAGAAAGATTTAGGGAAAGTGGCACATACAATGAAAAAAAGGAATACAATAGATGTTATAAAAGCTTTAATTATCAAACCAGGGATATCAAAATTTGACTGTATTATCTGTAATGTTTTCCACAATAGAAAGAAACATGGTCAATCCCTAAATAAAAGATAAAAGAATTCCTGAATGGTTATTCCCCCCTGGAAATGGACATGCTTTCAAGTGTCTGCTGATAATTGTAATTCCTTAAGGCCCCAAATGTTAAAGGGTCTAATATGTCCTGAAAAGGCATCTTCAAAGATTCACCACCAAAAGAAAGCTAATTATGTTTCCTTCCAAGTCTGAAACATAGAAAAGAATATACCATGTGAGCTGACCCCCCAAAAAATTGTAGGTGAGGGTTTGCAGGTATAGTTCGGGTTCGTACCGAATTTTGGGGTGTTCGGGACACGGACCCAGACATTTTCTAAAAAGTTCGGGTTGAGTCCGTTGTTCGGCAATTTTTTCCCACTTTCTGAAGGGCTGCACAGCAGCCAATCAGCTAGCGTTTTAATTCTTGCCCTAAAAAGCCATCACAGCCATGCCTAATAATGGCATGGCTGTGATTGGCCAAGTGCAGCATGTGACCCAGCCTCTATTTAAGCTGGAGTCACGTAGCGCCGCCCATCACTCTGCTCTGATTAGTGTAGGGATAGGATGCAGCTGCTGTGAATGCGAGATTAGGCAGGGAAGACTCAGCAAAACCACTTAATGAAGTGATTGATCTACATCTGTAAATCATTCAACTTCTGTTAGTTCATTGCTCACTGGTTTTTAGGCTGCCCAGAGCGTTTTTCTGTCACTTTTTTTTGGGGGTGATCGGCGGCCATTTTGTGATCTTTTGGTGCACCAGCACATGTTTTGAGCTGCCACCAAGTTCAACATACATTTTTGGGTTCAATAGTAGGATTTTTTTTTTTTTTGCAATATCCTACATCAGGGCTTGCGCTTACTGTCACACCTTGAAACACAGGATAGAAATTGCTATATTTTATTGAGGGGTGAAATTCAATTGCCAAAATACCAATCCCCTAAATCTGGTGTTCTAGCTGTGACTGGCTAAATTTAATACTGTACGTCAAAGTGTCGGGCATTTTTATGAGTGTATATGATACCTGATCATATTATAGTCCAAAATAGATGCTCATTGTCTTTAAGAGACAGGCTGAACCAAAGTTTTGCTACACGGCTGGAACAGGCCAAAAGTTAAGGTCACAGAGTTCAGTCTGTGTAAAAGTTTATATTGAATACAAAGAACATTGTACAGATGTAGCAGGGTTAGCACTCCCGCTGTTATTTTAAAAAGTTATTGCCACAGATGTGGGCTTGTCTGTAGGGAGTACACTGGATTCTCCAGACATGTCCGTCTGAAGAGAACAAGGCCCATTCATATCATTATGGTCCATAGATCAACAGTGTGAGAAACACTCAGAGAGACGCCTAGAGGTCTGTCTTTAGTTGTTTCAGTGTCCAAGTTAATCCTTATCTCTGATTTACGATGACGAGGGTCAAATGTATATAATACAAGAGTGCCATAGTTAAGTCTTTATAGTATGGTAGTAATAGCTTGCACAACAGTGCCATCCAGAGACAGATGGATATCGTTAACACCATTCTCCATAGTTGCATTATGGGTAAATATGATCTCATAGGATCATTACCATATAAGCGTATGATTGGAAGAGCTTATTCCAGGGGGATGTGACATGAGATAAGGATTGGGATAATTACTGTTGGAATAAGGGGAAAGCCGACATTCCAGGATTGAGCATCAGGATCATCATCATAGCAAGAACACCCAAGAGAGAGGGGTCTATCAATATGAAAGTCATGGTGAGACATGCGATGATGGACCACCCAGCTTTCCTAGGAGCAGAAGTGTGATTCCTGCTAGGACTCGGTAAGAGTTTATTAATAAAAAAAATAAAAATAAAAAATTGTTTTTATAATTATGCCACCCAAAAATCAGAATCGTAAATCTTTTGGCTCAGCCTCCCTTAAGGGGTCAGCCTCGGCAGTTAGCATGGAACGATACTTAAAATCACCCCAGCCTAAAACTAGGAAGGGTACGGGAGGGGGTGAACTTAAAGCCCCAGATAGGGATGCGGGCCAAGCCTCACAGAAGGAAATCTCTGCAGAAGTTACCTGGGGAGATAAAATAGATTTAATAGATAATAAGCTACTGGAAATTCTGGGTGCAGTTCAACAAACTACTTTTGCGATTGAAGACTTGACAGTTAAAGTGTCTTCTGTGCAGTCTGACATTATGTTGATAAGAGACGATATGAATAAAATAAGAGAAAGAGTTAAAGAGCTGCAAGAGACTACAGTCAAATTGAAAGAGGATGTGAGAGTCCTGAAGGAAAAGAGCAGGAAAGCAGACGAGACAATGGATAGTTTGAAAGACAAGGTTACAGACCTAGAAGACAGGTCAAGAAGGGCATATCTGCGCTTTGTAGGGTTCCCTGAAGGAGTGGAAACGGAAAATGTAACAACATTTATACAGGAGTGGTTGATAGGAGTATGCACAAAAGAGTTTTTCTCTGCAATTTTTTGTGTTGAAAGGGCACATAGGGTCCCAGGGGGAAAGCACAAACCTGGGGCACCACCAAGGAATATACTGGCAAAATTTCTGAGCCAGAGGGACAGAGATAATGTTCTACGTTGGAGTAGATCCCAACAGGAAATAATGTATAATGGGAATAAAATTCTGATATATCCAGACTTCTCTAGGAATACTCAGTTGAAAAGGATGGAGTTTAAGGAAGCTAAAAAGAAATTGCAAAAAGAAAATATTAGTTATTCTATGATGTACCCTGCGAAACTGCATTTGATATCTGATGGTAAATTGACTTTTTGCGATTCCCCATCTGAAGTAATTACCTGGTTGGAAACTAAGGGTATAAAATGATAAGATAGTTGGTGCCACGGGTGCGTGGGTGGGAGGGAGGAGTTAGCAGTTGAGTTGAGGTACGCATAAGTATTACTTCACGTATCATTCAGGGAGTAGGGGTGGGTGGGAGGGGTGGGGGAAGGGTGGAAGGGGGGGTACTTCGCTGTGTGTCGATTCTCTGTCTGGCTCTGTCTCATGGCTGGGACAAAACTTAAGACCAACAATAGAATTTTAGTCTGGAATGTTAGGGGGCTGGGAGAGAGAATTAAAAAAGTTGTTGTGAGGGACCTTGTTATAAGGCACCTACCCGCAGTGATATGCCTCCTTGAGACTCATTTCACGGAGGAGACCAGAGGCTATATGTCTGAGGGATGGGTTAAATACGAAGGCCATTCAGTTTTCTCCACATATGCACGAGGTGTTAGTGTATGGGTACATAGAGACGTTAATTTTTATCTAATTGAACAGAAAATAGATAGTGAAGGTCGATATATATTTCTTTATTGTATCTAGGGAGGCGTGCGTTGCATATTGGCCTTCGTGTATATCCCACCACCCTTCGCCATATATGTACTGCTTAGATTAGCTGAGTTCTGACAATCAAAGGATAGGTGTCCATTGTTAGTTGCAGGGGATCTGAACGCAGTGATGGATGTGGTGAAGGACAGGGTATCCAATAATTCACAAGGGAAAATGGAAACCCAGCGAGGTACTTTACTTAAAAGAACGTGTGACGAATTGGGCTTAGTAGACGTATGGAGATTCCTGTATCAAGAAAAAAAAGCATATTCATGTTTTAGTAGTACACACTCTAGCAGATCAAGAATAGACCTAGCACTGGCATCCCGAGACTTCCTGAGTAGGATTAAAAGTATGCGTTACGAGACTCTGAGCGTATCAGACCACACTCCGTTATCCCTGTCGGTGGAAGAAAACAATAATTGGATTAAAAGTGGCTTGTTTAGAGTCAATGCGCATTGGTTTAATGTTCTTCAAGACCTTGACCCAGTTAGAAAGGACATATGTGAATTCTGGGAAATTAATGTTGATACGGCCCATATAAATATTGTATGAGATTCATTAAAAGCATATATCCGAGGAGTGATGTTTTCCTATATAAATAGAGCAAAAAAGGAGATTGGTGCTAGAGGTAGGGAATTAGAAGAGAAAGTTAGGATTAAACAGCAGGAAGGTCCCCCTCATGAGGCATTGTACAAGCAAGAACTAGACAAATTGACAAGTGAATATAAGAACTTTCTCTATGAGAAAGCACAACAGAAAATGTTCTTTCAGGGTCAAAAGGATTTTGTGGAAGGAGGGCGGCCTGGCCCTACAGTTGCAAGTCTAATATTAAATCAGAAGAGCAGTACCAGAATATCGTTAATTAAACTTCCTTCAGGGGAGGAGACGTCTGATAGAGAGGTTATTCTACCAGAGTTCAGATCTCACTATGCCAATCTTTACAGTTTGGAGGGGAGGGGGGGGGGAGAACAGATTCGGAAATATATCACAGGTATTACTCTGCCCTTTCTTAGTGAGGAAGACAGAGGTGAGTTAGACAAACCAATTGATTTGGTAGAACTTCAAACAGCTCTTAATTCTATTAGTGGTAATACATCTCCTGGATCAGATGGCCTCCCTTTGAACTGTATAGGCGGTTTAGTGATATTTTATTGCCTCACTTGTTACAGGTTTTGAACTCGGCTTGGAATGGCGGTTCTTTACCGCCCTCAATGTCGGAGGCTATCATAACACTTATATTAAAAAAGGATAAGAATGATAGAGATATTGCATCATATCGACCGATATCACTGCTTAACGCAGATTACAAAATTTACGCCAAAGTTCTCTCAAACAGGCTTAGGAGGGTGATCTCTAAAATAGTGGACACAGATCAGACAGGCTTTATCCCGGGTCGCTCTGCACAGATGAGTATACGCCGTCTGTTAATGGGGATACAGGAGGGAGAGGGGGAAGACCGGGCCGTGTTATCCTTGGATGCCTCACAGGCTTTTGATAGGGTTGAATGGGAATTTTTGTGGCAGACCATGGAGAGAATGAACTTTGGGGTTCAATTTATTGGATGGACTAAATTATTATATGATGCTCCCATCGCTAAAATATTGATAAATGGGTGTACAACAAATTCTATCCAGCTTGGTCGAGGGACTAGGCAGGGATGCTCTCTCTCCCCCCCTGTTGTTTGCCATATATTTGGAGCCATTGGCTTGCGTAGTTAGAGAGTGTCACCAAATTCAGGGGTTTGGCAGAAGAGGAAGCAAGAATAAAATAAGTGCATATGCAGATGATGTGCTATTGTTACTCAGAGACGGAGTTGAAGTGCTGGCACTGGTTATTTCAATTATAGAGACCTTTGGAAGCCATTCAGGGTTCAAAATTAACTGGGGGAAAACAGTTTTATTACCACTCAAGAAAACCCCAAGAGTAAAGGATTCCCGGATTAAGATTTTATCAATTGAAGACTCCATACAATACTTAGGAGTTAAAATTAGCCCAATAAGTGAGGATTATGTAAAAGATAATATATCCCCGCTGATAGGAATAGTTAAAGCTAAAATACAAGTCTGGTTAAAGATGCCAATATCACAAGTAAATAGAATAGCTTTGCTCAAAATGACCCTACTTCCTCAGATTTTATATAAAATAATCCCTTGTATATTTTGGATAGATGATAAATTTTTTAGATTAGAGAGTTTACTGAATGAATTAATATGGGGAAGGAAAAAAGTTAGATTGAAACAAAAATGGTGGTGGTTCACAATAGAGGAAGGGGGCTTCTCTCTCCCCTATGTCCAGGGATATTATTTAGCAGCTCAATTGGGTTGGTGGCTGGGCATGGGGGAGGAAGAAGTTCAATATCATACGCAGGGAATACAGGGGAGTTGTAATGACCTATTTGGATTATTAGAATCAGGTCTGTTAGGGCCTGTTAAAAAAAGATATATGGCACAATATGCTTTTCACAAGCTTTGGAGGAAAGTTAAAGAACTTATTGGGATTTCTGGAGCGTTGCAATGCACCCCTTTATGGAATAATGTTAATTTAAAGGAGTTTAATAAAATGGATAATATTGCTTACTGGCGCAAACTAGGGATAATCTGGGTCGCACAAATTACACGAGAGGAGGCACTTCGGAACATTGAAGAGATTTTAGGTCAAAATTACGGTTTATTAGACCAGTTTAGGTATTACCAATTAAAACACGCGTACACTCAAACTAGTAATAGACATTTAATAAAGATTAACTCACATGAATTTATAGACTTCTGTAGGTTGAATGGGACTCACTCCTTAAAGGTGTCTTTTATTTATAAAAAATTAATAGCTAGTTTGGGGCATAAATTCAAATTTAGAGGGGTGAAAAACTGGGAAGAGGAGGTGGATCTAATGAGTAGGCCAAATTGGTTAGAAATCTGTAAAAACATTAAATTGTCCTCGATGGCTAACAACTTCAGGTTAATTCAATACAAAATAACACACAGGATATATTATACTCCTAGCGATAGAACCAGATTTAGTAAGGGCAAGGAGTTTGGTTGCAATAAATGTTGACAAAACAGAGCAGATTTCATTCATGTGATATGGCTATGTCCACCGATACAGGCTTTTTGGAATACGGTCCTAGAAGTACTGATTAGTAGAACTAAGGCTATACCCAAATGGGGATTGGCAATCGCTATATTGGGCGAAACCCCACGTCTTGATATTGAAGAATTTGGGGTCAAAACACTATGGATGAAGGCACTTCTCCTAGCAAGGGTAATAGTCATAAGGAAATGGGGCTCTTCTCAATCCCCTAATGTTAAGGAATGGATGCAGTTGGTGGACAAAGTTAAAAAATATGAAGAAATTAGGGCTAAAACAGAAAAACAAAAAATGAGGTCAAAAAGGGAATGGAAAAGTTGGCACTGTTAAACCTCTAAGTTCCCAATAGCTAGACTAATGAGTTTTTTTTTTCTAGAAGCCAGCTAGAACGAAGAGACTATGAGAACACCTCAAGAATTGAGGTGTCAAGCTCATCTTTCGAATCGACACACAGCGAAGGGGTTGGGGTTGTGAGGGGGGGGGTTTGGAATAAAACAAAAAACTAAGTGTTAATTTTATTGATATTATTGCATCCTGCTAAAAATGTGAAAATGATGAAATGTGTACATCTGAAATATATTGTAAAAGGATGTTATTTTTTCTATTGTCTGGAAAAAAAAAAATTATTAAGACTAATTGGATAATGTGGGTGAAGTCATAACATCTATATTGGCGAATACATAAATAGTGATGTCGCGAACATAAAATTTTCAGTTCGCGAACAGCGAACGCGAACTTCCGCAAATGTTCGCGAACAGGCGAACCGGGCGAACCGCCATAGACTTCAATAGACAGGCGAATTTTAAAAACCAAAGGGACTCTTTCTGGCCACAATAGTGATGGAAAAGTTGTTTCAAGGGGACTAACACCTGGACTGTGGCATGCCGGAGGGGGATCCATGGCAAAACTCCCATGGAAAATTACGTAGTGGACGCAGAGTCGGGTTTTAATCCATAAAGGGCATAAATCACGTAACATTCCTAAATTGTTTGGAATAACATGCTTTAAAACATCCAGTGTGTGTATACAATCAGGTATGATGTTGTATCGATCAGGTAGTGTAAGGGTTACGCCCGATTCTCAGACATTGACAGACCAAACTCCCCTTTTAATGCACCGCAAACAGTCCATTTGCACAACCGCAAACTCCCCATTTGCCCAAGGTTGGATACCAAGCTAGCCACGTCCCGTTGATGTCATTGAAGGTTTCTTCCTCCACCCAGCCACGTACAACACCAAGGGTCCCCGAAAGGTCAATTGAATTGATTTTTCGAACGGGGAGATGGTTAAAAAAACGCTGGCTCCCTCCCCTTTGTTTTAATCCACGGTCACTGCTTCTGCACCGTGCAATTTACTCTCACACCCGATATGAGAGGTATTTTCTGTAGTACTATTCTCATCAGTTTAATCCCTCTAACATCCCCAATCGGGGGCCATTTATTGAATAGATTTTTCAAACGGGGAGATGGTTAAAAAAACGCTGGCTCCCTCCACTCTGTTTTAATCCACGGTCACTGCGTCTGCGCCGTGCAATTTACTGTCACACTCGATATGAGTGGTATTTTCTGTAGTACTATTCTCATCAGTTTAATCCCTGCTACATCCCATATCAGGGATTGCCTTTTGTGAAAAAAATTTAGGCCTGGTACCTTCGACTGCCTTCACAATGACAGACCAAACTCTCATACACCAAACTGAATTGATTTCAGGAACCGGGAGATGGAAAAAGCAGCTTGGTCGGTCCTCTTACTCCCAAATTGGGGCACTGCGCGTGCACAGAGCAATGTGCTGTGACACCCTATATGAGTGGTTTCTTAACTAGTACTATTCCTATCAGCGGCGGGCGGGTGCGTGGTAACTTGAGAGCAGGTGACCGAAGCTGAGCTGGAGGAGGATGGTGCGTCAAGGTTCTTAGCGGAAGCTGTTGAAGATTGGGTGTCCTGTCTAAGCCAGTCAACTACGTCCTCAGAATTTTTCGGGTTCAGGGTACATGGCCTCTGAACACTAGGCATTATTCCAGGGACAGTGGAAATCACAGCACCACGACCACGACGGCCCCTGCGAGGTGGCCTGCCTCTGCCTGTCATTTTTTTCGATAAGTGGTACTGTGCCACCCTGTATCAGTGGTGGGCACTGGCAGTGGGCACACTACAGTCTGTGGAAGTGGGCCTGACACACACTGGCAGCAGGCAAGCAACTGAAATTAGACTAATGTGTAAAAATGAAATGCCTTATTTATCGTCAAGCTACTGTGCCACCCGGTATCAGTGGTTGGCACTGGCAGTGGGCACACTACAGTCTGTGGAGGTGGGCCTGACACACACTGGCAGGAGGCAAGCAACTGAAATTAGACTAATGTGTAAAAATGAAATGCCATATTTATCGGCAAGCTACTGTGCCACCCGGTATCAGTGGTTGGCACTGGCAGTGGGCACACTACAGTCTGTGGAGGTGGGCCTGACACACACTGGCAGGAGGCAAGCAACTGAAATTAGACTAATGTGTAAAATGAAATGCCATATTTATCGGCAAGCTACTGTGCCACCCGGTATCAGTGGTTGGCACTTGCAGTGGGCACACTACAGTCTGTGGAGGTGGGCCTGACACACACTGGCAGGAGGCAAGCAACTGAAATTAGACTAATGTGTAAAAATGAAATGCCTTATTTATCGGCAAGCTACTGTGCCACCCGGTATCAGTGGTTGGCACTGGCAGTGGGCACACTACAGTCTGTGGAGGTGGGCCTGACACACACTGGCAGGAGGCAAGCAACTGAAATTAGACTAATGTGTAAAAATGAAATGCCTTATTTATCGGCAAGCTACTGTGCCACCCGGTATCAGTGGTTGGCACTGGCAGTGGGCACACTACAGTCTGTGGAGGTGGGCCTGACACACACTGGCAGGAGGCAAGCAACTGAAATTAGACTAATGTGTAAAAATGAAATGCCTTATTTATCGGCAAGCTACTGTGCCACCCGGTATCAGTGGTTGGCACTGGCAGTGGGCACACTACAGTCTGTGGAGGTGGGCCTGACTCACACTGGCAGGAGGCAAGCAACTGAAATTAGACTAATGTGTAAAAATGAAGTGCCTTATTTATCGGCAAGCTACTGTGCCACCCGGTATCAGTGGTTGGCACTGCCAGTGGGCACACTACAGTCTGTGGAGGTGGGCCTGACACACACTGGCAGGAGGCAAGCAACTGAAATTAGACTAATGTGTAAAAATGAAATGCCTTATTTATCGGCAAGCTACTGTGCCACCCGGTATCAGTGGTTGGCACTGGCAGTGGGCACACTACAGTCTGTGGAGGTGGGCCTGACTCACACTGGCAGGAGGCAAGCAACTGAAATTAGACTAATGTGTAAAATGAAGTGCCTTATTTATCGGCAAGCTACTGTGCCACCCGGTATCAGTGGTTGGCACTGGCAGTGGGCACACTACAGTCTGTGGAGGTGGGCCTGACACACACTGGCAGGAGGCAAGCAACTGAAATTAGACTAATGTGTAAAAATGAAATGCCTTATTTATCGGCAAGCTACTGTGCCACCCGGTATCAGTGGTTGGCACTGGCAGTGGGCACACTACAGTCAGTGGAAGTGGGCCTGACACGCACTGGCAGCAGGCAAGCAACTGAAATTAGACTAATGTGTAAAAATTAAATGCCTTTTTTATGCAAAGTCCTGTGCCAGCCGGTATGAGTGGTAGGCACTGGCAGTGGGCACACTACAGTCACTGGAAGTCAGCCTGACACACACTGGCAGGCAACTAACCTTAGATTAAAGTGTAAAAATTAAATGCCTTTTTTGATGCAAAGTCCTGTGCCACACGGGATGACAGGGGTGGGCACTGGCAGTGGGCACACTACAGTCAGTGGAAGTCGGCCTGACACACACTAGCAGCAGGCAAGCAGCTGAAATTACACTAAAGTGTAAAAATTAAATGCCTATTTTGATGCAAAGTCCTCTGCCAGCCGGTATGAGTGGTAGGCACTGGCAGTGGGCACACTACAGTCACTGGAAGTCAGCCTGACACACACTGGCAGGCAACTAACCTTAGATTAAAGTGTAAAAATTAAATGCCTTTTTTGATGCAAAGTCCTGTGCCACATGGGATGACAGGGGTGGGCACTGGCAGTGGGCACACTACAGTCACTGGAAGTCAGCCTGACACACACTGGCAGGCAACTAAACTTAGATTAAAGTGTAAAAATTAAATGCCTTTTTTGATGCAAAGTCCTGTGCCACATGGGATGACAGGGGTGGGCACTGGCAGTGGGCACACTACAGTCACTGGAAGTCAGCCTGACACACACTGGCAGGCAACTAAACTTAGATTAAAGTGTAAAAATTAAATGACTTTTTTGATGCAAAGTCCTGTGCCACATGGGATGACAGGGATGGGCACTGGCAGTGGGCACACTACAGTCAGTGGAAGTCGGCCTGACACACACTAGCAGCAGGCAAGCAGCTGAAATTACACTAAAGTGTAAAAATGAAATGCCTTTTTGATGCAAAGTCCTCTGCCAGCCGGTATGAGTGGTAGGCACTGGCAGTGGGCACACTACAGTCACTGGAAGTCAGCCTGACACACACTGGCAGGCAACTAACCTTAGATTAAAGTGTAAAAATTAAATGCCTTTTTTGATGCAAAGTCCTGTACCACACGGGATGACAGGGGTGGGCACTGGCAGTGGGCACACTACAGTCTGTGGGCCTGCAGCTCCTCACACACAGGCAGGCCATGCAACTGCAATATGCATATAAAGGAAAAAAAAAAGCAGACTAATGTTGCAGCCCTAATAAGGGCTTTTGGGGTGCTGTCAGGACGCTGTCCTTACAGCAGAGATCAGATGAGTCTTTCAGGACTGGAGTGGACACTGAATTCACTAGCCTAGCTATCGATTTCCCAATTAAATCAGCAGCAACTACACTCTCCTTCCTCTCACTAAGACTTCAGCTTCAGAATGAATCTAAAATGGATGCTGTGCAGGAGGTGGGAGGGTCTGGGAGGGAGGGTATGCTGCTGATTGGCTGGAATGTGTCTGCTGACTGTGAGGTACAGGGTCAAAGTTTGCTCAATGATGATGTATAGGGGGCGGACCGAACATCGCATATGTTCGCCCGGCAGAGGCGAACGCGAACAAGCTATGTTCGCCGGGAACTGTCCGCTGGCGAATTGTTCGGGCCATCTCTATGCATAAACACATTAATTACTTGATCATCTCCATATTGAGATGTAGTCTTAGGATATTGTGAGGCTTCATTCTACCTGCAGAAGAATCAAGACTCATAATCTAGCAAAGTATTAAATGATTGTATATAGATAAATATATTGATAGTAGCATTCTTCGCCAAGCTAGGTGATAAATTCCCACTGGAAAGACTTGTTCCAAGTTCTTCCCATTTCTGTTGTGTGTCTTAATAGTCTTACCAAGTCATACATGTGAAAATAGTCCAGGATGGGGCGGAAGGATACAGTTATCTCTTTTGAGTTATATCCTTGGATGGATTTGCCCATTCCTGAAGTCATGTGAGGTGTAGTTGGTTAGAGGGGGGCAGAATGTATTCTTTATTCCATATTGATGTCTAGGATTAGACATGCCCATCCTGATATCATGAAGTTTCCTCTGAACAGAAGTGATATATATAATTTAACTTCTTGTATTGATATCCTAAGCAAACAATAGCTTTGTTATAATATGACAAGTTGCTTCTCCCCACATGTATTGCTAAGCTTATATTGTTTATAGTGATGATAACATTGTGTTTGTTTACTTATTTTAAGCTTGTAATGCTTTATATCAATGTCGTATATATTCACTGGCATATATCATTGTGTTTATTCACTTATTTATGTTTAGAACCTTGTAACCAATACATTTGCATATTTTTATAATAGTTGTGTATTATTGTATAATGCAAAACTACATCTTTAGCATTAATGTCATCTCACATGAAAATAACTTATTATCTGAGGAAATAGTCGCCCTCAGATGTGAATTGCATCGATTGGGTTATCTACAATTCACCAGGTCATGATTTCTAGAAGTTATGAAAAATTCATGGTTAATTATTTTATGACCATAATTAATAATTCTTAATTGAATTATTATTATTCCGACAAAAGGATAGATTTTTTTCTGGGGTGAAGTTCAATTGAGAACAAACACAGAACCAGAGATAGGTGCACGCTGCCGTCACACTAAACCCTCACACTGATGTTAAAAATTGAGAGTTAGTTCGACATATCCTACTAGGAGGACGTGAAGTTCAATTGCCAAAATAACAATCCCCTAAATCTGGTGTTCCAGCTGTGGCTGGCCAAGTTTAATACTGTACGTCAAAGGATAGATTTTGTTCTGGGGTGAAATTCAATTGCCTAAATATCAATCCCCTATATCAGTGGTTTTAGCTGTTGCTGGCCATGTGTAATACTGTCCGTCAAAGGATAGAATTTTTTTTTTCTGTGGTTAAATAAAATAGCTGAAATAGAAATCCTAAAAATCTGTGCTTTCCGCTGTTCCTCTCCAAGTGTAACTCTGTCTGTGATAGGGTATATTACATTCAGCGTGTCAGCGTCTAAATACAAGAGGTGAAAAATAAATCCTCTATATTTGCACACGCTACTGTGCATCTCCAAGTGTAATTCTGTCCGTAAAAGGATACCCTTCAGCCAGGGCCTAAATATTAGGCCTAAAATTGATATTCCCCTAAATCTGTGGTTTCTGCTGTGCCTGTATTAGTATAATAATGTACATAAATAAATAGCTAGATAGTGTTGGGTGCCTGTAAATAAAGGCCTTAATTTGAACTCTATACATTGGGCCAAATACGTTTTTCCTTATTGTAGTGAAAAGTAGCAATGAGGAAAACATCTAATATGGGACGCGGACAAGGTCGTGGTGGTGTTAGTGGATGCTCTGGTGCTGGGAGAGGACGTGGCCGTTCTGCTACAGCTACACGTCCTAGTGAACCAACTACCTCAGGTCCCAGTAGCCGACATAATCTAAAGCGATATTTGGTCGGGCCTAATGCCGTTCTAAAGATGGTAAGGCCTGAGCAAGTACAGGTGCTAGTTGATTGGGTGGCCGACAGTGGATCCAGCACGTTCACAACATTATCTCCCACCCAGTCTTCTGCAGAAAGCGCGCAGGTGGCGCCTGAAAACCAAGCCCATCAGTCTATCACATCATCCCCATGCATATCAAGGAACCTGTCTGAGCCTCAAGTTATGTATCAGTCTCTTATGCTGTTTTAAGAATCTGCTGGCAGGGTTTCCCAAGGGCATCCACCCAGCCCTACCCCAGCGGTGGAAGACATAGAATGCACTGAAGCACAACCACTTATGTTTCCTGATGAGGACATGGGAATACCACCTCAGCAGAGTCAGCACGTCTCTGATGACGAAACAAAGGTGCCAACTGATCGTCTTTCTGCAGTGTGCAGACCGAACAGGAGGTCAGGGAGGAAGACTGTGTGGAAGACGATGCATGGGACGAAGAGGCCCTAGACCCCACATGGAATGAAGGTCGTGCCACTGACTTTCATAGTTCAGAGGAAGAGGCAGTGGTGAGACCGAGACAACAGCGTAGCAAAAGAGGGAGCAGGGTGCAAAAGCAGAACAGCCGTCGCCAAGAGAGTTTGCCTGCTACTGGCCACCGCCACTAGGGACCAAGCACACCAAAGGCAGCTTCAAGGAGTTCCCTGGCATGGCACTTCTTTACACAATGTTGCTGACGACAAGACCTGAGTGGTTTGTACGTTGTGCCATCAGAGCTTGATGAGAGGCATTAATGTTCTGAACCTTAGCACAACCTGCATGACCAGGCATCTACATGCGAGACATGTGCTGCAGTGGAGATAGCACCTTCAAAACCAAGAAAGAGCTCAGGCCCCTCCTGATCCATGTTCTGCTGCTGCTGCCTAGGCTTCTTCCTCCACCTTGGGAGGAATGTTGGCACTTGCCGCCCAGCAAACAGAGGATGTGCCACCAACACCACCACCTCCGTCACCAAGCATCTCTACCATGTTACACGGAAGCGTTCAGCTCTCCATCTCACAAACCTTGGTGAGAAAGCGTAAATTCCCACCTAGCCACCCTCAAACCCTGGCCTTGAATACCAGCATTTCTAAACTACTTGCCTTTAAAATGCTGTCATTCAGCTGGTAGACACAAACAGCTTCAAACAGCTGATGGCAGTGGCTGTCCCACAGTACGTCGTTCCCAGCCGCCACTACTTCTCCAAGAGAGCCGTGCCTTCCCTGCACAACCAAATATAGGATAAAATCAAGTGTGCACTGCGCAATGCCATTTGTGGCAAGGTCCACCTAACCACAGATACGTGGACCAGTAAGCACGGCCAGGGACGCTATGGATCGCAGGGCATCATTCTTTGCCTGCTGTTGCCTTCTCCACCTACTCGGCTTCCTCCTCCTCTTCTTCCACCTGATCAGCCACAGACCTTCACCACCAACTTCAGCACAGCCAGGGGTAAACGTCAGCAGGCCGTTCTGAAACTCGTGTGTTTGGGGGACAGGCCCCACACCGTACAGGAGTTGTGGCGGGGTATAGAACACAGACCGATGAGTGGTTGCTGCCAGTGAGCCTCAAGCCCGGCCTGGTGATGTGCAATAATGGGCGAAATCTCGTTGCAGCTCTGGGACTAGCCGGTTTGATGCACATCCCTTGCCTGGCGCATGTGCTGACTTTAGTGGTGCAGAAATTCATTCACAACTACCCCGACATGTCAGAGCTGCTGCATAAAGTGCGGGCCGTCTGTGCGCGCTTTCGGCGTTCTCATCCTACCACTGCTCACCTGTCTGCGCTACAGAGTATCTTTGGCCTTCCCGCTCACCGCCTCATATGTGATGTGCCCACCAGGTGGAACTCAACCTTGCACATACTGGAGAGACGGTGCGATAAGCAGCAGGTCATAGTGGAGTTTCAGCTGCAGCACGCACAGGTGAGTCGCACTGCGGAACAGCACCACTTCACCACCAGTGACTGGGCTTCCATGGGAGACCTATGTGCCCTGTTTCAAGTACTCCAGCAACATGGCCAGTAGCGATGACACCATTATCAGAGTTACAATACCACTTCTATGTCTCCTTGAGAAACACTTAGGGCGATGATGGAAGAGGAGGTGGCCCAGGAGGAGGAGGAGGAAGAGTGGTCATTTCTAACACTTTCAGGCCAGTCTTTTAGAAGTGGCTCAGAGGGAGGTCTTTTGCAACAGCAGAGGCCAGGTACAAATTTGGCCAGCCGGGGCCCACTACTGGAGGACGAGGAGGATGAGGAAGATGAGGAGGAGGTGGCGGAGGATGAGGATGTAGCATGTTCACAGTGGATGGCCATCCAACGCAGCTCAGGCCCATCACTGGTGCGTGGCTGGGGGGAAACGCAGGATGATGACGATACGCCTCCCACAGAGGACAGCTTGTCCTTACCTCTGGGCAGCCTGGCACACCTGAGCCACTTCATGCTGCAGTGCCTGCGCAATGATAGCAGAGTTGCCCACATTTTAATATGTGCCGACTACTGGGTTGCCACCCTGCTGGATCCCCGGTACAAATACAACGTACAAACCTTAATTCCCGCTCTGGAGCATGATAGGAAAATGCACGAGTACAAGCGCATGCTGGTAGACGCGCTCCTGAGAGCATTCCTAACTGACACGGGCTGACAAGTGGAAGCACAAGGCGAAGGCAGAGAAGGAGCAAGAGGTCGCCAACGCAGCTGTGTCACGGCCAGCTCATCTGAAGGCAGGGTTAGCATGGATGAGATGTGGAAACGTTTTGTCACAGCGCCACAGCTAACTGAACCAGCAGCTGATAGGGAACATGTTAGCAGGAGGCAGCATTTCAACAACATACTTCGGCCCCATTCAACTTCTGGGTCTCCATATTGTCCACATTGCCAGAGCTTGCCCTTCATGCCTCAAAGGTGCTGGCCTGCCCTACAGCCAGTGTATTGTCTGAACGTGTGTTTAGCACAGCAGGGGGCGTCATTACAGACAAACGCAGCCGCCTGTCCACAGCCAACGTGGACAAGCTGGCGTTCATAAAAATGAACCAGGCATGGATCCCACAGGACCTGTCCATCCCTTGTGCAGAATAGACATTTATAACTGCCTCGCCCTCAACCATACATTTTTCTACTCCAGGGCACTTCTTTATTGAATCCTCTTTTTTTAATTGTACCATTATTTTGGGGGCAACACCAAGGTGAATGAACCTCTCCTCTGTCTGGGTGCCAGGGGCCTACATTTCAGCTAATCGCCTGCTGCTTTGGTGCGTGACATGAAGCCTGATTTTCTGCTGATTTCCTCTCTCCTCTGTCTGGGTGCTGGGGCCTAAATAACTGAAATTGGCCTGTTTCATTGGTGGGTAACATAATGCCTGTTTTGCTGCTATGGGACCTTTCTCCTCTGTCTGGGTGCCAGGGGCCTACATTTCAGATAATCGCCTGTTGCTTTGGTGGGTGACATTATCCTCTTTTTACTGTCAAATTACCTCTCCTCTGTCTGGGTGTCAGGGGCCTACATAAATGATAATGGCTTTTCCATTGCAGGTTGACCTAAGGCCTGTGTTGCTGTTACTGGACCGCTCTCCTCTTTGCGTGTACCATGGTCCTCCTGAATTAGTAAATGAGGCCTTGACACTGCTGAGTGAAATCAATACTGATTTGGCATGATTGTAACTCTCCTCTTTGTGGGTGCCATGGATTTGAATCTGTGAATGAGGCCTGTGGCATTGCTGGGTGAAATCAATACCTTCTTGGCGTGATTTTAACTCTCCTCTTTGTGGGTCCCGTGGGCCTGAATGCTTGAATGAGACATGTGTCCCTGCAGGCAGACATGATTCCTTCTTGGCTGTGATGTGAACTTCAACTCCCATGTATTGTTGCCATGGCCCTGAGTCTGTGAATGAGGCCTGTGGCACTACAGGCAGACATGAATCCTTTTTGGCTGTGATGAGAACTTCAACTCCCATAGCATTCCCACCTGACGCCACCCCAAACTCCTATTCCACCACCTCCTCCAAATTGCCAATTGATATTGGTCAATTTTTATTTATTTTATTGTATTTTAAGTCATTTCCGTATCCACATTTGTTTGCAGGGTATTTACCCACATGTTGATGCCTTTTGCAGCCCTCTAGCCCTTTCCAGGGCTATTTTACAGCCGTTTTAGTGCCCAAAAGTTTGGCTCCCCATTGACTTCAATGGGGTTCGGGTGCAGGGTCAAGTTCGGATCCCGAACACTTTCGTGAAGTTCGGCCAAACTTCCTGAACCCGAACATCCAGGTGTTCGCTCAACTCTACCTGCAGGTGAGCTGACCCTGCCTGAAGTGGCACATGAGGATATCTAATGCACTGATCCCCAAACTCTTCAGCATCCACGGTCAGAAGAAGATGAAGGGAATGGCAATTAGTGTTTTACTTGGTGGATGATGCGGATGAGAAACAGTTGTCAATAAGTGAGGGTCTTGTTAGGTCAACACAAGTTAGGAGGATGACCAGTGTAAGTAAGTGGAAGAGGAGATGGGGGATGATGACATCACTGACCCAACCTGGGAAGGTGGAAAGCAGAGCTAGGAAAGCAGGACAGAGGGGGAGGGATCCACAGCACCACAACAGGCTGGACAAGGCTGTGTGGTGGCAAAAGGGAGAAGGTGGGCCACAACAAACAGGCCTGCAACTGTTCCCCCTTGTGCAAATCTCCCTTGACAAGAGGTAGGTGTTCCGCAGTCTGTCTTTTTTTTTAGGAAAGTGGGGGGATGATAAAAGAATTGTAATTTGCTAACTGTAACTGTGCTATACCTAAATAAGAACTCAACATTTAATAAATAACAATAACCAAAACATATTTTACTATAAGACAGAGTTCAGACTAAGCAAATATATTTCTACACTCAGAAGTGCATGACCATAAGGCAAATAAGGTTGGTTAAAAGATGGCTGCACAATACATCACAAACTAACAGAAAAACAAAAAAGGGTCTCATTCCAAAAATAGGAATGAAGGAAGCTCTTAGCGCACATTTTTGATCAAAAGTATGTCGGGCCCAAGTGCCACTTCACGGCGACTTCCGCACAAGGGTCCCTAACACTACAGATACTGCCTCTTATAGAATTACCAGTCTCCTTATTTTCAGGGCACTGCAGGAACCAGCTAAATTGTGTGTGTCCCGTAACATCACCCGTGCCCTGACCAACGCAGTTATTGGGAAGGTCCACTTAACGACGGACGCTACATTTCCGTGACGGCATACTGGGTGAACCTTGTGTAGGCCGTTAACGAGTTGAACCCTGGGATGGTACAGGTACCCCCGATGCCAAGGATTGCAGGCACTACTTCTATGGGGATTTCTGCCACCACCTACATTTGTGGCTGCAACCCCCCTTTCTTCTTCTCATCCTTCACTGCAAACTTTGAATTCTCAAGGAGAAGCGGCAACAGGCTTTGCTGAAATTAATTTGCTTGGGTGACAAAAAGCACACCACCGCAGAGATGTGGCAGGATATAAGGGACCAGGTTGGCTGTGTCTGATAATGGACATAACTTGTTGGCCTCTTTGTAGCCTGGTAAGCTCACACACATGGCAATCATACAGCATATATGTAAAATGCACAACAAACATCCCAAACTTATACATGAATATAACTAAAAACCTAACAATCAATAGTGGAGTTAAACCAATGGCATGAGCTTTTTAAGAACTCATAAATAACCAAACAACTATAACATATTTTGCAACCATAAACCATAATAACAATAATAATACCAACTATAATACAAACAAAAAAATATTATAATAAACAGAACAGAATGTCATTGTAGAAATAATTACAGCTGAAAACGCTGACGGCAGAGTTCGTAGTTCATTGGGCAACCCAGAAGGGGAGATGAGCGGGAAACACTACAGTTCCAACCGAGGCAGGACAACACTTTACAAGGCCTACGACTGTTTCATGATACCCCGCCAGCACCCTCACACTTATGCGCGGCCTAGTGTCACAAGGAGGGAAACATTTTGGAAGATTGTAAAGGAGAAAATAGCAGACCGTGTCAGCGTCCTCAGTGATCCCTCTGTGCCTTACAACTATTGGGTGTCCAAGCTGGACACATGGCACAAACTTGCCTTTGAGGGGCTGGCCTGTACACTGTATTCACTAAAACCTGATCCAAAACTTACACATTACTATAAAATACAAACATACCATACAACAGTGGTGGTAAAACAATGGCATGGCCTGTTGACTAACTCCTAAATATCAAAATAAATAACAATAACATATCTTACAGACTAGTCCTAAACTGTAACTCAGACCATAACCAACAAAAAGTCAAACACAGTACACAGGGTGATAGCCAGACCACTCTCAGTTTGTATTCTTTACGCTTCAGAGGTGCTGGCCTGCCCTGCCTATTATAAAAATGAACCGGGCCTGGATTGCAGCTGACTAGTGTTAATCGAACAGTTCGAGCATAGTTCACGGACCTGGACATTTTCAAAAAAGTTTGGGTTCGGGTCCGTTGTTCGGCGATTTCTTCCTGCTTTCTTGCCCTAAGAAGCCAGCACAGCCATGTCTACTAATGGCATGGCTGTGATTGGCCAAGTGCAGCATGTGACCCAGCCTCTATTTAAGCTGGAGACATGTAGCGCCGCACATCACACTGCTCTGATTAGTGTAGGGAGAGGACGCAGCTTCTGTGAGGGCGAGATTAGGCAGGTAAAAAAAGTCAGCAAAAGCACCTAATGAAGTGAATGATTGAACTTCAGCTAGTTAATTGCTCAATGGTTTTTAGGCTGCACAAAGCGTTTTTCTGTCACTTTTTTCTGGGGTGACTGGCGGCTATTTTGCGACTTGTGGTGCACCAAAACAAGCTGCCACCAAGTCCATCAATACTAGTTTTTTTTTTTTTAAATATCCTACATCAGGGGCTTGGCTGTGCTTATTGTCACCCCTAGAAACTCAGGATAGCAATTTCTATATTTTATTAAGGGGTTAAATAAAATTGCCAAAATACTAATCCCCTAAATCTGGTGTTCCAGCTTTGGCTAACCAAGTGTAATACTGTCTGCTGTCTGGCAAAGGATAGATTATTTTCAGTGGAGAAATTCAATTGCCAAAATAGCAATCCCCTAAATCTGATGTCACAGCAGTGGCTGGCAAAGTATAATAGTGTTCGGCGAAACATATTTTGTTCTGGGGGGAAATTCAATTGCCAAAATAGCAATACCATAAATCAGTGGTTTCAACTGTGGCTGGCCAAGTTTCATAGTGTCCGGCAAAGGATATATTTTGCTCTGTGGTGAAATTCACTTGCCAAAATAGCAATACCCTGAATCTGGTGTTCCAGCCGTTGCAGGCCAAGTGTTAATCTGTCAGTAAAAGGGTATATTATACTCAAGGTGTATATACAAGTGCTGAGAGGGTCATCCTCAATAACTTCACACTCTACCATGCATCTGCCATTGTATTTCTGTCCGTTAAAGGGTATATTACACCAAGTGTTAAAATACAATTGCTGAAGGCATAATCCTACATATTTTTTCACACACTACTGTGCATCTCCAAGTGTAAATCTGTCCATAAAAGGATACCTTTCATCCAGGGCCTAAATACTAGCCCTACAATAGATATTCCCCTAAATCAGTGGTTACTGCTGTGCCTGGATTAGTGTAATACGCTACATAAATAAATAGGCAGATAGTGTTAGGTGCCTGTAAAAAAAAAAAAACTGAATTTGAAATCAATACATTGGGCCAAATATTATTTTTTTTTTATTGTGGTGCTTGGTGAACGGTAACAATGAGGAAAACATCTAGTAAGGGACGCGGACACGGTGGTGTTAGTGGACCCTCTGGTGCTGGGAGAGGACGTGGCCATTCTGCCACAGCCACAAGTTCTAGTGAACCAACTACCTCAGGTTCCAGTACCCACCAGAATTCACAGCGATATTTGGTGGGGCCCAATGCCGTTCTAAGGATGGTAAGGCCTGAGCAGGTACAGGCACTAGTCAATTGGGTGGCCGACAGTGGATCCAACACGTTCACAACATTATCTCCCACCCAGTCTTCTGCAGATAGCGCACAGGTGGCGCCTGAAAACCAAGCCCATCAGTCTATCACATCACCCCCTTGCATAAAAGGGAAACTGTCTGAGCCTCAAGTTATGCAGCAGTCTCTTATGCTGTTTGAAGACTCTGCAGGCAAGGTTTCCCAAGGGAATCCACCTAGCCCATCCCCAGTGGTGGAAGACATGGAATGCACTGATGCACAACCACTGATGTTTCCTGATGATGAGGACATGGGAATACCACCTCATCAGAGTCCGCACGTCTCTGATGACAAAACACAGGTGCCAACTGCTGCGTCTTTCTGCAGTGTGCAGACCGAAAAGGAGGTCAGGGAGGAAGACTGGGTGGAAGACGATGCAGGGGTTATGTTCCCAAACCTGTATCTGGGTGTGTTTTAAACTCCACACACACCCAGCGTGTGGCGCTTGCTTGTAATAGCTGAATGTGTCTACATTTGTATCTGACTATCGCAATCACAGTCACTTTTAGTGCCAAAGATACATTTGTTTCAGTTCACGAGACTGTTTATCAGCAGGACGTCTGCAGAACGTCCATGCACTTGAACCCTAGGTCTTGAGTATTATTAAAACCTAACTAACTCCCCAACATGTTTCACCACTGTTTCTCATATACTCCATACCCTGAAGAAGCCAAATAGTGGTGAAACATGTTGGGGAGTTAGTTAGGTTTTAATAATACTCAAGACCTAGGGTTCAAGGGCATGGACGTTCTGCAGACGTCCTGCTGATAAACAGTATCGTGAACTGAAACAAATGTATCTTTGGCACTAAAAGTGACTGTGATTGCGATAGTCAGATACAAATGTAGACACATTCAGCTATTACAAGCAAGCGCCACACGCTGGGTGTGTGTGGAGTTTAAAACACACCCAGATACAGGTTTGGGAACATAATCCCTGGTTGTGTGGAGTGAAACACATGATGGTGTGATCTCAGTATGTGCCAAGTGCAATACAAAAAGATTTGAAGCAATATATACCTTTGGGTCAGGGTTTTATTTTAATATATAGTCAATCATTGATGGTATGCCATCTTTTTTTAAATTAAAATTGAAATAAAAGTTACTTTTTAAGCCAGAAACAGGATTTTTGTGGCTATTTTGCCACTCTTGTGTGTAATATTTTAGAGTTAATCCTGGGCTATACTGGGTCACCTGGTGAACATGAAGACGATGCAGGGGACGATGAGGTCCTAGACCCCACATGGAATAAAGGTTGAGCCACTGACTTTCATAGTTCAGAGGAAGAGGCAGTGGTGAGACCGAGCCAACAGCATAGCAAAAGAGGGAGCAGGGGGCAAAAGCAGAACAGCTGCCGCCAAGAGAGTTCGCTTGCTACTGGCCACCGCCACCAGGGGACCAAGCACCCCAAAGGCAGCTTCAAGGAGTTCCCTGGCATGGCACTTCTTTAAACAATGTGCTGACGATAAGACCTGAGTGGTTTGCACGCTGTGCCATCAGAGCCTGAAGCGAAGCATTAAAGTTCTGAACCTTAGCACAACCTGCATGACCAGGCATCTACATGCAAAGCATGAACTTCAGTGGAGTAAACACCTTAAAAGCAAGGAACTCACTCAGGCTCCCCCTGCTACCTCTTCTGCTGCTGCCTCGGCCTCTTCCTCCACCTCGGGAGGAATGTTGGCACCTGCTGCCCACCAAACAGAGGATGTTCCACCGACACCACCACCTGCGTCACCAAGCATCTCCACCATGTCACACGGCAGCGTTCAGCTCTCCATCTCACAAAACTTGGAGAGAAAGCGTAAATTCCCACCTACCCACCCTCGAGCCCTGGGCCTGAATGCCAGCATTTCTAAACTCCTGGCCTTTGAAATGCTGTCATTCAGGCTGGTGGACACAGACAGCTTCAAACAACTGATGTCCATGGCTGTCCCACAGTATGTTGTTCCCAGCCGCCACTATTTCTTCAAGACAGCCATGCCTTCCCTGCACAACCAAGTATCCGATAAAATCAAGTGTGCACTGCGCAACACCATCTGTGGCAAGGTCCACCTAATCACAGATACGTGGACCAGTAAGCACGGCCAGGGACGGTATATCTCCCTAACTGCACACTGGGAAAATATTGTGGCGGCTTGGCCCCAGGCGGAGAGTTCCTTGGCGCACGTCCTTCCGCCACCAAGGATCGCAGGGCATCATTCTTTGCCTCCTGTAGCTTCCTCCTCCTACTCGGCTTCCTCCTCCTCTGCTTCCACCAGCTCATCCAGTCAGCCACACACCTTCACCACCAACTTCAGCACAGCCCGGGGTAAACGTCAGCAGGCCATTCTGAAACTCATATGGTTTGGGGGACAGGCCCCAGACCGTGCAGTAGTTGTGGCGGGGTATTGAACAACACACTGATGAATGGTTGCTGCCGGTGAGCCTCAAGCCCGGCCTGGTGGTGTGCGATAATGGGCAAAATCTCGTCGCAGCTCTGGGACTAGCCGGTTTGACGCACATCCCTTGCATGGCGCATGTGTTGAATTTGGTGGAGCAGAAGTTCATTCACAACTACCCCGACATGTCAGAGCGGTTGCATAAAGTGCGGGCCGTCTGTGCGTGCTTACGGCGTTCACATCCTGCCGTTGCTCTCCTGTCTGCGCTACAGCGTAACTTCGGCCTTCCCGCTCACTGCCTCATATGCGATGTGCCCACCAGTTGGAACTCCACCTTGCACATGCTGGAGAGACTGTGCGAGCAGCAGCAGGCCATAGTGGAGTTTCAGCTGCAGCACGCATAGGTCAGTCGCACTGCGGAACAGCACCACTTCACCAATGACTGGGCCTCCATTCGAGACCTGTGTGCCCTGTTGCGCTGTTTCGAGTACTCCACCAACATGGCCAGTGGCGAGAACGCCATTATCAGCGTTACAATACCACTTCTATGTCTCCTTGAGAAAACACTTAGGGCGATGATGGAAGAGGAGGTGGCCCAGGAGGAGGAGGAGGAGGAGGAGGAGGAGGATGAGGGGTCATTTTTCGCATTTCAGGCCAGTCTGTTAGAAGTGCCTAAGAGGGAGGTTTTTTGCAACAGCGGAGGCCAGGTACTAATGTGGTCAGACAGGGCCCACTACTGGAGGAGGAGGTGGAGGAGGATGAGGATGAAGCAGGTTTATATCGGGGTGGCACCCGACACAGCTCAGGCCCATCACTGGTGCGTGGCTGGGGGGATACGCAGGACGATGACGATACGCCTCCCACAGAGGACAGCTTGTCGTTACCTCTGGGGAGCCTGGCACACATGAGCGACTACATGCTGCAGTGCCTGCGCAATGACAGCAGAGTTGCCCACATTTTAAGGTGTGCAGACTACTGGGTTGCCACCCTGCTAGATCCCCGGTACAAAGACAATGTGCCCACCTTACTTCCTGCACTGGAATGTGATAGGATGATGCGCGAGTACAAGCGCACGCTGGTAGATGCACTCCTGAGAGTATTCCCAAATGTCACAGGGTAACAGGTGAAAGCCCAAGGCGAAGGCAGAGGAGGAGCGAGAGGTCGCCAACGCAGCTGTGTCACGGCCAGCTCCTCTGAGGGCAGGGTTAGCATGGCAGAAATGTGGAAAAGTTTTGTCTCCACGCCACAGCTAACTGCACCACCTCCTGATATGGAACGTGTTAGCAGGAGGCAGCATTTCATTAACATGGTTGAACAGTACGTCTGCACACCCCTCCACGTACTGACTGATGGTTCGGCCCCATTCAACTTCTGGGTCTCCAAATTGTCCACGTGGCCAGAGTTAGCATTTTATGCCTTGGAGGTTCTGGCCTGCCCGTGGCCAGCGTTTTGTCTGAACGTGTATTCAGCATGGCAGGGGGCGTCATTACTGACAAACTCAGCCGCCTGTCCACAGCCAACGTGGACAAGCTGACGTTCATAAAAATGAACCAGGCATGGATCCCACAGGACCTGTCCCTCCCTTGTGCAGAATAGACATTTATAACTGCCTCCCCCTCAACCATGTATTCTTGTACTTCGGGGCACTTCTTTATCGAATCCTCATTTTCTTAACTGTACCATGATCTTGCGGTGCAAACTAAAGTTGAATGAACCTCTCCTCAATCTGGGTCGCCGGGGCGGAAATAACTGAAAGTGGCCTGTTACAATGGTGGGTGACATGAAGCCTGAACCTCTGCCATGCACCCTCTCTCCTCTGTCTGGGTGCTGGGGCCTATATAACTGGAAGTGGCCTTCTCCAGTGGTGGGTGATTAGTGTTGAGCGCGAATATTCGAATAGCGAATTTTTTTAGCGAATATCGGCACTTCGCTAATATTTAGAATATAGCGCTATAAATTCGCTATTTCGAATATTCGTTTTTTTTTTTTTTTTTTTAGTTATATTTTTTTCTTTCCCTCTTCCCAACAGTAGTTCTTACCTGTCCTGAGGATTCCTGGCTTCCTGGCTGCTCTAGTCAGTGCCCATTGCCGCTTCTGCCGACTTCCGTGCTCATGGAGCGTCCCCATCCATGGGAACGTCTCCATATACTAAAATGTACTGTCGGATTTGAGGAATTACGTTGAAATCGCAATGCGATTAATTCAAGTTATATTAATCGCATTGCGATTTCAACTTAGAGCTGGGTTTATAATGGGTCAGCTTGCTAGAATGAACGAAGTTAACGAATATGGAATATAGCAGCAGTGCTAAGTTGAATTCGCAATGCGATTAATTTAACTTAAAGTAATCGCATTGCGATTTCAACTTAGCACTGCTAGTGCCACTGCTATATTCCATATTCGTTAATTCTAGCCTATGTAAGATAGCAGTGCTAAGTTGAAATCGCAATGCGATTACTTCAAGTTAAATTAATCGCATTGCGAATTCAACTTAGCAGTGCTGCTATATTCCATATTCGTTAACTTCGTTCATTGAATCGTTAACTTCGTTCATTCTAGCAAGCTGACCCATTATAAACCCAGCTCTAAGTTGAAATCGCAATGCGATTAATATAACTTGAATTAATCGCATTGCGATTTCAACGTAATTCCTCAAATCCGACAGTACATTTTAGTATATGGAGATGTTCCCATGGTGATGGGGACGCTCCATGAGCAAGGAACTTTATGGTTGGCTTGGTAGAATTAGCGAATAGCGAATATGACGAATGTATTCGTCATATTCCTCAAAACGAAGATAACGAGTATTCTACATCTTCGTTTTAGCAACCTATTCGTCACGTCAACCTCGCTAATTCTAGCAATCAAATAGGAAGGTTGACTATAGAGACAGCTGTGTTAAATTCGCTATGCGATTTTTTATTTATTTTTTAATAGAATAATTATATTACTTGATATAATTATTATAATTATTCTATTTATTTAAAAAAATATATAAATAATCGCATAGCGAATTAAACACAGTTGTCTCTATAGTCAACCTTCCTATTTGATTGCTAGAATTAGCGAAGTTGACGAATAGGTTGCTAAAACGAAGATGTAGAATACTTCGTTATCTTCGTTTTGAGGAATATGACGAATACATTCGTCATATCCGTCATCTTCGCTATAATTCTAGATATGAAACCAATAGGAAAGTAGCCTTAAGTTAAAATCGCAATACGCGATTATTTAAATCGCATATTAATCGCAGTAACTAGAATTATGACGAATATTCGATTTCGACGAATATGAAACAAATATTCATTTGAATATTCGCGAATTTCGTCAAATCGAATATGGCACCTGCCGCTCATCACTAGTCCCATCGCCAATCTTCTCGCAGGTCTGACCTCTGCGGGGGCCCTCTGCGCTCATGTTCCACTGCCATGGATGCTGGGGAGGGGTAGAGTAGCAGGAGCAGTACCAGCTCCATCATCAGCATCCTGAGTCTAGAGTCGCTGATGAGTAGCTTTCTTCACCTGCATAGTGAAGAAACTACTCAACAGCAGCAGCAGCAGCTAGACCTGGAGCAGGACCTGAACAAGCAGGTGGTGGCATACTTGGACATCACCCTGCCACCCCATATTGAAGATCCGCTGGACTACTGGGTAGCCAAACTGGATTTGTGGCCGCAACTAGCAGTTTGCCCTGGAAAAGCTGTCCTACCCGGCCAGTAGTGTGGCATCAGAGCGGGTGTTTAGTGCGGCGGGGGCCATTGTTGCCTCAGGAAGAACTCGCCTGTCCACCCAAAATGTGGAGAGACTGACCTTTGTCAAGATGTATCAGGCGTGGATCAGCTAGGATTTCCAACCACCAATTCCTGATGCATCAGACTAGATCATCCATGGTGCCACACCAATACTTTGAGACCGGTTTCTTCTGACTACCTGCCTCAGCTGCTACTTTGATGCTGCAACCTGCCTGATGCCACACATCTGATGCCAAGTGCTCCTTATTTCACCCACCTTCGTCAGCTGGTACTGGTATTGCCACCCACTGTCCCACTCTGTTACCGGGTCACTCTGGTCTCCTGATGCAGCTGTTGCTGCTATCTGCAAACTATGTCACCTTGCAACTCTGCGGTCTCCTCCTGCTGCTGCCATCTCCACACTATGTCACCTTGCCTCTCTGTAGGATCCTGCTGCTGCTTGTTGTGGAAATTTTATTAGGATGTGTTTTTAAATTGTCATGTATTGTCATCATGTCTCTCAGTGCCATGGTAAACAATTGGAGTGGATATCTTTTTGTGGCTGTAGAGACGCAGCTGCCGGGCGCAGAGATCTCCTCTGGCAAACAGTCTATATGCTATGCACTGGGCTGTGGACCGGGGGAGTAGTGTTGAGCGCGAATATTCGAATAGCGAATTTTTTTAGCGAATATCGGCACTTCGCTAATTCGCGAATATTTCGAATATAGCGCTATAAATTCGCTATTTCGAATATTCGTTTTTTTTTTTTTTTTTTTTTTAGTTATATTTTTTTCTTTCCCTCTTCCCAACAGTAGTTCTTACCTGTCCTGAGGATTCCTGGCTTCCTGGCTGCTCTAGTCAGTGCCCATTGCCGCTTCTGCCGACTTCCGTGCTCATGGAGCGTCCCCATCCATGGGAACGTCTCCATATACTAAAATGTACTGTCGGATTTGAGGAATTACGTTGAAATCGCAATGCGATTAATTCAAGTTATATTAATCGCATTGCGATTTCAACTTAGAGCTGGGTTTATAATGGGTCAGCTTGCTAGAATGAACGAGTTAACGAATATGGAATATAGCAGCAGTGCTAAGTTGAATTCGCAATGCGATTAATTTAACTTAAAGTAATGGCATTGCGATTTCAACTTAGCACTGCTAGTGCCACTGCTATATTCCATATTCGTTAATTCTAGCCTATGTAAGATAGCAGTGCTAAGTTGAAATCGCAATGCGATTACTTCAAGTTAAATTAATCGCATTGCGAATTCAACTTAGCGGTGCTGCTATATTCCATATTCGTTAACTTCGTTCATTGAATCGTTAACTTCGTTCATTCTAGCAAGCTGACCCATTATAAACCCAGCTCTAAGTTGAAATCGCAATGCGATTAATATAACTTGAATTAATCGCATTGCGATTTCAACGTAATTCCTCAAATCCGACAGTACATTTTAGTATATGGAGATGTTCCCATGGTGATGGGGATGCTCCATGAGCAAGGAACTTTATGGTTGGCTTGGTAGAATTAGCGAATAGCGAATATGACGAATGTATTCGTCATATTCCTCAAAACGAAGATAACGAAGTATTCTACATCTTCGTTTTAGCAACCTATTCGTCACATCAACCTCGCTAATTCTAGCAATCAAATAGGAAGGTTGACTATAGAGACAGCTGTGTTAAATTCGCTATGCGATTTTTTTATTTTTTTTTAATAGAATAATTATATTACTTGATATAATTATTATAATTATTCTATTTATTAAAAAAATATATAAATAATCGCATAGCGAATTAAACACAGTTGTCTCTATAGTCAACCTTCCTATTTGATTGCTAGAATTAGCGAAGTTGACGAATAGGTTGCTAAAACGAAGATGTAGAATACTTCGTTATCTTCGTTTTGAGGAATATGACGAATACATTCGTCATATCCGTCATCTTCGCTATAATTCTAGATATGAAACCAATAGGAAAGTAGCCTTAAGTTAAAATCGCAATACGCGATTATTTAAATCGCATATTAATCGCGGTAACTAGAATAATGACGAATATTCGATTTCGACGAATATGAAACGAATATTCATTCGAATATTCGCGAATTTCGTCAAATCGAATATGGCACCTGCCGCTCATCACTACGGGGGAGACTGGCACCCTGCAGAGCAGTGTTTTCTTGGGAAATGTATGGGCACCAGCTAGGGCCCCTGCCCAAAGAGCGGATTTATTGGCTTGTTGCCAATGCATTTATTAAGAGAACAATATATGAAAGGAAAGTGCGTTTGTTGTTTCCAGTGTGCCTGATCAACCTCTGAAGGTAATGGCGAAATTCCTGTACATAAGCACACATGAGAATCCTAGTGAACTTTGTTGGGCATTGATCACTATGCAAGGCTGAACAAAGTTCAGTCTAGTGGTAATTGGGAGACATGTGGTGGTTTCTTCCTGTGTGTCATCACTTCCTATATGATTGTACTGTACATGAAGGAAGTGGTGTTGGACCTGCCCCCATCCTATTGTTACCCCTTTTGTCTATTTAAATAAAGAAAAAAAGAGTCCGGTCGAGGAAGTAGTGCTCACGAGATCTCTACCATGAAACATCTTATCTAACTCCTGGAAGAGTGTTTCCTTTCCTTACACAAAGGAGCTTGATACAGTTGCTTGTAAGCACAGGAGAAATTGTTTGTGGCTGGCGTACTTTGGTGCACATTTAGCACAGCTTGGATACGTGCGTCGGACACAAGGAAATTTCTAAAACATGCTGCTGCCATCTCCACACTATATCACCTTGCCACTCTGTGGTCTCCTCATGCTGCTGCCGTATCCACACTATGTCACATTGCCACTCTGTGGTATCCTGATGCAGCTGCTGCCAACTCCACATTATGTTACCTTGCCACTCTGTGGTCTCCGGATGCGGCCGCCACCTGTAAACTATGTCACCTTGCCACTCACTGGCCTCATCATACTGCTACCATCTACAGACTCTGTCATTGTGCCACACGGTGGCCTTCTTATGTTGCTGCTGCTGCATCCACCACTGCCATCTCCAGACTCGGTGATTGTGCAACTCAGTGGCCTCCTCATACTTCTGGCAACTCCAGATTCTGTCATTGTGCCACTCGGTGGCCTCCTCATACGGCTTCCACATCCAGACCCTGTCAGTGGGCCACTCTGTGGTCTCCTCATGCTGCTTAGACCTCACCACTATGTCATAGATCAACTCTGTGGACTTCTCATGCTGTTTCCACCCTCCCCACTTCATGACTGGTCCACTATTTTGGCTTTCACCTGGCTGACATCAATATTTATTTGACTTTTCTTCAGATCTGTCAGAAAGAAGGAAAAATGAGAAGCACAACGGATCCTGTCTGTGTAGCAGCTGTAATGCCTGTATGGTCCCATCAGAATTGGCTTATGATTTGGTAGCCAAAGCAGGAGTGAGTACAAAACAAAGAAGACATGCAAATATTCCATTTCACGTGTCATCTCTGTTTTAGATCCACTCTTGTTTTTTTGGGGGGCATTAATTAGCAATACTGATGGATTATTGAAGTGAAGGCGTATGCTCCACAGACACGATGCATTTTTTGTATGCTATTGTTTTGACGGATCAGAGGAAGGGCAAATTAATCAGTGATGTCAACACAAACTTACTGCTAATACCCTCTCCACTCTGTCAGGGGGTCTCTACTTGTCGAAGTGTTTAATAGAACAGGATCTGTAGACATCTATGTGGAATCAGCTTACAAGAGTGTAAAAGGAGTGCGCTTCTTCTTGACTAGACATGAGCGAACACCTGGAAGTTCAGGTTGGAACTCGACCCGAACTTTATCCCGAACCCGAACCCCATTGAAGTCAATAGGGACCCGAACTTTTGGGCACTAAAAAGGCTGTAAAATAGTCCAGGAAAGGGTTAGAGGGCTGCAAAAGGCAGCAAAATATAGGTAAATGCTCTGCAAACAAATGTGGATAGGAAAATGAATTAAAATAAAATAAAATAAATAAAAATTAACCAATATCAATTGGAGAGAGGTCGCATAGCAGAGAATCATGCGTCATATCACCCACCACTGGAGAAGGCAACTTTCAGTTATTTCGGCACCAGCACCCAGACAGAAGAGAGAGGTCCCACAGCAAGGAATCATGCGTCATATCACCCACCACTGGAGAAGGCCACTTTCAGTTATTTAGGCCCAGCACCCAGACAGAGGAGAGAGGTCCCACAGCAAGGAATCATGCATCATATCACCCACCACTGGAGAAGGCCACTTTCAGTTATTTCGGCCCAGCACCCAGACCGAGGATACAGGTCCCACAGCAAGGAATCATGCGTCATATCACCCACCACTGGAGAAGGCCACTTTCAGTTATTTTGGCCCCAGCACCTAGATAGAGGAGAGAGGTCCCACAGCAAGGAATCATGCGTTATATCACCCACCACTGTAGAAGGCCATTTTCAGTTATTTAGGAACCAGCACCCAGTCAGAGTAGAGAGGTCCCACAACAAGGAATCATGCGTCATATCACCCGCCACTGGAGAAGTACACTTTCAGTTATTTCGGCCCAGCACCCAAACAGAGGAGAGAGGTCCCACAGCAAGGAATAAGGTGTTATAATACCCACCACTGGTGAAGACCACTTTCAGTTATTTCGACCCCAGCACCCAGACAGAAGAGAGAGGTCCCACAGCAAGGAATCATGCGTCATATCACCCACCACTGGAGAAGGCCACTTTCAGTTATTTCGGCCCCAGCACCCAGACAGAGGAGAGAGGTCCCACAGCAAGGAATAAGGCGTTATATCACCCACCACTGGAGAAGGCCACTTTCAGTTATTTCGGCCCAGCACCCAGACCGAGGATACATGTCCCACAGCAAGGAATCATGCGTCATATCACCCACCACTGGAGAAGGCCACTTTCAGTTATTTCGGCCCAGCACCCAGACCGAGTATACAGGTCTCACAGCAAGGAATCATGCGTCATATCACCCACCACTGGAGAAGGCCACTTTCAGTTATTCTAGCCCCAGCACCCAGATAGAGGAGAGAGGTCCCACAGCAAGGAATCATGCGTCATATCACCCACCACTGGAGAAGGCCACTTTCAGTTATTTCGGCCCCAGCACCCAAACAGAGGAGAGAGGTCCCACAGCAAGGAATCATGCGTCATATCACCCACCACTGGAGAAGTACACTTTCAGTTATTTAGGCCCCAGCACCCAGAATGAGGAGAAAGGTCCCACAGCAAGGAATCATGAGTCATATTACCCACCACTGGAGAAGGCCACTTTCAGTTATTTCGGCCCCACCACCCAGACAGAGGAGAGAGGTCCCACAGCAAGGAATCATGCGTCATATCACCCACCACTGGAGAAGGTCACTTTCAGTTATTTCGGCCCCAGCACCCAGATAGAGGATAGAGGTCCCACAGGAAGGAATCATGCGTCATATCACCCACCACTGGAGAAGGCCACTTTCTTTTATTTCGGCCCCAGCACCCACACAGAGGAGAGAGGTCCCACAGCAAGGAATAAGGCGCTATATCACCCACCACTGGAGAAGGCCACTTTCAGTTATTTTGGCCCCAGCACCCAGACAGAGGAGAGAGGTCCCACAGCAAGGAATCATGCGTCATATCACCCACCACTGGAGAAGGCCACTTTCAGTTATTTAGGCCCAGCACCCAGACAGAGGAGAGAGGTCCCACAACAAGGAATAAGGTGTTATATCACCCACCACTGGAGAAGGCCACTTTCAGTTATTTCGGCCCCAGCACCCAGACAGAGGAGAGAGGTCCCACAGCAAGGAATAAGGCCTTATATCACCCACCACTGGAGAAGGCCACTTTCAGTTATTTCGGCCCAGCACCCAGACCGAGTATACATGTCCCACAGCAAGGAATCATGCGTCATATCACCCACCACTGGAGAAGGCCGCTTTCTGATATTTCTGCCCAGCACCCAGACCGAGTATACAGGTCCGACAGCAAGGAATCATGCGTCATATCACCCACCACTGGAGAAGGCCACTTTCAGTTATTTTGGCCCCAGCACCTAGATTGAGGAGAGAGGTCCCACAGCAAGGAATCATGCGTCATATCACCCACCACTGGAGAAGTACACTTTCATTTATTTAGGCCCAGCACCCAAACAGAGGAGAGGTCCCACAGCAAGGAATCATGCGTCATATCACCCACCACTGGAAAAGTACACTTTCAGTTATTTCGGCACCAGCACCCAGACAGAAGAGAGAGGTCCCACAGCAAGGAATCATGCGTCATATCACCCACCACTGGAGAAGGCCACTTTCAGTTATTTAGGCCCAGCTCCCAGACCGAGGATACAGGTCCCACAGCAAGGAATCATGCGTCATATCACCCACCACTGGAGAAGTACACTTTCAGTTATTTAGGCCCCAGCACCCAGACAGAGGAGAAAGGTCCCACAGCAAGGAATCATGAGTCATATCACCCACCACTGGAGAAGGCCACTTTCAGTTATTTAGGCCCCAGCACCCAGACAGAGGAGAGGGGTCCCACAGCAAGGAATCATGAGTCATATCACCCACCACTGGAGAAGGCCACTTTCAATTATTTTGGCCCCAGCACCCAGACAGAGGAGAGAGGTCCCACAGCAAGGAATCATGAGTCATATCACCCATCACTGGAGAAGGCACTTTCAGTTATTTAGGCCCCAGCACCCAGACAGAGGAGAGAGGTCCCACAGCAAAGAATCATGCGTCATATCACCCACCACTGGAGAAGGCCACTTTCAGTTATTTAGGCCCAGCACCCAGACAGAGGAGAGAGGTCCCACAGCAAGGAATCATGAGTCATATCACCCATCACTGGAGAAGGCACTTTCAGTTATTTAGGCCCCAGCACCCAGACAGAGGAGAGAGGTCCCACAGCAAAGAATCATGCGTCATATCACCCACCACTGGAGAAGGCCACTTTCAGTTATTTAGGCCCAGCACCCAGACAGAGGAGAGAGGTCCCACAGCAAGGAATCATGCATCATATCACCCACCACTGGAGAAGGCCACTTTCAGTTATTTCGGCCCAGCACCCAGACCGAGGATACAGGTCCCACAGCAAGGAATCATGCGTCATATCACCCACCACTGGAGAAGGCCACTTTCAGTTATTTCGGCCCAGACCGAGGATACAGGTCCGATAGCAAGGAATCATGCGTCATATCACCCACCACTGGAGAAGGCCACTTTCAGTTATTTTGGCCCCAGCACCTAGATAAAGGAGAGAGGTCCCACAGCAAGGAATCATGCGTTATATCACCCACCACTGGAGAAGGCCATTTTCAGTTATTTAGGAACCAGCACCCAGTCAGAGTAGAGAGGTCCCACAACAAGGAATCATGCGTCATATCACCCGCCACTGGAGAAGTACACTTTCAGTTATTTAGGCCCAGGACCCAAACAGAGGAGAGAGGTCCCACAACAAGGAATAAGGTGTTATATCACCCACCACTGGAGAAGGCCACTTTCAGTTATTTCGGCCCCAGCACCCAGACAGAGGAGAGAGGTCCCACAGCAAGGAATAAGGCCTTATATCACCCACCACTGGAGAAGGCCACTTTCAGTTATTTCGGCCCAGCACCCAGACCGAGTATACATGTCCCACAGCAAGGAATCATGCGTCATATCACCCACCACTGGAGAAGGCCGCTTTCTGATATTTCTGCCCAGCACCCAGACCGAGTATACAGGTCCGACAGCAAGGAATCATGCGTCATATCACCCACCACTGGAGAAGGCCACTTTCAGTTATTTTGGCCCCAGCACCTAGATTGAGGAGAGAGGTCCCACAGCAAGGAATCATGCGTCATATCACCCACCACTGGAGAAGTACACTTTCATTTATTTAGGCCCAGCACCCAAACAGAGGAGAGAGGTCCCACAGCAAGGAATCATGCGTCATATCACCCACCACTGGAAAAGTACACTTTCAGTTATTTCGGCACCAGCACCCAGACAGAAGAGAGAGGTCCCACAGCAAGGAATCATGCGTCATATCACCCACCACTGGAAAAGTACACTTTCAGTTATTTCGGCACCAGCACCCAGACATAAGAGAGAGGTCCCACAGCAAGGAATCATGCGTCATATCACCCACCACTGGAGAAGGCCACTTTCAGTTATTTAGGCCCAGCTCCCAGACCGAGGATACAGGTCCCACAGCAAGGAATCATGCGTCATATCACCCACCACTGGAGAAGTACACTTTCAGTTATTTAGGCCCCAGCACCCAGACAGAGGAGAAAGGTCCCACAGCAAGGAATCATGAGTCATATCACCCACCACTGGAGAAGGCCACTTTCAGTTATTTAGGCCCCAGCACCCAGACAGAGGAGAGGGGTCCCACAGCAAGGAATCATGCGTCATATCACCCACCACTGGAGAAGGCCACTTTCAGTTATTTAGGCCCCACCACCCAGACAGAGGAGAGGGGTCCCACAGCAAGGAATCATGAGTCATATCACCCACCACTGGAGAAGGCCACTTTCAATTATTTTGGCCCCAGCACCCAGACAGAGGAGAGAGGTCCCACAGCAAGGAATCATGAGTCATATCACCCATCACTAGAGAAGGCACTTTCAGTTATTTAGGCCCCAGCACCCAGACAGAGGAGAGAGGTCCCACAGCAAGGAATCATGAGTCATATCACCCACCACTGGAGAAGGCCACTTTCAGTTATTTAGGCCCCAGCACCCAGACAGAGGAGAGAGGTCCCACAGCAAGGAATCATGCGTCATATCACCCAACACTGGAGAAGGCCACTTTTATTTATTTAGGCCCCAGCACCCAGACAGAGGAGAAAGGTCCCACAGTAAGGAATCATGAGACATATCACCCACCACTGGAGAAGGCCACTTTCAGTTATTTAGGCCCCAGCACCCAGACAGAGGAGAGAGGTCCCACAGCAAGGAATCATGAGTCATATCACCCACCACTGGAGAAGGCCACTTTCAGTTATTTTGGCCCCAGCACCCAGACAGAGGAGAGAGGTCCCACAGCAAGGAATCATGAGTCATATCACCTATCACTGGAGATGGCCACTTTCAGTTATTTAGGCCCCAGCACCCAGACAGTGGAGAGAGGTCCCACAGCAAGGAATCATGCGTCATATCACCCACCACTGGAGAAGGACACTTTCATTTATTTAGGTCCAGCACCCAGATAGAGGAGAGATGTCCCACAGCAAGGAATAAGGCGTCATATCACCCACCACTGGAGAAGGCCACTTTTAGTTATTTAGACCCAGCACCCAGACAGAGGAGAGAGGTCCCACAGCAAGGAATAAGGCATCATATCACCCACAACTGGAGAAGGCCACTTTCAGTTATTTCGGCCCCAGCACTCAGACAGAGGAGAGGTTCATTCAAGTTTGGTGTTGCACCGCAAGATCATGGTAAAGTTAAAAAAATGAGGATTCAATAAAGAAGTGCCCCGGAGTACAAGAATACTTGTTTTAGGGGGAGGCAGTTATAAATGTCTATTCTGCACAAGGGAGGCACATGTCCTGTGGGATCCATGCCTGGTTCATTTTTAGGAACGTCAGCTTGTCCACGTTTGCTGTGGACAGGTGGCTGCGTTTGTCAGTAATGACGCCCCCTGCCGTGCTGAATACACGTTTAGTCAAAATGCTGGCCGCCGGGCAGGCCAGCACCTCCAAGGCATAAAATGAAAACTCTGGCCACGTGGACAATTTGGAGACCCAGAAGTTGAATGGGGCCAAACCATCAGTCAGTACGTGGAGGGGTGTGCAGACGTACTGTTCAACCATGTTAATGAAATGCTGCCTCCTGCTAACACATTCTGTATCAGGTGGTGGTGCAGTTTGCTGTGGTGTGGAGACAAAACTTTTCCACATTTCTGCCATGCTAACCTTGCGCTCAGAGGAGCTGGCCGTGACACAGCTGCGTTGGCGACCTATTGCTCCTCCTCTACTTTCGCATTGCTCTTCCACCTGTTCCCCTGTGAAATTTGGGAATGCTCTCAGGAGCGCGTCTACCAGCTTGCGCTTGTACTCGCGCATCTTCCTATCACGCTCCAGTGCAGGAAGTAAGGTGGACAAATTGTCTTTGTACCGGGGATCCAGCAGGGTGGCAACCCAGTAGTCTGCACACGTTAAAATGTGGGCAACTCTGCTGTCGTTGCGTAGGCACTGCAGCATGTAGTCGCTCATGTGTGCCAAGCTCACCAGAGGTAAGGACAATCTGTCCTCTGTGGGAGGCGTATCGTCATCATCCTCCGTATCCCCCCAGCCACGCACTAGTGATGGGCCTGAGCTGTCGGGTGCCACCCCGCTGTGAACCTGCTTCATCCTCATCCTCCTCCACCTCCTCCTCATCCTCCTCGTCCTCCAGTAGTGGGTCCTGGCTGGCCACATTTGTACCTGGCCTCTGCTGTTGCAAAAAACCTCACTCTGAGCCACTGCTAACAGACTGGCCTGAAAGTGCTAAAAATGACCCCTCATCCTCCTCCTCCTCCTCCTCCTCCTCCTGGGCCAACTCCTCTTCCATCATCGCCCTAAGCGTTTTCTCAAGGAGACATAGAAGTGGTATTGTAACGCTGATAACGGTGTCATCGCCACTGGCCATGTTGGTGTAGTACTCGAAACAGCGCAACAGGTTACACAGGTCTCGCATGGAGGCCCAATCATTGGTGGTGAAGTGGTGCTGTTCCGCAGTGCGACTGACGCTTGCGTGCTGAAGCTGAAACTCCACTATGGCCTGCTGCTGCTTGCACAGTCTCTCCAGCATGTGCAAAGTGGAGTTCCACCTGGTGGGCACGTTGCAAATGAGGCGGTGAGCGGGAAGGCCGATGTTCCGCTGTAGCGCAGACAGGCGAGCAGCGGCAGGATGTGAACGCCGGAAGCGCACACAGACGGCCCGCACTTTATGCAGCAGCTCTCACATGTCGGGGTAGTTGTGAATGAACTTCTGCACCACCAAATTCAGCACATGCGCCAGGCAAGGGATGTGCGTCAAACCGGCTAGTCCCAGAGCTGCGATGAGATTTCGCCCATTATCGCTCACCACCAGGCCGGGCTTGATGCCCACTGGCAGAAACCACTCGTCGGTCAGTTGTTCAATACCCTGCCACAACTCCTGCGCGGTGTGGGGCCTGTCCCCCAAACAAATGAGTTTCAGAATGGCCTGCTGACGTTTACCCCGGGCTGTGCTGAAGTTGGTGGTGAAGGTGTGTGGCTGACTGGATGAGCTGGTGGAAGCAGAGGAGGAGGAAGCCGAGTAGGAGGAGGAGGCTACAGGAGGCAAAGAATGATGCCCTGCGATCCTTGGCGGCGGAAGGACGTGCGCCAAGGAACTCTCCACCTGGGGCCCAGCCGCCACTACATTTACCCAGTGTGCAGTTAGGGAGATATAGCGCCCCTGGCCATGCTTACTGGTCCAAGTATCTGTGGTTAGGTGGACCTTGCCACAGATGGCGTTGCGCAATGCACACTTGATTTTATCGGATACTTGGTTGTGCAGGGAAGGCACGGTTGTCTTGGAGAAGTAGTGGCGGCTGGGAACAACATACTGTGGGACAGCCATGGACATCAGCTGTTTGAAGCTGTCTGTGTCCACCAGCCTGAATGACAGCATTTCAAAGGCCAGTAGTTTAGAAATGCTGGCATTCAGGCCCAGGGCTCGAGGGTGGCTAGGTGGGAATTTACGCTTTCTCTCCAAGGTTTGTGAGATGGAGAGCTGAACGCTGCCGTGTGACATGGTGGAGATGCTTGGTGACGCAGGTGGTGTTGTCGGTGGCACATCCTCTGTTTGGTGGGCGGCAGGTGCCAACATTCCTCCCGAGGCGGAGGAAGAGGCCGAGGCAGCAGCAGAAGAGGGAGCAGGGGGAGCCAGAGTGAGTTCCTTGCTTTTAAGGAGTTTACTCCACTGCAGTTCATGCTTTGCATGTAGATGCCTGGTCATGCAGGTTGTGCTAAGATTCAGAACGTTAATGCCTCGCTTCAGGCTCTGATGGCACAGCGTGCAAACCACTTGGGTCTTGTCGTCAGCACATTGTTTAAAGAAGTGCCATGCCAGGGAACTCCTTGAAGCTGCCTTTGGGGTGCTCGGTCCCTGGTGGCGGTGGCCAGTAGCAGGCGAACTCTCTTGGAGGTGTCTGTTCTGCTTTTGCCCCCTGCTCCCTCTTTTGCTACGCTGTTAGCTCGGTCTCACCACTGCCTCTTCCTCTGAACTATGAAAGTCAGTAGCACGACCTTCATTCCATGTGGGGTCTAGGACCTCATCGTCCCCTGCATCATCTTCCACACAGTCTTCCTCCCTGACCTCCTGTTCGGTCTGCATACTGCAGAAAGACGCAGCAGTTGGCACCTGTGTTTCGTCATCATCAGAGACGTGCGGACTCCGATGAGGTGGTATTCCCATGTCCTCATTATCAGGAAACATCAGTGGTTGTGCATCAGTGCATTCTATGTCTTCCACCACTGGGGAAGGGCTAGGTGGATTCCCTTGGGAAACCCTGCCAGCAGAGTCTTCAAACAGCATAAGGGACTGCTGCATAACTTGAGGCTCAGACAGTTTCCCAGATATGCATGGGGGTGATGTGACAGACTGATGGGCTTGGTTTTCAGGTGCCACCTGTGCGCTTTCAGCAGAATACTGGGTGGGAGATAATGTTGTGAACATGCTGGATCCACTGTCGGCCACCCAATTGACTAGCGTCTGTACCTGCTCAGGCCTTACCATCCTAAGAACGGCATTGGGCCCCACCAAATATCGCTGTAAATTCTGGCGGGTACTGGAACCTGAGGTAGTTGGTTCACCAGGACGTGTGGCTGTGGCAGAATGGCCACTTCCTCTCCCAGCACAAGAGGATACACTAACACCACCACGACCGCGTCCGCGTTCCTTTACTAGATGTTTTCCTCATTGTTACCGTTCACCAAGCACCACAATAAGAAAAAAAATATTTGGCCCAATGTATTGATTTCAAATTCAGGCTTTTTTTACAGGCACCTAACACTATCTGCCTTTTTATTTATGTAGCGTATTACACTAATCCAGGCACAGCAGTAACCACTGATTTAGGGGAATATCTCTTTTAGGGATAGTATTTAGGCCCTGGATGAAAGGTATCCTTTTATGGACAGATTTACACGTGGCCTGCAACAGCTCGAACACCAAATTCAGGGTATTGCTATTTTGGCAATTGAATGTCACCCTAGAACAAAATATACAATTTTACGGACAGATTATCACTTGGCCTGCAACAGCTGGGACACCAGAATAAGGGTATTGCTATTTTGGCAATTGAATTTCACTCCACAACAAAATTTATGTTTTTGCGGACACTATGAAACTTGGCCAACCACAGCTGAAACCACTGATTTATGGTATTGCTATTTTGGCAATTGAATTTCACCACAGAAAATAATCTATCCTTTGCCAGACAGCACACAGTATTATACTTGGCTAGCCAAAGCTGGAACACCAGATTTAGGGGATTGGTATTTGGGTAATTGTATTTAACCCCTTAATAAAATATAGAAATTGCTATCCTGAGTGTCTAGGGGTAACAATTAGCACAGCCAAGCCCCTGATGTAGGATATAGCAAAAACTAGTGTTGATGGATTGATGGACTTGGTGGCAGCTTCTTCTGGTGCACCACAAGTCACAAAATGGCCGCCGATCACCCCAGAAAATAAGTGACAGAAAAACGCTCTGTGAAGCCTAAAAACCAGTGAGCAAGTAACTAGCAAAAGTTCAATCATTCACAGCTGTAGATCGATGACTTCATTAGGTGCTGTTGCTGACTTTTCCCTGCCTAATCTCGCCCTCCCAGAAGTTGCGTCCTCTCCCCACACTAATCAGAGCAGTGTGACGTGCGGCGCTACGTGACTCCAGCTTAAATAGAGGCTGGGTCCCATGCTGCACTTGGCCAATCACAGCCATGCCATTAGTAGGCATGGCTGTGATGGGCTCTTAGGGCAAGAAGTAAAACGCTAGCTGATTGGCTGCTGTGCAGCCCTTCAGAAAGAGGGAAGTAATCGCCGAACAATGAACCCGAACTTTTTTGAAAACTGTTCGCTCAACACTATTTTTGACACTAACATGGACCTGTAAGGCGAATTTAAGTATACTGTCTTATCATTTAAATCAAGTTTTGGTTCAACGACTAGACCGATCTTCACCAAATTTGGTACCCGGTGTGGGGAGTCGCTCTGGTAGACAGCGGTGCGGGTGCAGTTTAGAGGCAAAACAAGGAGTCCAGATTGTGCAACAAACAGTGTTTTATTCACACTTGCACACAAAATGAAAAAACAGTCTCTTGGTGACAGTTCACACACAACGGAAATAACGTAGCCAAACAAAAACAGTCCAACACAGGTTCAGTCACCTGGGAGGTGTAGGTGCAGGTTCGCACCACGCTGTCGGCCCAGCCGCAGGAGAATCCAGCTTCAGGTAGCCAGGAACAAAATACCTCCTTGCTGAGCTCTTTCCTCCTGGACAGAGAACTCCCAGCCCTGTTAGCAGCTCCAGGATAATCACACTCCCCAGACACAGCTGCTGGCTGCGTTTTATATCCAGCCCAAAACATGGACTGGACCGTGGGGAGCAGCCACCCACCCTACTCTTTAGCTGCTCCCAGTAAGAGCCGGCCCGGATCGGCTTTGCAGCCATGCTATTTAACAAAGTCAAACAGCACTAGCTGCTGCAGACAAAAACCCGGCTCTCACCTCACCGAGGCCAGCAACCTCGGTGACACGTACCTGCCATCACATATGACACCTTGCACCTTACCACATACCCCCTTTGTTCAACCCTGAGGGGCGAACACACGTGAGGCAGTGGACGCGGGACAGGGCATCTGCGTTGCCCTGCAAGCGGCCTGCCCTGTGTTCCACTGAAAACTTGAAATTTTGAAGAGATAGGAACCACCTGGTGACCCGAGCATTCCTCTCCTTGGCCTGACTCATCCATTTGAGGGGGAATGGTCGGTCACCAGACGGAACCTCCTCCCTAACAGGTAGTAGCGGAGAGATTCGAGTGCCCACTTGATAGCCAGGCACTCCCTCTCCACTATACTATACCTGGACTCGGCGGGACTGAGCTTACGGCTCAGGAAGACAACGGGATGTTCTTCCCGTTGACCTCCTGCGACAGTACCGCACCGAGGCCTACCTCCGAGGCGTCGGTCTGTACGACAAACTCCTTGTTGAAGTCGGGTGTCACCAAAACCGGGGACCCACACAGGGCCGACTTCAACGCGGAGAAAGCCTCCTCCGCCTTCTCACTCCAGCTAACCCTCCCAGACTTTCGCCCCTTCAACAGGTCTGTCAATGGCGCTGCTATTGTGGCAAAGTGGGGCACAAACCTCATGTAGTAACCTACAATCCCCAGGAACGACTTTACCTGCCTGGTGGTGACCGGTCGGGGCCAGTTACGAATGGCCTCTACCTTAGTTACCTGAGGTTTGATGACTCCCGCCCAATTACATATCCCAGATATTTTGTCTCCTCTAACCCTATGGAGCACTTCTTTGGGTTAGCGGTCAGTCCGGCTTTCCTCAGGGCATCCACTACCGCCTGCACCTTGGGTAAATGGCTTTCCCAGTCGGTGCTGTGGATGACTACATCATCCAAGTAGGCCGAGGCGTACCGACGATGTGGTCGCAGCACTATGTCCATTAACCTTTGGAAAGTGGCGGGGCGCCATGCTGGCCAAAGGGTAACACCTTGTAGTGATACAGGCCCTGCGGGGTAACAAATGCGGTTTTTTCCTTAGCCGACTCCGTTAAGGGTACCTGCCAGTACCCTTTAGTGAGGTCCAGCACAGAAAAATAACGGGCTTGTCCTAAACTTTCAACCAGCTCGTCTACTCGGGGCATGGGATACGCGTCAAACTTGGATACTTCATTTAACTTGCGAAAGTCGTTGCAGAACCGCAACGTCCCATCCGGCTTGGGTATTAGGACTATGGGACTGGCCCACTCACTTTTCGACTCCTCAATGACCTCGAGCTTCAACATTAACTGTACTTCCTCCGCGATGGCCCGTCGCCGAGCCTCGGGTACCCGGTATGGTTTTAACCGGATCTTGGCCTGAGGCTCAGTGACGATGTCATGTTGGATGAGAGACGTGCGGCCAGGGAGGTCCGAGAACACATCCGTGTTCCGACTGATGAACTCCCTGACTTCCTGAACTTGTTTGGAAGACAGGCTGTCTGCAATTTTACCGTGGTTACTGCTTCACAGGCCTCGAACTGTGGGGCTGGACCCTTTTCACCTAGAAGCCCTGGCCGGGGGCTGTGGTCGTCGGCTGTGTCCCTATCTTTCCACGGCTTAAGTAAATTCACGTGGTACACCTGCTCCGGCTTGCGCCGCCCTGGCTGGTGTACTTTGTAATTTACTTCCCCTACCTTCTCGATCACCTCATAGGGGCCCTGCCACCTAGCTAGGAATTTGCTGTCAAGGGTGGGTACCAGAACCAAAACCCGATCTCCCGGATTGAAGTCCCGTACCCGAGCCTGACGATTGTACACCCTACTCTGGGCTTGTTGCGCTGCCTCCATATGCTCCCGGACCAAGGGCAACACCCTTTCCATCCGGTCCTGCATTTGGGCGACATACTCAATGACACTTTTGTGGGGGACAGGCTGTTGTTCCCACGCTTCCTTGGCGATATCCAACAGGCCCCGAGGGTGTCTGCCATAAAGCAGTTCGAAGGGCGAGAACCCAGTAGAGGCCTGGGGCACCTCTCGCACTGCGAACATGAGATAGGGCAGAAGCAGATCCCAGTCCTTCCCATCTCTAGACACCACCCTCTTTAACATATTTTTTAGAGTTTGGTTAAACCTCTCCACAAGACCGTCTGTTTGCGGATGGTAAACGGACGTCCGTAACTGCTTTATACGCAACAATTTACACAGTTCCCTCATTACTTTGGACATAAAGGGGTCCCTTGGTCTGTCAGAACCTCTTTTGGCAGGCCCACACGGGAAAACATCTCCATTAACTCTTTGGCAATGAGCTTAGCTGAGGTATGTCGCAGAGGCACCGCCTCCGGATACCGAGTGGCATAGTCGAGAACTACCAGAATGTGTTGGTGGCCCCTGGCAGACTTTGGTACAGGCCCAATTAAATCCATCGCGATTCGCTCAAACGGTACTTCAATAATTGGCAGAGGTACCAGGGGACTACGGAAATGTGGCTGGGGGCTAGTTATCTGACAGGTCGGACAGGACTTACAATAATTCTCTACCTCCTTGAACACACTGGGCCAATAAAATCGCTGCAGTATGCGGTCCTGGGTTTTCTGCCACCCCAGGTGTCCCCAAGAACATGTTGGTGGGCAAGCTCCATGACAAGCTTGCGATACGCTGTGGGCACCACCAACTGTTCAACAGGTTCGCCTCGGATTTGGTTCACCCGATACAACATATCCTGCAGAACAATAAACCGTGGGAACATTAATTCAGCCCCTGGTTTCTGGGGTTTCCCATCAATTTCCAGCACATTCTCCCAGGCCCTGGTTAGGGTTTGGTCCCGGTGTTGTGCGGTCCCAAAATTTTCCCGGAGACATTGAGGTCTGCCAACTCAGGTCCCGGTGGCAAGTCCTCCGTGTCTCCCACCATTACACTCAGTGGGGTTGTCTCCCCCTCTACCGCTGGAGCAGTGGTCACCCCTACCGCCGGCCCTTCAGACTCGGGCTCCCAGGGTTCTGGCCTTCCAGCGGTATCAGGCCACTCTACTAGGGTCACCCCTGTCTCGGGTCCCTCAGATACCTTTATTGCCGGCCACAGCGCCGGAAAACCGGGAAGTCCCTCCCAAGTATTAGTTCGTGTGGGAGTTTAGTAGCGACAGCCACCTCGTGGGTCCACCTACCAGCCGCTGTGGACAAAGTCACTAGTGCAGTGGGATAGTCTTTCAGGTCTCCGTGGATGCACAGGACCCCGACTTTACGGCCAGTATACTCCGCAGGCCGTACAAGTGCAGCCCTTACCAGGGAGACTAAACTCCCGGAGTCCAGCAGAGCCACCACCAGAGAGTCTCCCACCTCTACCTGACACAGGTGGTTATGGTCCTGCACCTCACGGGTGCCAGTTGCGCACAGCTTCCGTGCATACAGGGAGTGACGACCCCCGTAGTTCATATCCATCGGCTCATCCCGATGCGGACAGTCGGCCCTGATGTGGCCTGGCTCCTGACACCTCCAGCATACCACGGGAGGCGGACTCGCAGGGGTATATTCCGGGCAGGCCGCTCTGTCGCCGGACGTCGGAACTGGGGCAGAGGCCTCCGGGGTTTGACTGACCCCTTCCCGCAAGAGTCCCCTGCAGGTTTCTGGTGGCCTCGTAGCGCTCCACCAGGTCGACCATCTCCAGGGCATTGGTGGGCGATACCTGGCCGATCCAGTGCTGGAGGGGATAAGGCAGGGCCCTCCAAAAGATGTCCGCCAACAGTCGATCCAGCATGGCAGTGGGACTTAGTAGATCGGGCTGCAGCCACTTTTGCAGCCTGTGCAGCAGATCGTAGAACTGCGGCCTAGCGGGTTCAGTCGTTTTAAAGTCCCACTGGTGGACTCTTTGGGCGCGGACCAGCACGTTCACGCCCAGTCTGGCTAGGACCTCTCCTTTCACAGTGTCATAATCTGCCGCTTGGTCATCCGACAAGTCGAAAAACACCTGCTGGGGTCCGGAAGCCAGGAACGGAGCGACCACCTCAGCCCACTGGTCACGGGGTAACTTTTCCCTCACGGCGACCTTCTCAAAAACCGCCAGGTACGTCTCAACGTCGTCTGCGGGGGTCATTTTTGGGATCGCCGCACGGACCGCTTTCCGGGCATCTTGGACGTGGTGGGACGCTCCTGCCGCCTGTAACGCCATCACATGTTGTAGCAGTAGTTGGTTGGTCTCCCGCTGCTGCACGTTAGCCTCTATGAGAGCCTTCACAGCAGCCTCCATGTTGCCAGAAACTCCTGCATGCAGCTTTGCTGGCTTAATATATTCCATACACTTTAGAAAAACAAAACTTCGGCGTTCACGCCAGCCTCACTGCGCATGCCCGCATCCGACACCAAATGTGGGGAGTCGCTCTGGTAGACAGCGGTGCGGGTGCAGTTTAGAGGCAAAACAAGGAGTCCAGATTGTGCAACAAACAGTGTTTTATTCACACTTGCACACAAAATGAAAAAACAGTCTCTTGGTGACAGTTCACACACAACGGAAATAACGTAGCCAAACAAAAACAGTCCAACACAGGTTCAGTCACCTGGGAGGTGTAGGTGCAGGTTCGCACCACGCTGTCGGCCCAGCCGCAGGAGAATCCAGCTTCAGGTAGCCAGGAACAAAATACCTCCTTGCTGAGCTCTTTCCTCCTGGACAGAGAACTCCCAGCCCTGTTAGCAGCTCCAGGATAATCACACTCCCCAGACACAGCTGCTGGCTGCGTTTTATATCCAGCCCAAAACATGGACTGGACCGTGGGGAGCAGCCACCCACCCTACTCTTTAGCTGCTCCCAGTAAGAGCCGGCCCGGATCGGCTTTGCAGCCATGCTATTTAACAAAGTCAAACAGCACTAGCTGCTGCAGACAAAAACCCGGCTCTCACCTCACCGAGGCCAGCAACCTCGGTGACACGTACCTGCCATCACATATGACACCTTGCACCTTACCACACCGGGTACATCAGGTGTCCAGGACGGTTTTAGACCAGGTCTCAGCTCTCTAGTTCCTGAGATATTCCCCAAAAATGTCCTGCATTGTAGTTAATACAAGCCTGCAAGCCTTTCACTTAAATACAAACTGTCATTTACTGCTCGCTGGCAGTTTATTTCCACACACACAGTTTTACTCCAGGAAACCATAACAACTCAGCCATGTTTCCTCACTGCTCTAGATGACGTTTAAAGGAAATCTTTCAACAGTATAATCACTATAGAAGTAAAGCCAGGGCCTAATAGAACTTAGTACCTTATTTCCTGAGGTTTCCATAACAACTCAGCCATTTCTCTTCCCTGCAGCAGGTCAGCTTTAAAGGGGCAGGGCGCAGTGGATGACACTGTTATGGGAGCGGAGTGCTATGATTGTGATTGTCTCTGCTGTGCTGTGATTTTCTACCTGCAGCTCACATTCAGACAGAACAGTGCTGCTGTCTCAGAGAGAGATGTTTAAAAGGACACACCCTCAATCCTATTAGGCATGCCCCCTCCCACTAAGCGAACAGGGATTGAAAAAATATAGTTAAAAATCAACTTTTAGGTCCGCTAAGCCACACCCCCAATACGTTTAGGACACACCCCTCCCCCTCTGCAGCCAATGAGTACTGACAAAATGAAGTTAAAAATCAACTTCTGTCAGCTGCAGAGGTGGGAGGGACGCTGACTTTCTCTTTGCTGCTCACACTCAGAGAGGATAGTACTGCTGTCTTAGAGTGTGATGTTCAAAAGGACACGCCCCAATCCAGTTAGGCCATGCCCAGTGGCGTACACACTATCCATGGGGCCCCGGAGCGAAACTGATTCATGGGGCCCCCTCCCCATTGCCCCCCCCCCCATTTCTGAGAGCGCTGCTAAGGGCCATTTCAGCCCCAGTTTACTACTAAAATTAAAAGTTTTGGCTAAAAAAAAGTATATTACAAAAATGTTACCTATCACTTGCCCTACACTTTATAAAAAATAAATAAAAATAAAATGTATATGGCAGTTACACTTTGGGCTACTAAGGGCTCTTTCAGTGCGGCTAATCCGCTGTGTGAATGTGTGCGAAGCCCCATTCCGGACAGCAGAGACTCGGAGCAGTAACATGATTAACTGTGATCTTTTAACTACAAAATCATGGTGGCAACTTTATCTCACTGTGATTTTGTAATAGAAAGGTCACAGAGTGGCACAGAGCATTATCTATCATGTCACTGCTCCATGTCTCTGCTGTCCAGAACGGGGCTTGGCTCTTTTCACGCAGCAGATTGCCCACACAGGATCTGCTCGTGTTAAAGAGCCACAAGCCCAATGGCTACACTCACCCCGTCCTAATAAAATCTGGTCCTACCTCATCCAGGGTGTCGCTGGCATCGGCATGATGTCCGCTGGATCCAGAACAAGGTCCCTGTGGGGAGAAAAAAAGAATAATCACATCAGGAAGGGATGGTGACTGCCCCTGTAAAATCACCAGCAGGGGGCGCTGTGCTGGCCTGTAAGACTGAGCCATGCCAACATATAGCAGGGTAATCTAGTGCTACCACAGAGTACTAATGCCCACCTTTGTTCCTGTAACAGTAGTTATACTTAGATATGTGCCCCCCTCACAGTAGTTATGCAAAATATGTGCCCCCTTACAGTAGTTATGCCCAGTTATGTGCCCCCTCACAGTAGTTATACTCAGATATGTGCCCCCCTCACAGTAGTTATACTCAGATATGTGCCCCCCTCACAGTAGTTATACTCAGATATGTGCCCCCTCACAATAGTAATGCCAAATATGTGTCCCCTCACAGTAGTAATGCCAAATATGTGCCCCCTCACAGTAGTTATGACCAGAATATGTGCCCCCTCACAGTAGTAATGCCAAATATGTGCCCCCTCACAGTAGTTATGACCAGAATATGTGTCCCCTCAAAGTAGTAATGCCAGATTATGTGCCCCCTCACAATAGTTATGCCAGATTATGTGTCCCCTCGCAGTAATATGCCCAGATATGTGTCCCTTCACAGTAGTTATGCCAGATTATGTGTCCATTCACAGTATTTATGCCCAGTTATGTGCCCCCTCAAAGTAGATATGCCCAGATATGTGCCCCTTCAAAATATTTATGCCCAGTTATGCGCCCCCTCACAGTAGTTTTGCCCAGATATGTGCCCCCTCACAGTAGTTATGCCACATTATGTGTCCCTCACATTAGATATGCCCACATATGTGCCCCTCACAGTGGTTATGCCCAGATTACCTGCCCCCTCACAGTAGTTATGCCTTCATATGTGCCCCCTGGCCCCCTCACAGTAGTTATGCCAGCTTAGGTGCCCCCTTTAATTAGTTATGGCCCCCCTCCTGCCCTTTGCCCCCAGTCACATCACACTGCTGGCTGTGCTGAAGGCAGATTCCCGGGTTTTTCGATCTCCTCCCACAGCCAGCAGCGCGATGTGGGGCCAGCAGGGGGAGCTCCTGAGCTGCGAAGATCAGTGAAGCAGGGATGAGAGAGGTTTCCCTGGTTCACTATGGAAGCAAAATGCCGACCAGCTGGGTGTGAGTGAGTGCGCGCTCCCCCCCACATATTATACATGTAATGGAGCACTCTGATGGGGCCCAAAATTGCCACTGTACTTCCTGCTGGGCCCCATCAGAGTGCTCCATTACATGTTAGTACAGCGGTATTTAACATCCTGGGGTGGCCTGCCTGCCGGCCTGGGGGGTGGGTCCACAGGCAGCCGGACCCCCTGGAGTGCCGGGCCCAGTCGCAAGTGCGACCCCTGCGACCCCTATATGTACGCCACTGGCCCCCTCCCACTCAGCCAACAGGGATTGAAAAAATAAAGTTAAAAATCAACTACTAGGTACACAGCTCAGGAGACAGGATATGATTATATACACAGCTCAGCAGACAGTATCACACAGGATAGAATATTAGATAGACGCTCACTAGACAGTATCACACAGGATAGAATATTAGATACATGCTCAGCAGACCGTATCACAGAGGATAGGATTAGATACACAGCTCAGCAGATAGTATTACACAGGATAGAATATTAGATACACGCTCAGCAGACAGTATCACACAGGATAGGATTAGATACACAGTTTAGCACACAGTATCATACAACATAAGATTAGATACACAGTTTAGCAGATAGTATCACACAGGATAGGATTAGATACACAGTTTAGTACACAGTATCATACAACATAAGATTAGATACACAGTTCAGCAGATAGTATCACACAGGATAGGATTAGATACACAGCTCAGCAGATGGTATCACACAACATAAGATTAGATACACAGCTCAGCAGATGTTATCACACAGGACAGGATTAGATACACAGTTTAAAAGACTGTATCACACAGGACAGGATTAGATACACAGCTCAGCAGACAGTGGGACGGGGCACTGTAGAGGTCACTGTTATGGGGGATCCTGTTGATATCTTTTTAAGACACATGGAAACATGAATTGAAATAGATGAAATATACCTGTGCGAAGCCGGGTCCTTCTGCTAGTATTTAATAAATTTACTTATAAAAATTACATGTTGCCTAAGACAGGAGAGAATCGGACAGTCTTCTGTTCATTCAACGACATGGTGTTGCGATGGAGGAAGCATACCCAGAAAACAATTCCTCTCCACCTGGAGACGAATCCTGTCAAGATTGCTGCAAGTGCAGTATTGGCTGCTCATCGACCAAGATACATCTGGGGGTAACCTGCCTAGCATGAACAGGCCTCCAGTAGCTACAGACAATGAGAAGACAAAGCTTCAAGATAGCTTGGAGCCCGGAAGAGTTGCAAAGTTAGTCAAGATTCAAATCAACCAACCAAGCCCTGGTCTCTTTGTCCAGTGAAAACATCATGGGTTCCCAGTCATCATGGAAATGAAAAGGAGGGCATCCTGTGGTGCATGGAGATGGAGAGGCTCTTTGGATTCCTCCTGCACTATACAGTAATCCGGCATCTATTCGACCTGCTGAAGGATTATTTTGAAAGTGTGTAGAAGCCACACAGGGCCCTCATGCAGCAGATTTATGATGTGGACACCGGATTTTACAATATTAAATTATTATTTTGTGCTTTAGCAATACTGATGTATTATTAAGCAAATGCTGACCGAGTGAAGGTGGATGCTCCACAGAGAATTCTTTTTTGTGGGTTATTGTTCTGACAGATCAGAGGAAGGGCAAAATAATCAGTGACTTCAACACAAACTTACTGCTGACACCCTCTCCACACTGTCGGGGGGGGGGGGGGCCTGCTCTACTTGTATAAGCGTTTAATAGAACAGGTTCTGTAGACATTTATGTGGAATCAGCTGACAAGAGTTAATACTTGAGTTATTTGGTCGGTTTTGGCACCGTGACTGCCCAAAAAAGTGAAGTGTGCAGTGATTCTAATAGCGAAGCCTGTCATCTGCATGTCATACTTACTGACAGTATTATTTCACTATGCCAGTAGACTCCCTATGCATGTTACTGCAAGGCACAGTGTTCTACACCCATATAAAGGCTCTCTGCAGCCCGGAAATAGACGTTTTTTTATGTAATTTGTTGCAAATTAATTCGGATCGAAGGACATTTTTCAGGAATATTCGGCGAACCGGCTGATTCAAATGATACTGAAGCTGCAGCAGTGACCAGTTCAGTATCATCAACATGATTTAGAAATTTTTCAATGTGCCATGCCAGGCTAAGGCAAATCAGCAAACTGAGATGCACATGTATCGCCTCAACATCCAGGAACAGTGGCCGAACTGGCCCAGTATGCTCTCTCTGTTCTCTCTTGCCCAGCTTCCAGTGTCATTGCAGATGGTGTTTTCAGCATGGCAGGGGGTGTTGTTATACCCAAATCCGCCAGGGAACAAAACATCACTTTTGTGAAAATGAACCAAGCATGGATCCATAAGGATTTTTATACTCCTCTAGCTGAGGTTGATGAATAGATCTGCCCTCACTGTTGGTGCCCATTCATGCTTCTGCTGCTAATCCCTTATTGCCAATTCCATTATCCCCACTACCACTACACAGTCGCCACTACTACTAACACCTCTAAACAGCTACACATACACATCCTTGTCTGTTCCGTGCTGTGCTGCTACTGCTGCAGCTACTATTGTGGCAACATGCCACTATTACCCTATCCTTTTCACGTCCATGCAGTACTGCTGCTGCTACCAATTAAAAAAGATAGTTTTTTCTAGGCTCATTGAGAACAAGCCACTCATTCTTTTGACAATTAACAATAGTGCATGTATGGATGTAGTAGGGTTAACACTCATGCTTTATGAGACGTGTTATCTAAACTAAATGCAACTAAACGAGTTAAGCAATTGCTTTTCAATGGCTTTTGTTTCAAGATGACGCAATGAGTTAAGAAATTTGAGTTAAGGGTTTGAGTGTTACCCCTGCTACATCTGTATAAATATGGGCAGGCATTCTACCCCTGTCAATGCATAGTGTTAGATGCTTGTGATAAGACAATCTTTCCTCTGACAATTAAAACTTGTGCATGTATAAATACGGGCAGGCATTCCGCCCTTCTAAGGCATAATTTTTGGATGCTTGTTCCCAACAAGCCACTGTTTTTTTCCCCATATCACCATGTGTTTAAACACCATCTGCCTCTGATAAGGGACAATTTTTGGAAGCTTTCTAATACGAAAAATCATAATACATGCAATGGTGCAGTGTGTTTTTAAACACTGTTTATTATCACCGTCAAACATGAATTTACCAATAACTCTGACGTTATTTGTTATTACTGTCATTGCATTCAAGAACTCAAAAGGGAGAGAAACAGCAAGAACTATATAGACAAAACAGCGTTGACAAAAACAATAGACATAACCTCTTTTCAATAAAAAAGTCCTAGGATACTGTACTTCGATTCGTGTAGAATCTATTCGGGTATGAATCAATTTTTTTTTCAAAAATTTGCCAGATCAAACACTATGCAAAGTTTAAGAAATTCCCCCATCTTTATTAAAGAATCATGGAATAAAAACAAACAGTATTGTGACATTATTAAATTGAACACAGCCAAAGAATTAATGCAAACAGTATTTGACTTTATCACAATAGAATACTATGAAAAGACATAAATGCTAACATGTTAATACCAACATTGAATATAAATGAAGGATAAGGCTAGGTCTACACGACGACAGTTGTCACGCGACAATTTTTATAATGGTAGTCTATGGTGTCGCATTGCGACATGCGACATACTGCGACAAGACAGTCGTAAAAAAAAATTGTGTTTTGGTTGGATTTTCTGTCGTATGGCGCATGCGACATTTCACCCATAGGTTTCAATAGGAATTGCATGTGACTGCGACTTCAGTGCGACATACATGCGACAAAACTTTGTTTGGGTGTCTGCTTTTTGACCCAGACCAAAGTTTATAAAAAGGCGTCATGTGCTAATCTTTCTTCAGATGTCATTTTGGAGTTGTATATGCAGCTTATGCCAGACTTCTGCTTGCCAGAGGAAATTAGCCCTTCAAGTGAGCCAGGTATGTATTGTGCACCCTATTTTAAAGAGTGTAAATAACCAGAATTTAATGAAAAAGTATATTTTCTTACTTATATAAATACCAACTAATGTTGAATTGAATGTAAGTCATCTTTTATTAATGTGGAGGCACTATATGATGTGTATATTGCTTTCATTTATCTGCCGTGAAAGAAGCACTGTGGAATCCATATTCGGCAGCATATAAAGTTCCCATAGAGTTTCTTTCCTGGTATTTTCCCTTTTTATTTTCGTATCTAGTACCTAGTTTTGTATATGCTTATATTTCTTGTACAGTACTGAAATGATGACCTTCATATGTTTGCTATAGCCATGTATTTAGCCTCAGTCAGTAATTTATACTGTGGTTTTTGAATAAAGTAGTCTGTGTCTGCTTTTTTTCCTAATGAAGACGCCCACACCTATGGTCTCACATCCTGCTACTTGTCCCATACTTACCCTAATAATTTAAGCTGGTGTTTGTAATGTGAATTACTTTAGTCATCTTTATTAACATTTTACGGTGGTGTAAATGGGTCCAAACATTATATTGCTACTGGCTGTGATAATTTGGGTGATGTATAATAAGGTTTGCACATATCATAGAAACATAGAAACATAGAAACATAGAATGTGTCGGCAGATAAGAACCATTTGGCCCATCTAGTCTGCCCAATATGCTGAATACTATGGATATCCCCAGGCCCTATCTTATATGAAGGATGGCCTTATGCCTATCCCATGCATGCTTAAACTCCTTCACTGTATTTGCAGCTACCACTTCTGCAGGAAGGCTATTCCATGCGTCCACTACTCTCTCAGTAAAGTAATTCTTCCTGATATTACTTTTAAACCTTTGCCCCTCTAATTTAAAACTATGTCCTCTTGTAGCAGTTTGTCTTCTTTTAAATATTCTCTCCTCTTTTACCGTGATGATTCCCTTTATGTATTTAAAAGTTTCTATCATATCCCCTCTGTCTCTTCTTACTTCCAAGCTATACATGTAAAGGTCCTTTAACCTTTCCTGGTAAGTTTTGTCCTGCAATCCATGTACTAATTTAGTAGCTCTTCTCTGAACTCTCTCCAAAGTTTCAATATCCTTCTGCAGATATGGTCTCCAGTACTGCACACAATACTCCAAATGAGGTCTGACTAGTGCTCTGTAGAGCGGCACGAGCACCTCCCTCTTTCTACTGTTAATGCCTCTCCCTATACACCCAAGCATTCTGCTGGCATTACCTGCTGCTCTATGACATTGTCTGCCCACCTTTAGGTCGTCTGATATAATGACCCTAAATCCCTTTCCTCAGATACTGAGGTTAGTACTGTATCACTGATTTTATATTCTGCTCTTGGGTTTTACGCCCCAGGTGCATTATCTTGCACTTATCGACATTAAATTTTAGTTGCCAGATTTTTACCATTCCTCTAGTTTTCCTAAATCCTTTTCCATTTGGTGTATCCCTCCAGGAACATCAACCCTGTTACAAATCTTTGTGTCATCAGCAAAAAGACACACCTTACCATTGAGGCCTTCTGCAATTTCGCTGATAAAGATATTAAACAATATGGGTCCCAGAACAGATCCCTGAGGTACCCCACTGGTAACAATACTATGGTCTGAATATACTCCATTGACTACAACCCTCTGTTTTCTGTCCTTCAGCCACTGCCTAATCCATTCAACAATATGTGAGCTCAAGCTCAAAGACTGCAGTTTATTGCCTTCTATGTGGGACAGTATCAAATGCCTTACTAAAGTCCAGATAAGCGATGTCTACTGCACCTCCGCCATCTATTATTTTAGATCAAAAAAGTCAATAAGATTAGTTTGACATGATCTCCCTGAAGTAAACCCATGCTGTTTTTTATCAATCAACCCATGGGTTTTTAGATGTTCCACAATCCTCTCCTTGAGTATGGTTTCCATTAATTTCCCCACTATTGATGTCAGGCTTACTGGCCTATACTTGCCTGATTCCTCGATACTACCTTTCTTGTGAATTGGCACAACGTTTGCTAATTTCCAATCTTCTGGGACGACACCTGTTACCAGTGATTGGCTAAATAAATCTGTTAATGGATTTGCTAGTACACCTCTAAGCTCTTTTAATAGCTTTGGGTGTATCCCAACAGGCCCCTGTGATTTATTTGTATTAATTTTGGACAGCTGACTTAGAACCTCTTCCTCTGTGAAGACTCATGCATCAAAGGATTCATTAGTCTTCCTCCCTAACTGAGGTCCTTCTCCTTCATTTTCCTTTGTAAAAACTGAACAGAAGTATTCATTGAGGCAGTCAGCTAGTTCTTTATCCTCTTCCATATACATTCCTTCTTTTGTTTTTAATTTGGTAATTCCTTGTTTTAATTTCCTTTTTTCATTTATGTATCTGAAGAATGTCTTATCACCTTTTTTCACTGACTGAGCTAATTTCTCTTCTGCCTGAGCTTTAGAAGCTCTTATAACTTGCTTGGCCTCTCTCTGCCTCATCTTATAGATTTCCCGGTCATCCTCGTTTTGGGTGTTTTTATACTTGCTAAATGCCATCTTTTTGTTTTTAATGATTTTGGCCACTTCTGCTGAGTACCACAGTGGTCTCTTCCTTTTTTTGCCTTTACTGACAAGCCTAATGCACTTTTCTGTTGCCTTCAGTAGTGCCAATTTTAAGTAGTCCCATTTCTCTTGGACTCCATTGAAATTGTTCCAGTCTGATAGGGACTCGTATACCACTGATCTCATTTTAGAAAAGTCTGTTTTCCTAAAATCTAAAACTTTTTTTGACTTTGAATTTGGAACTACAATTGATGAATATTGTCTTTGTGGTTGTCTTGGAGTTGCCAGTCTGTGTAGTTGAGTAGTGTATGCAGTGGTGCTGGATGTGTGTATGTAGTTGAGTAGTTTATGCAGTGGTGCTGGATGTTTGTATGCAGTGGTTCTGGATGTGTGTATAAATTTATATATTTTTTAATTTGTTGAAATTTACTTAGTCTTAGTGTGTTATGTTTTATAAATCTAAAATCTGTATTGTCATTAATTTCCAGAATGGCTGCGTCCCGCCAAGAAATTGATGAGAAAACGGTCATTGCTGCAGTCCAGGAAAGATCATATATATGGGACAGCAGAGATGTAGGCTATGCTGATCGTGGGGAAAAAATAAAGCTTGGGATGAATTGGTTACTGCTGTGTTTCCAGAATGGCCATCCCTGTCATCCACCCAACAAAGTATTAAAAGTAAGATTTACAATAATAATTTATTGTATAATTATAGTGTTAGCAGAGATGTATTGTGCTTTTATTTCTAGGGTGTACTTAATTAGTCATAGGCCCTGGCCCACATAAACTACACATGACAGCATGTAGTATAGTGTGGTCCAAAATGATAAGTTAGGTGCCACTTTATTGTGGCCCATAAAGGGTCAATAAATTACATACTGCTGCTATATATATATATTTTTGCAATACAAACTACATGTTCTTCATACTGTAATCTTTGTATAACTACAGGGAAGGCAGTGCAAACACGATGGCGATCTTTAAAGGACTGCTACACTAGGGAGTTGCGGCAAATAAGAGACGAAGGAAGAAGTGGGAGTTCGCCTTCTAAGAGGAAGCAATACCTTTTTTTTGAGCAACTGGATTTTTTTTAGACCATTACTGGAACCAACAAGGTATATTTTTCACCAAAGATGTAAAAAGTATTTCTTTTGATTTCCTATTTGTAATTCACATGTGATGGAATTAGGACCTAGATTGACATCAGGGATTGTGAGCAATAACTGGGAATGGAGGCTGCACAGGGTCATGGAAAGATAATGCAACAGTCTTGTGTTTACAGTCGCACCTGTTTTGCATCACAATAAATGATGGACATCACGGCACAAACCCTGACATGTGATGTACCTTTTTGGTTTATGATTAATGTAATTTGCAGTACAAGTGGGAATCTGCAAAGAACCAGTGGTCCTGAACCTGACCAAGACCGTTCAGATGCCCCACCATAGTCAGCAGCTGAGGCGGAAACTTCAAGATCCACAGAGGCCCGTTCTGCGACTTATGCCCGCGAATGAAGGAAACGAGCCAATGAGCCCAATATGCCAATTTCAGGCCAGATAACCTCACTTCTGGATGAGCGCAGGGGACTAATGGATGATCCCAACTACCATTTTACTATGTTTTCCTACACTGTCCTCAAAAAGCTACCCAAATATAAAATGGATGCATGTCACAAAGAATTACGGGAGGTTATAAACAAATATATTTCTATGTTTGAACATTCCCGGGAACCCAAACTAAGTTAACACAAACAACTACATTAACCCAAAACCAAATTCCAACTTCAGCACCAACCCAATACTACCCTGCCCCACCAAACAACTACCAAACTACATACCAGGGGCTGACTGACAACATTTGGCCCAGGGGGCAAGTAACACCCAGAGGCCCACTGAGCCCCCCTCTACTTCCTGATTTGCTGTCACAAGAGGCTTGGCGGGGAGCTGCGGGAGGAGAGCACAGCCACCTTTGACAGCATTGACAGCTATCTCCGCCCCCACACCTCCGCTCTCCTGATGTGTCACAGGAGGCTGAGCATTGCGAAGAGGATAGATGTTGGCCACTCACAGCGCTCATAGCCACCCCCCCTTATGTGCCAGTAGCCATCCCCCCTTATGTGCCAGTAGCCCCCCCCCCTTTATGTGCCAGTAGCCGTCCCCCTTATGTGCCAGTAGCCGTCCCCCTCATGTGCCAGTAGCTGTCCCCCTCATGTGCCAGTAGCCCCTCTTATGTGCCAGTAGCAACCCCTTATGTGCCAGTAGCACCCCCTTATGTGCCAGTAGCCCCCCTTATGTGCCAGTAGCCCCCCCTTATGTGCCAGTAGTCCCCCTTATGTGCCAGTAGCCCCCCTATGTGCCAGTAGTCCCCCCTTATGTGCCAGTAGTCCTATATGCCAGTAGACCCCACCCCTTATGTGCCAGTAGCCCTCCTTATGTGCCAGTAAACCCCTTATGAGCCAGTAAACCCCCTTATGTGCCAGTAGCCCTCCTTATGTGCCAGTAGAATCCCCCCTCACCTTATCATGTGCCAGTAGAATCCCCCCCCTCAATTTATTATGTGCCATTAGAATCCCCCCTCAGTTTATCATGTGCCAGTAGAATCCCCCCTTAGTTTATCATGTGCCAGTAGAATCCCTCCCCTCACTTTATCATGTGCCAGCAGAATCCCCGCCCCCTCAGTTTATCATGTGCCAGTAGAATCCACCCCCTCACCTTATCATGTGCCAGTAGAATCCCCCCCCCTCACTTTATCATGGGCCAGTAGAATCCCCCCCCCTCAGTTTATCATGTGCCAGTAGAATCCCCCCCCCCTCACTTTATCATGTGCCAGTAGAATCCACCCCCCTCACCTTATCATGTGCCAGTAGAATCCCCCCTCACGTTATCATGTGCCAGTAGAATCCCCCCCTCCTCAGTTTATCATGTGCCAGTAGAATCCACCCCCTCACTTTATCATGTGCCAGTAGAATCCCCCCTCAGTTTATCATGTGCCAGTAGAATCCACCCCTCACTTTATCATGTGCCAGTAGAATCCCCCCTCAGTTTATCATGTGCCAGTAGAATCTACCCCCTCACTTTATCATGTGCCAGTAGAATCCCCCTCACTTTATCATGTGCCAGTAGAATCCCCCTCACTTTATCATGTGCCAGTAGAATCCCCCTCACCTTATCATGTGCCAGTAGAATCCCCCCCTCACCTTATGTGCCAGTAGCCCCCAAAAACACAAAAAACAAACATACAAACATACAAATTACACTTATACTTACCTCCAGCGATGCGATGCAGGCCTCTTCTGGCCTGTGTACCTTGCTGTACCGCTCCGGCCTAGTGCTGGCAGCCTTTCAGAGGAACAGGGAGGGGACATGCCTCTCCCTGCTCTGCCGCAGCACAGCCATTTGTATCGCTGTCCTGAGTACGGCGAAACAGATGACTATGGAGATGAACGCTTCCACAGTGGAAGCGTTCATCTCCCTGTGCCCTGCTGCCGGCCGCCCCCACTTGTCACCAGGGCCGCGGCAGGGCCAAATCATGCACACCCCAAAGGCTGGCCCTGGGTGACACTACGGAGCCCATTTACAGAGGCAACAGAGGGGCCCGGGGGGCAATTGCCCCCCTGCACCCCGGCCCAGTCCGCCCTTGCTACATACGCATCCACAACAAACCCACACTGCCAATATAACCCACCACCTGCTGATTTACAAACTATGCATCAACAAACATATACTCCTAACTTCCAGAGTAACCCATATCCTAGCCAATATCCAACATATCATGCACAGTACTCAGCACCATTACCAAACCCATATTCGGATCTTGTCGTGTCAAATGCACACGCATAATATCCAGTAAGTAATCAAATACCATAATGTTCATGCGATAATAGTTTTGAAATTTCTGAGGATAGCGGCGCAAATCTCAACATCCAGTGATGTGGGCGTGCAGCCAATAGCAGGCCACGACAGGGACCTGCCCCCTTATATCAAACCCCCTGTTGCCAGATGTTGTAATCTGCATGAAGGGGGATGCAGCGATGGCTGTAAAGGGATCTGGAAGTTCACAGCCATCAGGGATCAGGTAAGTATTCTCTGAGGAGCCCGGGCATTGTGTGTGTGGTTGGGGGAGGGGAAGTTTACAGCTTTGGATAGCTCCTTATTCTTGATTAAAGGTCGTTTTCAGAATCCTTTCAACCTCTATTTCCAGTGCTTTTCTCAGTTTATCATGTGCCAGTAGAATCCACCCCCTCACTTTATCATGTGCCAGTAGAATCCCCCCCCCTCAGTTTATCATGTGCCAGTAGAATCCACCCCCTCACTTTATCATGTGCCAGTAGAATCCCCCCCCCTCAGTTTATCATGTGCCAGTAGAATCTACCCCCTCACTTTATCATGTGCCAGTAGAATCCCCCCTCACTTTATCATGTGCCAGTAGAATCCCCCCCTCACTTTATCATGTGCCAGTAGAATCCCCCCCCCTCACCTTATCATGTGCCAGTAGAATCCCCCCCTCACCTTATGTGCCAGTAGCCCCCAAAAACACAAAAAACAAACAAACATACAAATTACACTTATACTTACCTCCAGCGATGCGATGCAGGCCTCTTCTGGCCTGTGTACCTTGCTGTACCGCTCCGGCCTAGTGCTGGCAGCCTTTCAGAGGAACAGGGAGGGGACATGCCTCTCCCTGCTCTGCCGCAGCACAGCCATTTGTATCGCTGTCCTGAGTACGGCGAAACAGATGACTATGGAGATGAACGCTTCCACAGTGGAAGCGTTCATCTCCCTGTGCCCTGCTGCCGGCCGCCCCCACTTGTCACCAGGGCCGCGGCAGGGCCAAATCATGCACACCCCAAAGGCTGGCCCTGGGTGACACTACGGAGCCCATTTACAGAGGCAACAGAGGGGCCCGGGGGGCAATTGCCCCCCTGCACCCGGCCCAGTCCGCCCTTGCTACATACGCATCCACAACAAACCCACACTGCCAATATAACCCACCACCTGCTGATTTACAAACTATGCATCAACAAACATATACTCCTAACTTCCAGAGTAACCCATATCCTAGCCAATATCCAACATATCATGCACAGTACTCAGCACCATTACCAAACCCATATTCGGATCTTGTCGTGTCAAATGCACACGCATAATATCCAGTAAGTAATCAAATACCATAATGTTCATGCGATAATAGTTTTGAAATTTCTGAGGATAGCGGCGCAAATCTCAACATCCAGTGATGTGGGCGTGCAGCCAATAGCAGGCCACGACAGGGACCTGCCCCCTTATATCAAACCCCCTGTTGCCAGATGTTGTAATCTGCATGAAGGGGGATGCAGCGATGGCTGTAAAGGGATCTGGAAGTTCACAGCCATCAGGGATCAGGTAAGTATTCTCTGAGGAGCCCGGGCATTGTGTGTGTGGTTGGGGGAGGGGAAGTTTACAGCTTTGGATAGCTCCTTATTCTTGATTAAAGGTCGTTTTCAGAATCCTTTCAACCTCTATTTCCAGTGCTTTTCTGAAAGTTGGCCTGACTGTCCTCAGGATTTAAACTGGAGGTGTGGATGGCGGAAGCCGTTATGCTATCCTTTGACTTGAATTCTTTTAAATATTTATTAGTCCCCTTGAAACTTGCTGATTGCAGCTTTGTCACTGGTTACCCCCGAGGGGCAAGCTATATAACTAGATTTCTCATCTCTAGGCTGAATCTTATAGGTTTTAACCCTGGACTGTGAAGCCATCAGGGAGAGAGCAGAGAAGCAGGAGGCCTCCCTCCAGTAGGCAGCTACATGACTGCACACTGACTAAACTTCAGGAAAGAACTGACTCTAACTAGGCCGAGCTAAGCTATATATACACTGTCTCACTCTCACCCCATCTAGTGGTCAGACTAGTGTAGTGCAATCTAATTGGCCTCAATAAAAGGATCTTACACAGAATCACATAGTGACATGGGAGAATATAACATGAGATGAAGTATAACATTCAGACATAATATATGATAATAAAACATTGTAAAACCAGTTTGCTGTGCCCACGATCACGAGTGGGACACTGCAGAAGCAGTGTAGCACTGCAGTGGGGAAGCGGCAACAGGTTGTGCTGAAACTTATTTGCTTAGGTGACAAACAGCACACCGCCACAGAGCTTTGGCAGGGTATAAGGGACTGGACTGAGCTGTGGCTCTCACCACTCAACCTATAACCAGGCATGGTTGTGTTTGATAATGGCCATAACTTGGTGGCAGATTTGGAGCTCGGCAAGCTCACACACATACCATGCCTAGCCCACTTGTTCAAGTTAGTGGTTCAGCGGTTTCTCAAAACCTACTCCAATCTGCCTGAGCTACTGGTGAAGGTGAGCCGCTTGTGTGCCCATTTCCGAAAGTCATCTACAGCTGCTTCTGGTCTGGCAATACTGCGGCAGCACTTGCAATTGCCAGCTCACCGACTGTTGTGCGACGTGAGCATGGGCTGGAGTTCCATGTTCCGGGCTTTGTGCGCAGCAGAGGGCAGTAGTTGAATACCAGCTGCAACATGGTCGTTGCCTTTCCAGTCAGCTTCCGCTCTTCACAAGCGACGAGTGGGCATGGATGTCTGAACTCTGTGAGGTTTTAGGCAACTTTGAGGAATGAACACATTTGGTGAGCGATGATGACACTATTACCAGCGTAACCATCCCACTTCTGTGTCTACTGAAACGCTCGCTGCTCACAATGAAGGCGAATGCTTTGCATGTGGAAGAGTTGGAAATGGGGGAAGACAATCCACATGGTGGTAGCCAGACCACCCTCAGTTCGTCTTCTCAGGGCTACTTCTATGATGAGGAGGAGGAGCAGGAGACGATTGCCTCCGCTAAAGAGGGTAGTACCCATAGCAGGTTTTTTCCATCTGTTCAGCGTGGATGGGCAGAATGGAGGAAGAGGATGAGGAGATTGAGAGTCATCCTCCTAATGAGGAGAGCGAAGTCTTTGTCTGTTGGGACTCTGGCACACATGGCTGACTTTATGTTATGCTGCCTTTCCCGTGACCCATGCGTACATTTTGGCCAATGCCGATTACTAGTTGTTCACCCTTCTTGACCCCTGCTACAAAGAGAACTTCTCATCTCTCATTCCTGCGGTGGAGAGGACTCTAAAAGTGGTGCAATACCAGAAGGTCCTTGTGGAAAAATCGCACCAAAAATTTCCAGCGGACAACGCTGGGGGCAGAGTACGTAGTTCCTTGGGCAACCGAGGAGGGGAGACGAGGGGAACACACAGCAGTTCCAACAGAAGCAGGGCAACACTCTCCAAGGCCTGGGACAGTTTCATGTCACCCCGTCAACACCCCCTAATGTGTGGCCTACTGTCACAAGGAGAGAACAATTTTGGAAGATGGTTAAGGAGTACGTAGCAGTCCATGTCTGTGTCAATGATCCCTCTGTGCCTTACAACTATTGGGTGTCCAAGCTGGACACGTGGCACAAACTAGCGCTCTACGCCTTGGTGGTGCTGGCCAGCCCTGCTGCCAGCATTTTGTCAGAGTGGGTATTTAGTGCTGCTGGGTGCATAATAACTGATAAGGACACCTGCCTTTCAACATAAAATGTTGACTCTTATAAAAATGAACAAGGCCTGGATTGCCCCTGACTTCTCTACTTCACTAGAGGAAAGCGCTGAACATAAAGGCACTTTAAATGTGGCTTTTATGGTTTATTGAATGCACTGGCTGCCCTCGCTCCTAATGTTTTAGAGGGTCAGCTCAGCAGCAGGCCCTCAACCATAATTTTTTGATGGTCAGCTCAGCAGCAGGCTAAGGGCTCTTTCACATCAGCGTTTTTGTTTTCCGGCATAGAGTTCCGTCGTCGGGGCTCTCTGCCGGAAAAATCCTGATCAGGATTATCCCAATGCATTCTGAATGGAGAGAAATCCGTTCAGGATGCATCAGGATGTCTTCAGTTCAGGACCGGAACGTTTTTTGGCCGGAGAAAATACCGCAGCATGCTGCGCTTTTTGCTCCGACCAAAAATCCTGAACACTTACCGCAAGGCCGGATCCACGTGATCCATGCGCATGGGGCGCTCTGACATCATTCTGGAGCGCCCCGGGAGCCGCACGGACTGTAAGTATACCGCTCCCCCGCTCCCCACTACTACTATGGCAACCAGGACTTTAATAGCGTCCTGGCTGCCATAGTAACCTGAAAACATTTCGAAGACTGATCAGGATCCTGATCAGTCTTCTAATGCTTTAAGGCGACACGCGTTCTGACGGATCCGGCGGGACGGAAGTGCCTGCCGGATCCTCAGAACGCAAGTGTGAAAGAGGCCTAACGCCCATAATTTTTTCCATGGTCAGATCGGCAGCAGGCACTCGCCCCTAATGTTTTAGAGAGTCAGCTCAGAAGCAGACCCTCAACCATAATTTTTTCGATGGTCAGCTCAGCAGCAGACCCTCGCCCATAATTTATTCCATGGTCAGATCTGCAGCAGGCCCTTACCCCTAATGTTTTAGAGAGTCAGCTCACCAGCAGACCCTGAACCATAATTTTTTCGATAGTCAGCTCAGCAGCAGGCCCTCGCCCCAAATGTTTTTGAGGGTCACCAGCAGGCCATCAATCATAATTTTTCAAGGGTGTGTATAATGACCTTCTTTATGTGTAATAAAGGGTGTATTGGAGTGCCAGTTCCTTGTAATTTTTGGCAGCCCTTTCACTTAGTACATAGGCTTTATGAGTGTAGGAGTCCCACTACCTGAACAATTGTACCACAATGTGAATAAGTCCCTCCTTTATGTGATATACCGGTTGTATCAGAGTGCCTCTTCCTTGTAATTTTTGGCAGCACTTGCACTTTATATACAAGTAAATATACAGGAAAGAATGTTTCCTAACAATTTTTCCTCTAAAATCGATTTTATCTTAGTTTTTTTGCGTATTATTGTCAGTCTGTAAAATTGGCAGGTGGTGCCTGGTTTAATGATTGGGTTCTCCCATTGACCTCCATTGTGCTCGGGTGCTCGAGCACCCAAGCACTTTGGTGCTCGATCAACACTACTGGGCAGTCAAACTTGAATTGTGGCCATGACTAACGGAGTTTGCCCTGGGCAAGCTTTCCTGCCTGGCCAGTAGTGTGGCATCTGAGCGACCAGTTGTGCAGCGGGTGGCATAGTTAAGCTAAAGAGAACTCGCCTTTCAACAAAAAATATTGAGAGACTAACCTTTAGAAAGATGAATCGGGCCTGGATCAACCATGATTAAAGATGAATCAGGCCTGGATCAACCGGAGCCTGATACAACAGAGTACATCATTCTGGCAGTAATGATATGACTGTAGTGTGCTGCCACACCAGAAAATTGTGACAAAATGCTGACACCCGCCGGATGCCACACGCCTGCTGCCTCTACTGCCATCTGCCCCTACTGTGATCTGCAATCATCTTGTGCCGTTACTGCCACTGCTAGTGAGCCCCTCCCACAACCCACTGTGTTCCAGGGCCACTATTGTGACTCTTTATGCTGTTGCCACCCTCACCAGTCTATAACGAGGCCACTAGTGTCCCTGTTTAGCCATGTTGACATCACCATTTATTTTTCCGTTCTTCTGATCTGTCAGAAGAACAGAAAAATTAAAAAAAAAAAAAACGGTCCTGTCATTTAAGCATCCAGAAGGCCTCTATCACACGATCATTATTTTGCATCAGGATTTGATCATGATTTGGAGCCAAAAGCAGGAGTGGGTCCAAAACACAAATAAGACATGCAAATATTTAAAATCACATGTTATCTCTGTTTTGGACTTATTCTTTTTTTTTCCTTACCATACTAATCAACTGTTACTGATTCAAAAAACTGACCAAATACCGACCGTGGGATAGAGTCCATTTATGTCTTGCATATAGGACTTCTTTTCGATCTGAATATAGCCGATTTCAGAGGCAAATTGCCAAAACTCAGGTAAATTGAGCATGAAGCATCGATCACACGATTATTATTTTGCATCAGGATTTGATCATGATTTGAAAGCCAAAAGCAGGAACGAGTCCAAAACACAGAAAACATGCAAAAATTTCTAGCAGTTATCTCTGTTTTGAACTCCTTACCAATACTGATCAATAGCTAACCAAATACTGACGGTGTGAAGCAGATGCTGAAAATACAGGATCCGCTTTTTTTGGGCCAGAAGAACATAAAAATAAACAGTCACGTGAACACTGAACACAGCCTTACTGCTGACACCCTCCCCATGGGGCCACTGCACGGTTAAGTCTACGTTGATAAATTAGACCTGACGTTAACAATTACCTATAAACCGGAGTTCCCACTTCTGTTATTTGGTTAGTTATTTACATCACTTATTGTGAGGCAAATTCAGGAGCCAAGCCTACTCTCAGATTAGGTATCATAATATATCTGCACCTGTTCTGTGGGTTTGACCCGCACCTGACAATTACAGACCAAATAAGTGAAGTGTGAACTAAGCATAATAGTGAAGCAGAGACATTCTACATATAACAGAAGGGATTCAAACGCATGTGTTTGCACTGCAATGCCATGAATTAAAAGACCCTTAAAAGACCCTTTTTTGCTTTACTACTTTATTGATGCTGTCTTCATTTCCTTATTTTGTTCCACTAAAGAGTCAGGGGCGCTCACCTATTTTTTATTTTATTTTTTATTGCTGTATTGAAGGATGCTGTATGCTTTTTTTTTTTTTTTTTAGCTAAGGGTTAATTAGGAATGTTGGTGACATGCACAATGATGTGCACGGCCATATATGTGACCATCCTCTCATTCAGACGCACAGTAACTGTTTCGTTAACAGAAAGAACTAGCAAAGCATGTTGCTGCACTGCACAGTAATGTACAACAGGATAGATTAACCCTAGAGTCTAACTGCAGGCCGGGATAGACCTGATGTAACGCACTTCGTGACGTATTAATTCGGAATGAATCTAATTTTTGGGGAAAATTTGACGAAGCGACTGAATCGATTTTTTAAAAACTCCACTCATCTCTAAATAGAACATAGCCAAGGAACAAAGAAAAACACTATTTTGACATATCACAACAAAGCACATTCAAGCAGAATACTATTGTTATAGTAGCAAACTGAACAAAACAATGAATAGTGATGAATACTATTGTGACACCACAACAGAACACAGCTAAGAAATATAAAAAACACTACTGGGACATCTTAATAATAGAACAAAGCCAAACAAAAACAAACACTGCTGCAACATCATCAAATTGAACACAAAAAAAAAAAAATGACAAACATTTTTGTGACATACTGTAATTACAACAGAACACAGCCAAAAAATAGAAGCAATAGTGTTTTAACTTCATTAATATGTAGCACAGCTATACTAAAGGATGAAACAGTAGTATGACATTGAAAACAGACAAAAATGACATCACAGTAGACTATAGCTCTTATTACATCACAATAGGTCACTGACAAGGAGGAAAGAAAAAACCTTTTCATATCATATCTTATCCATACAGCCTTAAGCTATCCTTAAGCAATTTTTTCAAAGTAGCTATGAAACTGTCTGACTTGTAGCATGTGTGTTTGGCAGCTGAGGGCATCTGTGTTGACCCCGTTACTAAGAAAAAATAGGTTTTAATAAATGCAAATAAGCCTCTAGGAGCAAAAGGAGTGTTTCCATTATACCTAAAGGCTTTGCTCTCTCTGCCACTGCTGCTACCTCCCCAATACAAAAATACAATATTGTCTGACTCCTGAAAAAGGGGATACTCTATTGGCCCCCGCATATGTATAGAATAAAGGAAGTGAGAAGAAGCTGTTGATCGATGTGCTGTATACCATCTATGCCACATGACCGTGAGGTTGACCTCAACTTCTACAATACTACTGGCGATCCCGGCCGGGTGGGATACATCCACCACAGGTGTCTTGAGTTTATCCTGGTAGCAATCTCCCCCCAGTGAAGTGAGTGGATGTTAATCTTTTTACCACTTTGAAAGGCTATATGCTTTCATTTTATATCTGACATTTTATTTTGAGCTTTTTTTTATAAATGGTATGTTTTAATTTCAGTAATAGTGTTTTGACTAATCCACTAATGATACTACATACATGAGCTGAATTATAATACAATACCATTCAGCCAGTCCAGGCTTAGCGCTCGAGAGTGGTCTCTTTTTCCCCTCCCTCTTTTTTGTTTTCTTTTTTCCTCTAATTACTCCTGGGAACAAGGCAGACATAGCAGAGCTGGAGAGGGTTCAGAGGAGGGCAACTAAAGTAATAACTGGAGAATGTAGTGTACAGGTGGCTCTCTGTTGTCACAGTATGGTACGTGGTGCTTCCGTATAGTAGTACCCCAAAGACCACAAACAAATATTATAAAGTGAAATTAATACGGGCACTCTGCTATATGTAACTGCATTGAATTCATTTATTTGAAAAATATAAAAATATAAAAAAAATGTAAAAATATCAGAGTATCATAAATGTTGTCACACTGTTGAGTTAAACTCAGATAGTACACGTGGTCTCCACTATAATAAAGTTAAGCCCTAACTCTTTCAGTTAATCTCTGATCATGTTTTATAACCTTAAAACAGTATTGGATTTAGACAGAATATAAAGAATAAATAAAAAAAATATAATAAATATCAAGCTTATAAAAATATCAAATTGATGAAATTATGGAATTATGTGGAGTATGTCAGCATCAGTACTGGTCAATTAACAAACCACTGGATAGTATTATTGGGTAAATGTGTGAATCACATGCTGATTGAGAGTAGTGTTGCTGACATATAATGCTGTGGAGGAGTCTGTTACATCAAGTATAGTTGTAGTAGAGTATATTTGTAATAGATATTGCATCAGATGATTCTGAGGCAAACTATGTATCAAAATGCCAAGACTTGGGGAACAAGAAACAAAGCAAATGAGAAAAGGAACACTCAATCAAACTGTAATGGATCATTCCAAATACTGATATCTTTGATAATGATTGCCCATTCAAAAGTCCTCTCCAATGAGCATAGATATAAATGTTTCCAAGTGTTTCAATCCGGAGTACTCCCAATCACACAGCGCATTCAATAAGAATGTCAAAAGAGTATTACATCTATTATTATATTTCACCGTGTTTGTGGTGAATATTATGCAATCATGAATAATCTTATGAATTTTATGCGGATTTACCGTATCTTCACCACCTAATTTGTGGCTAGGTGTCTCCAGTGTCTCTCTGCGTCTTTGGCTGAAATTGAATGGAGCAGCGAAATGAGCGGGGACTGCACGTGGATCAGCGTGTTTCTCTCAGGGACTTTCGGTTTTCAGATGTGTGTATATTTGTGGCGTCCCACGTGATATACTTCGTCATCTGATGGAGACTTTCTGTTAGTGGAAAGCACGCTTTTGATAAAACAAAAGTAACTGTTTAGATTAAAGTTGTTTTAGTAGACCATGAGCCAAAACCATAAGCGTTTCGGGATGCCTGATCCCTTCTTCAGTGGTCATATTTTTTGTGTTTGATCGGGGTCTGTCTTATATAATTCCACTCTCATTTTTATTGGTGGATGTTTAAATTGATGAATGTTTCAATTGCAGAGTCTTAAAGCGGCACTCACTTAAAAGGGCAATTCAATCATAGTGTCTCTGGCATTCCACGTTTGGATATTTGTGAAGGGAAAAGCGCCTCTCATTTTTCCTTATTTGGAAAATCTGTCCTAAAGTTTATCTAATTCTATAAATATATAACAAAATATAACATAAAAAGGTCACATGTAAAAATGTATATAAAAAAGTATATAAAAATATATATATAAAAAATATGAAAAAAATGCATGGAAAACATACAAATAAAAAAAAATACAAATCAAACAAATAAATATACAAATAAAGTATATAACTGGACTACAATACCCTGAAAGATTATCAAAATTAGGGTTATTCACTTTACAAAAAAGATGACTGAGGGGAGATCTAATAACTATGTATAAATATATCAGGGGTCAGTACAGAGATCTCTCCCATCATCTACTGTATTTATCCCAAGGACTGTGACGAAGGGACATCCTCTGCATCTGGAGGAAAGAAAGTTTGTACACAAACATAGAAGAGGATTCTTTACGGTAAGAGCAGTGAGACTATGGCACTCTCTGCCTCAGGAGGTGGTGATGGTGAGTTTACTAACAGAGTTCAAGAGGGGCCTGGATGTATTTCTGGAGTGTAATAATATTTCAGACTATAGCTACTAGAGAGGGGTTGTTGATCCAGGGAGTTATTCTGATTGCCTGATTGGAGTCGGGAAGGAATTTTTTCCCCTTTAGTGGGGAAACTTGGCTTCTGCCTCACAGCGAGTTTTATATATTTTTTTTCCTTTCTCTGGATCAACTTGCAGAATAACAGGCCGAACTGGATGGACAGATGTCTTTTTTCAGCCTTTTAAGCTATGTTACTATGTTAAAACAAAAAAATAAAAATACATATTTGGTATTGTCATATCCATAACAACCTGCTCTATGAATATAACACATGATCTATCCTGTCAGATGAAATCTGTAAAAAAACAAAAAATAGAAATGGTGTCAGAACACCTATTTTTTGGTTACCTTGCCTCACAAAAAGCATAATATTAAGTGCTCAAAAATCATATGTACCCCAAAATAGTACCAATAAAACTGACACCTTATCCTGTATTTTTCAAAATGGGGACACTTTTTTGGGGTTTCTACTAGGGGTGCATCAGGGGGTCATCTAATGCGACATGGCAAATTAAAATTACTCCAATAAAATCTGCCTTTCAAAATCCATATGTTGCCTCTTCCCTTCTGCGCCCTGCCGTGTGCCATACAGCAGTTTACCACCACATATGGGGTGTTTCTGTAAATTGCAGAATCAGGGTAATAAATATTGAGTTTTGTTTGGTTGTTAAGTCTTGCTGTCTTACAGGAAAAATGGATTACAACTGAAAATCTGCAAAAAAAAAAAAAGTGAAATGTAGAAATTTCTACTCTATTTTCCTGTACTTCACGTGGGGCACCTAAAGGGTTAACAAAGCTTGTAAACTCACATTTGAACTTTCAACTTTAGGGATGTAGTTTCTACAATGGGGTCATTTATGGGTGGTCTCTATTATGTAAGCGCCATAAAGTGACTTCATAACTGAATTGGTCCTTAAAAAAGTGGGTTTTAGTAATTTTCTAATCCATCTAACATCCCAAAAAAAAAAGAAATTTACTAAATTATGCCAACATAAAGTAGACATATGAGAAATGTAAAGTAATAACTATTTTATGAGGAGGAATCACTATGGGGGTCATTTATTAAGACCGGCGTTTTACAGGCCAGTCTTAATAGCCCCTACACTGGCAGTGGATCCGCCAAAGTCATGCAGAGGCGCCTGCCTCTACATAACTTTGGCGCATCCACTGCAGGTCTAAAACAGGTGTAGAAAATTATAAATGAGATCAGCCTGGTGGCCAACCCCCTTCCCCCGCCACGCCCCTCTATTTTTAGAACTGGCATGAGCAGGAAAAAGTCACAGATTGCAGTGCAAATAACCTTTGTGCCTCAATCTGTGACAGATATACCCCAAAAACTGGCGTATATCAGTTAGTAAATTACTTTTTTTTGTGAAATTGACCACCTTTTTGGTAAATTTTGGATTTTGTTTATACATAAAGGTGAGCTATATTGACTCAAATTTACAACTGTCATGAAGTAAAGTTTGTCATCAGAATGGCTTTGATAGGTAAAAGCATTTCAGAGTTATTACCACATAAATTGACACGTCAGAATTCCAAAATTTGGCCTGGTCCTTAACCCCTTCCCGACTGCCATACGGCTATATACGTCCTATCTCTACATACCCCATGCAGATAGCACATATATAGATGTGATGGCAGCTCTTTAATCCAAGCGCTGCAAAACGCTTGGATTAAAGTTTCTGTCCCTGCTCTGCAGCTGTCACAGACAGTGCAGAGGTCAGTAATGCCGACTATGCAGAGTAACCAATTGGAGCGCGGCAGTGTAAAAATGTCGGTTTCAGGTTGCGATCTCCACTCTGGGGATTGTAGCCTGAAATCGGATAAGTGCCCCCAGTGCCCCTCATAAAATAAATGCCCCCCTCATGTGCCCATGTTCATGGGTCCCCGATCACCCCAGAGGCCCCCCTCCGCTCCTTCTTGTACTGCCGGCTGTGATGGCAGCGGCTCAGGAACAGAGCCGCTGCCATCAGCATAGAGTTTTAGCTGTGACTTACAGCTAACACTCTGCTGCAACACAGGAAATCGGTGCAGGCACCGATCTGGGGCGTTTAACCCCGTAGATGCTGCTGTCAGCAGCTGCCCGCGGCATTCATGGGGTTGAGAGGGAGGAAGCTCTCTCTCTCTTCCATCTGGCCGTCCCTGCTGTGAGCGTAACGGCCAGATGGTTGCCATGGCAACCAGACAACTTACAAAGGCATCCTGGTTGCCATGTACCTAAGGCTAATCAGACCCTGAGGCTCTGATAAGTAAGGGTCCATTCACACGTCCACAATTCTGTTCTGTGGAATGGAAATGCGAACCCATTCATTTCAATGGGGACAGACGATGTCCAGCCCGGGTCCGCAATTGTGGATCCGCACTTCCGGGTCCGCAATCGCGTTCCCAAAAAAAATTGAACATGTCCTATTCTTGTCCGCAATTGCGGACAAGAAAAGGCATTATCTATATAGTGCCGGCGATGTGTGGTCCGCAAATTACGGAACGCACATTGCCGCTGTCCGTATTTTGCGCATCGGCAGATCCCTAAAACACACACGGACGTGTGTATGGACTCTTAGCGTACATGCACACGGCAGTGGTTTTTTGCGGCCTCCGTTCCGTTTTTTTTTTTGCGGATCCGATGATTTCCCATTCATTTCTATGGATCTGTTAAAAATGCGGATGCCTCTTACGTTGCCTGTCCACATCCGCTGTCCGCAATTCACGTCTGCAAAAAACATATGGCATCTCCTATTCTTGTCCGCAAAAGACAGTTTGCGGACCCATAGAAGTCAATGGGTCCGCAAAAAATGCGGATGACCAACGGAAGCCATCTATTTGTCATCCGCATCCATTTTTTTTGGCGGATGGTTGCTTGGAAACCAGTGCACTTTTACAGGTACTTTAAGAAACTGGTTCAAGCCTTCCGTTTTTTTTTTGCGGATCCGCAAAACAAAACAGAAGACACACGGAAACACAACCTACATAATTTGCGGACACACGGAACGGATGTCGATGTGAAAAAAAAAGGAAGACGGATCCACGATTTGCAGGCAGCAAAAAACAACTGTCGTGTGCATGTAGCCTTAGTGTAAGTGTAGCACTCACTATACAGTGCATTACAATAGATGACCAGGCCCAGTGATCATGGCCCACTGGATCTTCAGGATCCAGATGGGTATTGATAAATAAATAAAAAGTGTAAAAAAAACATTTTTTATAAAAATTTAAATAAATATTTTCTTTTCTCATATCTGTTCATTTATGTCATTAAAAAATTAAATACATTAAAAAACTACACATGTTAGGTATCGCCTAGTGATAAGCGAGCACCAAAGTATTCGGAGCATGGGGACGATGTCTGGATGTATCTTAAACTCCCCAGGTCGCTGCTGGGAACCATGTTGTCCAAGTTGTACGCCACTTTTACAGACTGACAAAAATACGCACAACCCCCCCTCCGCAAAAAAAAAAAAATCAATTTCACAGGAAAAATTGATAGGAAACATTCTTTCCTGTATATTCAATAGTATATAAAGTGCAAGAGCTGCCAAAAATTGCAAGCAAGAGGCACTCCGAAACAGCCTGTATATCACATAAAGGAGGGCCCCATTCACATTGTGGTACAATTGTTCAGGTAGTGGGACTCCTACACTCATAAAGCCTATGCACTAAGTGAAAGGGCTGCCAAAAATTACAAGGAACCGGCACTAGAATACACCCTTTATTACTCATAAAGGAGGGCATCATACACACCCTTGAAAAATTATGATTGATAGCCTGCTGGTGATCCTCCAAAACATTAGGAGCAAGGTCCTGCTGTTGGAAGAGAGGGTGGTGCTTAACCGACTGGAAGCAGTATCTTCAGCAATCCAACCGACCAACTGTTCGCACTGGTCTGACTTGGACATTGTTGTCCTGCGCCGCCCAGCTAAGCTGGACATGAAGCTGGGTACGGTGCATGGGCAGCAGGCACAGTTTTATTGCGCCCAGGGCCACGTCCTCTGCGTGCACCATCAGAATCCCGCCCACTTCCCCGTCCCCTAGTGCTCGCCTTCTTCATATTAATGGTTTTGTCACTATATTAGGCCTAGATTATTAAAATTTGCGCAACAGACACTGTTTTTGGATGTAGTACAGTATATGTCACTGAAAGCCACACACTATGGACAGTAGATTAAGCCCAGATTATTTAAATTTGCGCTACAGACACTGTTTACGGATGTAGTACAGTATATGTCACAGAAAGCCATACACTATGGAGACTAGATTAGGTCCAGATTATTTAAATTTGCGCTCAAGAAACTGTTTTCGGATGAAGTACTGCATATGTCACAGAAAACAACACACTATGGAAACTAGATTAGGCCCAGGTTATTTAAATTTACTCTAAGGAAATAGTTTTCGGATGCAGTACTGTATATGTCACGGATGTGTATTACACGCACACACTACAGAGACAGTAGATGAGTGCTGGCCCCTAATTATTTAAATTTACGCTAAAGAAACAGTTTTCAGATGGAGTACTGTATATGTCACGGATGTGGATTAAACACACACAGAGATGTGGCATAAATTATTTCAATTTCCATAAAAAACAGTTTGCGGATGGAGTACAGTATATGTCACGGATGTGGATTAAATGCACACACAGATGTGGCACAAATTAGTTAAATTCCCCCCCCCCCAATTTTTTTTTGCAGATGGAGGACTGTATATATCAGGGATGTGGATTGAACGCACATACTATTGACAATAAATGTGGCGCTGATTAGTTGAATTTATGCAAAAATACACAGTCTGCGGATGATGTACAGTATATGTCACTAATAGGTATTAAAGAAAAATATATTTCTGATGTCAAACACACACTAGCCCTTAAAAGGATTATTGGTTGCATGAAAAACTTTAGGTAGTTGTTAAAACAGCGATTTTATTCCCTGCACTGTGTCTCTTCCTCATCATTACTGCTCTAAAACACACACACACTGTAGTCCTTAAAAGGACTTTTGGGTCTTTGCAAATCTTGTTTCTAATACAATCTGTTAAATTTTGCTTCATATACTATCTTTCCGTGCCTACGCTCTGCTCTCCCTGATGCTGACTGAGCCGAACACGTGTCATCGGGTGCTATATAGCACCCGATGACGCGTTCCGGCCAGCCAATCAGTGTAATGCCAGTAGCTTACATGGCTACGGCATTACACTGAAGAACATTACTTACCTGCACATTGATTGGCTGCTTAGGAGGTGCCAAACAACAATTTTTTTCATCTTACATAAAAAAAATGGTGTTAACACCAAGTGATCAAAAAGGCGTATGTCCCACAAAATGGTACCAAAAAAACCATCACCTCATCCCCCCAAAAATGAACTCCTACAGAAGAAAATCGCTTAAAAAATAAAAAAAAACTATAGCTCTTAGAACGTGGAGACACTAAAACATCATTTTTTTTTGTTTCGAATATGCTATTATTGTGTTAAGTTAAACAAATTTGAAAAAGTAGACATATTAGGTATCACCACGTCCATAACAACCAGCTCTATAAAAATATCACATAACCTAATCCCTCAGGTGAACACCATATAAAAAACCAGTGCCAAAAAAGCAATTTTTTGGCACCTTACATCACAAAAATTGCAACACCAACCAATCAAAAAGGCGAATGCCGTCACCTCATCCTGCAAAAAATGAGATCCTAGCTAAGACAATTGGTCAAAAAATAAAAAAGCTATGGCTCTCAGATTATGGAGACACTAAAATATCATTTTTTTGTTTCAAAAATGCTATTATTGTGTAAAACTTAAATAAGAAACAGTATACATATTAAGTATTGCCACGTCTGTAACAATCTTCTCTATAAAAATGTCACATGACCTTATCCCTCAGGTGAACGCTATAAAAATAAATAATTAAAAACTGTGCTAAAACAACCAATTTTTTGGTCACCTTGCCCCATAAAGTATAATAATGAATGATCAAAAAATCATATATACCCAAAAAATGGAACCAATAAAAACGTCAACTCTTTCTTCAAACAATCAGCCACTGCAGAAGGCGATCGTCAGAAAAAAATAATATGACGTTCAGACACTGAAAACACAAAAACCTTATTTTTTTAGAAAATGCTTTATTATGAAAAACTGAAACAAGCAAACAAAGAAAGTAGACATATTTGATATAATTGCGTCCGTAACAACCTGCTCTATAAAAATAGCACATGATCTACCCCGTCAAATGAATCCTATAAAAAATAAAAACAGTGCCAAAACACCCATTTTTGTTACCTTGCCATAATATAGAGCAATTAAAAATCATATGTACCCCAAAATAGTACCAATAAAACAGGAACCTTATCCCCTAGTTTCCAAAATGGGGTCACTTTTTGGGAGTATACTGTAAGGGTGCATCAGGGGGGCTTCAAATGGGACATGGCATCTAAAAACCAGTCCAGCAAAATCTGCCTTCCAAAAACCATATGGCACTCCCTTTCTTCTGTGCCCTGCCCTGTGCCCATACGGCACTTTATGACCACATGTGGGGTATTTCTGTAAACCACAGAATCAGGGTAATAAATATTGAGTTTTGTTTGGCTGTTAACCCTCGTAAATCTGCCAAAAAAGTGAAATTTTGTAATCTCCATTTTCCTTTAATTCTTGTGGAACACCTAAAGGGTTAACAAAGTTTTTAAAATCAGTTTTTAGTAACTTGAGGGGTTTAGTTTCTGCAATGGGGTAATTTATGGGGGGTTTCTACTATGTAAGCCCCACTAACTGACTTTAGACCTGAACTGGTCCTTAAAAAGTGGGTTTTGGAAATTTTCTTAAAAAATGTAAGAATAGCTTCTAAAATTCTAAGCCTTGTAACGTCTTAAAAAATAAAATAACATTTACAACATGATGCCAACATAAAGTAGATATATGGGGAATGTTAAGTAATAAATATTTTATGAGGTATCTCTTTCTGTTTTAAAAGCAGAGAAATAAAAATTTTGAAAATTGTGAATCTTTCCAAATTTTTGGTAAATTTGGGATTTTTTTTCATAAATAATTCCTATAATGGTTCGGATTAGTAAAAGCGTTCCAAAGTTATTACCACATGAAGTGACACGTCAGATTTGCAAAGTTAGACGTGGACATGAGGTCATCAATGACCCTTTGTTATGAAAGGGCTATTACAGCACCAGAAGGGGTTAATTAGTATGGTTTGCCCCAGCATGCATGCTGGCCCACACTCCCTGGATTTTATGTGGCTGTCGTGGCCCATAACAGGTAAGATTTAGCGTTAGGAGGATTTTATGTGGCTGTCATGGCCCATTACAGGACGAGGAGGCGTCAGATCTGGTTGATTCAACGCAGGACAGCCCAAGGCGCACTCTGACACTCGAGAGATCCGTATGGGTAGGATTATGGGTTTTTTATTGGTTAGATAGACAACGCGTTTCTGTTTCTTGTAGGAAAGAAGGTGTCTTCAGGAGAAGGGGGTCCTTCAAAGGAGGCTAGAGGCTTGGGTTTGAGCCTGATAGCCTAATAAGTTCTGTGAACTTAAGTTCCCAGTCAGCGGTATGCTGACAGTGCGGTCCGCAGCACGTGTAGGACGCCGACTCTGTAATGGCCCATTACAGGTCAGATTTAGCGTTAGTACCCACTCTAGGAGACAACCCTGACGGGGTGAGTGGGCTTACTACCTTTTGATCAAAATGTAAACTAATGTCTCCACTGTTTGCATGCGATATGGTGGATTAGTGCACTAATGTCCTCTTATAGCTTTTATCTTGGGCAGAGCTCTGGTTGCAGAGTGCTGTTGCATTTTTTTGTTTGTATGTATAATTGCTATAGCTACGTGCACCTGCATACAGGGAGTGCTGACTGACCCCCTTTTGTGTTTCTGTTTAGTATGTGTTGGAGGTGTGGCAGCCTCCACTTCAGTCGTGCACACCTGACTAGTTTTTCTGCCCTAGATGCTGGTTTTAATCAGAGTGAGTATAAAGCTGAATGTGTACTCGCATTACCTGCTAGTAACCATCTGGCTCCAGGAGGAGTGCATAGTGGGCTCAGCATGCATGTTGGTACCTGCATCCCTGGATCTAATGGAGGCTGTTACAGCACCAGAAGGGGTTAATAAGTATGGTTTGCCCCAGCATGCATGCTGGCCCACACTCCCTGGATTTTATGTGGCTGTCGTGGCCCATAACAGGTAAGATTTAGCGTTAGGAGGATTTTATGTGGCTGTCATGGCCCATTACAGGTCAGATTTAGCGTTAGTACCCACTCTAGGAGACAACCCTGACGGTGTGAGTGGGCTTACTACCTTTTGATCAAAATGTAAACTTATGTCTCCACTGTTTGCATGCGATATGGTGGATTAGTGCACTTATGTCCTCTTATAGCTTTTATCTTGGGCAGAGCTCTGGTTGCAGAGTGCTGTTGCATTTTTTTGTTTGTATGTATAATTGCCATAGCTACGTGCACCTGCATACAGGGAGTGCTGACTGACCCCCTTTTGTGTTTCTGCTTAGTTATGAAAGGGTTAAGATGAAAAATTACTGGAAAGGGTTAAATCTATAATGCTAACTGTGCACACACAGCAGCCATTACAAGAAAATCATACTGCTATCACAAATTAGCTTCTGAGGAAAGTTCACATAAGGTTACTATTTTCAGTTTGTTTATGATAAACTTTAATGGGCTAAGATAGAAAGCCCCATGAATCACACATGCATATTGTATGAGACACTGCCGATAATGCAATATATTATCTATGATCTAATCAACACAGATACAGTTATGTTAATTATTAGAACACTTCTAATATGATCTACCATAATGTAGCAGTAGGAACAGATGGAATTCAAAGCTAACACATTTTTATTTAACATTTGTTATAAATTACAGAAATAGATAAATTCTTCTATTTGAACTTAAAGGCACATTTGCAGTTGTAATTTTTATTGATTTATTTATTGAATATCTGAAGGTTTTACTGGTAAGCTGACTAACTTATTTTCAAGAGGTCACATGACGGTGACGTCACCCCAGGTCCTTAGTGTTGTCCAAGGTTTGGGTTCATCGAAGAATCCCCTTATGGATTCCAAATGCCATTATGGTCCGTGGTAGCTTCGATAACCCCAACCCGAACTTAAAATACAAGTTCGCTCAACACTAGTCACGGTCTCTTATGTGACAGGTGTCAGAAGATCCAAGAGACTGGCTGCACGTGATATGATCTGACAGTCTATTTTGGTTTCACTTGTTTCATTTTTTGGATCAAATCCAGTGCTGAGCCACGCCCCCTGCACTGATCACATGACAGTGACGTCACCCCAGGTCCTTCGGCTGTTCAACAGTTCAGGTTCGTGGAAGCCGCCCCTTATGGATTCCATATGCCGGGATAGTCCGCGGTAGTGGAATCCATAACGGGATGCGGCAATTACCACAACCCGAACGCCGAACGCAGAACTTTTTTTTAAAGTTCGCTCATCTCTAATTACAAGCCTTTTCAGCAGTGGAGGAATGTTTTGATTTTGCTCCTATACTGGTACAACCAAATGTGTCACAGTCATTCATTGAGGAAGTTAACGCATCCGAGGTAGGGGTAGGAGCAGTCTTGTCGCAGGGTCCTTCACCTAGTAAATGGTGCCCATGTGCATTCTTCTCTAAGAAACTCTCGGCTGCAGAAAGGAATTATGATGTGGGTAATAGAGAGTTGCTTCCCATTAAGTTGGATTTTGAGGAATTGCGTCATTGGTTGGAAGGAGCAATTCATCCTATTACTGTGATTACTAATTACAAAAATCTGGCTTGTCTGGAGTCAGGTAATTGACTCAACCCAAGGCAGGCCAGATGGTTGTTTTTTACTAGATTTAATTGGGAAGTTGTTTGTTTCATCTGAATTACATCACAAGTAGAGATGAGCAAACACCTGGATGTTCGGGTTCGAGAAGTTAGGCCGAACTTTTAGGCACTAAAAAGGCTGTAAAATAGTCCAGGAAAGGGCTAGAGGGCTGCCAAAGGCAGCAAAATGTAGGTAAATCCCCTGCAAACAAATGTGGATAGGGAAATGAATTAAAATAAAATAAAATAAATAAAAATTAACCAATATCAATTGGAGAGAGGTCCCACAGCAAGGAATCATGCGTCATATCACCCACAACTGGAGAAGGCCACTCTCATTTAGTTCGGACCAGCACCCAGACAGAGGATACAGGTCCCACAGCAAGGAATCATGCGTCATATCAACCACCAACGGAGAAGGCCACTCTCATTTATTTCGGACCAGCACCCAGACAGAGGATACAGGTCCAACAGCAAGGAATCATGCGTAATATCAACCACCACCGGAGAAGGCCACTCTCATTTATTTTGGACCAGCACCCAGACAGAGGATACAGGTCCAACAGCAAGGAATCATGCGTCATATCACCCACCACTGGAGAAGGCCACTCTCATTTAGTTCGGACCAGCACCCAGACAGAGGATACAGGTACCACAGCAAGGAATCATGCGTCATATCAACCACCAACGGAGACGGCCACTCTCATTTATTTTGGACCAGCACCCAGACAGAGGAGAGAGGTCCCACAGCAAGGAATCATGCGTCATATCAACCAACAACGAAGAAGGCCACTCTCAGTTATTTCGGACCAACACCCAGACAGAGGAGAGGTTCATTCAACTTTGGGTTGCACCGCAAGATCATGGTAAAGTTAAAAAAATGAGGATTCAATAAAGAAGTGCCCCGGAGTACAAGAATACATGGTTGATGGGGAGGCAGTTATAAATGTCTATTCTGCACAAGGGAGGCACAGGTCCTGTGGGATCCATGCCTGGTTCATTTTTTTGAACGTCAGCTTGTCCACGTTGGCTGTGGACAGGCGGCTGCGTTTGTCAGTAATGACGCCCCCTGCCGTGCTGAATACACGTTCAGACAAAACGCTGGCCGCCGGGCAGGCCAGCACCTCCAAGGCATAAAATGCTAACTCTGGCCACGTGGACAATTTGGAGACCCAGAAGTTGAATGGGGCAGAACCATCAGTCAGTACTTGGAGGGGTGTGCAGACGTACTGTTCAACCATGTTAGTGAAATGCTGCCTCCTGCTAACACGTTCCGTATCAGGTGGTTGTGCAGTTAGCTGTGGAGTGGAGACAAAACTTTTCCACATTTCTGCCATGCTAACCCTGCCCTCAGAAGAGCTGGCCGTGACACTGCTGCGTTGGCGACCTCTTGCTCCTCCTCTGCCTTCGCCTTGGGCTTCCACCTGTTCCCCTGTGACATTTGGGAATGCTCTCAGGAGCGCCTCTACCAGCGTGCGCTTGAACTCGCGCATCTTCCTATCACGCTCCAGTGCAGGAAGTAAGGTGGGCACATTGTCTTTGTACCGGGGATCCAGCGGGGTGGCAACCCAGTAGTCCGCACACGTTAAAATGTGCGCAACTCTGCTGTCGTGGCGCAGGCACTGCAGCATGTAGTCGCTCATGTGTGCCAGGCTCCCCAGAGGTAAGGACAAGCTGTCCTCTGTGGGAGGCGTATCGTCATCGTCATCCGTATCCCCCCAGCCACGCACCAGTGATGGGCCTGAGCTGTGTCGGGTGCCACCCCGCTGTGAACCTGCTTCATCCTCATCCTCCTCCACCACCTCCTCATCCTCCTCGTCCTCCAGTAGTGGGCCCTGGCTGGCCACATTTGTATCTGGCCTCTGCTGTTGCAAAAAACCTCCCTCTGAGCCACTTCTAACAGACTGGCCTGAAAGTGCTAAAAATGACCCCTCATCCTCCTCCTGGGCCACCTCCTCTTCCATCATCGCCCTAAGCGTTTTCTCAAGGAGACATAGAAGTGGTATTGTAACGCTGATAACGGTGTCATCGCCACTGGCCATGTTGGTGGAGCACTCGAAACAGCGAAACAGGGCACACAGGTCTCGCATGGAGGCCCAATCATTGGTGGTGAAGTGGTGCTGTTCCGCAGTGCGACTGACGCGTGCGTGCTGCAGCTGAAACTCCACTATGGCCTGCTGCTGCTCGCACAGTCTCTCCAGCATGTGCAAGGTGGAGTTCCACCTGGTGGGCACATCACATATGAGGAGGTGAGTGGGAAGGCCGAAGTTACGCTGTAGAGCAGACAGGCGAGCAGCGGCAGGATGTGAACGCCGGAAGCGTGCACAGACGGCCCTCACTTTATGCAGCAGCTCTGACATGTTGGAGAAGTAGTGGCGGCTGGGGACAACATACTGTGGGACAGCCATGGACATCAGCTGTTTGAAGCTGTCTGTGTCCAGCAGCCTGAATGACAGCATTTCAAAGGCCAGTAGTTTAGAAATGCTGGCATTCAGGCCCAGGGCTCGAGGGTGGCTAGGTGGGAATTTACGCTTTCTCTCCAAGGTTTGTGAGATGGAGAGTTGAATGCTGCCGTGTGACATGGTGGAGATGCTTGGTGACGCAGGTGGTGGTGTCGGTGGCACATCCTCTGTTTGGTGAGCGGCAGGTGCCAACGTTCCTCCCGAGGCGGAGGAAGAGGCCTCGGCAGCAGCAGAAGAGGGAGCAGGGGGAGCCTGAGTGAGTTCCTTGCTTTTAAGGTGTTTACTCCACTGCAGTTCATGCTTTGCATGTAGATGCCTGGTCATGCAGGTTGTGCTAAGGTTCAGAACGTTAATGCCTCGCTTCAGGATCTGATGGCACAGCGTGCAAACCACTCGGGACTTGTCGTCAGCACATTGTTTAAAGAAGTGCCATGCCAAGGAACTCCTTGAAGCTGCCTTTGGGGTGCTCGGTCCCTGGTGGCGGTGGCCAGTATCAGGCGAACTCTCTTGGCGGCGGCTGTTCTGCTTTTGCCCCCTGCTCCCTCTTTTGCTACGCTGTTGGCTCGGTCTCACCACTGCCTCTTCCTCTGAACTATGAAAGTCAGTGGCACGACCTTCATTCCATGTGGGGTCTAGGACCTCATCGTCCCCTGCATCGTCTTCCACACAGTCTTCCTCCCTGACCTCCTGTTCGGTCTGCACACTGCAGAAAGACGCAGCAGTTGGCACCTGTGTTTCATCATCATCAGAGACGTGCGGACTCCGATGAGGTGGTATTCCCATGTCCTCATCATCAGGAAACATCAGTGGTTGTGCATCAGTGCATTCTATGTCTTCCACCACTGGGGAAGGGCTATGTGGATTTCCTTGGGAAACCATGCCAGCAGAGTCTTCAAACAGCATAAGAGACTGCTGCATAACTTGAGGCTCTGACAGTTTCCCTGATATGCATGGGGGTGATGTGACAGACTGATGGGCTTGGTTTTCAGGTGCCACCTGTGCGCTTTCTGCAGAAGACTGGGTGGGAGATAATGTTGTGAACATGCTGGATCCACTGTCGGCCACCCAATTGACTAGCGCCTGTACCTGCTCAGGCCTTACCATCCTTAGAACGGCATTGGGCCCCACCAAATATCGCTGTAAATTCTGGCGGGTACTGGAACCTGAGGTAGTTGGTTCACTAGGACGTGTGGCTGTGGCAGAATGGCCACGTCCTCTCCCAGCACCAGAGGGTACACTAACACCACCACGACCGCGTCCGCGTCCCTTACTAGATGTTTTCCTCATTGTTACCGTTCACCCAGCACCACAATAAGGAATAAAATATTTGGCCCAATGTATTGATTTCAAATATAGGCCTTTTTTTACAGGCACCTAACACTATCTGCCTATTTGTTTATGTAGTGTATTACACTAATCCAGGCACAGCAGTAACCACTGATTTAGGGGAATATCTCTTTTAGGGCTAGTATTTAGGCCCTGGATGAAAGGTATCCTTTTATGGACAGATTTAGACTTGGCCTGCAAAAGCTGTGACACCAGATTCAGGGTATTGCTATATTGGCAGGTTAATTTCACCCCAGAACCAAATATATGTGTAAGCGGACACTATGAAATCGGTCCTGCAACTGCTGGGACACCAGATCCAGGGTATTGCTATATTGGCAGGTTAATTTAACCCCAGAACAAAATATATGTGTAAGCGGACACTATGAAATCGGTCCTGCAACTGCTGGGACACCAGATCCAGGGTATTGCTATATTGGCAGGTTAATTTAACCCCAGAACAAAATATATGTGTAAGCGGATACTATAAAATATGTCCTGCAACTACTTGGACACCAGATCCAGGGTATTGCTATATTGGCAGGTTAATTTCACCCCAGAAAAAAATATATGTGTAAGCGGACACTATGAAATATGGCCTACAACTGTTTGGACACCAGATCCAGGGTATTGCTATATTGTCATTTTAATTTAACCCCAGAACAAACTATATGTGTAAGCGGACACTATGAAATCGGTCCTGCAACTGCTGGGACACCAGATCCAGGGTATTGCTGTATTGGCAGGTTAATTTCACCCCAGAACAAAATATATGTGTAAGCTGACACTATGAAATCGGTCCTGCAACTGCTGGGACACCAGATCCAGGGTATTGCTATATTGGCAGGGTAATTTCACCCCAGAACAAAATATATGTGTAAGCGGATACTATAAAATATGTCCTGCAACTGCTTGGACACCAGATCCAGGGTATTGCTATATTGGCAGGTTAATTTCAACCCCAGAACAAAATATATGTGTAAGCGAACACTATGAAATCGGTCCTGCAACTGCTGGGACACCAGATCCAGGGTATTGCTATATTGGCAGGTTACTTTCACCCCAGAAAAAAATATATGTGTAAGCGGACACTATGAAATCTGGCCTGCAACTGTTTGGACACCAGATCCAGGGTATTGCTATATTGGCAGGTTAATTTCACCCCAGAAAAAAATATATGTGTAAGCGGACACTATGAAATCTGGCCTGCAACTGTTTGGACACTAGATCCAGGGTATTGCTATATTGGCAGGTTAATTTCAGCCCAGAAAAAAATATATGTGTAAGCGGACACTATGAAATCTGGCCTGCAACTGTTTGGACACCAGATCCAGGGTATTGCTATATTGGCAGGTTAATTTAACCCCAGAACAAAATATATGTGTAAGCTGACACTATGAAATCTGTCCTGCAACTGCTGGGACACCAGATCCAGGGTATTGCTATATTGGCAGGTTAATTTCACCCCAGAAAATAATCTATCCTTTGCCAGACAGCAGACAGTATTATACTTGTCTTGCCAAAGCTGGAACACCAGATTTAGTGGATTGGTATTTGGGCAATTGTATTTAACCCCTTAATAAAATATAGAAATAATAAAATATGAGTTTCTAGGGGTGACAATTAGCACAGCCAAGCCCCTGATGTAGGATATAGCAAAAAAAAACTAGTATTGATGGATTGATGGACTTGGTGGCAGCTTCTTCTGGTGCACCACAAGTCACAAAATGGCCGCCGATCAACCCAGAAAATAAGTGACAGAAAAATGCTCTGTGCAGCCTAAAAACCAGTGAGCAAGTAACTAGCAGAAGTTCAATGATTCTCAGCTGTTGATCGATCACTTCATTAAGTGTTTTGGCTAAGTTAATCCCTTCCTAATCTCGCTCTAACACAGCAGCTGCATCCTCTCCCTACACTAGTCAGTGCAGTGTGACGTGCGGCGCTACGTGACTCCAGCTTAAATAGAGGCTGGGTCACATGCTGCACTTGGCCAATCACAGCCATGCCATTAGTAGGCATGGCTGTGATGGGCTCTTAGGGCAAGAAGTAAAACGCTAGCTGATTGGCTGCTGTGAAGCCCTTCAGAAAGCGGGAAGTAATCGACGAACACCGAACCTGAACCCCAACTTTTTTGAAAATGTCCGGGTTCGTGTCTGGGTCCCAGACACCCCAAAATTCGGTACGAACCCGAACGATGCTTGAACTGTTCGCTCAACACTAATCACAATGTGTTCGAGGAACGTCACTGTATGGTTCTCACAGGACACCCTGGGAGCAGATCCACTGTCGATCTCATCTCTCATAGAGTCTGGTGGAGCTGGGTAAGTGTGTTGAGTATTATGTGTCAGCATGTAGTACTTGTGCACGTGCTAAGGTGACACATACTCGGCCTTCCGGATCTTTACTTCCGTTGCCCATCCCTTCCCGACCTTGGACTCATTTATCCATGGATTTTATCACAGATTTACGGAATTCTTCAGGAAAAACTGTGATTCTGGTGGTTGTTGATTGCTTTAGTAAAATGGCCCACTTTATAGCATTGCCAGATCTACCTAATGCTAAAACTTGTCTTTGTCGATAACATTGTGAAATTACATGGTATTCCTTCTGATGTGGTGTCTGATAGGGGGACTCAGTTTGTTTCGAAATTCGGGAAAGCGTTCTGTACTCGTCTGGGGGTACAATTGTCCTTTTTTTCGGCCTTTCACCCTCAGTTGAATGGACAGACACTAATCAGAATCAGGAGATTTGAAATTTTTTGTCTCGGAGAATCAGGAGGAGTGGTCTTCATTTTTGTCTTTAGCCGAGTTTGCTATAAATAAACATAGACAGGAGTCCACTGATAAGTTGCCGTTTTTTGGGGCATATGGGTTCCACCGGCAATTTTACACATTTTAATGTACTGAGACTTCTCGTATAACTGAAGAGAAACAATTTTCCTCTTCGTTGTCATCTATTTGGCAGAAAATTCTAAATAATCTGAAAAAGATGAGCAACAAGTAGTGTTGAGCAAGCATGGTCGGCCGAACACCAGTGCAGCTCAAGCATCGCTATGCTCAGCACATGGCGGTATTCGGCCGAATAACACATGTGCTTGAGCGCAATGCTCGAGTCTATTTCCGCATGTTTCTTAGCTGCTACTCAGCCAATAAACTTGCAGGTAAGTACTGCCCTCACTGTAATTCCGTAGCCATGTTGGATACTGTCATTACAGTGACTGGCCGGCCGGAATGCATCATCGGGTGCTATATAGCACCGATGGCTTGTGTTGGGCTCAGTCTTAAGCCTATTGCACACGACCATATGGCTTTTTCATTATTTTGTGGTCTGCAAAAAACGGATCTGCAAAAATACGGATGATGTCCGTGTGCATTACGTTTTTTGTGGAACAGAACAGCTGGCCCCTGATAGAACAGTACTATCCTTGTCCGCTATGCAGACAATAATAGGACATGTTCTATCTTTGAACGGAACGTAAAAATGGAAATACGGAAACGGAAGGCATACGGACTACCTTCCGTTTCTTTTGCAGATCCATTGAAATGAATGGTTCCGTATACAGTCCGTATACAGAACGTAAATGGAAAAAATAAACGTTTGTGTGCATGAGGCCTTAGTCAGGAAGAGCTGAGCATAGTAAGGGATAGACAGTGTAGGGAGTGATATTGGACTATTTTTATTAGAAAAACTTTTCAGAGATCCAAAAGTACTTTTAAGGACTATTGTCTGTGACAGCAGCAATATATTTGTAATGCAACCTGCGCTAAATTGCTAAAACTTTAGAGACCCAAAAGTTATTTTAAGGACTGATGTGTGTGGCAGCAGCAATATTTTTTTTAGCTTTTCATGCGCTAAATAGCATCTAATAGGCTGCTGCGGACAGTTCAATTTTCTGCGCCACATCTCCCGTGTAAAGTGTGCGTATCCAAAAAAATATTTGTAACATCCAGGGTACTTTTTCCATAGATGGTGTCCTCTTCTGACAGTGACAGTACCAGTGTCAAATCTCCGGTGTAACGTGTGCGCATACAATTTTTATCTGTGACATACAGTGTACATTTTCCATAGACGCTGCGGACAGTGACATTACCGGTGGGTGGTACCTCTGCTGTATAACATTTCCTCACCCCAAATAGCTGTGACATTCCCTGTAATTTTTTATTAGCTGCTGGTGACAGCATTGACATTATCTGCGGGATATCTTCTGTGTGACGTTTCCACATCCCAATTACCTTTTCAAATTTTTTTGCGCATACACTTCCAAATCCTGCGCTACTGTACGTGTGACATACTTTCAAGCATATATAACATTTACTACGAAGGCGCGCAGTAAGGGACGGGAACGTGGCTGTGATGCTGATGGTGCACGCAGAGGCCGTGGCCCTGGGCGCGTTGAAACTGTGCCTGCTGCCAGAGCACAAGAAAAACAATCATCCACAATACCTAGCTTCATGTGCCAGTTTGCAGGGCGGCACAGGACACCACTCTTGAAGTCAGACCAGTGCGACCAGGTGGTCGGTTAGATTGCAGCAGATAATGCTTCCAGTCGGTTAAGCACCACCCTGTCTTCCACCAAGTCCAGTCTCAGTAGCCAAGGCCCTCGAATATCATTTTTTACAGGGTCAGCTCAACTGCAGACCCTCACCTACAACCTGTTAGAGGGTCAGCTCACCAGCAGGCCTTCATATAAAATCTTTTACAGGGTCAGCTCACCTGCAGGCCCTCGCATATAATTTTTTTGAGGGTCAGCTCACCAGCAGGCCCTCACCTACAATCTTTTACAGGGTCAGCTCTCTTGCAGGCCCTCACATATGTTCTACAGGGTCAGCTCAGCTGCAGGCCCTCGTATATAATGTTTTACAGGGTCAGCTTACCTGCAGGACCTCACCTACAACCTCTTAGAGGGTCAGCTCACCAGCAGGCCTCTCGCCCCTAATGTTTTAGATGTTTTTGAGGGTCACCAGCAGGCCATCAATCATAATTTTTTTAAGGGTGTGTATGATTTATGTGTAACAAAGGGTGTATTGGAGTGCCGATTCCTTGTAATTTTTGAAAGCCATTTCACTTAGTGCATAGACATTATGAGTGTAGGAGTCCCACTACCTGAACAATTGTTTGTTTTGTACATTTGTTTTGTACTTATTATTGTCAGCCTGTAAAAGTGGCGTACTACTCGTACAACCATTTTGGTGGTGCCTCATTTAATGTTCGGGTTTTCCCATTGACTTACATTATACTCGGGTGCTCTGTAGAGCACCCGAGGATCCCGATGTGTCTGGCCTGAGCACCCGAACACTTGGGTGCTCGATCAACACTAGCAATATGTATAAACATATGGCTGACAAGAGACGTATAAATGGTCCGGACCTGAGAGTGGGTGATTCTGTCTGGCTGTCCACAAGAAACATTAAGTTGAATGTACCTTCTTGGAAGTTGGGCCCAAGGTTTATAATCCATATAAGATAACTACAATTATTAACCCGGTAGCCTTTTATCTTGAACTTCCTCAGGCTTTGAAGATTCATAATGTGTTCCATAAGTCGTTGTTGAAGAGATATATTGAACCTGTTGGTTTCACTTGTTTAAGTGTTGTTGCTGGTAATGACCACACCTCTTGTCTCAGGTGTAGCTTAGTGGTCATTCCAACTCCTCTATTTAATCTGGCTTCCCCCATCAGGCTTTGCGGTTGATAGCTTCAGTTTGGTATTGGAAGTGTTGGTGTGTGGTCCTTTTCTGAGTTCCTGCTCGTCCATTTACTTCAGAAGTTAAGTGTTACTTCCCTTTTATATGTTGTTGTTTCCCCTCTGTCTTTTATTACTAGGCCTCAGGGAGACGCTGGCTCTTTCATATTGGAAGGAACAGGTAGTCTCAAGCCCTGACACTATTCCAGGGCATTTCAGGGTTTCCAGGGTCATAGGTTCAAGTGTATGAACATTACTACCCTCAAGGTCTGTTCATACAGATAGGAGTCAGGGCTAGGATTAGGGTTTCTATAGGTGGTGTATGTTTCCCTTTCCCTAGCTTTGAGGCCTAGTTCCTTTTCCCTTCCCTCCTGTTGTCGGTGTGGTGTTCCCTCCCACATCACAAACGTGATATTTGTTTGGTTTTTGTGATTATTCTTGTCCAGATCTTGTTTGTCAGCATCAAAACCTAATAAGTGTATGAAGCTGATAGACTTGTAGCTATTGTCATGATAACCTGTCAACATTTTACAATCATGGGAAGCCTCCTCCCTCTGTCTAACAACTTACATTCTGTGGTCGCTAATGACAGCAGCAACTAATGCTTTAAGTGGCAGGGATCGGTCAGCTAAAGTCCCGTTCCCTCTCCATTAGAGAATCATAAATGTACAGCGGATTGTGCAAACTTTGTCTGCAGATGTATATCATGCATGCCACCAAGGGTGGATACTTACATTATCTTAGAAATAGGTTTACAAGATGTATCAACCCAAGTAAATGTGGATGTGGTACCAGAATGTAGTATCCACAGAACCATTTAAATTGCTTATTTAGAGTCATGATGCAACTCATGTTTGTTTTTTTCATTATATTGATGAGTGACTCATATAAGGTACCACAGTGTGGGTTACCATGTGCACTTTTAAATAAAAACCTACAAAAATCTAAGCTGCTAACTTATAACTAGTGATGTCGCGAACATAAAATTTTCCGTTCGCAAACGCGAACTTCCACAAATGTTCGCGAACGGGCGAACCGGGCGAACCACCTTAGACTTCAATAGGCAGGTGAATTTATTTTTTTTTTTTTCTCAAATCTTTATTTAAGGTTTTATACCAATACAGCATTGGAACAACATAAATAAAACATAAAATTAAAATTAAAAGAACACAAGTTCGGTATACAATGCGCACATCAAGTATACAAGTATATAGCAAAAAAAAAAAAAAGGAAAGAAATGATGAGAGTCATTTGAATCAAGTATTGCACGGAACTGTCAGGGAGTATCAAAGACAAAGTGGCTCCAGCATCCCACATAATAAAAAGGCGTCCACCTTCAATTACGATGTTAGTATAGAGTTCCCTGAAGTAGATCACACCAGGAGTATGCCAAAGATGGCAAGCCTGCTAGTCTATCCTAGCTACGAGGTACCTCTAGTGTTATACCATTCTATCCACGGACCCCATGCCAACAAGAGAGAGTCGTGGGATAAAGACTCCCAACTAGATAGTTCCTCCAATTGGAAAATCTCTTGCACTTTGCTGACCCATTCGTCCACTGTGGGGACAGTCGTGGAAAGCCAGTATTTGGGAATTAACAATTTAGCAGCAGCAACGAGGGATGCTAACATGGAGTGCTTACGCAATGCAAAATTAATGTCGGGCAAGTTAAGCATTACTACAGAAGGTGTGAGCGGGGCAGAAATCCGACAGATATCCTGAATTTGTTGAGAGATATTGGCCCAAAAGGAGGAGATTAAAGGGCATTCCCACCATATATGATAGAGCGTGCCTTTCCCGTCAGTACATCTCCAACACTTCTCTGAATGGCTGGGGTCCATGGCATGTAGCTTAGTTGGTGTGTTATACCACCTCGTGACAACTTTGTAGGCGTTCTCCTGAATGCGAATACATCGGGAAAACCCATGTGACTGGCATAGGATTCGAGTTACAGTTTCATTATCAAATGTCTTACCCATATCTTGTTCCCACTTAGTTATGAAGTGAGGCCTGCCCGTGTCACTTAAGTGTGCTATTTTGTCATATAGCAGAGTAATCAGTCCCTTTTTTGTGACTACCTGTTCTCTCAGTGTATCATACCATGACGGGTCAGCTCTGCCACTATTGGTTTTGAGATAGGCCCCGCAAATCCTATTCAGATGGGAAATCAGGAGAGGAGACCACCGTACATTTGGGTACATAGAGCAGAGCAATTGTCTATTGGGGATGGTTCAGTCCTTCAAAAAGTCCCCGACAGCCACATCTCCCAGGCCACGCCACAATCCAGTGTCGTCCCTAAAATCTTTGTCTAATAAGTAGGGTAGGCAGCATAAAGGGGCGAACGGGGAGATACCCCCTCAGGATATACCAAAGGAGACAGCCACGACCATGTCTGAGAGGCTCCCAAAAGGAGGTAATGGTCCCCCAAGGGTCTCTTCACTGCATTGACCCTATCCCAGAGCCTCGCCAACCCCGCCGGCCCCAATAACCTTCTAGCAAGCACACAACCTAGTTTGTTAACTGAGTGGTTACTAAGCTCCAGATGTAGCCTTAATTGAATCGCTTTGTAATATCCAGTGGCATCTGGGAGGCCAAAACCCCCTCGGTCCTCGAACGCGTGAGAAGCCGGTAGTTAAGCCTTGGGCTCTTCCCCTCCCAGACAAAGGATGAAAAAACACGACGTAGTTGAGTCAGATAATGTCTAGGCAACCTAATGGGTAGTGCCTGCATTATGTAAAGTATTTTGGGCATAATGTATGTTTTTAAAAGATTCTTTCTCCCAATCCAAGATAGGAAAGGTATCTTAACCTCCTTTAATTGAGATTTAATATCTTCTAGTAAAGGGATAAAGTTATGAGCAAACAAGTCGTCCATAGATTTAGAAATTTTTATACCCAGGTATCCCACTTGAGAATCCTGCCACTGGAAGGGGTAAAGGTCTCGGAGTCGTGCCACTGTAGAGCTACGAATATTAATGCCCATGGCGCTGCATTTCGACAAGTTAATTTTAAAATTAGATAAGGACCCAAAGTCCTCAAGGACCTGAAGCAATGCAGGAAAAGCCTCCTCCGGGTTTGTAAGAAAAGGAGCATATCATCTGCAAACGCTGCTACGGTGTGGATGTTGGAATCCGCTTTTAAGCCTCGAATCCTCTGGTCCTGTCTTAACGCCTGAATTAGTGTCTCCAATACCAATATGAACAGGGTAGGTGATAACGGGCATCCTTGCCTCGTTCCATTCTTGATGTCAAACGTAGGTGAGAAGACACCATTCGCCTGAACCCTTGCTGAAGGAGAGGAGTACAGGGACATCACAGCCTCAATAAATTGTGAGGATAGGCCGAATTTCGACAGGGTGGACCTCATGAAAAGCCAGTCCACCCTGTCGAAAGCTTTTTCCGCATCGGTGCTCAAAAACACCAAAGGTATATCATGCTTCAGGGCGTATTGTTGGGCCATAAGAACCCGGAATGTGCTGTCCCTGCACTCCCTCCCCCACAAAGCCCGATTGTTCCGGAGACACCAATTCAGGGAGCAAAGATGATAACCTAGCCGCGAGTAGCTTAGCCCACAATTTAACATCTGCATTGAGCAGCGAGATAGGACGATAACTGGAGGGAAGCTCTAAATCCTTACCCGGTTTTGGGAGCACGATTATATGTGCCTCCAACGTCTGTCTGGGCAGGGGGAACCCGTGAGTAATGCGTTAAATAGGCTGACTAGTCGGTCTCCTAAGATTGGAAAAAATTTTTGTAGTACGCCACTGTCAGACCGTCTGGGCCCGGGCTCTTTCCATTGGGGGTAGATCGTAGGACTCGTCTCACTTCGTCCAATGACACCGGTGTGAGAAGGGACTCATTGTCAGAGGCCGAGACCCTTGGCAGCGCCAACGCCTCCAAAAGTCCCTAACTCTCACATTGCGAGTACGAGCCTCAGCATCTGTCTCTCCAGGGCGGAGATTATATAAAGAGGAGTAATACCCCCTAAATACCTCTGAGATGCCTCTGGTATCGGTGGAATAAAGCCCGTCATTTGACCTCAACCGTTTTATAAAGGATTGTTCAACTCTCTTTTTAAGGTGTGCCGACATAACCTTCCCCCCCCCTGTCACCATGGACATAATGTTTATGGCGAAGCTTTAAGAAATTTTTGGCCGCTCTAGTATTGAGGAAGGACTTCAACTCCTGTCGTAATTGTTTAAGGGTCTCTAGATCCTGGATGGCCTGGGAGCGTTTGTGGGCCCCCTCTACAGCAGAAATACGGGAAAGCAAGTCAGTCAGTCGCTTCACTCTTTCCTTTTGGCGTGAGCACCCAATGCTATGAACTCCCCTAATCGTTGATTTGTGAGCTTCCCATATCACACTTTCATTAGAGACAGAGCCTGAATTCAGTTCAAAGTATTCACGCAGCTTAGTGGAGATCTTGTCAACTTGTGAGGGCGAGTCAATAAGTGTATGATTCAACCTCCAAGTCCATTCTCTACTACTCATCTGGGGGAAGGAAAAAGAAAAAGACACTGGGGCGTGATCCGAGACTGAAATTTCATGAATGGTTGAGGACGAGACATTCGAGAGATTCCTATCAGAGATGAAAAGATAATCCAGTCTCTGGTAGGAGCGGTGAGGATTAGAGAAAAAGGTGTAGTCTCTATCTTCCCCATGTAACGATCTCCAGACGTCACTAACTGGTAAATCGCGAAATCTCGTATGGACTGCCCTCAGAGCTTTGAAGGAAATAGCTGATTTCCGCGAGGAAGAGTCTAGGAGGGGATTCATAGTCAAGTTGAAATCGCCCCCCAAGACCAATACCCCTAGTGCAAACAATTTAACTTTCTCAAGAACCTCGGTTAACCAACTGGCTGTCCTAACATTGGGAGCGTAGATGTTACATATCGTGATAGGCAAATTGCCCAATTCCCCCCTTAGGAAGAGGTATCGCCCCTCCGGATCCTTCAGCTCCGAATGAAGGGTGAAAGGCGCATTGCTGCTGAAGCCAACACTCACTCCTTTAGTAGCCGGCGTATCAGAAGGGGCATGATACCAAGTGCCAAAAGAGGAGCGATTCAAGTTAGGGATCTTGGACTGGACAAAATGGGTCTCTTGGAGTAGGAGAATGTCGACTGCCATTTTCCTTATTACCTGAAAAACTCTACTACGCTTTACCGGGTTATTACACCCATGTACATTCAAGGTGGAAAACGTGATCTTTAAGGGTGCCATGGCAATATTAAATATAGTATGCATCTCCCCATCATCTCATAGCGCAGTATACCGGACACACAACTGGGCAAACAAAACAAACACGGAAAAAACATAGTGATAACAACTATTTGCTGGGAGCGAAGGCTTGGGGGGTGTATATGTTCCCACATCACTCTACAACAAAGGGAAAACAACTATAATCCGGCTATCCTGGGTCCCCCCTCCCAGCCCTTTTATAGAAATTACTATAAGCGATAAGAATCACCCCAGAAAATAACATTAAACTTAGTGAAGAACCAGTCCCGGTGTAAGATAGGGCATCATACAGGAACAAAACCGAGTCCCGATATAGGACAACAGTCAATGCTAATGCAAATAAGACCATATTTATAACTTGCGTCCTCAAGTGTCGTCTCCTCGCCGAGCCGCTCCTCTGTTCCTCTTGGGCCGCTGAGGCCTGGCTGTATTCCAGACCGACGCTGCTGGCAAGGATGGAAGTGGCACCTGGTCTGGCAACGGAAGCCAAGATGGTATTTCAACAGGTTGGTGGTGCAACGCCTCCCACACTGGCGCCAGATCCTCAGGGGCACGAATCGTCATGCGGCGGTTGCCAATAGAAACGGAGAGTCCAAAAGGGAAGAGCCACCTGTATGGGGCTTTAGATGCCCGTAGAATATCAGTAAGGGGTTTCAGTGCCCTCCGTTTTTGAAGAGTCGAGGTCGCCAAGTCCTGATATATTTGTATGGAGGATCCCTGGAATTGTATTTTACCTCTCTCCCTCGCAGCTTGTAGAATACTCTCAGTATCTCTATAGCTTAGGATGCCACATATAATATCTCGGGGATTATCCGAGGACGATGGCTTGGGCCGCAAGGCCCGATGTACCCGCTCCACGGTAATCCGGGCGGCAGAGTCTTGGCCTAGGAGCAAATTAAACAGGTGCGTCATAACCTGGTAAAGATCCTCTTTGTCCTCGGCCTCAGGTATCCCGCGAATCCGGATATTGCGCCTCCGGTTCCGGTTTTCTTGGTCTTCCATTTGAAGCAAGAGATTTGACATGGCTCTCGAGTGTGTGTGCAGCGTTTCCTCCACCGATTTACCGAACGTAAGTAAGGTGTCTTGCGTTTGTTCAAGGGCTTCAACGCGGGACCCAATATGGCGGACGTCTGACTTAATAGAGGATAGATCCTCCGCAAGCGGTGCGAGGGCCCTGTGTAAGGCTTCCTCCAGGTATTCTCTCGTAAGCCCATTGTCAGCGGGCTCCGATCTGGGTCTAGAGTCCGTGGTGGATGATTCCTGTGGCGCGAGAGGCTGCGCCCCATCTTCCTTGAGCGTACCTAGTTGTTTCGGCGCCATCTTGGGTGCTTTAGCCGCCTGCTGGGTAGTAGACTTGCTAAGAAATTTATCCATCTCTGACGTCTGAGGTGGGTCTGGGACTGACCCCAATGGCTCCTGTATGCTGGCTTTAGGCTGTATCTTCATACCGAGTAGTGGGTGATGTGCAGGTATGGCTGAGAAAAGGGCCCTGCAGCGGAGCTCTGCTAAAATGCAGCCGCCATCTAGCTCGGCTTAGCCACGCCCCCCGTAGGCACCTTCATTATGATTGTCTCACGCCCCAACCATACACATAGAGAGCGGTTGTCATTTGACAATTACTTATCTGACCAGGCAGGTGAATTTTAAAACCCACAGGGACTCTTTCTGGCCACAATAGTGATGGAAAAGTTGTTTCAAGGGGACTAACACCTGGACTGTGACATGCCGTAGGGGAATCCATGGCAAAACTACTATGGAAAATGACGTAGTGGACGCAGAGTCGGGTTTTAATCCATAAAGGGAATAAATCAACTAACATTCCTAAATTGTTTGGAATAACATGCTTGAAAACAACCCATAGTGTGTGTATACGATCAGGTATGATGTTGTATTGATCAGGTAGTGTAAGGGTTACGCCCGCTTCACAGACATTGACAGACCAAACTCCCCTTTTAATGCACCGCAAACAACCGCAAACAGTCCATTTGCAAACCGCAAACTCCCCATTTGCACAAGGTTGGATACCAAGCTAGCCATGTCCCGGTGATGTCATTGAAGATTTCTTCCTCCACCCAGCCACGTACAACACCAAGGATCCCCGAAAGGTGAATTGAATTGATTTTCCGAACGGGGAGATGGTTAAAAAAACGCTAGCTCCCTCCCCTTTGTTTTAATCCACGGTCACTGCGTCTACGCCGTGCAATTTACTGTCACACCTGATATGAGTGGTATTTTCTGTAGTACTATTCTCATCAGTTTAATCCCTCTAACATCCCCAATCTGGGGTCCATTTATTGAATTGATTTTTCAAACGGGGAGATGGTTAAAAAAACGCTGGCTCCCTCCACTCTGTTTTAATCCATGGTCACTGCGTCTGCGCCGTGCAATTTACTGTCACACCCCATATGAGTGGTATTTTCTGTAGTACTATTCTCATCAGTTTAATCCCTCTAACGTCCCCAATCTGGGGTCCATTTATTGAATTGATTTTTCAAACGGGGAGATGGTTAAAAAAACGCTGGCTCCCTCCACTCTGTTTTAATCCATGGTCACTGCGTCTGCGCCGTGCAATTTACTGTCACACCCCATATGAGTGGTATTTTCTGTAGTACTATTCTCATCAGTTTATTCCCTGTTACGTCCCATATCAGGGATTGCCTTTTGTGAAAAAAAAATTAGGCCGGGTACCTTCGACTGCCTTCACAGTGACAGACCAAACTCTCATACACCAAACTGAATTGATTTTAGGAACCGGGAGATGGAAAAAGCAGCTTGGTCGGTCCTCTTACTCCCAAATTGGGGCACTGCGCGTGCACAGAGCAATGTGCTGTGACACCCTATATGAGTGGTGTCTTAACTAGTACTATTCCGATCAGTTTAATCCCTGTTACGTACCCTATGCGGGGATGTGTGTCGAATTGATTAACCATTGTCGAATTAACAAACCATTACGACATCATGATGAAATAATTTAGTTCTGAGCTCTGTACTTGCTTTGTATTGGAATTGATGGGGATTTTTTTAATTGTCTATTTATTTTATGTATTAAAAACCCATACAACTTAAAAAAAAAAAAAAAGGTAAATTAATGTTTTTTCTATGAAATATTATCCAGCCGTCCGATCGCTTTTGGTCTGACCATAATGAAGCAACGGCCTTATCATCTGGGGTGTGGCAACATTGCCAACACACTCATAGCGGTGACGATTGCTTTATTGTGATACGCAAGCCCTTCACCACAACAAGGTAACGATCACGAAGGGGAATTGACACTTGTATGTGCCTTTTTTTTATTTTTTTTGTTTTTGCAGCCACAGTTCTGCACCATAGGACAGAAAAATTTGGCATATACACATGCCTGAAAAATAATGGCATTGTTGCAGCAGCAGTTGTAGTAGCGGCCAGAAAAATTGATGTTTTCCAGGCAGAAAAGTTACTAAATCATTGCGGCTTGAACCCTAGTTGGTGGCGGAGAATTCACGAAAGTCATCCGGTATGCAGACATTAAATACAGCAGCGTGGGGACCATTTTGAGGCCAAGGCATGTCATCAGGTCTTTTGTTAGTCAAACGTATCCCCCACTGTCAGTCCCTTCGGGATCCATGCCTCATTCATCTTTATGAAGGTGAGGTAATCAACACTTTTTTGACTTAGGCGACTTCTCTTGTCAGTGACAATGCCTCCTGCTGCACTGAAGGTCCTTTCTGACAGGACACTTGAAGCAGGGCAGGCCAGAAGTTCTATCGCAAACTGAGATAGCTCAGGCCACAGGTCAAGCCTGCACACCCAGTAGTGAGGGGGTTCATCGCTCCTCAGAGTGTCGATATCTGCTGTTAAGGCAAGGTAGTCTGCTACCTGTCGGTCGAGTCGTTCTCTAAGGCTGGATCCTGAAGGGCTGTGGCGATCTGTAGGACTGAAAAAGCTCTGCATGTCCTCCATCAACAACACATCTGTAAATCGTCCAGTCCTTGCCACCGTGGTAGGAGGAGTATTACATTCACCTCTTCCCCTGTTTGATTCCTGTTGTGCTGTGACATCCCCCTTATAAGCTGTGTAAAGCATATTTTTTAGTTTGGTTTTGAACTTCTGCATCCTTTCTGACTTTCGGTAATTTGGTAACATTTCTGCCACTTTCTGCTTATACCGGGGGTCTAGTAGCGTGGCCACCCAGTACAGGTCGTTCTACTTCATCCTTTTTATACGAAGGTCCCTCAACAGACATGACAGCATGAAAGACCCCATTTGCACAAGGTTGGATGCAGAGCTACTCATTTCCCGTTCCTCGTCCTCACTGATGTCATTGACGGTCTGTTCTTCCCCCCAGCCACGTACAACACCATGGGTCCCAGATAGGTGAAAACAACGAGCACCCTGGGGTGCCTGCTGTGGTTGGTCTTCCTCCTCCTCAAACTACATTCCTCCTCTGATTCCTCTTCCTCATACTCCTCTTCCAGCGTTGCCGCAGGTCCGGCAAGCGATGATGACAAGGCTGTTTCTGGTGGTGATGGTGACCACAACTCTTCCTCTTGCTCTTTACGCTCATCTACAGCGTGATCCAGCACTCTTCGCAGGGCACGCTCCAGGAAGAAAACAAATGGGATGAGGTCGCTGATGGTGCCTTCAGTGCGACTGACTAGGTTTGTCACCTCCTCAAAAGGACGCATGAGCCTACAGGCATTGCACATGAGCGTCCAGTAACGTGGCAAAAAAATTCCCAGCTCCACAGAAGCTGTCCTAGCACCCCGGTCATATAAATACTTGTTGACTGCTTTTTCTTGTTAGAGCAGGCGGTCGAACATTAGGAGTGTTGAATTCCAACGTGTCGGGCTGTCGCAAATCAAGCGCCTCACTGGCATGTTGTTTCGCCGCTGAATATCGGAAAAGTGCTCAATGGCCGTGTAGGAACGCCTGAAATGGCCACACACCTTCCTGGCCTGCTTGAGGATGTCCTGAAAGCCTGGGTACTTAGACACAAAGCGTTGTACGATGAGATTCAACACATGTGCCATGTACGGCACATGTGTCAACGTGCCCAAATTCAATGCCGACAAGAAATTTGTTCCATTGTCACACACGACTTTGCCGATCTCCAGTTGGTGCGGGGTAAGCCACTGATCCACCTGTGCGTTCAGGGCGGACAGGAGTGCTGGTCCTGTGTGGCTCTCTGCTTTCAGGCAAGTCAACCCCAAGACAGCGTGACACTGTCGTATCCAGGATGTGGAATAGCCCCTGGGGAGCTGGGGGGATTCAGTTAATGTGCAGCCAGATGCCGCAGCAGAAGAGGACTCAGCCGAGAAGGATATCGAATAGGATGGAGTAGGAGTAGAGGAGGTGGCAGTAGGCCTGCCTACAAGTCATGACGGTGTCACCAACTCAGCTGCGGAGCCACGCATTCCATGCTTGTCAGCCGTCAGCAGGTTGACCCAATGCGCAGTGTACGTGATATACCTGCCCTGACCGTGCTTTGCAGACCAGGTATCAGTGGTCAGATGGACCCTTGCCCCAACACTGTATGCCAGAGATGCCATGACTTCATTTTCAATAACATAGTAGAGGTTTGGGATTGCCTTTTTAGAAAAAAAAATTCGTCCGGGTACCTTCCACTGTGGTGTCCCAATAGCGACAAATTTTTTGAAGGCCTCAGACTCCACCAGCTGGTATGGTAAAAGCTGGCGGGCTAAGAGTTCCATCAAGCCAGCTGTCAGTCGCCGGGCAAGGGGGTGACTCTGTGACATTGGCTTCTTACGCTCAAACATTTCCTTAACAGACACCTGACTGTGGGCAGATGAGCAGGAACTGCTGAAGGTGAGAGGCGGAGTGGCGGTTGGTTGAGAGGGGGCAGGGAGGACAGCAGTGGTTGACGTGGCTGAAGATGCTGGACCAGGAGGAGCATGGTGGCTTTGAGTTTGTGTGCTGCTTGTACTCATGTGTTGATCCCATAGGTGTTTGTGATGTGAGATCATGTGCCTTTGCAAAGCAGTTGTACCGAGGTGGGTGTTGGACTTCCCACGACTCAGCTTTTTTTGGCACAGGTTGCATGTGCATTGCTGTTATCAAAGGCAGAAACACAAAAAAAATGCCACACTGCTGAGCTTTGTAATGACGGCATTCTGGTGGTGGCAACAGCATGCGTTGACTGGCGTGCTGTCTGGCTGACCCCGGGTGCCGATACCTGCTGTCTGTGCCACTAACTCCTTACGACGACCTCCCCCTGCTTCCATTCTCCAACAAAGTCTTATGCTTTTATGACCAGGGGTGTTTTGAGCCGTCATAACTAGAGCAAAATTTCACCATACAGAATGCTGCATTCAATCTACCCCATTTTTATTTATTTTTTTGCAGGACACATGGCGCCTTCTGAGTGGATATTAACCATAAAATAGGGAAAAATAAACTTTTTCCTTTTTCATGCTATGCTTCAGTGTAAATTGTTCAATAAATAAATATTACTTCATTTATGCTTGCAGCATCCATACGAAACATGATGGTAGGCAGGCAACATGATGGTACACAGGCAGGCAGACAGCAGCAGTGGCAAGATGGAGCACTGTTAATAAGGCTAAATCTATTCATCGGCCTCAACCAGAGGAGTGTGAAAATCCTCCCCAATCCAGGCGTGGCTCATTTTGACAAAAGTGATGTTCTGGACACTGGCAACTAGGTCCATTTGGGTGTTACCACACCCCATGCAGTGCTGAAAACCCTCTCTGAGATAACACTGGGAGAAGACAGAAAGTACAGATTAGCAAATCAGTTCATAACGAACCAAGATCATTACAACGGCAAGCAATGCCATGCTACTGCGCATGTCGGCAGGAAAGAGCATGAGGTAGTTACAAGAAGAATGGTCGCATAACCCTGAGAGGAAGTGGTGGGGGTGCTTGGCTCACAGGCTTACAGTTAGCCTCCCTGGCAGGGAGGTTCCCTTGCAAAAAAAGCAGAACCTCAATCTGTGTTTTCGGCTGTGAATGGGGGTGGATTGGTGTAGCAGTCTGTGGCAGTAAACAATCTTAGGTACAGTGTACCATCACAACCCAGCTTCTCTTCTAGTGTCAGGGACTGTGAAGGGAAAGACTAGAAAGAAAAATAGTTGTGTAGAATAAGGAGGGCAGGGAAAGCTTTCAAACAGAGAGTAAGGAGCTGAGAATTGGTGTGTCTGGAACAGGCAGTGCCTTCTAGCTGCAGTTTTTGCCTTAAGATACAGCTACAGCAGCTCAAGAACCTCAAAAGAAGTCACCTGCAAGAACACTTTATTCTCATTTGAATAGAAAGACAGCTGTGTTTTGTTTTTTTCCAAACCTGGAGTTTCTCTGGGCCTATTGCAAGCTTTTTCCCAATACAATTAGCATTATGCTGCAGTACTGACTGCTGAGCAACTTGAAAAAATATATATATATATATTAATTCTGTGTATAATCTACGTCCGTGCTAAACATGCTGCATTGTAGTGGAAGTAATTTATGGCAAAAATGCCATTTGCTGCTGCTGAGTAATTTTTTTCAGTACATCATATTGCTATTGCTTTTAAACACACTGCATTGTAGCAAAAGCAATAGTGTCTTTTTGACCAGCGAAATTGAATCTAAATTACACCTTACACAGTTAAAGTGTTGGTTGGGGGGTGGGGGGTAGAATAATCTCAATACAAGTGTACAACACGTGTTTTTTAATCCAGGGGGTACCATTTTAAATCTGTGAACGAAAACACTTAAACTAGTAGTCTCAAATCTGGGACAAGGCATCTCCAGAAAGATTAAGTAAAAATAGCAATACAAGTGTACAACATGTATTTTATACTGATTAGCAAGCATGCTCAGCATTACAGTTTTTCGCACTTGAACACGAACATTTCCGTAAAAGTTCGGGTTCATTGTTCGGCGATTCTTCACGCTTTTTTAAAGGCTGCAGGGCAGCCAATCAATAAGCGTTTCACTGCTTTGCGCTAAGAAGCTATCACAGCCATGCCTACTAATGGCATGGCTGTGATTGGCTAAGTGCAGCATGTGACCCAGCCGCTATTTAAGCTGGAGTCACGTACCGCACGTCACTCTGCTCTTCTCAGTGTAGGGATAGGATGCTGCTGCTGTGAGGGACAGATTAGGGAAGAAATCTCTTGATGGTGTTAAATAATCGAAATACAGCGATTATTGAGGGTGCTAAGCTACATATTTGTACCCAGCCATTTTTAATCCATCTGTTAGTGAGCTGGGGGTCGGCGGAAATTTTAGCAACTGCAGTGTCCTTGGAACTGAATGTGTCCCAGGGATATTAGTCTGTTTATTTTCTGGTAGCTCAGTGCAGGAAAAATTTCTTTTTTTCTGGCAGGTCAAGTCCCCCTACATTACCTAATTTATAATTTAGCAGTGGCATACTGCATTTCTGTAGTAGGGGGGAAAAACCCATACTGTTGTTCCACAGAGCAGTTTTGCATACAACGCTGAAAAACCTATTTTAAAATTTAGCAGTGACATACTGCATTTCTGTAGTTGGAGCAAAAAACCCGTACTGTTGTTCCACAGAGCAGTTGTGCATACAACGCTAAACAAACCTATTTTAAAATTTAGCAGTGACTAGTGATGAGCGAGCATGCTCTGCTGAGTATTGGTTCGGCTCGAGCATCGATATGCTCTGCACTTGGCTTTACTCGGCCGAGCACCACGTGTATTTGCCAGTGAAGGTCCAGGTAAGTAATTCCCACCAGTTTAAGGCCATAGCAATGTTAGCTGTAAGCCTTACACTGATTCTCTGGCCGGAACACGTGATACTATCTCATATAGGAGCTGAGGTCCGGCGGTCGGATCATTCAGCGTCAGGGAGAGCAGACAGTAGGCAGGGACATATAGTGTTTGCTCTAAACTTACTGATTTCACTCCAAAAATCTTATTGAAAGACCTAACAGTCCTTTTAAAGACTAGAGTGTGTGTTTGACAGCAGTGCAGCACCATTTATTTATTTATTTTTTAAGAAGGGGTTTGCTTCAGCACTATCAGGGACAGGTGTCAGCAGGAAGGGACAGATAGTGCAGGGCTTGAAAATCGCTTTTATAACTTCTAAAAGACAGAAAGATTTCCGATTAGTGACATCTACAATAAGCCATCATTAAGCAGTGTGTTGGGCAGAATTTATCAAAAGGGGCTTATTCACTACAGAGTGCCTGCTACTGAGATGTACACTGCACCATCATAAAGGGAGACACTTGCCTCTGCTACAGAGGCTAGTACCCATGTAAATTTAATTCCATCTGTTCAGTGTGGATGGGCAGAAGAGGAGGATGAAAGTATGGAGAGTCATCCTGAAGTTGACATGGGCGTCTTGTCCTTTGGTACTCTGGCACACATGGCTGACTTCATGTTAGGCTGCCTTTACCGTGATCTTCGCGGTATATGCATTTTAGGTAACACAGACTACTGGGTGTTCACCCTTCTTGACCCTCGCAAAAAAGAGAACTTCTCATCTCATTCCTGTGGTGGAGAGAACTAGTAAAACTGTGCAATACCAGATGGTACTTGTTGACAGATTGCTCCAAAATTTACCATCTGACAATGCGGCCGCCAGAGTCCATACTTCCTTAGGCAACTGAGGAATGGAGACAAGGGGAACACACAGTAGTTCTAACAGAGGAAGGCAGGGGACACTTTCATGACACCCTGCCAACAACCTCACCCTGAAGTGCGGCCTAGTGCTACAAGGAGGGAAAAGTTTCAGAAGATGGTGAAGGAATACATTGCATACTATGTCAGCGTCCTAAATGATCCCTCAGTGCCTTACAACTACTGGGTGTCCAAGCTGGACACGTGGCACGAACTTGCACTCCTTGAAGGTGCTGGCCTGCCCTGCCTCCAGCGTATTGTCTGAGCGTGTATTTAGTGATGCTGGTGGCATTATAACAGATAAGCATATCCACTTTTCCACTGACAATGCTGTAAGGCTGACTCAGATAAGAATGAACAAGGCCTGGATTGCCCATGACTTCTCCACTGCACCAGAGAAAAGCTGAGCTAATGAGGAACATGGTCCCCATGCTGTTCCAGATACATTTCGGTGGTGTTTCTGTCACTTTCTGATCTTTTCCAATGGACCAGGCACCCTCCCTTCATCCGAGCAGGAGGTGCCTGGTTGCCTCCCATTGATTTCCATTATACTCGGGTGCTCAGCCGAGCGCACGAATATCGCTTTGTGTTTGGACCGAGTACCCGAACACCCGAACACTTTGGTGCTCGCTTATCACTAATGTTTTACAAATCAATCCAAAGGGTACCATTTAAATCTCTGAGTGAAAACACGAGAGATATTCAATATTCCAACTGTATTGAATATAACCAAATCGATAGGTCAATTACCAATCTGTTGGTCAAAATTTAACAAAACATAGTCAACAAAAAAAAGCGTAAATATTTACAGGATCTGGCTGACTACCAGAACTACTATCGCTAGCTGAGTCTGTTACCACTGCAAAACCATCTTCTGGTGAAAAGTCTAACAATCCCACTACTAATGTCATTTACACTGATTCTCATCCCACTTTGTACAAGCACATACACAGTATGGCTTCATGCACACGGCCGTGCGGGGACCATGGTATCCCGGCCTGGAATCCAGCTGACAGCAGGAGCGCACGGCGTCATTGGTTGCTATGATGTCGTGCGCTTCATGCCGACGCTGGACTACAGTAATACACAAAATAAAAACCAGAGTAACAAGGGTAAAACCCTGAGCCACACAAAGACTCCAAAAAAAAAGCACTAGTACTAAACATATATAATTCCTACCAGTAAAAAAAACCACCACTACTCAAAACACTTCATTACCTAGTGTACAGCATCAGACATCGGTTCCTCACGTTACTCCTACTATCACAGATAACATTCTTGACCATATCCAACCCACCATATTATCTCAAGATCTGAATCTCCTCACTATTTATTAAGTTTCACCTTTACAAACTCCAGCAAGGAGAAGTCCTCAATATCCATCCCTGGACCTTATTGTGTCTATTTCTCCCCCATCTTCCTCCACTTTTTCTTTTACTTATAATTACATAGTGAGAGGGTTTTTTAGACTCCCCGTCTGTAATTGTCGGCTTCACAGTTCTACAACCCATCACCAGAGTATTAGTACACAATTTCAACCAATCTCTCATCAAGTTGCAAAATATTTCACCGTTACTTAATCAACAGAAATGCGCTCCACCTCTACCTCCACCCCGATCGGTAAAAAGAAAAAAACATCCTAGAGGGAGAAGAGGGGGAAAAAAGCACAGACACTATCCTCCCTCCCCTCCACGTCAAGAAACAAAAAATAACACTATAACAATGTTCAAGTACCCTAACTCCATATGAACTTCTATTATTAAATAGAGGCATATTCTTCTGCCCCTCTCAATCCATTAACCACATTCCGACCGCCTAACGCAAGGATGTGTCCTGCGGGCGGCCGGGATGTTCCTCCTTGACGCGTCGGCGCGTCATCTTGCGAGAGGCGAGATTTCCTATGAACGCGCAGGAGGAGGTTTAACTGCAGCCTGCCAGCGCTGATCATGTGCTGGCAGGCTGTAGATGTTAAAAAAACAGCATCTAAATCGCATATCAGATGCTGTTTTGCAAACAGCGTCTGATATGCCTGCTGCCTGCCTGCTCCTCTGGTGGTCCCTTTTGCTTGGCAGCTATGTAAGTGCACCAATCACCCCCCCCCCCCCCGTCACTGATTAACCCCTGATCACCCCATGTCGTCCCCCTGTAAGGCTCAATCCACAAAACACGGACACGGCAATGTGCTTTCCGCATTTTGCGGATCCGCACATTGACAGAACTATATAGAAAATGCCTTTTCTTGTCCGCAAGAAATCGGACATGCTCTATCTTTTGCGGAGATGCAACCTAATGTTTCGGGGCCGAAACCCAGAAGTTTGCGGCCGCAGCTCCGCAAATGCTGAATGGGTCCGCATCTATTCCGCAGAATTGCGGAAAAGATGCGGACATTTTTGAAGACAAGTGAATGGGGCCTTACTTTGCAAGCACTCCTATGTCCTTTCCCCTCTTTTTTTTTTTTTTTTGCACATTTTTTGGCAGAGATTTTTTCATCCACATTGATTGATGCGAATAAAGAAATCTGTGCCGTTCATTTTTTTTCAGCTCGGAGGCTGAACGAAAAAAAAAATCTTATTACCCATATGCTCAATATAAGGAGAATAGCAGAAACTCCTAATGCTGGCCATACGTGTAATGATTGCGGAGACCCTCAAATGCCAGGGCAGTACAAACACCCCACATGTGACCCCATTTTAGAAAGAAGACACCCCAAGGTATTCTGTGAGGGGTATGGCGAGTTCATGTAAAATTTTATTTTTTGTCACAAGTTAGTGGAATATGAGACTTTGTAAGGAAAAAAAAAAAATTCAATTTCAATTTTTCATAGAAAAATTTCTATGAACTTGCCATGCCCCTCACGGAATACCTTGGGGTGTCTTCTTTCCAAAAAGGGGTCATATGTGGGGTATTTATACTGCCCTGGCATTTTAGGGGTCCTAAAGCGTGAGAAGAAGTCTGGAATCCAAATGTGTAAAAATGCCCTCCTAAAAGGTACTTATTGGAATTTGGGCCCCTTTGCGCACCTAGGCTACAAAAAAGTGTCACATTTGTGGTATCGCCGTACTCAGGAGAAGTAGGGAAACGTGTTTTGGGGTGTATTTTTACATATACCCATGCTGGGTGAGAGAAATATCTCTGTAAATTGACAACTTTGTATAAAATTTTTTAAAAAGAGATATTTCTCACACATAGCATGAGAAAGAGATAATAAAGGAAAATGGACAGTGGCTCACTAGGTATATCAATATACTATGGTGCTCTCCCCTGGCATCACCCAGGCCAAAAAAATGTGAATAGAATAAGATAAATGGTTGGGGGGCACTCATAAATACAGGGATCAGATGGACCCGAGGTAGATAATAAACATGAATTTAATGCAATGACAGTTACAGATAACACCCTAAAAAAAAATTAATAAAATATAAGATAAAGTTCATAAAGTAGTAAAATTCACAGTAATAAAATGCACCAGGTAGTAGACTGTCCAGGAGTGGTAACGTTCACTAAAGTGCAAGATGTAAGCCCAGGTTAGAATAAGCGCATGAGTTAGAATAAGCGCATGAGTTAATGATACAAGGTGCCGTGTGATCCTAATCAATGCCCATAAGAGTACTGTACCGCTTCCTGTAGTTATCTTGGACCGGACCGTGCTCGGCGTCCCATGCTGGCTGCTCGGTCCAATGCGGCGTCTCACGTGACCGACTGAATCCACGTGACCAGCTGGATCACGTGACTGGCTGTATCCACTTGGCTATGACGTACTTGGAATAGGCGGTATTTTCGTAGGTCCTTGGGTAGAGTGCAATTGAACAGCACTTGTTGTGAATCTTTCCTTTCTTTCGGATAAGGGCATACAATTCAAAAGCCTAGGATTAGCTTGGTCTCCGGAGACAAGTGCAAGTAGACTTCAAGCGGACTGCAGACTGCACCAAACGCGTTTCGGGGTACGCCCCTTCTTCAGTGGTGATGTCTGCAGACTGAATGGGTCACCTTTTATAGTTGGATTGCTTGATGAGAGTAATTTTCAAATAGTGAACCAGATTCTCATTCCGGAATGGGGTTCCTCTCGTTGTAAAAGAAATAAACGCACTACAACCGCATTGGTATCACATATATATAAAGCATATAGTTAAAATCATGTACACAAATAACACTACCAGGTTGTTGTACTGGTGCATATTAAGAATGCAATAAGATGCCATATAATCTAGACATAATAAACTAAAATAAAATAAAATAACATAAAATAAAAGTTTGAATGGATGAATGTTTGGATGAATGTAGAAGCTTGAATGGATGTATATAGGAGGGTGAGTCGCGTAGGGAGGAGGGATCCAAGTGCTGATAAACAGCCTGACATTGGATCCCCCATCACCGCACGACACCACCTCCATAAAATCATAGAAAGCCAAACAACTCAATCTCGGCGTTGTGGCCCTTTGGGATGAGGGTGTCAAAGTCGAAGATTCTGCGTGATTCCTGTCTTGACATTTTCATAATGTGGTTACCCCCTCTCCATGACCGACTAACCTTTTCAATTGCCACATAAGACAGAGTGGAAGGGTCACTATTGTGATGAGTCTTAAAATGTTTAGAGAGAGGGTGGAGTTCGTATCCCTTACGTATATTGTTCATATGTTCGCTTACTCGTTTGCGTAATGTTCTAATGGTACGTCCGATATACTGTTTATGGCACCCACATTCCAAAAGGTACACAACATCAGTGGATGCACACGTGAGCGTTCCCTTGATAGTCAAACTAAAGTCATTGGAGGTAGATAGAACTTTGGTGGTTTTTCTCGGGAACGAGGTATTCTTACAGTTTATGCATTTGCCACACCTAAAAAAACCATCCAAGCTTAGCCAGTTGGAGCCCTAACTGGTGTTGTTCATTTTTTCTTTTACTGTGGGTGCTATTTTAGTAGCGAGATTCGAAGCCTTCGTATATGTAATTTGTGGTATCTGTGTTAGAATAGGGCCTATTAGTTTGTCATCCAACAGGTGATGCCAATTTTTTAAAATTATTCTTTCTATTTTCTTATGTTGGGGATGAAAAGGTAAGATAATACGGATAGTTTCCTCTACTGTTGATCGTATTTTAGGGATGAAAAAATCTGCCCTGTTCATGTTCTTCACTTTTTCTAAAGCTGTATTGATTACTTGCATGGGGTATTCTTTCTCTGTGAATTGTTGGCTCAATTCAATAGCTTCCCTTTCGAATTGTTCGTTAGAAGTACAATTTCGCTTCAATCTCCTAAACTGGCCCACCCGAATATTGGTGAGCCGCCTAGGAAGATGACAGCTAGAATATCGTAAATAGCTATTTCTGGCTACTGTTTTTTTATGTGTACTACAATTAACTTGTGATGATTGTATTGTGATGTTAAGATCTAAGAAGGTTGTCACCTCCTTCTCTATTATCGGGGTAAATGTTAAATTCCTATCATTTGTGTTTAATTCAATTAGGAAAGAGTCAAGTGACCCTCTGCCGTCTCCCCAGATAAATAGAATATCATCAATATAGCGCCGCCATAGCACCAGAGTCGCCCCCAGCCGGGGCTCAACCATCTCCCTCTCCCAATCTGCGAGGAAGAGGTTGGCATAGCTGGGGGCGAATCTGGTGCCCATGGCGGTGCCAGTGCGCTGAAGGTAGTATGTATTCTCAAAGAAAAAGTAGTTATGGGACAGTATATATTGTATGGTTTCCAACAAAGTCACTTTGTTCCTTTTGCAAGTAATTGTAAGCCTCAAAAATTCGCCTGAGTGCTTGTAGGCCCTTTTTGTGTTCTATCACTGTGTATAAAGAACTTATATCCAGTGTTCCCATAATGTAGTGATCCTGCCATTCAATAGTCTCGAGTATTTCGATGATTTGTGTCGTATCTCTTATATATGAAGGGATTTGCTTGACCAGTGGTTGTAACCACTGGTCAATATATTTTGACAGATTTGCTGAGATACAGTCAATACCCGAGACTATTGGTCGTCCTGGGGGGGATCTAAGATCTTTATGTATCTTGGGAACACCAATTCACAGAGAAAGAATACCCCATGCAAGTAATCAATACAGCTTTAGAAAAAGTGAAGAACATGAACAGGGCAGATTTTTTCATCCCTAAAATACAATCAACAGTAGAGGAAACTATCCGTATTATCTTACCTTTTCATCCCCAACATAAGAAAATAGAAAGAATAATTTTAAAAAATTGGCATCACCTGTTGGATGACAAACTAATAGGCCCTATTCTAACACAGATACCACAAATTACATATACGAAGGCTTCGAATCTCGCTACTAAAATAGCACCCACAGTAAAAGAAAAAATGAACAACACCAGTCAGGGCTCCAACTGGCTAAGCTTGGATGGTTTTTTTAGGTGTGGCAAATGCATAAACTGTAAGAATACCTCATTCCCGAGAAAAACCACCAAAGTTCTATCTACCTCCAATGACTTTAGTTTGACTATCAAGGGAACGCTCACGTGTGCGTCCACTTATGTTGTGTACCTTTTGGAATGTGGGTGCCATAAACAGTATATCGGACGTAGCAACAACTGTGAGTCAACACAATATTTGTCCGCGTACACACCGGAGAGAGCGGCGGTAACCTGAAGGAACGGGCTCTGTCCCTTCCGTATATATTGAAAGATAAAGAAGATGGTACCGCGCTAGAGAGGAACAGCAATCCGCAGCAATCAGAATCCTTATCTTGGAGTAGTCCTGGAGACGAAGTTCACATTCAGTCTCTGGTCTCAAAGTGATCGTGGACACAATTTCTTATCCCGACATGGACCGCATAGGAGATCTCACACACTGTGCAGATTACGGCGTCGATTCAGCCACCAACATCGGTTCGGGTAAGTACTGGACCTAGATCAGGAAAAGACAAGATCACTGGTGCGGTATCTTTGATAGAATAAAGCGCAAGTTTATTTACTTACAAATTCACGATAAAATGAACATATATGCAGGCCGACCCGGTTTCACCGTGAAGGCTTCATGTAAGCCCCTGATGAAGCCTTCACGGTGAAACCCGGGTCGGGCCTTTTTATATATATGTTCATTTTATCGTGGATTTTGTAAGTAAAATAAACTTGCGCTTTTACATTCTATCAAAGATACCGCACCAGTGGTCTTGTCTTTTTCCCTGATCTAAGGTCCAGTACTCTTACCCGGAACCGGATGTTGGTGGCTGAATCGGGACGCCGTACAATCTGCACAGTGTGTGAGATCTCCTATGCGGTCCATGTCGGGATAAGAAATTGTGTCCACGATCACTTTGAGACCAGAGACTGAATGTGAACTTCGTCTCCAGGACTACTCCAAGATAAGGATTCTGATTGCTGCGGATTGCTGTTCCTCTCTAGCGCGGTACCATCTTCTTTATCTTTCAGTATATCGGACGTACCATTAGAACATTATGCAAACGAGTAAGCGAACATATGAACAATATACGTAAGGGATACGAACTCCACCCTCTCTCTAAACATTTTAAGACTCATCACAATAGTGACCCTTCCACTCTGTCTTATGTGGCAATTGAAAAGGTTAGTCGGTCATGGAGAGGGGGTAACCACATTATGAAAATGTCAAGACAGGAATCACGCAGAATCTTCGACTTTGACACCCTCATCCCAAAGGGCCACAACGCCGAGATTGAGTTGTTTGGCTTTCTATGATTTTATGGAGGTGGTGTCGTGTGGTGATGGGGGATCCAATGTCAGGCTGTTTATCAGCACTTGGATCCCTCCTCCCTACGCGACTCACCCTCCTATATACATCCATTCAAGCTTCTACATTCATCCAAACATTCATCCATTCAAACTTTTATTTTATTTTATTTTATTTTAGTTTATTATGTCTAGATTATATGGCATCTTATTGCATTCTTAATATGCACCAGTACAACAACCTGGTAGTGTTATTTGTGTACATGATTTTAACTATATGCTTTATATATATGTGATACCAATGCGGTTGTAGTGCGTTTATTTCTTTTACAATGAGAGGAACCCCATTCCGGAATGAGAATCCGGTTCACTATTTGAAAATTACTCTCATCAAGCAATCCAACTATAAAAGGTGACCCATTCAGTCTGCAGACATCACCACTGAAGAAGGGGCGTACCCCGAAACGCGTTTGGTGCAGTCCGCAGTCCGCTTGAAGTCTACTTGCACTTGTCTCCGGAGACCAAGCTAATCCTAGGCTTTTGAATTGTATGCCCTTATCCGAAAGAAAGGAAAGATTCACAACAAGTGCTGTTCAATTGCACTCTACCCAAGGACCTGCGAAAATACCGCCTATTCCAAGTACGTCATAGTCACGTGGATACAGCCGGTCATGTGATCCAGCTGGTCACGTGGATTCAGTCAGTCACGTGAGACGCCGCATTGGACCGAGCAGCCAGCACGGGACGCCGAGCATGGTCCGGTCCAAGATAACTACAGGAAGCAGTACAGTACTCTTATGGGCATTGATTAGGATCACACGGCACCTTGTATCATTAACTCATGCGCTTATTCTAACTCATGCGCTTATTCTAACCTGGGCTTACATCTTGCACTTTAGTGAACGTTACCACTCCTGGACAGTCTACTACCTGGTGCATTTTATTACTGTGAATTTTACTACTTTGTGAACTTTATCTTATATATATTTTTTTTTTTTTTTAGGGTGTTATCTGTAACTGTTATTGCATTAATTTCATGTTTATTATCTACCTCGGGTCCATCTGATCCCTGTATTTATGAAAGAGATAATAACACTCTCGTCATTTTAAACTAATGGAGAAACATTAGATAATGAATTATGACGCACAGGAGTGGAATTACGCCTTCTCAGGTGCTCTCAGTCAGGTAGTTCCACCAACTACCATAAGAATTGTAGAAATCGTTGAAGGAAAGACTGGGCACTCCGATGGATCGCTGGTTAAAAATTTATTATCAATATCATACTGTAAATGAGTCAAATATATAATAAAAAAATATAAAAGTAAAAAAATATAAAAGTAAACAGGTCTGATTAACAGGTGGCACCGTCACCAACCCTTTCAGAAAGAACTGAGTAAGGTGACAGTGTGCCCGAATCAGAAAACAATGGTGTAGGAGATAAATAGTGCTTGAGGTCAATAGTGCATGAGCTACCTTAGCAGCGTCTCTTTCAAAAACATAAATCAATAGCAGCATCCATACATGGTAAAGGAAGGATAAATTAATATAATAAAAACACAAGTCTGATTAACAGGTGGCACCGTCACCAACCCTTTCAAAAGGAACTGAGTAAGGTGACAGTGTGCCCGAATCAGAGATCGATGGTGTAGGAGATGAATATAGCTTGAGATCAATAATACATTAGCTACCTAAGCAGCATGGCATTCAAAACATATAACGATAGCAGCATCCACAAATGGAAAAAGCAAGGGCAATCAATCCACCTGGGGATTGGTGAGTCGCAAAAAAAGTCAACAGGACACTGAACCTGGGAATACCTATTCACTTGACTCGTGGAGTATATACGAATAGAGTTGAGCGAACACCTGGATGTTCGGGTTCGACGAGTTCGGCCGAACTTTCGAAAAATGTTCGGGTTCGTGATCCAAACTCGACCCGAACTTCATCCCGAACCCGAACCCCATGGAAGTCAATGGGGACCCGAACTTTTGGGCACTAAAAAGGCTGTAAAACACACCCGGAAAGGGCTAGAGGGCTGCAAAAGGCAGCAAAATGTAGTTAAATCCCCTGCAAACAAATGTAGATAGGGAAATGATGAGTAAACATAAAATAAATAAAAATTAAACAATATTAATTGGAGTGAGGTCCCATAGCACAGAATCAGGCTTCAAGTCACCCACCAATGGAGAAGGTCACTTACTATTATTTTGACCACAGCACCCAGACAAATGAGAGAGGTCCCACAGCAGAGAACCAGGCATCATATCACCCACCACAGGAGTAGGCCACCATTTAGTTACTTTGACCCCTACACCCAGACGGAGGAGAGAGGTTACACAGCAGAGAATCAGGCATCATATCAACCACCACAGGAGAAGCCACCATTTAGTTACTTTGACCCCTGCACCCAGGAAGAGGAGAGAGGCCCCACAGCACATATTCTGGCATCATATCAGCCACCACAGGAGTAGGCCACCATTTAGTTACTTTGACCCCTACACCCAGACGGAGGAGAGAGGTTACACAGCAGAGAATCAGGCATTTAGATCACCCACCACAGGAGTAGGCCCCAATTTAATGGGACCCCGGCAACCATGTCAGAGGGCACAACCATCAGCTTCATATCAATCAGCACAGGAGAAGGCGACTTTGAAAGACTTTGACCCCTACACCCAGACGGAGGAGAGAGGTTTCACAGCAGAGAATCAGGCATTTAGATCACCCACCACAGGAGTAGGCCCCCATTGAATCAGACCCTGGCAACCATGTCAGATGGCACAACCATCAGCTTTATATCAATCAGCACAGGAGAAGGCGACTTTGAAAGACTTTGACCCCTACACCCAGATGGAGGAGAGAGGTTTCACAGCAGAGAATCAGGCATCATATCAACCACCACAGGAGAAGCCACCATTTAGTTACTTTGACCCCTGCACCCAGGAAGAGGAGAGAGGCCCCACAGCACATATTCTGGCATCATATCAGCCACCACAGGAGAAGCCACCATTGAGTTACTTTGACCCCTGCACCCAGGAAGAGGAGAGAGGCCCCACAGCACATATTCTGGCATCATACTAACCACCACAGGAGAAGCCACCATTGAGTTACTTTGACCCCTGCACCCAGGAAGAGGAGAGAGGCCCCACAGCACATATTCTGGCATCATATCAGCCACCACAGGAGAAGCCACCATTGAGTTACTTTGACCCCCGCACCCAGGAAGAGGAGAGAGGCACCACAGCACATATTCAGGCATCATATCACACACCACAGGAGAAGGCCTCTTTCAGTGATTTAGGCCTTTGGACCCAGACAGAGGAGAGAGGCACCACAGCACATATTCTGGCATCATATCAGCCACCACAGGAGAAGCCACCATTGAGTTACTTTGACCCCTGCACCCAGGAAGAGGAGAGAGGCCCCACAGCACATATTCTGGCATCATACTAACCACCACAGGAGAAGCCACCATTGAGATACTTTGACCCCCGCACCCAGGAAGAGGAGAGAGGCACCGCAGCACATATTCTGGCATCATATCAGCCACCACATGAGAAGCCACCATTGAGTTACTTTGACCCCTGCACCCAGGAAGAGGAGAGAGGCCCCACAGCACATATTCTGGCATCATATCAGCCACCACAGGAGAAGCCACCATTTAGTTACTTTGACCCCTTCACCCAAACAGAGGAGAGAGGTTCCACATCAGAGAATCAGGCATCATATCAACCACCACAGGAGTAGGCCACAATTTAGTTTATTTGACCCCTGCACCCAGGAAGAGGAGAGAGGCCCCACAGCACATATTCTGGCATCATATCACACACCACAGGAGAAGGCCTCTTTCAGTGATTTAGGCCTTTGGACCCAGACAGAGGAGAGAGGTCCCACAGCAGAGAACCAGGCATCATATCACCCACCACAGGAGTAGGCCACCATTTAGTTACTTTGACCCCTACACCCAGACGGAGGAGAGAGGTTACACAGCAGAGAATCAGGCATTTAGATCACCCACCACAGGAGTAGGCCCCAATTTAATGGGACCCCGGCAACCATGTCAGATGGCACAACCATCAGCTTCATATCAATCAGCACAGGAGAAGGCGACTTTGAAAGACTTTGTCCCCTACACCCAGACGGAGGAGAGAGGTTTCACAGCAGAGAATCAGGCATCATATCAACCACCACAGGAGAAGCCACCATTTAGTTACTTTGACCCTGCACCCAGGAAGAGGAGAGAGGCACCACAGCACATATTCTGGCATCATATCAGCCACCACAGGAGAAGCCACCATTGAGTTACTTTGACCCCTGCACCCAGGAAGAGGAGAGAGGCCCCACAGCACATATTCTGGCATCATATCAGCCACCACAGGAGAAGCCACCATTTAGTTACTTTGACCCCTTCACCCAAACAGAGGAGAGAGGTTCCACATCAGAGAATCAGGCATCATATCAACCACCACAGGAGTAGGCCACAATTTAGTTTATTTGACCCCTGCACCCAGGAAGAGGAGAGAGGCCCCACAGCACATATTCTGGCATCATATCACACACCACAGGAGAAGGCCTCTTTCAGTGATTTAGGCCTTTGGACCCAGACAGAGGAGAGAGGTCAGAGATTAGCTTCATATCCCCAGCACAGCAGAAGACCGCTTTATTTGACTTAGGCCTCAGCACCCAGACAGAAGACAGAGGTAGCATGGCAGAGGTTATGGCTTCATGTCACCCGTTAGTTTAACCGGCCACTTTCATCTGGTTAGCCCCGGCGCCCAGACAGAGAAGAGTTTCATTCAACTGTGGGTTTCATAAAATTTGTATCAAATAAAGAAGTGGCCCGTAGCACAACAAGACATGTTTTAGGCAGTTAATAAGGACTACTCTGCACAAGGGAGGGACAGGTCCTGTGGGATCCATGCCTGGTTCATCTTTATGAAGGTCAGCTTGTCCACGTTGGCTGTGGACAGGCGGCTGCGCTTGTCAGTAATGACGCCCTGCCGTGCTGAATACGCTGCTCAGATAAAACGCTGGCCGCCGGGCAGGAAAGCACCTCCAAGGCATAACATGCTAACTCTGGCCACGTGGACAATTTCGAAACCCAGTAGTTGAATGGGGCCGAACCATCCGTCAGGATGTGGAGGGGTGTGCAGACATACTGTTCAACCATGTTAGTGAAATGCTGCCTCCTGCTAACACGTTCCGTATCAGGTGTCGGTGCAGATAGCTGTGGCGTGGAGACAAAACTTTTCCACATTTCTGCCATGCTAACCCTGCCCTCAGATGAGCTGGCCGTGACACAGCTGCGTTGGCGACCTCTTGCCACTCCTCTGCCTTCACCTTCCACCTGTTCCCTGTGACATGTGGGAATGCTCTCAAGAGCGCTCTATCAGCGTGCGCTTGTACTCGCAAGCATCTTACGGTCGCGCTCCAGTTCAGGAATTAAAGTGGGCACATTGTCTTTATACCGGGGATCCAGCAGGGTGGCCACCCAGTAGTCTGCACACGTTAAAACGTGGGCAACTCTGCTGTCGCTGCGCAGGCATTGGAGCATATATTCGCTCATGTGGGCCAGGCTACCCATGGGTAAGGACAAGCTGTCCTCTGTGGGAGGCGTATCGTCATCGTCCACCGTATCCCCCAGCCACGCACCAGTGATGGGCCTGGGCTGCCACCCCGCTGTGAACTTGCGCCATCCTCGTCCCCTCCACCTCCTCCTCCTCATCCTCCTCGTCCTCCAGTACAGTGCCTTGGCTGGCGACTTGTGAACCTGTCCTCTGCTGCTTAAACAAACCTCCCTCTGAGCCAATTCGAACAGACTGGCCCGAAAGTGTTAGAAACGAGCCCTCATCCTCCTCCTCCTCCTCCACCTGGGCCACCTCCTCTAACATCATTGCCCTAAGTGTTTTCTCAAGGAGACATAGAAGTGGTATTGTAACGCTGATAACAGTGTCATCGCCACTGGCCATGTTGGTGGAGTACTCGAAACAGCGCAGCAGGGCACACAGGTCTCGCATGGAGGCCCAATCATTGGTGGTGAAGTGGTGCTGTTCGGCAGTACGACTGACGCGAGCGTGCTGCAGCTGAAACTCCACTATGGCCTGCTGCTGCTCGCACAGTCTCTCCAGCATGTGCAAGGTGGAGTTCCACCGGGTGGGCACGTCGCATATGAGGCGGTGAGCGGGAAGGCCGAAGTTCCGCTGTAGCGCAGACAGGCGAGCAGCGGCAGGATGTGAACGGCGGAAGCGCGCACAGACGGCCCGCACTTTATGCAGCAGCTCTGACATGTTGGGGTAGTGGTGAATGAACCTCTGCACCACCAAGTTCAGCACATGCGCCAGGCAAGGGATGTGCGCCAAACCGGCTAGTCCCAGAGCTGCCACGAGATTTCGCCCATTATCGCATACCACCAGGCCTGGCTTGAGGCCCACCGGCAGAAACCACTCGTCGGTCTGTTGTTCAATACCCCGCCACAACTCCTGCGCGGTGTGGGGCCTGTCCCCCAAACATATGAGTTTCAGAATGGCCTGCTGACGTCTACCCCGGGCTGTGCTGAAGTTGGTGGTGAAGGTGTGTGGCTGACCGGATGAGCTGGTGGAAGCAGTGGAGGAGGAAGCCGAGTAGGAGGAGGAGGCTACAGGAGGCAGAGAATGATGCCCTGCGATCCTAGGGGGCGGAAGGACGTGCGCCAAGGAACTGTCCGCCGGGGCCCAGCCGCCACTACATTCATCCAGTGTGCAGTTAGTGAGATATAGCGTCCCTGGCCGTGCTTACTGGTCCACGATCTGTGGTTAGGTGGACCTTGCCACAAATGGCGTTGCGCAGTGCACACTTGATTTTATCGGACACTTGCATGTGCAGGGAAGGCACGGCTGTCTTGGAGAAGTAGTGGCGGCTGGGAACCACATACTGCGGGACAGCCATGGCCATCAGCTGTTTGAAGCTGTCTGTGTCCACCAGCCGGAATGACAGCATTTCAAAGGCCAGCAGTTTAGAAATGCTGGCGTTCAGGCCAAGGGCTCGAGGGTGACTCGGGGGAATTTGCGCTTCCTCTCTAAGGTTTGAGATATTGAGAGCTGAACGCTGCTGTGTGATATAGTGGAGACGCTAGTTGACGGTGGCGGTGGTGGTGGTGTCGGTGGCACATCCTCTGTTTGCTGCTCGGCAGGTGGCAACATTCCTCTCGAGGCGGAAGCCGAGGCAGCAGCGGTAGAGGGAGCAGGGGGAGCCTCAGCGAGTGCCTGGTTTTTAAGGTGTGTACCCCACTGCAGTTCATGCTTTGCATGTAGATGCCTGGTCATGCAGGTTGTGCTGAGGTTCAGAACGTTAATGCCTCGCCTCAGGCTCTGATGGCAGAGCGTGCAAGTCACTCGGGTCTTGTCGGTAGGACATTGTTTAAAGAAGTGCCATGCCAGGGAACTCTTTGAAGCTGCCTTTGTGGGGCTGGGTCCCTGTTGGCGATGTCCAGTAGCAGGCGAACTCTGGGGCGGCGGCTCGCCTGCTTTGGCCCCCTGCTCCCTCTTTGGCTTCGCTGTTGTCTCGGTCTCACCACTACCTCTTCCTCTGAACTGTGAAAGTCATCGCCACGACCTTCAGTCCATGTGGGGTCTAAGACCTCATCGTCCTCTGCATCGTCTTCCACCCAGTCTCCTCCCTGACCTCCTCCTGTTCAGTCTGCACACTGCAAAAAGACGCGGCAGTGGGCACCTGTGTTTCGTCATCATCAGAGACGTGCGGACTCTGATGAGGTGGTATTCCCATGTCCTCTTCATCTGGAGACATAAGTGGTTGTGCGCCAGTGCATGGTATGTCTTCCTCCACTGGGGAAGGGCTAGGTGGACGCCCCTGGGAAACCCTGGAAGCAGAGTCTTCAAACAGAAGAAGAGACTGCTGCATAACTTGTGGCTCAGACCGTTTCCCTGATATGCTTGGGGGTGATGTGACAGACTGATGGGCTTGGTTTTCAGGTGCCACCTGTGCGCTTTCCGCAGAAGACTGGGTGGAAGACCATGTGGTGAACGTGCTGGAAGCACTGTCGGCCACCCAATCGATTAATGCCTGTACCTGCTCAGGCCTTACCATCCTAAGAGCGGCATTGGGCCCCACGAGATATTGCGGTACATTCTGCCGGCTAGTTGAGGGAGTTCGTTCCCTACTGTGTGCGCCTGGGGCCGAACGGCCACGTCCTCTACCAGCAACAGAGGCTCCACGGACACCACCACGACCGCGTCCTCGTCCCTTAATAGTATTTTTCTTCATTGTTGCGATTCAACTCGCACCACAATGAAATATATTATTTTTTATAAGCAAAATCCCTCACTGGAATACTTTCAGTCTTTTGACTGTATGGATTACAGATGGAATGACTGTTATATGTGAGTACCGCTTTCTTTGACAGATTCTAGTATGGGTACATATATGTTTTCCCAACCCCAGCACATTAGTTTGCTAATTCCAGATGTATGAAACGCAGGCCTAACTGTATCTAGTATATTGAACGCCAGATAAACTAACTTGGCCTTTTTAAATAAAAAAATTCCCTCACTGGAATACTTTCAGTCTTTTGACTGTATGGATTACAGATGGAATGACTGTTATATGTGAGTACCGCTTTCTTTGACAGATTCTAGTATGGGTACATATATGTTTTCCCAACCCCAGCACATTAGTTTGCTAATTCCAGATGTATGAAACGCAGGCCTAACTGTATCTAGTATATTGAACGCCAGATAAACTAACTTGGCCTTTTTAAATAAAAAATTCCCTCACTGGAATACTTTCAGTCTTTTTGACTGTATGGATTACAGATGGAATGACTGTTATATGTGAGTACCGCTTTCTTTGACAGATTCTAGTATGGGTACATATATGTTTTCCCAACCCCAGCACATTAGTTTGCTAATTCCAGATGTATGAAACGCAGGCCTAACTGTATCTAGTATATTGAACGCCAGATAAACTAACTTGGCCTTTTTTAAATAAAAAAATTCCCTCACTGGAATACTTTCAGTCTTTTGACTGTATGGATTACAGATGGAATGACTGTTATATGTGAGTACCGCTTTCTTTGACAGATTCTAGTATGGGTACATATATGTTTTCCCAACCCCAGCACATTAGTTTGCTAATTCCAGATGTATGAAACGCAGGCCTAACTGTATCTAGTATATTGAACGCCAGATAAACTAACTTGGCCTTTTTAAATAAAAAAATTCCCTCACTGGAATACTTTCAGTCTTTTGACTGTATGGATTACAGATGGAATGACTGTTATATGTGAGTACCGCTTTCTTTGACAGATTCTAGTATGGGTACATATATGTTTTCCCAACCTCAGCACATTAGTTTGCTAATTCCAGATGTATGAAACGCAGGCCTAACTGTATCTAGTATATTGAACGCCAGATAAACTAACTTGGCCTTTTTAAATAAAAAAATTCCCTCACTGGAATACTTTCAGTCTTTTGACTGTATGGATTACAGATGGAATGACTGTTATATGTGAGTACCGCTTTCTTTGACAGATTCTAGTATGGGTACATATATGTTTTCCCAACCCCAGCACATTAGTTTGCTAATTCCAGATGTATGAAACGCAGGCCTAACTGTATCTAGTATATTGAACGCCAGATAAACTAACTTGGCCTTTTTAAATAAAAAAATTCCTCACTGGAATACTTTCAGTCTTTTGACTGTATGGATTACAGATGGAATGACTGTTATATGTGAGTACCGCTTTCTTTGACAGATTCTAGTATGGGTACATATATGTTTTCCCAACCCCAGCACATTAATTTGCTAATTCCAGATGTATGAAACGCAGGCCTAACTGTATCTAGTATATTGAACGCCAGATAAACTAACTTGGCCTTTTTAAATAAAAAAATTCCCTCACTGGAATACTTTCAGTCTTTTGACTGTATGGATTACAGATGGAATGACTGTTATATGTGAGTACCGCTTTCTTTGACAGATTCTAGTATGGGTACATATATGTTTTCCCAACCCCAGCACATTAATTTGCTAATTCCAGATGTATGAAACGCAGGCCTAACTGTATCTAGTATATTGAACGCCAGATAAACTAACTTGGCCTTTTTTAAATAAAAAAATTCCCTCACTGGAATACTTTCAGTCTTTTGACTGTATGGATTACAGATGGAATGACTGTTATATGTGAGTACCGCTTTCTTTGACAGATTCTAGTATGGGTACATATATGTTTTCCCAACCCCAGCACATTAATTTGCTAATTCCAGATGTATGAAACGCAGGCCTAACTGTATCTAGTATATTGAACGCCAGATAAACTAACTTGGCCTTTTTTAAATAAAAAAAATTCCCTCACTGGAATACTTTCAGTCTTTTGACTGTATGGATTACAGATGGAATGACTGTTATATGTGAGTACCGCTTTCTTTGACAGATTCTAGTATGGGTACATATATGTTTTCCCAACCCCAGCACATTAGTTTGCTAATTCCAGATGTATGAAACGCAGGCCTAACTGTATCTAGTATATTGAACGCCAGATAAACTAACTTGGCCTTTTTAAATAAAAATAAATCCCTCACTGGAATACTTTCAGTCTTTTTGACTGTATGGATTACAGATGGAATGACTGTTATATGTGAGTACCGCTTTCTTTGACAGATTCTAGTATGGGTACATATATGTTTTCCCAACCCCAGCACATTAGTTTGCTAATTCCAGATGTATGAAACGCAGGCCTAACTGTATCTAGTATATTGAACGCCAGATAAACTAACTTGGCCTTTTTAAATAAAAAAATTCCCTCACTGGAATACTTTCAGTCTTTTGACTGTATGGATTACAGATGGAATGACTGTTATATGTGAGTACCGCTTTCTTTGACAGATTCTAGTATGGGTACATATATGTTTTCCCAACCCCAGCACATTAGTTTGCTAATTCCAGATGTATGAAACGCAGGCCCAACTGTATCTAGTATATTGAACGCCAGATAAACTAACTTGGCCTTTTTAAATAAAAAAAATTCCCTCACTGGAATACTTTCAGTCTTTTGACTGTATGGATTACAGATGGAATGACTGTTATATGTGAGTACCGCTTTCTTTGACAGATTCTAGTATGGGTACATATATGTTTTCCCAACCCCAGCACATTAGTTTGCTAATTCCAGATGTATGAAACGCAGGCCTAACTGTATCTAGTATATTGAACGCCAGATAAACTAACTTGGCCTTTTTAAATAAAAAAATTCCCTCACTGGAATACTTTCAGTCTTTTGACTGTATGGATTACAGATGGAATGACTGTTATATGTGAGTACCGCTTCTTTGACAGATTCTAGTATGGGTACATATATGTTTTCCCAACCCCAGCACATTAATTTGCTAATTCCAGATGTATGAAACGCAGGCCTAACTGTATCTAGTATATTGAACGCCAGATAAACTAACTTGGCCTTTTTAAATAAAAAAAATTCCCTCACTGGAATACTTTCAGTCTTTTGACTGTATGGATTACAGATGGAATGACTGTTATATGTGAGTACCGCTTTCTTTGACAGATTCTAGTATGGGTACATATATGTTTTCCCAACCCCAGCACATTAATTTGCTAATTCCAGATGTATGAAACGCAGGGCCTAACTGTATCTAGTATATTGAACGCCAGATAAACTAACTTGGCCTTTTTTAAATAAAAAAAATTCCCTCACTGGAATACTTTCAGTCTTTTGACTGTATGGATTACAGATGGAATGACTGTTATATGTGAGTACCGCTTTCTTTGACAGATTCTAGTATGGGTACATATATGTTTTCCCAACCCCAGCACATTAATTTGCTAATTCCAGATGTATGAAACGCAGGCCTAACTGTATCTAGTATATTGAACGCCAGATAAACTAACTTGGCCTTTTTAAATAAAAAAATTCCTCACTGGAATACTTTCAGTCTTTTGACTGTATGGATTACAGATGGAATGACTGTTATATGTGAGTACCGCTTTCTTTGACAGATTCTAGTATGGGTACATATATGTTTTCCCAACCCCAGCACATTAGTTTGCTAATTCCAGATGTATGAAACGCAGGCCTAACTGTATCTAGTATATTGAACGCCAGATAAACTAACTTGGCCTTTTTAAATAAAAATAAATCCCTCACTGGAATACTTTCAGTCTTTTGACTGTATGGATTACAGATGGAATGACTGTTATATGTGAGTACCGCTTTCTTTGACAGATTCTAGTATGGGTACATATATGTTTTCCCAACCCCAGCACATTAGTTTGCTAATTCCAGATGTATGAAACGCAGGCCTAACTGTATCTAGTATATTGAACGCCAGATAAACTAACTTGGCCTTTTTTAAATAAAAAAATTCCCTCACTGGAATACTTTCAGTCTTTTGACTGTATGGATTACAGATGGAATGACTGTTATATGTGAGTACCGCTTTCTTTGACAGATTCTAGTATGGGTACATATATGTTTTCCCAACCCCAGCACATTAATTTGCTAATTCCAGATGTATGAAACGCAGGCCTAACTGTATCTAGTATATTGAACGCCAGATAAACTAACTTGGCCTTTTTAAATAAAAAAATTCCCTCACTGGAATACTTTCAGTCTTTTGACTGTATGGATTACAGATGGAATGACTGTTATATGTGAGTACCGCTTTCTTTGACAGATTCTAGTATGGGTACATATATGTTTTCCCAACCCCAGCACATTAGTTTGCTAATTCCAGATGTATGAAACGCAGGCCTAACTGTATCTAGTATATTGAACGCCAGATAAACTAACTTGGCCTTTTTAAATAAAAAAATTCCCTCACTGGAATACTTTCAGTCTTTTGACTGTATGGATTACAGATGGAATGACTGTTATATGTGAGTACCGCTTTCTTTGACAGATTCTAGTATGGGTACATATATGTTTTCCCAACCCCAGCACATTAGTTTGCTAATTCCAGATGTATGAAACGCAGGCCTAACTGTATCTAGTATATTGAACGCCAGATAAACTAACTTGGCCTTTTTAAATAAAAAAATTCCTCACTGGAATACTTTCAGTCTTTTGACTGTATGGATTACAGATGGAATGACTGTTATATGTGAGTACCGCTTTCTTTGACAGATTCTAGTATGGGTACATATATGTTTTCCCAACCCCAGCACATTAGTTTGCTAATTCCAGATGTATGAAACGCAGGCCTGAACTGTATCTAGTATATTGAACGCCAGATAAACTAACTTGGCCTTTTTAAATAAAAAATTCCCTCACTGGAATACTTTCAGTCTTTTTGACTGTATGGATTACAGATGGAATGACTGTTACATGTGAGTACCGCTTTCTTTGACAGATTCTAGTATGGATACATATATATTTTCCCAACCTGGGCAGATTAGTTTGCTAATTCCAGATGTATGAAACGCAGGCCCAACTGTATATAGTATATTGAAAGCCAGATAAACTAACTTGGCCTTTTTTAAATAAAAAAAATTCCCTCACTGGAATACTTTCAGTCTTTTGACTGTATGGATTACAGATGGAATGACTGTTACATGTGAGTACCGCTTTCTTTGACAGATTCTAGTATGGGTACATATATGTTTTCCCAACCCCAGCACATTAGTTTGCTAATTCCAGATGTATGAAACGCAGGCCTAACTGTATCTAGTATATTGAACGCCAGATAAACTAACTTGGCCTTTTTTAAATAAAAAAATTCCTCACTGGAATACTTTCAGTCTTTTGACTGTATGGATTACAGATGGAATGACTGTTATATGTGAGTACCGCTTTCTTTGACAGATTCTAGTATGGGTACATATATGTTTTCCAAACCCCAGCACATTAATTTGCTAATTCCAGATGTATGAAACGCAGGCCTAACTGTATCTAGTATATTGAACGCCAGATAAACTAACTTGGCCTTTTTTAAATAAAAAAAAAATTCCCTCACTGGAATACTTTCAGTCTTTTGACTGTATGGATTACAGATGGAATGACTGTTATATGTGAGTACCGCTTTCTTTGACAGATTCTAGTATGGGTACTGTGACACAGTGAGAGGTTTGGTGGTAAAAAACAGGTATTTTCCTCTCAGCCTGTGCTGCTGGGTTTGATTGCAGCCAGGTGAGGGCAAATACTGGACCGGATTTTAGGTGCCGGTCCGGGTTTTTTTGGGTGAATGCCTAGGTGCCTTTAAAAGACAGCTGGGTTTCATGCAAACTCTCTCTCTGTGTTTGGGATCTGAGCCCTGTGCTGGGCTGAAAAGCTGAGACCTGTGTGTCAGAAGAGCAGGCCATTTAAAGACGGTCAGTGGACTTTTTGTGTTGCTGAGCATTCAGCCAGGTGTGAACTAACACCTAGGATTTGAGGTGATTTAACCTGGAAACTGCTGGTGTTCCGTGGAGCTCTCAGGGCTGGAAGCAAGAGCTTGCAAAGAGGCGTGCAGTCTGCCTGGAAGCCTGAGGTTGGACTTTCCTGCGGCTGGGCTGACAGCCGGGTGTGAACACGCACCTAAACCACACAGGTGAATTTGATTCAGTCTTGGACTTTTGTTTTGCCTAAAGTTTTTGCTGTGTGTGAAGTAACACTAAGTGACTGATTTGAGTTTTGTTTGTGCAAGTGTGAAATAAAACACTGTTTGCTGCACTACCTGGACTCTCTTTGCCTCTATACTGCACCCGCACCGCTGTCTACCAGAGCAACCCCCACATTTGGTGTCGGATGCGGGCAATTGCAGTGAGGCTGGCGTGAAGCCAAAACTTTTCGTAGCATTTTTTTTTTTTTTGGGCACTGTTGTATGTCCTGGATTAAGCCTGCCAAGCTGCAACCACCAACACAGGACAAGATGGAGGAGATGATAAAGCAGCTTGTCCAGGCCAACTTAAACCAACAGCAGGCCATCGCACAACAGCAAAAGAGACATGAAGAAGCCTTACTTGTCCAACAGCAGGCCGTCGCACAACAGCAAAAGAGACATGAAGAAGCCTTACTTGTCCAACAGCAGGCCGTCGCACAGCTGCTAGAGGCTAATCAGCGACAGCAGGACACGAACCAGCGGCTGCTGCAACACGTAATGGTGCTAGAAAAGTCAGGGATGCCTCAGGGAGTGCACGATGCCCGGAAAGCAGTCCGCATGGCCGTTCCCAAGATGACACCGACAGATGATGTTGAAACCTACTTGGCGATGTTCGAAAAGGTGGCCGTGAGAGAGAGACTACCCGAGACCAGTGGGCAGAGGTCATCGCTCCGTTTCTGGCGTCCGGACCCCAACAGGTTTACTTTGATTTACCGGACGACCAAGCGGCAGACTACTCTGTGGTTAAGGGTGAGATCCTGGCGAGACTGGGGGTGAATGTGTTGGTCAGGGCCCAGCGGGTACATCAGTGGGAGTTTAACCCAGCTGAGCCAGCGCGACCCCAGTATTACAATTTGCTAAAACTCTTACAAAAATGGCTACCGACTGACGTACTTAGTCCCACTGCTATGCTGGACCGTATTGTAGCTGACAAATTCTGGAGGGCATTGCCACTACCCCTCCAGCGCTGGGTTGGCCAGACATCTCCTACTAGTGCCCTGGAGATGGTGGACCTGGTCGAACGTTATGGGGCTACTGAGGAACTTAAGGGGGACTCTGGGGAAAGGAGTAATAAAACCCAGAAAATCCCCTCCCCAGACCCTGCGGCCTGAGCTGAGAAAGACCGCACGGGATGTGCCCTTTGGGGATCAGGACTCTATAATCTGCTGGCGGTGCCAGGAGCCTGGCCATGTACGGGCCAACTGTCCCCTCCTGGGTGAGCCCATGGATGTGAACTTTGGGTATCGACAGTCATTGTATGCCAGAAGGGTCGATGTGTCAGAGGTTATCCATGATGAACACTTGTGTCGGGTGGAGGTGAGAGACACTCCAGTGGCAGCTCTGCTGGATTCAGGGAGTCAGGTGACCCTGGTGAGGGCTTCCTGGTGCGACCCACAGAGTTTACAGGCCGGAGAGTCGGGGTTTTCAGCATTCATGGAGATTTAAAAGAATACCCCACTGCTCTGTTGTCTGTAAGCACGTGTGTCGGCAGGCAGGTCCATGAGGTGGCTGTAACCACGAGTATGCCCTATGATGTGATAATAGGAAGAGACTTTCCATTGTTCCCAGCCCTGTGGCCGGCCATTGTACATACAGTTCCCAGACAGGTAGGAAAACTTCCAGTAGTGAGGCCTAGCCCAGGTGAGGTGTTAGAACCCCAAAAACCCAAGGCAGAGGGACCCACAGTAGGTCCGGTGGTTGAGGAGAAGACAGTCCCCCTAAATAGGATAGGTAGAAAACATAGGAAGGTGGCTCAGCCAGGCCAAAGCCGGACCTGCAATCGAGTGTCTGGGGTCCGTAGCCAAAGGGACCCGGTTTTGGTTGTTGGGCCACCTGTGAACAGTAAGGACAGCGCTAGGGGAAGGGGACCTATAAAATAGCACAGAAAGTTGGAGACCCAAATTACAAGGTACACCAGCCAGGACGGCAAAAGCCGGAGCCGGTCTACCATGTAAATTTACGGAAACCTTGGAAGGTTAGAGAGACTTGTATTGAGAACAACCCGCGGCCGGTTTATCTAGGGAAAGAGATTCCGGTCCCTCTGTCTGCTAACAGGGAAGCGGCTGCCACAGATAAAATTACTGGCAGCCTTTCCACTGAACAGACTCAGAGAGCCAAGGAGTTTGTTAGTCGGAACACAGAGGTGTTCTATGATTTCCCTGAATGCCCTTCCATAACTCACCGTGATATTGTCACTGAGCCCCAGGCAAAAGTCTGGTTAAAGCCGTACCAGGTGCCCGTGGCTCGGCGACAAGCCATCTCTGAAAGAGTGATATGGGGTTGGCCGCAGCCTGTCCCCATCTGGACAAAGAAGGAAAGTCCTGGGTCACCAGAGGGTTCGGGTGACTTCAGAACTTTAGATTTTCAGTGGAACACAGAGCAGGGCAGTTACAGGGAAATGCGAGTGCCCGGTTCTGGGTATACTGTCTGGCGTGTGTTCACCCCCTCAGGGTTGAACAAAGGGGGGTATGTGACACAGTGAGAGGTTTGGTGGTAAAAACAGGTATTTTCCTCTCAGCCTGTGCTGCTGGGTTTGATTGCAGCCAGGTGAGGGCAAATACTGGACCGGATTTTAGGTGCCGGTCCGGGTTTTTTGGGTGAATGCCTAGGTGCCTTTAAAAGACAGCTGGGTTTCATGCAAACTCTCTCTCTGTGTTTGGGATCTGAGCCCTGTGCTGGGCTGAAAAGCTGAGACCTGTGTGTCAGAAGAGCAGGCCATTTAAAGACGGTCAGTGGACTTTTTGTGTTGCTGAGCATTCAGCCAGGTGTGAACTAACACCTAGGATTTGAGGTGATTTAACCTGGAAACTGCTGGTGTTCCGTGGAGCTCTCAGGGCTGGAAGCAAGGGCTTGCAAAGAGGCGTGCAGTCTGCCTGGAAGCCTGAGGTTGGACTTTCCTGCGGCTGGGCTGACAGCCGGGTGTGAACACGCACCTAAACCACACAGGTGAATTTGATTCAGTCTTGGACTTTTGTTTTGCCTAAAGTTTTTGCTGTGTGTGAAGTAACACTAAGTGACTGATTTGAGTTTTGTTTGTGCAAGTGTGAAATAAAACACTGTTTGCTGCACTACCTGGACTCTCTTTGCCTCTATACTGCACCCGCACCGCTGTCTACCAGAGCAACCCCCCACAGTACATATATGTTTTCCCAACCCCAGCACATTAATTTGCTAATTCCAGATGTATGAAACGCAGGCCTAACTGTATCTAGTATATTGAACGCCAGATAAACTAACTTGGCCTTTTTTAAATAAAAAAAAAATTCCCTCACTGGAATACTTTCAGTCTTTTGACTGTATGGATTACAGGTGGACTGGTATTAGTAGGGGTGACACAAGCACACCCAAGTCCCTGATGTAGGATTTCTATGGCACAGACCACTATTACAAGTGATTAATGGACGTTGGGAGAGATTGTGCTGCAGCACTAGTCCCAAGATGGCCGCCGCCTATCAGCCCAGTAACATGTGCCACAAAATGGTCTGCACAACCTTTAAAAAAATAGCCTTGGACTGTGCTGCTTAATCGCTATTGGTCTGAATCCCAGGTGTAGATGTCTGACTTGTTTGGAGCTTTGGAATGCACACTGTGGTAGCTTCTGCTGCAGCACTACAAGTCGCAAAATGGCGGCCGGCGGTCAGCCCAGGTACATGTGGATGGAAAAATCACTCTGGCCACTCTAAAAATAGCCAATCCCTATCAAAAAAGCAGCTCAGCTGCAGTTGTTCAGATGAATCACAGGTGGAGGAGAGAAATTTGCTTCCAGTTATTCAATTATCCCTGCCTATTCTCGCCCTAGCATCAGCTGCGTCTATCCCTGTTCTATTCACATCGGGAGTGAGCACGTCCCGACGTGCGCACAAGCTTATAAAGAGGCTGAGTCACATGCTGCACTCGGCCAATCACAGCCTTGCCAATAGTAGGCATGGCTGCGATGGCATCTTAGGGCAAGTAGTATGATGCATGTTGATTGGCTGCTTTGCAGCCTTTCAAAATGCGCCTAAATACATGCCGAACGACGAACCCGAACCCGAACTTTTTTGAAAATGTCCGGGTTCGGGTCCGGGTCCCGGACACCCCAAAATTCGGTACGAACCCGAACGATGCTCGAACTGTTCGCTCAACACTATATACGAATCCTCAAATTGCATATGTTTCCTCAAATTGCATAGATAAAACATACGTTGCAGCGGCGTCCCGCTGAAAGAGTGGTGCACCAACTTAAAGTCTCAATTAGATAATAGTGCCGGCTCAAACATGGAGCGATCTTACCCGCTACTCCTTGCCTTTTCCTTTTCGGATAGATAATCCCAGTCACGTCCACGTTGGTGATGCTTGTGCACGCTAGCTTCTGAATCTATCGCGCGCTCTGTTTGCAGTTCACCTCTCACGCGGTCTCTTGGACTTTCGGGTCGGTCTGGGCAAGGTTCGGGTAACGCTCGAATCTAATTCACCCGGAGGTTGATACAGTATCGGGGGTCTGACCAGACACGTTTCGGGGTGAATGATACCCCTTCCTCAGTGGTAATCGGACCCCCGAAATATGGTTCCTTATATACTGACTGCAATTCAAAAATGAGCGCTCAAATGGAAAAGTTAAAACGCTGCTAATACCTGGAGTGGATTTGTCCAAATAATGACTCCTAATTGTATCATGTTCTTCATCCAGAGCGTGTTTTAATTCTTTAATGTCTATAGTAGTACACATAAATTCCTCAATTCCAATGTTAATACCTCGCAACTGATCACAGCATTTCTGTTGCGATTTAGTTTGCGATTTCATCACAATATTCGATTGTTGCCTTCACCTATTTTATGTGGTATAAAAAAAATCAAGATAATCAAAATAAGTGTTCCACTTCCAAACAGTGTGAATTGACACTATGTTTCACTTGCGGTTGTGGCACGTTTTGATTCAAAATTGTTGTAAAGCTATCATATCTAGTTATGTAGCATAAAAGGTACTATGTATAACTTTACCATTCGCCTTAAAAATAAAAAGTTTTTAAAAAATAAAAAATTAAAAAAAAAAATTCTTAAAAACTTTGCATTTCAAAACTATTGAGCATTATTTGACTAGTAAAAGTTCCATATTCGTAATGCTCATTGATACAGAATGCGTGGTCCTCCATCAAGGGGGAGCACCGCCCAGAATATATCTTACTGGGCGGAGCTCACCCTCAAAGAAGGACTCACACACTTACAGAAATCCAAACAATTCATATTCTGCATTGAGGCCCGCTGGAATCATAGTGTCTAATTCAAAGATTCTTTGTGTCTCTATTCTTGACATTCTACAAATATGATTCCCACCCCTCCAATCCCTGGTCACTTGATCAATAGCAGCAAATCTCAAACCCGACGGATCACAGTTATGCACCAGTTTAAAATGTTTAGACAATGAGTGGGTTTCGAGGCCCTTCTTGATATTGGCTATGTGTTCAGAAAGGCGTTTCTTTAAAGATCTTTGTTCGGCCCACATATTGTCTTTTACATGGGCATTCCACCACATATATAACATCCTCTGAGTTACATGACAAAAATTATTTTATAGTATGTTTATAACCATTTGTGGTGGAAATAATCTCTTCTGTCCGTTTGGCAAATGTGGTGATCCTACAATTCGTACATTGGCCACATCTATAAAAACCTTTTAGATGCATCCAATTCTGTATTGAGGCCTGCTGTTTATACTCTATTTTTGTAGTGGGTGCCACTTTATTACCCAAATTGGGCGCCTTAGTAAATGTTATAAGGGGTTTTGGAGGAATCAAAGTACCTATTATTTTATCTTTTTTAATCAGGTCCCAATGTTTCTCTATGATAGCTTTTATTTTCTGATATTCATTGTTATAAGGTAGTATCATTCTCATCTGATTCTGCTCCTTTTTGGTTTCTTTTCGATCTCCTTTTTTATCTCTGAAAAATTCTGCGCGTTCCATACCCCTTACTCTATTCAATGCTCCATCTAAAATGTCCATCGGGTAGTTTTTCTCTAAAAATTGATTGATCATTTGTTGAGCTTCTGATTCAAACTGAGTATTGGTGGTACAATTTCTTTTTAACCTCCGCAATTGGCCCTGAGGAATGTTCAGCAGCCAACTTGGTAGGTGACAACTGTTGTAAAGTATATAGCTATTCCTTGATAGTGGTTTCACATATGTACATATTTTTAATTTACAGTCCTCCACATAATTTTTTATATCCAGGAACTCCAACTTTTCTCTACTATGGGTGCCTGAAAATTTCAAATTGAAGGTATTACAATTAATAATCTTCAGAAATTCATCCAATTGTTCCTGTCCTGATTGCCATATAAAAAACACATCGTCGATATAACGTTGCCAGAGCACCAGGTCCGTCCCCAGCCTTGGGGCCACTACTTGTTCTTCCCAATCTGCCATGAACAGATTGGCATAACTGTAGTACCTGCAGTACCCTGAATTTGTAAATAAAAAGATTCATTAAAATAAAAATAATTGTGTGTCAAAATAAAATCTATACCCTCAATCAAAAAGTTTATTTGTTGTGGAGTTAGTCTTCCTTCTTTTTTCAATTGTCTTTTCACTGTCCGTTTACCTTGCTCATGATTAATCACTGTGTATAAGGATTGAACGTCCAGCGAACCCATTACCCAATGATCTTCCAATTTCAGATTTTCTATTATTTTAATAATTTGTGTGGTGTCCTTTACATATGAAGGGGTTTCTTTCACTCTTGGTTGCAACAGAACATCTATATACTGTGATAAATTGGCTGGTAATGAGTCAATCCCTGACACGATAGGGCGTCCTGGTGGATTGTCCTTATTTTTGTGTACTTTGGGAATAGTGTAAAAAATTGGTATACGGGGGTGTTTATTAAGTATAAAATTGTATTCATCATCATTGAGGATGCCACTATCTTTCCCTTTCTTGCAGAAATTCTCCAATTCAGAATAGAATTGGTTTGTTGGATTTTTTGTTAGTTTTTGATAGGTATCTATATCCATTAATTGCCGTTCACATTCAGCATTATATTTGACCACATCTTGTACCACAATGGAACCTCCCTTATCCACAGGACGGATTATAATACCCTTTTCTTTTTGTAAGTTTTTAAGGGCCATGATTTCCTTATTCGATAAGTTCTTCCGTTTATATCGGATAGTGTTTTTAATCTTTTTTACATCTTTAATAACACATTCCCTAAAGGCGACCATTTCCTGGCTTAATTCGTTTCTTGGGTACTTTTTAGATGAATTCTTCAGAGAAGTATGTATAAAATTATCGGGTTTCTCTAAGGTACCCATAACTCGATTAATGGGATTTTTCAAATGATACTTTTTTAAACATAATTTTCTCATAAACTTTTCCACTCCAATGAACATTTCGAATTTATTCAGGGGTTTGGTGGGAGCAAATTTCAAACCTTTATTTAGTAATCTATTTTGGGTATCAGTGAGAGTAATAGAGCTTAAATTAATTATGGCATCTGCCGTGATCGTGTGTAAATCTATCTGTGGTGGTGATATCTTTTTTCTTCCTCCTCTCCTCGTCTTCCCATTTCTCCTTCGTGTTGTTTCCTCCTGGATTGATAGTGATGGTTGTGATAATCGTTTTGATAATTGTGAGTTTTCCTTAATGTTGGTGTCTTGTGTTCGTAATGTTGGTGTCTTGTGTTCGTGATGTGGATTGTGTGTTCTGTCTCTCAAGTTGTATTGGTGATCTACTGGTGTAATCCTCTGTGTCCTTATCGGTGATGTTCTCTGTCTGATTCGTGTCCTGTGATGGGGTGGGGTGCAATCTAAAAAATGTTCCCTCTCTTCCAATGATTCAAATCGGTTCTGAGTTGGTATATTGTATTCTTTTTGTGTATCTTCTTTCCTCAAATTTCTTCCCTCTATTCTCCCATCCCCTATTATTTCACCTTTTGTGGTATTATCCCCTAACTTTTCATTCTTGGCTCCCTCTCTATCCAATAATCCTTTTTTCTTGAATTTCAATTTCCTCACCTTCTTATCTATAATTTCTCGTTCTATTCTATCCAAATTATTACATAGACTACTTTGTAAGTTATTATATTCGTCATTTTTCTGAAACTGGTCCATTGTTTGTATTATCGCATAAATTTGCGTGGTGGTTTGTTCTAATATTTGCAATCTTCTTTTAATAACTAATTGTGTAATTGCAACAGATTGTTCCAATAATAACTCCTCCCATTCTTTGGAGAACTCATCATGAAACATGGAGAAACATGTTGCATCCTTTAATAATCCCACTAGCAATATTTCACCTGATCCATACAAACATGTACCAGTTCACAATAAATCTAATTTCTATCATCTACACCACAAAGGTGATCACCTGCACATCTTCCAATCCCTGGTTACTAATGAACTACATAACATAAATCAAACTCCTAATTCATAGATCACAAAAAATTAGAAACAATTGCATTCTAGGTGACACTGAATTCTCTGTGCCCCTTTGCTCAAGATCCCTCTGATGCTCTCTTATCAACATACGCTGTTTTTTATATAAGAGGCTGATAGTAATCATTTATTCAGTAAACAGGAGAAATAATTCATATATATTCACAATCCGCAACTTCCTAAATTTTCTTCCCAAGATGCATAAAAACATCACAAATTCCTCTGGGCATCCTATCAGAACTGGTATCAATTCCATAACTGCTACCATAATTTATCCCTCTATATTAAACTTTTTCTTCAGGAATTTGTATTATTGTGTCCTCCTCATCTCAAAGATTCCAGTCATTTAATCACTGACCTCTCCACTATTCAACCTCCTACAAACTACTCATTTATGGCACTTGATGTCAATTAATTGTATACAAGTATTCCACACAATTTAGGTCTACAAGCTATTTCTGACACATTCTATTCTTCAGGAACATTGCTTCCTCTCCAAATTGACTCCTTACTGCCTGGTATTTCTTTCATCCTCAATAACAAAATATTCTCCTTCCAGGGTCAGATTTATCAGCAAATAAAAGGTTGTGAGATGGGGATTCGCGTCTGCCCGATTTATGCTAATCTGTACATGGGGAGATTAGAGTCCCTCATCACACACCCCAATAATAATGCTTATTATGATAAAATTTGTTACTACAAAAGATTTATAGACAATCTTTTCTTTTTATGGACCAGAACTTTAGAGGAAGCCAGTGATTTTGTTTCCAACCTCAATAATAATAACTGGGGACTGCATTCATATTTTGTCTAAAACCCACTTCAAGCAAGTGGTCATAAATAGTTATTTTGATTCCTGAAGCGACCACTATCCTATCTGGCTAAAGAATGTACCCTATGGACAATATCTCAGAGTGAGAAAGAATTGTACAAGGGAGATGGATTTCAAATTAGAAGCTGAAATTTTATTCAACCGTTTTAGGGACAAAAATATCCCAAATCATTATTACATAGTTTACAATAAGGTCAATCCTTAAATCAATCTGACTGTTTATTCCCTATTAACAAAAAAGACAGATTGCATTTAGTATAAATTCAATTTTGTCACCACATACACTTCACATAAGGCCTCTTGCACACGACCATATGGCTTTTTCAGTATTTAACAGTCCGCAAAAAACGGATCCGCAAAAAATACAGATGACGTCTGTGTGAATTTCGTTTTTTAAGGAACAGCTGGCCCCTGATAAAACAGTACTATCCTTGTCCATTATGCGGACAATAATAGAACATGTTCTATCTTTGAACGGAACGAAAAAATGGAAATATGGAAACGGAAGGCATACGGAGTACCTTCCGTTTCTTTTTTTTTTTTGCGGATCCATTGAAATAAAGGGTTCCGTATACGATCTGTGTATGGAATGCAAAAAACGGAACGTAAACGGAAAAAAAAACGTTTGTGTGCAAGAGGCCTGAGGCTGTACATCCTCCATGTTCCTGAGAGACTCGCATATCAACCAGGTAACTACAAATGTGGTGAAAGTCTATGCTATACTTCCACTGCACATGGTAAGACTTTATTCAGTTCCCACATTACTAAAAAAAACTATTCCAAATCACAGAATTTCTCAACTTTGCCAGTGATTTTGTAATATATATGCTGCAATGTCCCTGTGGCAATACATGGGACGTACTACACAAGCCATGCGAGCATGAATAAATACCCTGTTTTGAAATAGTGTAGTTGAAAATGAAATATTGGAGATGAAGAGTGCCGGAAGACTTATTCTGTGTCAGTTTTATTTATATACTCTTACATTTACTTATACCTACATCAGCCGTAAACTAAGATATGTAATTCAATACCAATAAAATGGAAGGCTTTATTATTCTACTGCCAGCGTGCCAACCAATACCATCAAGACTGCACAGGTCCTAATGATGACCATCCTCATCTTTGCTGGCTTTAAATCTTCCAAATCATCCTTCAAAGTCTCTATGTTCTAGAGAAGTCAGCAAGATGCAGAGAGAGGAGGATCTGGATGTTCCTGATAACATATTCTCATTGATATTAGATGATGTAGAAAAGCAGATAGCAGAGGAAGTGCTCCCACTTGTAGGACAGGAGAGTGCTGGTGTTGGAAAAGTGAGTATGCCAGAGCTGAATAATTTTCAGTGTTTACTGTCAAATAACCTGCAGAAGCTTGCAGGCCAGAACAGCAATAATTTGCATATTGTGACCCCCACTTAAACATCCAAACCCCATATTAGCAATAGCCCTTGTTTAAAGGTTCATTAAAGGTGCCGTGCGGCCATTACCAATGAACTATACATATCGACTATACAGTGTGGCCTTCATTATTAAATGAAAGGCAGCTGTAGGCTAATTGGCTGCGCAGTTCTTCGCCCCAGCATGGCCGCAACCCGCCCGTAGCATGACTGCTCCGTGTGGCTGTACCCTAAGGCAGAGTGGCTTGGGTATACCTGATTTATAGTGATTAATTCATAACAAATCGAATTTCTTGGCGAACTTCGGCGAAGTTGCCGAATTGAATTGTTCAAAACTACGCTCATCTTTAATTACAATCTTTTTGTTCTGTCACTTCTATAATTTATCCTAGAGCACAATTATTTTATTTTTCAAAGTACCTTTTACTATTAAATTAGAGGTAACTCTATGGGGATGGCATGTGCCCCAACTTATGCAAACCTTTTATTGAGCAGGTGGGAAGATCACCTGGTGTTCACTGAGCAACTATCTTCCTACACCAGTCATATTATGTACTGGGGTAGGTATATAGTTTAGATGCTATTCTGATATTCTAGGAAGGGGACAAGCACACCTTTCTACAATTTGTACATGTTTTTAATAACAGGTAAAATGGATGAAATACACCTATGAGATCCACAATAGAGAAAATTTGCTTCCTGAAAATCGACTGCCACCAATAGCTAATTGCATTGAACCCGTTGAAGAATGGGAATACCCACAGGCCAATACCTCAGAGCCCAGAGAAATTGCTCTAGTAATGCATTCATCTATAAATGAAAGCAGACTACTATATTAGAGGTTTAAGGCAAGAGGATATCCTCCAAATATCCTTTAAAGCCTTTAATGGAGCCATAAAAAGTCATCGTGAACATCTTTTGAAGCCATCCCCTGAAAAGACTAACAATATCGTGTATAGGTACATTTGATGGCTATTCCACTGAGATACAGAAGATATTGAGTAGACACTGGCATATTCTTAGACCCGATATGAATCTACAAGGTGTATTATCTCAATGTCCTAATACAGGGATGCTCAACCTGCAGTAAAACTACAACTCCCATCATTACCTGCTGTAGGCTGATAGCTGTAGGGTGTCTGGGCATGCTGGGAGTTGTAGGTTTGCAACAGCTGGGGCCGCAAGTTGGGCATCCCTGTCCTAATATAACCTACCGCAAAGGACCAAATCTGAAACATAAGCTGGTACACAGATTGCTTTTAGAAAAAGAGACCATCACCCTATGGTGATTGCCCTTTTTGAGAATTCATATCTAGAATAAAGAATTTCATTAATCCAATTGACCAAAAGAAATATGAAATTAGATATCTGATCACCTGCTGTACCCAGGGTATTATATATGTACTTTTTTGCCTTTGTCCCAAACTATACATTGGGAAGATGACACAGGAATTCCGATAACATATCTGAGAACACATGAGTGCCATAAAGACAGATACAGAGACTTCTTTGGCAACACATATTAAATATGTTCACAAGAATGACAGTGACATATTACATTTCTGGGGCATAGATAAATTTACTTTGGGACTTAGGGGGGGATATTTGGATAAGAGCAGTGGCGTACCTATAGAGAAGTTTCTGCCTAAACCCTTTTCAATGACCCTTGGCCCATTTTTCCACTGACTCATTTGGTAAAAGTTCTTCCTTTAGAGGGTATAGTCCAGACCAAGTTTTCACTTCCAGTAGAAGAGGAGAAAATCCCAAGACTAGGCCCCTTCTTGCTCTATGCCCCATAGCCGTTGCATGTTCTGCCGCTATGGTAGTTACGCCTCTGGATAAGGGGTTAATCCAGGAGGTGGGACAGTTGGATCCACCAATAGTGATGTCCCGAACTATTCGCCGGCGAATGGTTCCCGGCTAACATAGCTTGTTCGCGTTCGCAGCGGCGGGCGAACATATGCGATGTTCGCGTTCGCCCTTATACTTTATCATTGAGCAAACTTTGACCCTGTACCTCACAGTCAGCAGACACATTCCAGCCAATCAGCATACCCTCCCTCCCAGACCCTCCCACCTCCTATCAAAAAGCAAGGACAGCATTCATCTTAGATTCCTTCTGAAGCTGCAGTGTTAGGCCTATTTCACACGTCCGTAGTGTTTATGGATCCGCAAATTGCGATATTAATCGCATTGCGAATTCCACTTAGAGCTGGGATCCTAATGGTTGTATTGCTAGAATACATTGCGCATTCAACTTACAGATTTGTGCAGCTTTTGGCTCCATAGAAGTGAATGGGAGCCTGGGCTGCGCATGCGCGGTGAAATGATCCAATGTACGCGATTTTTTTTAAACCCGAATAATCGCGTGATCATTTTTTTTGGTGTAAACTGTAAAAATTTCTGCATTTATTTTTCGCTGAAATCTAATCGCGTCCATGCTAATTCCTGTCATTTCTTGCAGACATTTAATCCAAAGAACTTTTCTTGCGATAATATGCAGGATTAGACGAATAGCCCAATATGTCGAATATAGCTAAATATTCGCATATTGAATATATATATATATATATATATATATATATATATATATATATATATTATATATATATATATATATATAGAAGAGTGCTGTTCGCTTTTTCTGCATTATATATATATATATATATATATATATATATATATATAACATTAGTGACTGTTTCCAATTTCCAATTTTTTTTTATATAATTTTTATTTTTTCAAAAATATAACAGAACAGTCGTGATCAAAATACAACTGAAAAGAGTCATGTACATATACTGTACAATACACCATAGACCATTTTCAATTTTGTTACTAACTGCAGTACAGCACATTAATATGGCTATGTGCTGTACATTCTAATGCACTCCATGTGTCATTGCTCAGAATACACAAATTAGCGAGACGTCTGGTAGTTTCTGAAAAGAGCCCCCGCTATGGAAAGTGAAGTAATACACAGTCTTTCCTAGCAGCATTATGTGCTGCAACTGCCAAATGCCGCCTGCAATGCACAGGCACAGACCGTGGGGCAGCCGCATGAGGATCGTGGACCCATTCACTAGAATGGGATCCGTGAACCGCATCTGACTGTCCGCATCGCAAAAAAAGGAGCACATGCATTACTTTTTTACAGCCAGAAACACCACGGAAGCACTCTGTAGTGCTTCCATGGGGTTCTGATCCGTGCTTTTGCACCGCCCTGCATCAATGGGACCCTGGACCCATTGAAGTGAATGGGTCTGTGATCTGTGGGCATGAGCTCCAAGACATGTGCTATTCCTTTAATATATAACCCCAAATTAAAACAAGCATGCATTACCATAATTATAACATTTTTTTATTAAACAAAAAAAAAAACTATGGCAACTGTTTAGAACTGCGCAAACATGTCCTCCATTTTTGAAATGCCTATGACCTTTTTTTTGTCCATTTTGCGGACCTTTAAACAGATGGCATACTGGAGTTTTTTAACAGACACCATGTCCGTCTTGTATTCCGCCTTCAAGGCCTCCAAATGCCTGACGCACTTGTTGGTGACTGAAAACTAAAAAAATAAAATCACTTCTGGTTACTTTCAAGACAATTATCGCAGTGTGTGCAGTTTGTTTTTATAAACTACAGATTTATATCAAAACACACAAACTCTATATTGTCTCGTTAATTATAATTTTTTTTGACGTAGTGATATTTTATATACAGTATAATGTATTTCTTTGTAATAGTTATTAAATAACCATTTAGAAGACTAATTCGACCCAAATTAAAGCCCTTACTTGGGCTGACTGCAGCCCCATAACCATCAGACGGCATCTGAGACTGAAGGGACTTCAGCCAGGACAATAACATCACTCTTTTGGCCCATCCTTCGTGTTCCCCTGATCTACAGCAAATTCAATTAAGAACCTTTGGGGATGGATGACAAGGGAAGTTTACAAAAATGGACAACAGTTCCAGACAGTAGATGGCCTTCGTGCGGTCGTCTTCACCACTTGGAGAAATGTTCCCACTCACCTCATGGAAACGCTTGCATCAAGCATTCCGAAATGAATTTTTGAATTGATCAACAATAACGGCGGAGCTACTCATTACTGAATTCATGTTTGGAAGTTGGATTTCTGTTTTAGGGGGGGTTAGGCTTTTTTCATTGTTTTCGTTGTTTTAATTAAATTGAATGCTCAAAAAATGTTTTGTCTCACTCCCTTTTCTTCTTGTTGCATGGTGAAGCTCTACTTGGAACCTTGTTAAGATCCAGCCATGCTAAATATGATTTTTGGCTATTTTTATAGAGGTCTTAAACTTTTGATCAGGACTGATCAGGGTCTTTTGATCAGGACTGTTAAAGGGGCGGCCACTGTCAAAGTCACTGTTTAGGGGCGGCCACTGTCAAAGTGACTGTTAAAGGGGCGGCCACTGTCAAAGTCACTGTTTAGGGGCGGCCACTGTTCAAGTCACTGTTAAGGGGCGACCACTGTCAAAGTCACTGCTAAAGGGGCAGCCGCTGTCAAAGTCACTGCTAAAGGGGCAGCCGCTGTCAAGGTCACTGTTAAAGGGGCAGCCGCTGTCAAGGTCACTGTTAAAGGGGCAGCCACTGTCAAAGTCACTGTTAAAGGGGCAGACACTGTCAAAGTCACTGTTATGGGGGGGGGCACTGTTCAAGTCACTGTTAAAGGGGCGGCCACTCTCAAAGTCACTGTTTAAGGGGCGGCCATTGTTGAAAGTCACTGTTAAAGGGACGGACACTGTGAAGTTTAGTTCTTATATTTGCTTTGAATATATATATTTTTTTTATTTTACTTTCATATAGTCCCATAGGGAACTATATAAATATCTACTCTTTTAGCGTTTCGATAAAAATTTTATTTTGGATGGTTGAGGTGACTGTAATTACTAATAATTGTATTTTACAACTTTGGGATTACATCCTATAATTGTTATGTTGCAGCATATGTTGCAGAAGGGATATGACCTGACCCGCTCCCGGGCAGAGAAGCAAGCCATAGTGCAGTGACTAGGGTACCATCTGTGGCATCAACATGGCAGCAAGGATGCCATTTTAACCCCTTAAGGACTCAGCCCTATTTCACCTAAAGGACTCGGCCATTTTTTGCAAATCTGACCAGTGTCACTTTATGTGGTGATAACTTTAAAACGCTTTTACTTATCCAGGCCATTTTGAGATTGTTTTTTCGTCACATATTGTACTTCATGACACTGGTAAAATTTAGTCGAAAAATTTTATTTTTATTTATAAAAAAATATCAAATTTACCAAAAATTTGGAAAAATTAGCAATTTTCCAAGTTTCAATTTCTCTACTTCTATAATACATAGTATTACCGCCCAAAAAAGTTATTGATTTACATTCCCCATATGTCTACTTCATGTATCAATCATTTTGGGAATGCCATTTTATTTTTTGGGGACGTTACAAAGCTTAGAAGTTTAGAAGCAAATCTTGAAATTTTTCAGAAATTTTTAAAAACCCACTTTTTAGGGACCAGTTCAGGTCTGAAGTCACTTTGTGAGGCTTACATAATAGAAACCATCCAAAAATTACCCCATTCTAGAAACTACACCCCTCAAGGTATTCAAAACTGATTTTACAAACGTCATTAACCCTTTAGGTTTTCCACAAGAGTTAATGGCAAATGGAGATAAAATTTCAGAATTTAGATTTTTGGAAAATTTTCCGTTTGAATCCATTTTTCCAGTAACAAAGCAAGGGTTAACAGCCAAACAAAACTCAATTTTTATTGCCCCGATTCTGTAGTTTTCAGAAACACCCCATATGTGGTCGTAAACTGCTGTATGGCCAAACGGCAGGGCACAGAAGGAAGGGAACGCCATATGGTTTTTGGAAGGCGGATTTTGCTGGACTGGATTTTTGACACCATGTCCCATTTGAAGCCCCCAGATGCACCACTAGAGTAGAATCTCCAAAAAAGTGACTCCATCTAAGAAACTACACCCCTCAAGGTATTCAAAACTGATTTTACAAACTTTGTTAACCCTTTAGGTGTTCCACAAGAGTTATTGGCAAATGGAGATGAAATTTCGAATTTCTATTTTCTGTTACCTTGCCTCAAAAAAGTGTAATATAAAGCAACCAAAAATCATATTTACCCTAAAATAATACAAACAAAACTGCCAACTTATCCCGTACTTTCCAAAATGGGGTCACTTTTTTGGAGTTTCTACTGTAAGGGGTGCATCAGGGGGCTTCAAATGGGACATGGTGTCAAATAACCAGTCCAGCAAAATCTGCCTTCCAAAAACCATATGGCGTTCCCTTCCTTCTACGCCCTGCCGTTTAGCCATACAGCAGTTTACGACCACATATGGGGTGTTTCTGCAAACTAGAGAATCGGGGCAATATATATTGAGTTTTGTTTGGCTGTTAACCCTTGCTTTTTTACTGGAAAAATTGATTAAAATGGAAAATTTGCAAAAAAATAGCTATTTTCGGACCGTTTTTATTTTTGTTATTTACATCGTTGAACTGACAGGTTAGATTGTGTGCTATTTCTATAGAGCAGGTTGCTACGGATGCGGCAATACCAAATATGGCTACTTTTTGGGGGGTTTTGTTTCAGTTTTACATAATAAAGCATTTTTGAAAAAAATGATTTTTTTAGTGTCTTCACATTCTGAAAGCCATATATATATTTTTTTTTTTGGGCGACTGTCTTATGTAGGGGCTCATTTTTTGCGGGATGAGATGGCGGTTTGATTGGAACTATCTTGGGGTGCATATGACATTTTGGTCGCCTGCTATTACACTTTTTGTGATGTAAGGTGACAAAAATGGCTCTTGACACCGTATTTTTATTTATTTATTTTTGTGTTCACCTGAGGGGTTCGGTGATGTGTTATTTTTATAGAGCAGGTTGCGACGGACGCGCCGATACCAAATATGTATACTTTTTATTTATTTATTTATTTAAGTTTTACACAATATTATCATTTTTTAAAACAAAACAAATCATGTTTTAGTGTCTCCATAGTCTGAGAGCCTTATTTTTTTTTTTTTGGGGGGTGATTGTCCTATGTTTGGTATCATTTTTTGCGGGATGAGATGACGGTTTGATTGGCACTATTTTTGGGTGCATATAACTTTTTGATCGCTTGCTATTACAGTTTTTGAGATGTGAGGTGAGTAGATAATGTGATATTTTTATAGAGCAGGTTTTTACGGACGCGGCGATACATAATATGTATACTTTTTATTTATTTATTTTACTTTAACACAATAATAGCATTTTAGAAAAAAAAAATTGTTTTAGTGTCTCCATAGTCTGAGAGCCATATTTTTTTATTTTTTTGGGCGATTGTCCTATATAAGGACTCATTTTTTGCGGGATGAGATGGCGGTTTTATTGGTACTATTTTGGGAGGCATACGCCTTTTTGATCACTTGGTATTACACTTTTTGTGATGCAAGGTGACAAAAAATGGCTTTTTTACACCATTTTTTTGTGATTTTTTTTACGGTATTTGCGTGAGGGGTTAGGTCACATGATATTTTTATAGAGGAGATTTTTACGGACGCGGCAATACCTAATATGTGTAGTTTATTTGTTTTTCTTTAATTTTTATTCAGTGATATGTATTTTTCTGATTTTTACTTTTTCTTTCACTTTTTTTACATTTTTTGACCCAGACCCACTTGGTTCTTGTAGATCCAGTGGATCTGGTGTCTATATAATACAGTACAGTACACTATATAGTGTACTGCACTGTATTTTTACTTTTACAGTCTGGTCAGACTTCTGCCTTTAGCAGAAGTCTGACCAGAGTTACTATACCATGGCAAGCAGGACGCTTATGAAAGCGTCCTGCTGCCATGTAGCTCATCACCCGCTGCCATTACAGAGCAGCGGGTGATGAGAAGAAGGTGAGCTCCCTCCCTCTACCATCCTATCCCATCGGGGGGCTGCAAGGTGCGGCAGCCCCCGATGGGAGAGGGAGGAGCTCCCTCCATGTTAACACCTTCTATACCGCGGTCCGTACGGACCGCGGTATAGAAGGGGTTAAACTGCTGACATCTGCAGCACAGATGTCAGCAGTTTATAGCAGAGGGTCAGCAATGTGCTGACCCCTGCTATACCCACTAGACACCAGGGAAATGCATTGAAAGGAGGCGGGCGGGGGATCGCAGTGCGATCCCGCCTGCCGCACCGCTCGCCTCCCGCGCCGCCCACCCGCAGCACCGCCCGAAATCCCCCTGCACCGCCCGGAGGACACTAAGATGGCGGGGTGCAGGGAGGTTAAATTTACAATAAGGGGCAGATTTTAGTCTCTGATCTCGCGGTCATAGACCGCGGGGATCAAGACTACATAGCGCAACAAACCGCAGGTCTGAATTGACCTGCGGTTTGTTTGCGATCACCGACTGCGGGGGTCACAGGACCCCCTCGGCATGTCACAGGATGCCTGCTGAATGATTTCAGCAGGCATCCTGTTCCGATCACCGCCACGTGCGCAGCGGTGATCGGATCTTCTCAGGGCGTACATGTACGCCCTGAGTCCTTAAGTACCAGGACGCTAGGGCGTACATGTACGCCCTGCGTCCTTAAGAGGTTAAAGAAGTGGTCCGACCTGAAATGCTATAATATGGTTCAGATCACTGAGGTCAGAGACAAATTTTGTCCAGGTACGATGCTTACATTAATTTTCTATGACACACCTATTGTTATTTATGTGTTCAGTTATGCAAATAAGTATTTCTATCCCTTTACAACTGATTACTTAGTACAGTGGTGTTGAACCAATGGAACGGGTGCCAGACCCATAAAAAGGTCTAAGGCGTACTAATCGGCTTTAGACATTTCCTATCATACAGATTCGCAGGCACACTATTAACAGCACAGTCAGCATATTGAATGTAGGCAGGCTGTTATAGTAAAATGTTAATTCTGTGGAAGACATACTATACTGGTATTCAGGTACAATGGTAGCGTTGGCTACTTCAGATAAATAAATTAGTTGGTTTTCTGTTATGCCTCGAAAAAAGATCTCCAGCACGGCTTTAGTACATGGTGGGACACATAGCTGATTGTTCCTTTAAAATATATATATACACTCACATTGCGATACAGATATATGATGTAAAGCCTTATCCAATGTCCAAATATTTGACTTGGTCCACCTAATTTCAATAACTCTGCAACAGTACCTTCCGAACCAATCCCCCCTGCTACCTATTCCTATATATTAACGTAGGCAACTGTGAACAAAACAATAGCTGATCTCAGGGAGACCAGCTACAGAAAACACTGCGGAGCCTCATCTAAGAGACTCAACACAGCAATCCAAAGTGCAAAGCTCCCTGGGAAACAGTGATATGCAAAATAAATGTGGAGCCCCAGTATTGGGTCTACAACACAATGAAAGCCAGATATCCCTCAAAGGAAGTAAAAACGAGCAAAGGGGTGTCTCCATTACAGAGATCACCAAATCCACCATATTAAGTGGACCCTATGTCAAGATCCCGCTTTTTTACAAGCTTTAAGGATGTGATGGGGAAAATACTTCATTTGTAGTTTCATCTAACACCAAATCAAGCTAAAGCAAACATAGGGGTAATCATTATGCCATCCAGATACAACCATAGATTAATTTGTGTACCGTTACCTTTTAATTTTTTTGCTCTCCTTGTTTATCTTGGTATTTTTGGAAAATTTGGTCATTACAGATGCTCCTCTTCCAAAAATACACGCTAAGCGTTAAAAAAAGAGGGTGGTGGTGGAAGAGGAGGAGATGACAGAGGATGAGGACATTGAGGAGCAGGAACAGATAGGACCATCAGGGCATCAGGCCCATAGCCCACCTGATGCAGATGAGGTCGAGGAGGATGATGAGGAGGAAGAAGACGAGGTGGTGTAAATATATACTGTTGATGTTTTAATTTATTCATTGTCCCCACACAGACACAGGTGTCAGTTTAGTCTTGACCACAGGCAGATTTTATTCAAGCAAGCAATTATAAAGAAGTTCAAGTTCAACCTGTAATTTTTTAAAACATTACATTGTATTTAAATTGTAAGTGTGTGGGGTATGAACAAAGGGGTATTGGCCAATGGCTATCTGAGGAGAGGTGTACCTGTGTAGTGAGGTGACGGTACGGTATGGGGTGTAAGATTGGTTCGCCTCCACGTGGTGCACCCTGGGTAACGATAAATGAACCAGCGAATACTGAAATACTGGAGGTCGATCAATACTTCTCATAAACTGGGTGTGTGTTAGGAGGTGGGGGGGGGTTAGTGGAGGGGGTTTAAGGTGGTGGAGGGTTTAAGGGGGGAGGGGTGGCTGTTGTGGGTTTTATAGCGTGGGATATACAGCGTGTAGCACGTAAATGGAGGTGCTATGTGCATATGAGAGATATTTGTCTGCTATCCATACATACATGTTACTGGCATTGTAGTGGGTTGTAACCACTTTAATTTGTGCCATAATCATTAACAGCTTCACACACAATGACGTAGCTATACTTCATCCGGCAGAATAATTAAACATGGATCAATCCTTATGCGAGTGCCGTGGCCACCTGCTTTGTGTGGCTGCATACACCCACTACTCATGTCCGTGACCACCATCATTAATACTGATGGTGGACATTTAACCCATAAGATGTAGTGGTCACTTGTTAAATAGCTATAACAATACATGCAATATGATTCTTTTGGCAATTTTGCTATAGATGGTATTGGTAGAATTAACTAATAAAAGAAATATAGTACCGTATATCAGAATAGTGCATTAGAAAAGTTGGATTCGCAATGCGAGTAATTATAGCAACTTAGGCGATTTTGATAATAGTGGTATTGGGAAAATTAACGGTCGGATATACGAATATCGTACTATAGTGGATTAAAGTTGGATTCGCAATGCGGTTAATAATAATAGAAAATATTATCGCATTGAGATTAAAAATTAGCACTGCTAGATTCCATATTCGAATCGTTCACTTCATTTATTCGATAAAGCAGGTGACCCATTCCAGGAGCACTGACCCAGTAGCATCTACAAGTTAAAATCACAATGCGATTATTATTACTTTAATTAATTATGAATATTATTACTTTAATTATTTACTTCAAATTGCGATTTCAACTTTGACCTGGTGTACTAGTCTAGTACTAGAATAGCGAGGGATGACGATTTAGGACGAATATATTTATTAGTCAAACTGAAAACGAAATATTATCCATCTTCGCTAATTCAAGAAATCCAACCATTGTAAACCCAGGTACAAGTTAAAATCGTTATGCTATTTTAACAAGTTATGTTATTCGCATTGCGATTGAAACTTGATTCTCACATCCAACAGTAGATTCTAGCATCGGGCCGTTCCCATGGTGATGGGGACGCTTCATGTGCAGGGAAAGTAGATAGAAGCGGGAACGGGCACTGAGTTGAGCGTGCAAGCAAGGATTCCTAAAAGTACTGCTCAGTTTTGGAAAAGCTAGGGTAAAATGAAAAAATATATAGCATTATATTCGAAATATTCGCGATTTAGCAAACTCAGTGCACAATGGCAATTAAATAATATCATAATATTAATAATCCATAATCCTCTGTCGCTAACACTGGGGCGCTCAGTCGCCCTCTCATGTACTTCTATCTACACAGAGAAACTTAGATATAGCGCACGGGAACTAACTGACTGTAGTTCCATGCGCCATCTGGTGTTCACAAACCAACATTGCACCCTGAATTTTCTCAATGGCTATTTACGCAATTCGTGTTTGCTAATTGAATTCGAAATCGCTTCGCGCCGCCGCGATTCAGAAGGGAGCGCAAGCGATGCTACAACTGTATAACGAAGATTGAGAATATAGTGCTATATTCTCAATCTTCGTTATACTCTAGCAATACAACCATTAGGAACCCAGCTCTAAGTTGAATTAGCAATGTGATTAATGCAGGTTATATTAATCGCATTGCGAATTCAACTTACCACACTCTGCGTCAACTACGTAATTTTCCATGGGAGTTTTGCCATGGATCCCCCTCCGGCATGCCACAGTCCAGGTGTTAGTCCCCTTGAAACAACTTTTCCATCACTATTGTGGCCAGAAAGAGTCGCTTTGTTTTTTTAAAGTTCACCTGTCTATTGAAGTCTATGGCGGTTCGCCCTGTTTACCCGTTCGCGAACATTTGCATAAATTCGCGTTCGCCGTTCGCGAACGGAAAATTTTATGTTCACGACATCTCTATACACCAACTTAATGCAATGAGCCCATTGGGCCTTAATGAAGGTTTTTCCTTTTCAGCATTCATTTAAAGTGTAACTGCCATTTCATTTTTTATACCCTAATGATATAGTACACCCTGCTGTATAAATGCTTTTGTGCTTTATAATTTAATCTGTTTCAGTTTCATCTCATAATAAGACCCATAAAAGTGTGTCACTTTCACATTGAGCAGGTCTTTTCTCACAGCGTTGTCATGTGCAGGCTGTCTCCTCTCTGATATAAACAAGAGATGGGAGAACATTGGGAGGAGGAGCACAGCCCTGAGTGCCTGGGCTCGGGCAGAAAGTGGAGGGGGGAGGGCAGCTTTAGATGCTGCTATCTCCTGAATGGTAGAAACTAGAAACATGCAACTGGTCTTGTTTTAAAGCTGACAAGAATGGCAACTAAAGTCCAAGCAATAGAGGAGAAATAACTATTAGAAATAGAGTTGGGAATAATAACCTGTAAAACCTGCTTTTACTTTCACTTTTAGCTGCATTCACTGCATCCTGATTTCTACCAGTGATATCTTCTCTTGTACTGAATATATTGCTGTCATTTTAGTATTGTCTAAAAGCTTGGAATGTCAGCTTTTAAACAATATAAAATATTCCATAGTCCATATCCGGTACCGAACCAGAGATATGAGCAGTTAAAGCCACCCCCCCCCACCCCACTCAGCAGGAGAATGAAGGAACAGAAGGAACGGCTGCAGAGCTGACAGGAGGAAAGATAGTAAAAAAAAAAAAATATGTAGAAATGCGACATTATTATCAGTGTAGTGACCCACATAATAAAATGACGTAGCTTTTACCACACAGAGAACCCCGTACAAATAATTCCACAAAATAATGTAAAAATTGCTGTTTTTTTTATCTTTCTCCCTAAAAATAAAATAATAAAAGTTATTTTATGCACTATATATACCCCAAAATGGTTCCTAAATTTTTTTTAATTTGACTATTAAGAGGCTAAAACAAATGCCTACTGATTTAATGTAATGCATAAAATTATGTTGAATGTTTGTTACTCTTTCAAAATAAAAATTATGAATAAAAAACAAATATGTTGTATTTTTAGTATCTAAACAAGATGAATTAGCACTATAGTAAATAGTAGGGTGATTTTTATACTCATAATTTGAGATTTTTCTGGAAACACCCATTAATCATATTTATATAGAGGATAATAAATAACATTTGCCAATTTATATCTGGTGACATATGACCATTTCTTGTATGGTCTTATGCTGTGATGGCTAACCTCCGGCACTCCAGCTGTGATTAAACTATGACTCCCAAGATACCCCCTTGATTGGCTGTTCTCAGAACTCCATGGAGCATGCTGGAAGTTGTAGTTTCACCACTGGAGTGCCGAAGGTTAGACATTACAGGTCTAATGTAATAAATGACATAATTAATACATTGGTCTCTAGAAAAACATAATTGATACATTTATACGCATCTATTTACTTTGATGCATTAAATATCCTCCCATTTTTATATTGTAATGATGAGGGCTCCTTTATGTTATATCCATCTTTCCTTTACTCATGCCTGTTGCATCTGTAAGTTCATAGGTCCTGACACATGCGCATGGCTGACACAGCTTGATTCTTCTGACACAGACCCTCTCAATTGCATCTGCGCAGTGACATAGCGGTCCTGCTCAGAATTCTAAATTCCCAGGCTCGCGCATTGTGAATAACTTCATTCATCTCCCAGCAGCAACTGCGCAGGAATTCTACTTCTATACGGTATCAGCCTCTACAGCTTTGCTAATGACTTTCATTGATAGGTTGGAAATTTAAAACATTAGGCAAGCATCTCTCCTAGGATTAGCCATTGGAATGTGTGATACACACCTATAGGTATAAAAATTCCTTGAAATGGGACAATCTGCTTGCTAGGCTCCTACACCTGATGAAATTTTCATGACGAAACATGTTGGGGGAACTCTTCTGTTTGTTTTTTAAATCATCAATCCTCTCTCTATTGTCAAAATTAGTGTTGAGCGATTCGAAGTATACAAAGTAGAATTTGACCTGAATTTTGGGAAAAATTTGATTTGCTGCAAAGCTGAATTTCCTCACACTTTGTGACAACGAATCATTTTTCCCTGAAATGTTGGGGGAAAAAAAGCTCACCTCAGTCATTTGCATCTTGATTTAAGTTAGCACTTGAAATATTGCGCGCAGTGATGTATGATGTCACCACACTGGATGGCATGATGACATCATCACATCACCATGTGAGATTTTGTGCGGTGTCTTCAATCAAGATGGCTGAGGCGGCCTCTATGCAATCGAATGGATAAAGTGAGTATTTTTTCTTTTTTCCAGATTAAGCCCTGAAAGCCCTCAATGTTAATCTCAAATATAGCAATTAGTGGTGAACATGAAATCTGAGGGGTTCAATGACTAGAGGGATGTCATTGACATTCCTCATCATTACACCCACTAAATACAAAGAAATCCGCTTTGTGATGAAGTAATTCCGCACAAAGTGAATTTCTTAGTGAAATTTGGTGAAGTAACTACTGAATCGAATTTTTCATAACTTCGCTCATCTCTAGTAAAGATGGTTGATGATTGTGCAATCCAGGTTCCAATACTAGCCCAATTTGGGTCAGAATATAGACAAAGCCAATTCTTTGGCCAAAATACAGGGACTCTGTAAGACACAAACTGTGACAAAGGATTGCAGTATTCTATGACAAGGTACTGTAGCTGAATAAAATAGTTTCAGCCATACCTACTTTTGACATCAGTTGGACTCTTGCTATTTTCTCCTCCTAAGTTAAAGGAAAAATACTCCGTCTGAATTTCAAAAAGGAAAATAAGACCATATCACAAGCTAGTTGCACTGAACTGGTGCAGATGTAATCTGTATCCTACAGTTATCAGTTATCAAAAGGTATCAGTTTAAATCTCAGGTTTTTTTTCCAGGAAGATCTTGTATTTCCTCAGAATACTCCTTTGAATTGCGAATGGAGAAAGAAGATTAGTAGCAATAGACCCCTGGGCACAAGGGGGAGAGACTATCAATCAATTTAGAGCTGACAGCCAAACCAGTTGAAAATCCCTACTTTGGGACTTGTCCTAAAATTTCAGCAACAACAGCAAATTTTTTTAGCCACATGAAATCTTAAAAATCTGATTAAATCCTGGGGCGTGGCCAACCGCCGTGCTGCAGAGACGTGTTTCAGAGAGCTCCCTCTGCACATCTGGTAAATCCTCGCTCATCGGCGGACATCCTTCTCCAAATCACCGGAGACACACTACAGGACCATTTACACTTGGCTACTAAGCCTGACAGACCTGCACCGCTCCGATCTGTCTGGAGTCGGCCCGATCCGGACTGAGGCCTAACACCGCCCGCTGCATCGCGGTGCGGCCTACGCCCTCGTGGATTCAGCCCAGCCTCTCCACAAAGGAGAAGCAGCCACCGGACCTCTGTCTGAAGCAGAGCCCTGGGAAGAGCCCGATCAAGCCACCTGGTGAGCCGCGATTCTGGCGAGGCAACGACCGCTGGTCTTCAGCCACCCACGCGCCATTTTACCCGAGGGCCCTGAACCGGACTGACTCCACTGCGGCCCTTATAATACATCTCGGCATCGGAGCCCCAGAAACTGGAGTGCCGTGGAAAATTGTGGACTGCACGCATATAAAGTGAGTGCTCTTTCCGGTCCCCCCCTCCATCCTTTCTGACCACATAGCGCTATTAGCCCTCCACTACCTGCCAACTACCTTTGGAGCATAGCTCAAATTTTTGTGGACTGGCCTTGACTACCTGACAGCTGGTCTATAGACTCTTTGTTTTAACCCCTTGGTGGTCTTAGTGCCACAATTTTTCTATTGCGCCCTCTGACTGAGAGATGAGACGCTAAATTTTTCAGCCATACAGGCCCTAACTTTCCATAAGGAATATAATATATGATGGTGAAAATTGGGAACCCTAACCCCAATCACTCCACTACTCTACATAAATCATCGACGGCAAAAGGGGAAATGGAAAAATATATGAGAAAAAAAAGTCCGCGCCCAAAATTGAATACCCCCTCTAAAGAGGCCCTCCCGGCCGCTCAGCTTGACACTGGCGAGGACTCTGAGAGCGATGCTGATCTGACGGCACAACACGACTCATTGCCTGTGTCACGTTCATTTCTGCAAAAATCGCTAGAAGCTGCACTAACTAAAGCTTTGGACCCTCTCTCCAAAGATCTTCAAGACATAAAACACGACATCAAGCATCTAGGAGCCAGAGTGGAACAACTGGAGTCGACACAGTCTTCTTTATGCAACTACTCTCATGCTCTTGCAGCTAGCTTCACCTCTTGTCAAAATTATCTGAATGTGGCCTTTGACGCTTTAGAAGACCAAGAAAATAGGGGCCGCAGGAATAACTTGCGAATTAGGGGCCTTCCTGAATCAGTGGAAAGCTCCAGTTTGTCAGCCACCGTTACAGATATCTTTTTGACCATCCTAGGCCCGTCATACAAGGGGAAATTGTGATTGAGCGCATACACAGAGCGCTAAGGAGAAGACCCAAGGATTCTGACCCCCTAGAGACGTTATTTGCCGCTTGCTGCATTTTCCTGTTAAGGAAGAAATCATGCGTCTCTCCAGATCCTCCTCGCCGGTGACATATGAAGGTGCACATATTCACATTTACCAAGATCTCTCTCCACAGACTCTCCTCAAGCGAAGGACACTTAAACCGCTAACCGATGCTTTACGGTCCAAAGGGATCCAATACACATGGCAGTTCCCATTTGGTTTGGGGTTCGCATCCGCGGTAAGAGATTCCTCATCCGCACCACAGCTGATCTCCCTATGGTCTATGGAGCCTTGGACCTTCCCGACTTACAGATCCCAGATTGGTCCGTCGTTAAAGATCTTGATAACTTGCCTCGCATGCCCCCAGTGACGCCGTGGGAAGATGTCCCCTTCGCCCGCACCGCGAAAGCAAGGAAGAAGTCAGGAAGCTTGCACCGAAAAGTATCATCCCTGATGAGGGCTGACATGACACTCCAGCCCCACAGGCGTATCTGTACTATTGGGAATATCAATCCCACTATGTGTTCTAATGTTCTCCTTTGCTGATATTGAAAGCTTACTGTGCACTTCTCTACACTTACTCTCTTTTAATCTCATAGGCTGTATGCTAACTCTCTTTCTAACCTTCTTACGCTACGCCTTCTCAAATCTTATGGGGACTCGCCCCCCTTCACTTACCTTCTCTTCTCCACATATACCTTTTCACTTTTTTCCACCTCTATTTCTCTACCTACCCCCTGTGACATATACTCTCTCCCATCGCCTGTCTCTACCAGATTACCTACATATATTGTTCTCAAGTTAAGAAGTTGGGCCCTGCAGGCTTACTATGTTTGTCTATTTGACCAGATAAACTGACATATCCATTCTGTTCGGATGGAACGTACTATGCCCTGGATATGTTTCTGTTCGGCTGTATTTCAGTGGTTTCTGTTTATGCCTAATATAATTGTCTTCATGTTTCCCCAGTGTTTCTTCCTTCCCTCCCCTCTTCCCACCTCCTTCCTCGCCGCAAGTTCGCCTCCTAAGTCAACGAGCTCCCACCATGTCTCAGACTGGCAGCGTTTTTACTTATACTCTCCCTACCATGGCAAGTATTAATATTATTACGTACAATGTACACGGGCTCAATTCCCCATCTAAAAGAGGCCAGGTGCTGCACTTTCTCAAGAGAAACAAAGCTGACATCTGTCTCCTACAAGAGACACACTTCAGGAAAAATAAGATCCCGACTATGAATAGACTGTTTTATTCGCAGTGGTTTCATGCAGGATCTGATTCTAAAGCCTCTAGAGGGGTCAGCATTGGTCTCAGCAGGAACGTTAATTTTACTTTACTAGATAAGTGTACTGACCCTGAGGGACGTTACATCTTTATCAAAGGGAAACTGGGAAATTTGAATGTGTCTATAGGAAATATTTACGCCCCTAACACTGATCAGGTAGCATGGCTGACAAAGACGCTTAAGAAATTGTCGTCCTTCTCTGAAGGCACTCTATTCTTAGGTGGCGATTTTAATATTGCTCTGAATCCCATCATTGACACTTCCAGCGGTAGGTCCACTATTCGTTATAAAGCCCTAGCAAAACTGTCCCGTGTTCTGCAATCACTGCATTTGGTAGACTCCTGGAGGGCCCTAAACCCTTCAACTAAAGATTACACTCACTATTCCGCACCGCATAAATCATATAGTAGACTAGATTACATTTTCATCCCTGCCGCCCATCTGCAATATTGTCAGGCTGCGACCATCAAATCACAGGTTCTTTCGGACCATGCTTTAGTAACACTAACGTACTCATTACCACACACGCCTCCGCCTTATAAAGGATGGCGTCTGAATGATTTGCTGCTGAAACCCTTGAAGAACATGCAAAAGATTAACTCTCGACTAACGGAATTCTTTAAAAATAATGACAATGGAGAGGTGTCTGTGCAAACTCTTTGGGAGGCGCATAAGTCATATGTTAGAGGCGAATTTATATCTCTATCTGCATACTGCCATAAAATTAAAACACAACAGATGTCTGATATACAACAGAAGATTTCTCGCCTTGAAGGCTTGCACAAGAGATCTCTCCGAACTGCACACCTGGAAGAATTAAATGCACTCCGCACCGAACTTAAAAATTTACTGAACCTACACTCAGCCAAGGCATATCTGTCCGCTAAATTTAAGCACTACGCCCATGGAGATAAACCTACCAGATTTATGATTGCCCAAATTAAGCAACGGAAGGCCAAATCCTTTATTACAACTATTAAAAATGATAGAGGCGACACCTTTCACAAAACTACAGATATTGCTAGTGAATTTAGCAAATTTTACAGAGCTCTCTATAACCTTGAGAGTACACGTAAGGTATTCACGAGTCCCAGATCCGAAATCATTTCTGAATTTCTGACCTCCCTTCACCTCCCCAAAATCACCCCTTCCCAAGCGTCAAGTCTTAACTCCCCGATTACCATTCCCGAAATCAAGAAAGCGGTCTCATCGTCTCCGAAAAATAAAAGCCCGGGCCCGGACGGTTTAACCGCCTTCTATTACACCTCATGTATGGATGTTCTGACTCCGTACTTAGAGGAACTATACAACTCCGCATTAAATGGCACCCCCTTTCATGAACAGACCTTAATGGCACAGATCACAATTATTCACAAAGATGGGAAAGATCCTAGTTTATGTAGTAACTACCGCCCCATTTCTCTTTTAAACTTCGATTTGAAAATTTATGCAAAAATAATTGCTCATAGGCTACAAGCATTACTGCCTTCGCTTATTGCGCCCGACCAAGTAGGCTTTGTGATGGGCAGGGAGGGGAAAGATAATATTCATCGTATATTACACCTCATTTCATATGTCCGTCAGACGAAATCCCCTTTGCTTTTACTCAGTACTGACGCCGAAAAGGCGTTTGACCGAGTGGACTGGGAATACTTGAAGGCCTCATTGCTGGCATTTGGCATTCCCGCCTCCTTTGTCCAAGCAATATTTACAATGTACGAACGCCCTTCCGCAAGGGTTCTGATTAACGGTGTGCTGTCGCCTGTGTTCCCGATCTCTAATGGCACTAGACAAGGTTGCCCATTGTCTCCTCTACTCTTTGTCCTGACTATGGAAACTCTTCTACAGAGGATAAGACAAGAACCTGGAATCTCTGGAATTCAGTGTGGAGGTCGGGAGCACAAGGCGGCGGCCTATGCAGACGACCTATTACTGCTAATTTCTAATCCGTCCTCTGCATTGCCACTAATTGAATCTATCTTTGATAGTTTCGGGACATTGTCCAATTTCAAAGTTAATCTAAGTAAATCACAAGCTCTTAATGTTTCCGTCCCTAATACGCTTGCTGCCCGGCTCTCTTGTAACTCCCCATTCGATTGGACACAACCTTATATTAAATTTTTGGGTATCAAATTATCTTCCAACCTACAGACACTCTATAAAGATAACTTCCTCCCGTTGCTTAAAGATATCTCTAAAACGCTTGAGGACTGGCCGACTCCTTACATGTCTTGGTTTGGAAGAAAAAATATAGCAAAATGTCTTATATGGCCTAAAATAACCTACCTTTTACAAGCCTTACCTATTAGCATACCTGGCGACTTTTACGCCAGACTAAACAAAATATTCTCCCGATATATCTGGAACACTAAGAAGCCTAGAATAAAATATTCCATACTACAACTCCCCCAGAAACGAGGGGGCATTGATATGCCTTCCCCTCAATCCTTTGTTCAGGCTGTCCACCTACATAGAATAATCGACTGGATTAGGAAACCCGTGCATAAACTCTGGATAGCTGTTGAGGAAGATATTCTTCGATTTCCTCTGAGGCAGATCATATTCTCTGACCCAGCGGTTCCTTCTCAACCTCAAATAGATAGTCCGTTAACATCTGAAACCTATAGGATATGGAAGCAGGTCAATTCCTTGACACAAATTGCCCCTTACCCGTCACCGCTTATGCACATAAAAGACCTCATCCTATCGATAGATCCCAATTACAATGCCTCTATTCCCCACGGTATCAAAAACAATGAACTCTTTATAGACTCGATATTAGGGAGAGCCGAGATACCCTCACAAGAACAGTTGGCAGTTCTTCTTAACTGCACCTCGATTTCCCCTATGATATATAATAAGTTTAAACTTACATTCAAGCTTTTACTACAGAAAGGTGACTCGCACAGACCACTAACCAAATTTGAATCGCTTATAGCGCAAATTAAACCTCCCAAGAAGGTGATTTCGCTTTGCCACAAACTATTATCACTATCACATACACAATTGAAACACCCCTTCATTAGAGCGTGGGAATCAGATCTTTCCAAGACGTTTTCAGATGCTGAGCTACAACAGCTTTTGCTGCTCGAAACAGACCTCCCGATGTGTCCGAATGCAGGAGAGTGGCTACAAAATCCTGACCAGGTGGCACCTGACCTCGGTCCTCCTACATAAATATAACCCTAGCTACGATCCTACTTGTTGGAGATGTAAGACTCATATAGGAACCTACTTCCACCTCTGGTGGACTTGCCCACGTATTATACCTTATTGGAAGGAGGTGATCTCACAAATTAATAAGTTAGTAAACTTGGACCTTCCTCTAGACCCCGAGCTATGCCTCTTTCAGCTTCTACCCGATAAGCTCCCTAAACACACTGTGAAACTGCTCAGACACCTCCTGGCTGCAGCTCGCATACTCATTCCTACCTTATGGAAAGCTTCGCACCCCTTCCCAGGCCTTATGGATGGATAAAGTTGACTCTCTTTATAGATTGGAAGAACTTGCTAGGTGGGAGACGAAGACTCATAAAATCTTTCATGATATTTGGTCCCCTTGGGCGTCATTTAGACGCTTTGACACTCATTCGCCATGAGACGACCTGCTATGATTAGCTGTTAACATTAGATCTTCGACCTATTCATAATCGCTGTGCAATGCGGCTCTTCCCCCCTCCTTCCTTTCCTTCCCCTTACTTCCCGCCCTACCCCGTACTCACTGTCGGTATGCGTCTGTGTGTACTGCTGGTTTGCCTATGTATATCTCGCCATGTGATAGAATGTCTCACACAGTATACCTATTTGCGGATGACCAATAGACTTACCGGAGAAGATTTTTTTTTTTTTTTTCTTGCAAGGTAGCTTGCTCTCATTCCTTAATGCATACGTTCTTTCTTTTGTTTGCACTGACTTGATGTACCATGTCACCTCTCCGACTATATGATATATACGGTCTTTGATATTCTATTGGCCTCTCTGATGTCTTTACACTGTGAGTGTTTGTTTATTATATATTTAATAAAAAGATTTTTGAAAAGAAAAAAAAAAATCTGATTAAATCCTGTGGGATGATTATACGATACCTTCTGTTTGTTGACATGCCAGTTATCGCCTCTTGTAGCAAACTGAGAAGGACAGAATCCTTGAACTAAGATACCTTGGTTTATCACTCAAGGAGATCTCTATGTCCCTAGGTTGAGATGTCAGTACTGTTCATCATTCTGTATCCCTTGTAGAATGATAGCAAGAGGTGCACACAGGAGAATCTTGCACTGATGGATCATCTGATTAGAAGAATGTTAAGTAGTGATTCATTCTGTACAGCAAGTGAAATTGTATGTCACATCCCAAGCCCAGAGTGGCAAACGGTGTCTACACAAAATATTAGAAGGCGTTTACTCAACACTGGGCTATGTGCCAGAGGTTCAGCTACTGTTCTTCCTTTGACCTCACACCATCTCTCTCAAAGGCTATCATGGTGGACAGCAGCCCAGCAATGGGGGCTGGAATGAATTTCTATTCTCTTCAATGATGAGTCATGCTTTTGGTTCGGACACACTGATAAACAGAGATTGGGGTGGAGACCATGTGAGCAACAGCATGCAGAGGCTTTCATAAGAGAAGGTCCCACTGGTCCTACTCCCGGAATTATGGTGTTAGATGGTATATTGTACAGTGGCTGGACCCCTATAGTCTTCATTTCAGGTACATTAACAACTTGGCATTACATTGATTTGGTCGTGAAACCAGTAGTATGGCCATAAAAGTGTCCCAGGAGTCGTTTTTCAACAGAACACCAGGCCCCATTACTCGTGTTACTGTGAGCAGCTTTAATGGCTTAAACATGCTACCATAACTCCCATCAAGCATATCTTGATGATTTGCATGCCCAAATGCACTTATTGTGGTATAACATTCCTTAGACAACCATGAATACCTTGATAGCATTTTAACGCATGCAACTGCATGTATTTCTGAAAGTGGTGCGCAAACTCAATACTGAATAAACCAAGATGTTTTGAATAATACCGTATATTTACATCATTTATCATTTGCATGTCTATCGATCCTGAGAATTCCATAATTCCTCAATTTTTCCTGCTTGGGGTAATTTCAATGTTGACAAGTATAGTTCCATGAAACATACAGTATTCATCTACTTCCTGGAATTGATGCTGTTGGGACCATTATCTATAATCTCCAAACTGATGGTTTGGTGGAATGCTTGCCTTGACGACATGAGCCATACATGTACAGTGCATGTTGTCTCTTTAAATATGGTGCCATAGCGATTGGTGAGTATGCTTATTGCAGACATTTAATCCCTCAGATACTGTGGTCAATTATAGCCACAGGATTGGAAGTGGCTTTCCCCAGGAACCCTGCATTCCAAGGGTCCAATCAGCTTCACTGCACTGGGGAAGCCGTTCATTCATGTTCATAACATGGGTTTTTCTGACTGGTGTTAAATGCCTGAACTATTAAAATATACATCAAATTAGCCAATTGCCAGTTTTTTTGTCACTTCTCCTCCAAAACAATTTTAAACAAAAAATGACCAAAAAGTCATAAATATTTCAAAATGATAAAAATAAAAGTACAAATCCCCCCCCCCCCCCACATACACACGCACACAAAAAAAAAAAATCATATCTATATAAAAATGAGTCCTCACACAGCTACATAAATAGAAAAATAAAAAAGGTAATGTTGGTCAGAATATGACAATTCAAATATAAGCAAAACCTCAAGTGAGTACCTCCCTTTAACTAAAATTTAACCTTTATTTCGATATCTAAAAGAATGAAATACCCCTAATATAATATCAAATAATCATAATATACCTTGATAATCCAATATTAAAATACAGACGGTGAACAGGTTATCACAAAGCGGGGCTCTAGTTGTCCTTCTTACTCACGGTTTGATGACACGTGTATCTTGATAGTTAGAATCATCTGTCCAAGGATTATGGGACCAAAACTTATTGTCCCTACCATATCCCTATGACTCACCCTACCTACCGGCAGAGCACCCACCCCGAAAGGGACGACCCCACCTCTCGGTAGCTAAGCCCTCTCTGGTACCTGACCACGCCTTGTACTTCAAAAATTCTTCTCCCAAAAACGTAATAGGAAAGTATAATGTCCCGACGCTGTGTTTCCCCAGCAAAAAACTGGTTCTTCAGGGAACAAAATGTTCAAGGTACCAGGTACCAAAAAGTAAAGTGAAAGCAGTCCTGTAGTATTGACCGCAAAACTATACATCACCCATACAGAACTAGAGCACTATGGTCAGGGATTTGAGAAGCCTGAGCTCAGATGTGGGCTATTAGATGTAAGGCTTGTCCAGTAATTTCATATCCGGGGCCTTAAATAGGTAAAGTCTCCTGGAGAAGAAGGGGGAGGATTCATAGAAAGCAACTGAAAGAAAGTTGTTAGTTGAGACCCTCTGGATATACTGTTCTCAGCCTATAAATCCATTGGGTCTCCTTTTGTAAAATCTTTTTGATCACCACAATTACCTGAAATCTCAAATCTCTTGAAGAACCGGTTGGCTATTGAGGTATCTCTTTTGTGTTTAACATCCCCCAAGTGGTCCCCAATCCTTCTCTTCAGTTCGTGTTTTGTCCACCATACGTTTTCCGAGGATCTAAAAAGATCTTCTCATGGGCATTATCAAATGTCCCTATGATCCTAATGTTTTTTTTTTGTTTGTTTGCTTTACCTCTGTCCGGGGTTTTGAAAGTTCCCTCCTAGTGATAGGGAATATTTGAAGGCTTCCTTAAGTGTTTCTTCCAGATACCCCCTTTGAAGGAATTTATTTCTAAGACCTCTAGATTGTTGTAAAAATGTAATGTATCTGAGAAGTTTCTCCTAACCCAAATATATTGCCCCTATCGTATACCCTTTCTCAGGAGTCACGGTGGGAACTATCTCAATGGAGTAAACTGTACTTTGCGGAATATTTTTGTGTGCAGCATGTGATCGGCCCATCCCCCCCCCCCCCCCCCGTTAGAAATCCTGATATGCAAAAACGAGATCTTATCGTCCTTTGCTTCCCATGTGAAACATAATCCTATGGGGTTTGTATTAAGGGACTCAACAAAGGCTTTGTAGTAATTAATGTACCTCCCTCATTGATCTTCTTCTTCCCACCAGCCCAGGAGCGAATTCGCAAAGGTCGCTGCATAGGGACTCCTCATAGTGGTGCCCCTGAGCTGGTGGTAGAAGTTAGATTCAAAAAGGAAAAAGTTATGCAGCAAAATAAATCTTAGGAGGGTAAGGACAAATTTGTTGTGTGGGCGAAACTGTGTACCCCTTGCTTCCATAAAGCTCAGCTCTGACTAGAGTGAAAGTCTGTTCAGCTTTTCTCCTCTGGTGTAATGAATTCAAGCAGCTCCTGCTAGGGAATTTCCCACAGAGGCTGAGTGTGAGTTGGCTGTGATTGGCCAATACTCCTGCATAATAACAACAGCTTAACTCTATGCTTTCTGTTAATAATTGTGATGTGTCATTGAGCTTACCTTACAGTCATATATTGAATCTGAAAGGCATATTATCTTTTCTGCTTCTGTGAACACAATATATTATTGTTACGTGACATACATGACATCCAAAAATATGAAGTCACAGTAAATAACTCAGCTTTTGTCTTTATATATATAAACATATGAACTGTATTAAGGTTAGTGGCAGGTCTTGCTGTATACACATATAAGCTATATTAACAACCTAGGATAGGTCCTAGCTGGCCAGCTACACTCCCACCAAAATTACCTATAATTTTATGTTCTTAGTGATAGGAATTAAACATGAATTTGGGGAATTTTCCATCATGTTCTTAACTCTCAAGTGTCTTTTAACTTGTCTTTAATGGTGTCTTTAACGTGTCTTTAATGGCTATGAAACATCTCAAGGCGTTGATGAACGCATCAGTTGACATATCTTCAAACATTTCCAGGTGAATTGCTCTGGAGCTTAGACATGTAAATATTAGTCCAACTCCATATCTCTTGTACTCCTTGTGGTTTTGCTTGGTGATGAATGGGACAAAACAATCCATTCCACTATAAAGCAATCGTGGTGATGGGTTTACACGATCTGCCGGTAAATCTGCCATTCTTTGCTCTTCGGTAGTCTTTCTACAGACTACACATTTACTTATATACTTTCACTATCCAGTAACCACATTTTCTCAAACAGCTTTGGGTAAAGCTTCTTCCCTGGTGCAAGGATTTGTTGTGGTAGTGATCAATTATCAATCTTGTGAAGATAGAATTTTTGGGCAGAATTGCTGGATGCTTCACTCTGCTAGACAACGGTGCATTTTCCAGTCTCCCTCCCACCTTCAGTATACCATCCTGCAGAACAAGATTAAGCTTGTACAATGGGTGGTTGTTGGAAAGTCTTTTAGGTTCTTGACTGAGTCTCTTCAACTCTTCACTGTAGAATCTCTGTTGAATGAGTCTTATGACTGTTTCTTCCACTTTCATTCTTTCTTCTACATTCAATGATTCCTGATTCCCTTTGCCAAACACTGAATTCGAGCTACTACGGTTATGAATGTATTCCATTTTGAACATCTGGCTAGTCTTTCAAATATGTCATCTTGACACTTGGCAGAAGTGATCAATGTTTGAACAACCTTTACTTCTGGATCACACATAGACAATTCTGTATGACCTTTACTGCGTAAGATTTCCTCTTCCCAAAGGAACTCTGGACCGGTGAACCAGTTTGAATTCTTCAATTCTGTTACATGCAGGCCTCTTGAATAGAGATGAGCGAACACCTGGAAGTTCGGGAAGTTCGGCCGAACTTCCCGAAAATGTTCGGGTTCGGGATCCGAACTCGACCCGAACCCGAACCCCATTGAAGTCAATGGGGACCCGAACTTTTAGGCACTAAAAAGGCTGTAAAATAGTCCAGGAACGGGCTAGAGGGCTGCCAAAGGCAGCAAAATGTAGGTAAATCCCCTGCAAACAAATGTGGATAGGGAAATGAATTAAAATAAAATAAATAAAATTTAACCAATATCAATTGGAGAGAGGTCCCACTGCAAGGAATCATGCGTCATATCACCCACCACTGGAGAAGGCCACTTTCAGTTAGTTTGGCCCCAGCACCCAGACCGAGGATACAGGTCCCACATCAAGGAATCATGCGTCATATCAACCACCACTGTAGAAGGCCACTTTCAGTTATTTCGGCCCCAGCACCCAGACAGAGGAGAGAGGTCCCACAGCAAGGAATCATGCGTCATATCACCCACCTATGGAGAAGGCCACTTTCAGTTATTTCGGACCCAGCACCCAGACAGAGGAGAGAGGTCCCACAGCAAGGAATCATACGTCATTTCACCCACCACTGGAGAAGGCCACTTTCAGTTATTTCGGCCCAGCACCCAGACAGAGGAGAGAGGTCCCACAGCAAGGAATCATGCGTCATATCACCCACCACTGGAGAAGGACACTTTCAGTTATTTCGGCCAAGCACCCAGACAGAGGAGAGAGGTCCCACAGCAAGGAATCATGCGTCATATCACCCACCACCGGAGAAGGCCACTTTCAGTTATTTCAGCCCCACCCCCCAGACAGAAGAGAGGTTCATTCAACATTGGGTTGCACCGCAAGATCATGGTAAAGTTAAAAAAATGAGGATTCAATAAAGAAGTTCCCCGGAGTACAAGAATACATGGTTGAGGGGGAGGCAGTTATAAATGTCTTTTCTGCACAAGGGAGGCACAGGTCCTGTGGGATCCATGCCTGGTTCATTTTTATGAACGTCAGCTTGTCCACGTTGGCTGTGGACAGGCGGCTGCGTTTGTCAGTAATGACGCCCCCTGCCGTGCTGAATACACGTTCAGACAAAACGCTGGCCGCCGGGCAGACCAGCACCTCCAAGGAATAAAATGCTAACTCTGGCCACGTGGACAATTTGGAGACCCAGAAGTTGAATGGGGCCAAACCATCAGTCAGTACATGGAGGGGTGTGCAGACGTACTGTTCAACCATGTTAGTGAAATGCTGCCTCCTGCTAACATGTTCCGTATCAGGTGGTGGTGCAGTTAGCTGTGGCGTGGAGACAAAACTTTTCCACATTTCTGCCATGCTAACCCTGCCCTCAGAGGAGCTGTCCGTGACACAGCTGCGTTGGTGACCTCTCGCTCCTCCTCTGCCTTCGCCTTGGGCTTCCACCTGTTCCCCTGTGACATTTGGGAATGCTCTCAGGAGCGCCTCTACCAGCGTGCGCTTGTACTCGCGCATCTTCCTATCACGCTCCAGTGCAGGAAGTAAGGTGGGCACATTGTCTTTGTACCGGGGATCTAGCAGGGTGGCAACCCAGTAGTCCGCATCCGTTAAAATGTGGGCAACTCTGCTGTCGTTGCGCAGGCACTGCAGCATGTAGTCGCTCATGTATGCCAGGCTCCCCAGAGGTAAGGACAAGCTGTCATCTGTGGGAGGCGTATCGTCATCGTCATCCGTATCCCCCCAGCCACGCACCAGTGATGGGCCTGAGCTGTGTCGGGTGCCACCCCGCTGTGAACCTGCTTCATCCTCATCCTCCTCGTCCTCCAGTAGTGGGCACTGGCTGGCCACATTAGTACCAGGCCTCTGCTGTTGCAAAAAACCTCCCTCTGAGCCACTTCTAACAGACTGGCCTGAAAGTGCTAAAAATGACCCCTCATCCTCCTCCTCCTGGGCCACCTCCTCTTCCATCATCGCCCTAAGCGTTTTCTCAAGGAGACATAGAAGTGATATTGTAACGCTGATAATGGTGTCATCGCCACTGGCCATGTTGGTGGAGTACTCAAAACAGCGCAACAGGGTACACAGGTCTCGCATGGAGGCCAAATCATTGGTGGTGAAGTGGTGCTGTTCCGCAGTGCGACTGACGCGTGCGTGCTGCAGCTGAAACTTCACTATGGCCTGCTGCTGCTCGCACAGTCTCTCCAGCATGTGCAAGGTGGAGCTCCACCTGGTGGGCCCGTCGCATATGAGGCGGTGAGTGGGAAGGCCGAAGTTACGCTGTAGCGCAGACAGGCGAGCAGCGGCAGGATGTGAACGCCGGAAGCGCGCACAGACGGCCCTCACTTTATGCAGCAGCTCTGACATGTCGGGGTAGTTGTGAATGAACTTCTGCACCACCAAATTCAGCACATGCGCTAGGCAAGGGATGTGCGTCAAACCGGCTAGTCCCAGAGCTGCGACGAGATTTCGCCCATTATCGCACACCACCAGGCCGGGCTTGAGGCCCACCGGCAGCAACCACTGGTCGGTCTGTTGTTCAATACCCCGCCACAACTCCTGCGCGGTGTGGGGCCTATCCCCAAACATATGAGTTTCAGAATGGCCTGCTGACGTTTACCCCGGGCTGTGCTGAAGTTGGTGGTGAAGGTGTGTGGCTGACTGGATGAGCTGGTGGAAGCAGAGGAGGAGGAAGCCGAGTAGGAGGAGGAGACTACAGGAGGCAAAGAATGATGCCCTGCGATCCTTGGCGGCGGAAGGACGTGCGCCAAGGAACTCTCCGCCTGGGGCCCAGCCGCCACTACATTTACCCAGTGTGCAGTTAGGGAGATATAGCGTCCCTAGCCGTGCTTACTGGTCCACGTATCTGTGGTTAGGTGGGCCTTTCCACAGATGGCGTTGCGCAGTGCACACTTGATTTCATTGGATACTTGGTTGTGCAGGGAAGGCATGGCTGTCTTGGATAAGTAGTGGCGGCTGGGAACAACATACTGTGGGACAGCCATGGACATCAGCTGTTTGAAGCTGTCTGTGTCCACCAGCCTGAATGACAGCATTTCAAAGGCCAGTAGTTTAGAAATGCTGGCATTCAGGCCCAGGGCTCGAGGGTGGCTAGGTGGGAATTTACGCTTTCTCTCCAAAGTTTGTGAGATGGAGAGCTGAACGCTGCCGTGTGACATGGTGGAGATGCTTGGTGACTCAGGTGGTGGTGTCGGTGGCACATCCTCTGTTTGATGGGCGGCAGGTGCCAACGTTCCTCCCGAGGAGGAGGAAGAGGCCGAGGCAGCAGCAGAAGAGGGAGCAGTGGGAGCCAGAGTGAGTTCCTTGCTTTTACGGTGTTTACTCCACTGCAGTTCATGCTTTGCATGTAGATGTCTGGTCATGCAGGTTGTGCTAAGGTTCAGAACGTTAATGCCTCGCTTCAGGATCTGATGGCACAGCGTGCAAACCACTCGGGTCTTGTCGTCAGCACAAATAAGTGCCATGCCAGGGAACTCCTTGAAGCTGCCTTTGTGGTGCTCGGTCCCTGGTGGCGGTGGCCAGTAGCAGGCGAACTCTCTTGGCGGCGGCTGGTCTGCTTTTGCCCCATGCTCCCTCTTTTGCTACGCTGTTGGCTCGGTCTTACCACTGCCTCTTCCTCTGAACTATGAAAGTCAGTGGCACAACCTTCATTCCATGTGGGGTCTAGGACCTCATCGTCCCCTGCATCGTCTTCCACACAGTCTTCCTCCCTGACCTCCTGTTCGGTCTGCACACTGCAGAAAGACTCAGCAGTTGGCACCTGTGTTTCGTCATCATCAGAGACGTGCGAACTCGGATGAGGTGGTATTCCCATGTCCTCATCATCAGGAAACATCAGTGGTTGTGCATCAGTGCATTCTATGTCTTCCAACACTGGGGAAGGGCTAGGTGGATTCCCTTGGGAAACCCTGCCAGCAGAGTCTTCAAACAGCATAAGAGACTGCTGCATAACTTGAGGCTCAGACAGTTTCCCTGATATGCATGGGGGTGATGTGACAGACTGATGGGCTTGGTTTTCAGGTGCCACCTGTGCGCTTTCTGCGGAAGACTGGGTGGGAGATAATGTGAACGTGCTGGATCCACTGTCGGCCACCCAATTGACTAGCACCTGTAACTGCTCAGGCCTTACCATCCTTAGAACGGCATTGGGCCCCACCAAATATCGCTGTAAATTCTGGCGGGTACTGGAACCTGAGGTAGTTGGTTCACTAGGCCGTGTGGCTGTGGCAGAATGGCCACGTCCTCTCCCAGCACCAGAGGGTACACTAACACCACCACGACCGCGTCCCTTACTAGATGTTTTCCTCATTGTTACCGTTCACCAAGCACCACAATAAAAAAAAATAATATTTGGCCCAATGTATTGACTACAAATTCAGGCCTTTCTTTACAGGCACCTAACACTATCTGCCTCTTTATTTATGTAGCGTATTACACTAATCCAGGCAGAGCAGTAACCACTGATTTAGGGGAATATCTCTTTTAGGGCTAGTATTTAGGCCCTGGATGAAAGGTATCCCTTTATGGACAGATTTACACGTGGCCTGCAATAGCTCGAACACCAGATTCAGGGTATTGCTATTTTGGCAATTGAATTTTACCCCAGAAAAAATATGTTTTTGCGGACACTATGAAACTTGGCCAGCCACAGCTGAAAACACTGATTAATGGTATTGCTATTTTGGCAATTGAATTTCACCCTTAGGACAAAATATATGTTTTTGCGGACACTATGAAACTTGGCCTGCAACAGCTGGGACACCAGATTCAGGGTATTGCTATTTTGGCAATTGAATTTCACCCCAGAACAAAATATATATTTTTGCGGACACTATGAAACTTGGCCGGCAACAGCTGGGACACCAGATTCAGGGTATTGCTATTTTGGCAATTGAATTTCACCACAGAACAAAATATATGTTTTTGCGGACACTATGAAACTTTGCCAGCCACAGCTGAAACCACTGATTTATGGTATTGCTATTTTGGCAATTGAATTTCACCCCAGATCAAAATATATGTTTTTGCAGACACTATGAAACTTGGCCAGCCACAGCTGAAAACACTGATTTATGGTATTGCTATTTTGGCAAATGAATTTCACCCCATGACAAAATATACCCTGTTATGGACAGATTTAAACTAGGCCAGCAACAGCTGGAACACCAGATTCAGGGTATTGCTATTTTGGCTATTTAATTTCACCCCAGAACAAAATATGTTTTGGCAGACACTATTATACTTTGCCAGCCACAGCTGAAATCACTGATTTATGGTATTGCTATTTTGGCAATTGAATTTCACCCCGGGACAAAATATATGCTTTTGTGGACACTATGAAACTTGGTCAGCCACAGCTGAAACCACTGATTTATGGTATTGCTATTTTGGCAATTGAATTTCACCCCAGGACAAAATATGTTTTTGCGGACACTATGAAACTTGGTCAGCCACAGCTGAAACCACTGATTTATGGTATTGCTATTTTGGCAATTGAATTTCACCCCAGGACAAAATATATGGTTTTGCGGACACTATGAAACTTGGCCTGCAACAGCTGGGACACCAGATTCAGGGTATTGCTTTTTTGGCAATTGAATTTCACCCCAGAACAAAATATATGCTTTTGCGGACACTATGAATCTTGGCCAGCCACAGCTGAAACCACTGAATTATGGTATTGCTATTTTGGCAATTGAATTTCACCCCAGAACAAAATATATGTTTTTGCGGACACTATGAAACTTGGCCAGCCACAGCTGAAACCACTGATTTATGGTATTGCTATTTTGGCAATTGAATTTCACCCCAGAACAAAATATATGTTTTTGCGGACACTATGAAACTTGGCCTGCAACAGCTGGGACACCAGATTCAGGGTATTGCTATTTTGGCAATTGTATTTCACCCCAGAACAAAATATATCCTTTGCAGGACACTATGAAACTTGGCCAGCCACAGCTCAAACTACTGATTTATGGTATTGCTACTTTGGCAATTGAATTTCACCACAGAAAATAATCTATCCTTTGCCAGACAGCAGACAGTATTATACTTGGCTAGCCAAAGCTGGAACACCAGATTTAGGGGATTGGTATTTGGGCAATTGTATTTAACCCCTTAATAAAATATAGAAATTGCTATCCTGAGTTTCTAGGGGTGACAATAAGCACAGCCAAGCCCCTGATGTAGGATATAGCAAAAAAAAACTAGTATTGATGGATTGTTGGACTTGGTGGCAGCTTGTTCTGGTGCACCACAAGTCACAAAATGGCCGCCGATCACCCCAGAAAATAAGTGACAGAAAAACGCTCTGTGCAGCCTAAAAACCAGTGAGCAAGTAACTAGCAGAAATTCAATCATTCACAGCTGTAGATCGATCAGTTCATTAGGTGCTGTTGCTGACTTTTCCCTGCCTAATCTCGCCCTCACAGAAGCTGCATCCTCTCCCTACACTAATCAGAGCAGTGTGACGTGCGGCGCTACGTGACTCCAGCTTAAATAGAGGCTGGGTCACATGCTGCACTTGGCCAATCACAGCTATGCCATTAGTAGGCATGGCTGTGATGGGCTCTTAGGGCAAGAAGTAAAACGCTAGCTGATTAGCTGCTGTGCAGTCTTTCAGAAAGCGGGAAGTAATCGCCGTACAACGAAACCGAACCGGGTTCCGTGTCCTGGACACCCCAAAATTCGATACAAACCCGAACTATGCTCGAACTGTTCGCTCAACACTACTCTTGAAGCATGAAATGCTGGTTTATGCTTTGTGTCAATGTGATGCCAACTTTCCGCATTTGTTATTTCCCAAATTTTCTGAACTCTATTGGAGACAAAGACATGGAATCTTCGAGCTTCATTATTTATGTATCCTAGGACAACTTGAGAGTCTGTCCAAAAATATTCTTCATCTATTTTTATTTCCAATTCTTCTTTCATAAACTTGATTACTGATGCTAAAACAACAGCTGCTGTCAGTTCAAGTCTTGATATTGTCTGAACACTAGTAGGTCAACTCCCATAACCAGGGCACAATGTATCTTTTATTCTCCTATCACTCTGAAGTAGTAGCATTAACCATAACTACTGGCATCTGAAAAGTGATGAAGTTCTATTTTCTCGTACTTTCCAAAATTATGAGGTGCAAAACATCTGGGTATCCAAACTTCTCTCAAGTTTTGCAAGTCTCTTATCCAACTCTCCCACCTTGGCCTCAAATTTTCAGGTATGGGCTCATCCCATCCTAACTTCTGTCTGCATAATTCCTGCAGTATTTCTCTTGCTTTGAGGATTACTGGGGCCAAAAATCCCAATGGATCATATATAGAAGCCACTGCGGAAACAATGGTACGTCTTGTTGCAACTTTGTCTTCAATAGATACAGTGGATATAAAAAGTCTGTTAAAATGTCAGGTTTATGCGCTGTATAAAAATGAGACAAAGATAAATCATTTCAGAACTTTTTCCACCTAATGTGACCTATACTGTACTGTTGAAAAAAAATTGAAATCTTTTAGGTAGAGGGATGAAAAAATATAAAAATAAAATAATATGGTTGCATAAGTGTGCACACCCAACAATACTTTGTTGAAGCACCTTTTGATTTTATTACAGCACTCAGTCTTTTTGGGTATGAGTCTATCAGCATTGCACATTTTGACTTGGCAAGATTTGCCCACTCTTCTTTGCAAAAACACTCCACATCTGTCAGATTGCGAGGGCATCTCCTGTGCACAGGCCTCTTCAGATGACCGCACAGATTTTCAATCGGATTAAGGTCTGGACTCTGGCTGGGCCATTCCAAAACTTTAATCTTCTTCTGGTGAAACCATTCCTTTGTCGATTTGGATGTATGTTTTGGGTCGTGGTCATGCTGAAAGCTTTCTAGCAGAAGCCTGAAGGTTCTGTGCCAATATTGACTGGTATTTGGAACTGTTCATTATTCCCTCTATCTTAACTATGGCCCCAGTTCCAGCTGAAGAAAAACAGCCCCAAAGCATGATGCTGCCACTACCATGCTTCACTGTGGGTATGGTGTTCTTTTGGTGATGTGCAGTGTTGTTTTTGTGCCAAACATATCTTTTAGAATTATGGCCAAAAAGTATAACCTTGGTTTCATCAGACCATAAAACCTTTTCCCAAATGCTTTTGAGAGACTTCAGATGTGTTTTTGCAAAATGTAGCCTGGCTTGGATGTTTTTCTTCGTAAGAAAAGGCTTTCGTCTTCCCACTCTACCCCATAGCCCAGACATATGAAGAATATGGGAGACTGTTGTCACATGTACCACACAGCCAGTACTTGCCAGATATTCCTGCAGCTCCTTTAGGCCTCTTTCACACGGGCGTCACGTTTGACGCCCGGATAGGATGCGGGTGCGTTGCAGGAAAATGCGCGATTTTTCCGCACGTGTGCAAACTTCTGTAATGCGTTTTGCACGCGCGTGGGAAAAATCGGCATGTTTGGTACCCAGACCTGAAGCCGGACTTCATCACTGAAGACCGGTTTCGGGTTGAGTATTCTGGAGATTTTATTATTTTCCCTTATAACATGGTTATAAGGGGAAATAATAGCATTCTCAATAAATAATGCTTTGTAGAATGTGGATTAAGGAGTTAAAAATAAAAAACTTAACTCACCTTAGCCACTTGATCACGTAGTTGGCAATCTCTCTTCAATCATTAGTTGCAGTCTAAAGGACCTGTGATGACGTCACATCACAGGTCCTTTAGACTGCAGCTAATGCTTGAAGAGAGATCGCCAACTACGCGATCAAGTGGCTAAGGTGAGTTAAGTTTTTTTTATTTTTAACCCCTTAATCCACATTCTACACAGCATTTTTTATTGAGAAGGCTATTATTTTCCCTTATAACCATGTTATAAGGGAAAATAATAAAGATCGGGTCCCGTCTCTTAGCAACCATATGGGAAAATCGCACTGCATCCATACTTGCTTGCGGATGCTTGCGATTTTCCTGCAGCCCCATTCACTTCTATGGGGCCTGCGTTGCGTAAAAAACGCAGAAACTGGAAAATGCTGAGATTTTCACGCAACGCAGAAGTGATGTGTGAAAATCACCACTTATGTGCACAGCCCCATAGAAATGAATAGGTCCGGATTCAGTGCGGGTGCAATGCGTCCACCTCACGCATTGCACCCGCACGGAAAACTCGCCTGTGTGAAAGGGGCCTTAATGTTGCTGTAGGCCTCTTGGTGGCCTCCCAGACCAGTTTTCTTCTCATCTTTTCATCAATTTTGGAGGGATGTCCAGTTCTTGGTAATGTCACTGTTGTGCCAAATTTTCTCCACTTGATGACTGTCTTCACTGTGTTCCATGGTATATTTAATGCCTTAGAAATTCTTTAGTACCCTTCTCCTGACTGGTATCTTTTAACAATGAGATCCGTCTGATGCTTTGAAAGCTCTCTGTGGACCATGGCTTTTGCTGGGGGATGTGAGAAAGAAAATTTCAGGAAAGACCAACTAGAGAAGCTGGACTTTATTTGGGGTTAATCAGAGGCACTATATATGATGGCACGTGTAGTGTATGCTGACTAGAGTTGAGCGAACACCTGGATGTTCGGTTTCGAGAAGTTCGGCCAAATTTCCCGAAAATATTCGGGTTCGGGATCCGAACTCGACCTGAACTTCACCCCGAACCCCATTGAAGTCAATGGGGACCTGAACTTTTGGGCACTAAAAAGGCTTTTAAATAGCCCAGGAAAGGGCTAGAGGGCTGCAAAAGGCAGCAAAATGTATGTAAATCCCCTGCAAACAAATGTGAATATCAATTGGAGAGAGGTCCGATAGCAGAGAATCAGGCTTCATGTCACCCACAAATGGAAAAGGCCACTTTCAGTTATTTAGGACACAGCACCCAGACAGAGTTGAGAGGTCCCATAGCAGAGAATTAGGCTTCATGTCACCCACCAATGGAGAAGGCCACTTTCAGTTATTTAGGCCCCAGCACCCAGACAGAGTTGAGAGGTCCCATAGCAGAGAATCAGGCTTCATGTCACCCACCAATGGAGAAGGCCGCTTTTACTTGTTTAGGCCCCAGCACCCAGACAGAGGAGAAAGGTCGCATAGCAGAGAATCAGGCTTCATGTCACCCACCAATGAAACAGGCCACTTTACGATATTTAGGCCCCTGGTAACCAGACGGAGGAGAGGTTCATTCAACTTTGGGTTTCCCCGCAATATAATGGTAAAATTTAAAAAAAGAGGATTGAATGAAGAAGTGCCCTTGAGTCCAAGAATATATATACTTTACTGAGAGAGTAGTGGACGCATGGAATAGCCTTCCTGCAGAAGTGGTAGCTGCAAATATAGTGAAGGAGTTTAAGCATGCATGGGATAGTCATAAGGCCATCCTTCATATAAGATAGGGCCTGGGGCTATTCATATCATTCAGCATATTGGGCAGACTAGATGGGCCGAATGGTTCTCATCTGCCGACACATTCTATGTTTCTATGTTTCTATGTTAAGGGGAGGTAGTTATAAATGTCTAATCTGCACAAGGGATGGACAGGTCCTGTGGGATATATGCCTGGTTAATTTTTATGAATGTCAGCTTGTCCACGTTGGCTGTGGACAGACGGCTGCGTTTGTCAGTAATGACGCCCCCTGCCGTGCTGAATACACGTTCAAACAAAACGCTGGCCGCTGGGCAGGCCAGCACCTCCAAGGCATAAAAGGTTAGCTCTGGCCACGTGGACAATTTGGAGACCCAAAAGTTGAATGGGGCCGAACCATCAGTCAGTACGTGGAGGGGTGTGCACACGTACTGTTCCACCATGTTAATGAAATGCTGCCTCCTGCTAACACATTCCGTATCAGGTGGTGGTGCAGTTAGCTGTGGTGACAAAACTTTTCCACATCTCTGCCATGCTAATCCTGCCCTCAGAGGAGCTGGCCGTTACACAGCTGCGTTGGCGACCTCTCGCTCCTCCTCTGCCTTCGCCTTGGGCTTCCACTTGTTCCCCTGTAACATTTGGGAATGCTCTCAGTAGCGCGTCTAACAACGTTCGCTTGTACTCGCACATCTTCCTATTACGCTCCAGTGCAGGAAGTAAGGTGGGCACATTGTCTTTGTACTGGAGATCCAGCAGGGTGGCAACCCAGTAGTCCGCACACGTTAAAATGTGGGCAACTCTGCTGTCGTTGCGCAGGGACTGCAGCATGTAGTCCCTCATGTGTGCCAGGCTGCCCAGACGTAAGGACGTAATGTTTTCCTCATTGTTACTGTTCACCACAATAAGAAAAAAATTATTTGGCCCAATGTATTGAATTCAAATTCAGGCCTTTTTTTTATAGGCACCTAACACTATCTGGCTATCTATTTATGTACCGTATTACAATAATCCAGGCACAGCAGTAACCACAGATTTAGGGGAATATCAATTGTAGGCCTAGTATTTAGGCCCTGGATGAAAGGTATGGTTTTACGGACAGATTTACACTTGGAGATGCACAGTAGCGTGTGAAAAAATATATAGGATTCTGCTTTAAGCACTTGTATTTTAACACTTTGTGTAATATACCCTTTAACGGAAAGAAATACATTTAGAGATGCAAAACATTGTGTGCAAATGTAGAGGATTATGATGTATTTTAACACTTACTGTAATATACCCTTTAACGGAAAGAAATACACTATGAGATGCACAATAGTGCGTGCAAATTTAAAGGATTATGCTTTCCGCAATTGTAATTTAACATTTTGTGTAATATACGTACTCTTTTATGGAAAGAAATACACGTGGAGATGAACGCTGAGTGTAATATACCCTTTTACGGACAGATTTTCACTTGGCCTGCAACAGCTGGAACACCAGATTTTGGGTATTGCTATTTTGGCAATTGAATTTAACCCCAGAAAATTATATATCCTTTGACGGATACAATTGAACTACTTGTCCAGCCACAGCTAGAACACCAGATTTACTGTATTTCTATTTTTGAAACTGAATTTCACCCCAGAAAATAATGTATCTTTTGACGGACACTATAAAACTTGTCCTGCCACAGCAGAAACCACTGATTTAGGGTATTGCTATTTTGGTAATTGAATTTCACCCCAGAACAAAAAATATATTATTTGCCAGACAGTATTACACAGCTGGAACACCAGATTTATGGGATTGCTATTTTTTTAATTGAATTTCACCTCTCAATAAAATATAGAAAATTCTAGAGTTTTAGAGTTTCTAGGGGTGACAATAAGCACAGCCAAGGATAGGATATAGCAAATAAAAACCCTACTATTGATGGATTAATGGACTTGGTGGCAGCTTGTGCTGGCGCACCACAAGACACAAAATGGCCACGATCACCCCAGAAAAAAGTGACAGAAAAACGCTCTGAGCAGCCTGAAAACAGTGAGCAATTAACTATCAGAAGTTGAATGATTCACAGCTGTAGATCGATCACTTCATTAAGTGTCAGCATTAGGGATGAGCGAATCCGAACTGTACTGTACTGTACTGTTTTTTTCTGGGGTGAAATTAAATTTCCAAAATAGCAATACCCTAAATCAGTGGTTTCTGCTGTGGCAGGACAAGTTTTATAGTGTCCGTCAAAGGATAGCTTTTGTTCTGGGGTGAAATTCAGTTGCAAAAATAGCAATACCGTAAATCTGGTGTTCCATCTGTGACTGGACAAGTTTCATAGTGTCCGTCAAAGGATATATTATTTTCCGGGGTGAAATTCAGTTGCAAAAATAGCAATACCGTAAATCTGGTGTTCCAGCTGTGACTGGACAAGTTTCATAGTGTACGTCAAAGGATATAAATATTTTCTGGGGTGAAATTCAGTTGCAAAAATAGAAATACAGTAAATATGGTGTTCCAGCTGTGACTGGACAAGTTTCATATTGTCCGTTAAAGGATATATTATTTTCTGGGGTGAAATTCAGTTGCACAAATAGCAATACCATAAATCTGGTGTTCCAGCTGTGACTGGACAAGTTACAAAGTGTCTTAATAGTGTCCGGAAAAGGATAGATAATTTTCTGTGGTGAAATTCAATTGCCAAAATAGCAATACCGTAAATCAGTGGTTTCAGCTGTGGCTGGGCAAGTTTAATAGTGTCCGTCAAAGGATATATAATTTTCTGGGGTGAAATTCAGTTGCTAAAATAGAAATACCGTAAATCTGGTGTTCCTGCTGTGACTGGACAAGTTTTATAGTGTCCGTCAAAGGATATATTATTTTCTGGGGTGAAATTCAATTGCCAAAATAGCAATACACAAAATCTGGTGTTCCAGCTGTAGCAGGCCAAGTGTAAATCTGTCCGTAAAAGTGTATATTACACTCAGCGTGCCTCTCCAAGTGTATTTCTTTCCGTTAAAGGGTATATTACACAAAGTGTAAAAATACAAGTGCTGAAAGCATAATCCTATATATTTTTTCACATGCTACTGTGCATCTCCAAGTGTTATTATCTCCGCAAAAGGATACCTTTCATCCAGGGCCTAAATACTAGGCCTACAATTGATATTCCCCTAAATCTGTGGTTACTGCTATGCCTGGATTAGTGTAATACGGTACATGAATAGATAGCCAGATAGTGTTAGGTGCCTGTAAAAAAAAGTCCTGAATTTGAATTCAATACATTGGGCCAAATAATTTTTTTCTTATTCTGGTGAACGGTAACAATGAAGAAAATACTAGTAAGGGACGCGGATGCGGACATGGTCGTGTTGTTGTAAGTGGACCCTCTGGTGCTGGGAGAGGACGTGGCCGTTATTCCACAGCCACACGTCCTAGTGAACCAACTACCTCAGGTTCCAGTACCCGCCAGAATCTACAGCGATATTTGGAGGGGCCCAATGTCGTCCTAAGGATGATAAGGCCTTAGCAAGTACAGGCGCTAGTCAATTGGGTGGCCGACAGTGGATCCAGCACGTTCACAACATTATCTCCCACCCAGTCTTCTGCAGAAAGCGCACAGGTGGCACCTGAAAACCAAGCCCACCAGTCTGTCACATCACCCCCATGCATATCAGGGAAACTGTCTGAGCCTCGTTATGCAGCAGACTCTTATGCTGTTTGAAGACTCTGCTGGCAGGGTTTCCCAAGGGAATCCACCTAGCCCTTCCTCAGTGGTGGAAGACATAGAATGCACTGACGCACAAACACTTATTTTTCCGGATGAGGACATGGGAATACCACCTCATCAGAGTCCGCACGTCTCTGATGATGACGAAACACAGGTGCCAACTGCTGCGTCTTTTTGCAGTGTGCAGACCGAACAGGAGGTCAGGGAGGAAGACTGTGTGGAAGACGATGCATGTGAAGGTTAGGTCCTACATGGAATGAAGGTCGTGCAACTGACTTTCATAGTTCAGAGGAAGAGGCAGTGGTGATACCGAGCTAGCAGGGAAGCAAAAGAGGGAGCAGAGGGCAAAAGCAGAACAGCCACCGCCAAGAGAGTTCGCCTGCTACTGGCCACTGCCACCAGGGACCGAGCACCCCAAAGGCAGCTTCAAGGAGTTCCCTGGCATGTCACTTCTTCAAACAATGTGCTGACGACAAGACCTGAGTGGTTTGCACGCTGTGCCATCAGAGCCTGAAGCGAGGCATTAACGTTCTAAACCTTAGCACAACCTGCATGACCAGGCATCTACATGCAAAGCATGAACTGCAGTGGAGTAAACACCTTAAAAACAAGGAACTCACTCTGGCTCCCCCTGCTCCCTCTTCTGCTGCGGCCTCGTCCACTTCCTCCGCCTCGGCAGGAATGTTGGCACCTGCCACCCACCAAACAGAGGATGTGCCACCAACACCACCACCTCCGTCACAAGCAACTCCACCATGTCACACGGCAGCGTTCAGCTCTCCATCTTACAATCATTGGAAAGAAAGCATAAATCGCCACCTACCCACCCTCAAGCCCTGGGCCCGAATGCCAGCATTTCTAAACTACTGGCCTTTGAAATGCTGTCATTCAGGCTGGTGGACAAAGACAGCTTTAAACAGCTGATGGCTGTCCCACAGTATGTTGTTACCAGCCTCCACTACTTCTCCAAGAGAGCTGTGCCTTACCTGCACAACCATGTATCCAATAAAATCAAGTGTGCACTGTGCAACGCCATCTGTGGGAAGGTCCACCTAACCACAGATACGTGGACCAGTAAGCACGGCCAGGGACGCTATATCTCCCTAACTGCACACTGGGTAAATGTAGTGGCTGCTGGGCCCCAGGCGGAGAGTTCTTTGGCGCACATCCTTCAGCCGCCAAGGATCGCAGGGCATCCTTCTTTGCCTTCTGTAGCCTCCTCCTCCTACTCGGCTTCCTCCTCCTCTTCTTCCACCTGCTCATCCAGTCAGCCACACACCTTCACCACCAACTTCAGCGCAGCCCGGGTAAACGTCAGCAGGCTGTTCTGAAACTCATATGTTTGGGGGACAGGCCTCACCCCGCACAGGAGATGTGGCAGGGTATTGAACAACAGACCGACGAGTGGTTGCTGTCGGTGGGCCTAATGACCGGCCTGGTGGTGTGCGATAATGGGCTAAATCTCGTCGCAGCTCTGGGACTAGACGGTTTGACGCACATCCCTTGCCTTGCGCATGTGCTGAATTTGGTGCAGAAGTTCATTCACAACTACCCTGACATGTCAGAGCTGCTGCTAAAAGTGCGGGCCGTCTGTACACGCTTCCGGCGTTCACATCCTGCTGCTGCTCGCCTGTCTGCGCTACAGCGTAACTTCGGCCTTCCCGCCCACCACTTCATATGCGACGTGCCCACCAGGTGGAACTCCACCTTGCACATGCTGGAGAGACTGTGCGAGCAGCAGCAGGCCATAGTGGAGTTTCAGCTGCAGCACGTAGGGGTCAGTCACACTGTGGAACAGCACCACTTCACCACCAATGACTGGGCCTCCATACGTGACCTGTGTGCCCTGTTGCACTGTTTCGAGCACTCCACCAACATGGCCAGTGGCGATGACGCCGTTATCAGCATTACAATACCACTTCTAAGTCTCCTTAAGAAAACACTTAGGGCGATGATGGAAGAGCAGGTGGCTAAGGAGGAGGAGGAAGAGGGTTCATTTTTAGCACTTTCATGCCAGTCTCTTAGAAGTGGCTCAGAGGGAGGTTTTTTGCAAAAGCAGAGGCCAGGTACAAATGTGGCAGCCAGGGCCCAGTACTAGAAGACGAGGAGGATGAGGAGGATGAGGACGAAGCATGTTCACAGCAGGATGGCACCAATCGCAGCTCGGGCCCATCACTGGTGCGTGGCTGGGCGGAAACGGAGGACAATGACGATACGCCTCCCACAGAGTACAGCTTGTCCTTAACTCTGGGCAGCCTGGCACACATGAGCGACTACATGCTGCAGTGCCTGCGCAACGACAACAGAGTTGCCCACATTTTAACATGTGCGGATTACTGGGTTGCCACCCTGCTGGATCCCCAGTACAAAGACAATGTGCCCACCTTACTTCCTGCACTGGAGCGTGATAGGAAGATGCGCGAGTACAAGCGCACATTGCTAGACACACTACTGAGAGCATTCCCAAATGTCACAGGGAAACAAGTGGAAGCCCAAGGCGAAGGCAGAGGAGGAGCGAGAGGTCGCCAACGCAGCTGTGTCATGGCCAGCTCCTCTGAGGGCAGGGTTTGACTGGCAGAGATGTGGAAAAGTTTTGTCACCACGCCACAGCTAACTGCACCACCACCTGATACGGAACGTGTTAGCAGGAGGCAGCATTTCACTAACATGGTAGAACAGTACGTGTGCACACCCCTCCACGTACTGACTGATGGTTCGGCCCCATTCAACTTCTGGGTCTCCAAATTGTCCACGTGGCCAGAGCTAGCCTTTTATGTCTTGGAGGTGCTGGCCTGCCCGGCGACCAGCATTTTGTCTGAACGTGTATTCAGCACGACAGGTGGGGTCATTACTGACCAACGCAGCCGCCTGTCCACAGCCAACGTGGACAAGCTGACGTTCATAAAAATGAACCAGGCATGGATCCCACAGGACCTGACCATCCCTTGTGCAGAATAGACATTTATAACTACCTCCCCTTAACCATATATTCTTGGACTCCAGGGCACTTCTTTATTGAATCCTCTTTTTTGAATTTTACCATTGTTTTGCGGGGCAACCCAAAGTTGAATGAACCTCTCCTCCATCTCGGTACCAGGGGCCTAAATATCGTAAAGTGGCCATCTCCATTGGTGGATGACATGAAGCTGGATTCTCTGCTTTGGGACCTCTCTCCTCTGTCTGGGTGCTGGGGCCTAAATAACTAAAAGTGTCCTCCTCCTTTGGTGGGTGACATGATGCCTCTTTTGCTGTTATGGGACCTCTCTCCTCTGTCTTGGTGTCAGTGCCTAACTTTCAAATACTTGCTTGCTGTCTTGGTGGCAGACATTTAACACTTTTTACTGTCTAATGACCGCCCCATTGTCTGGGTGTCAGTGGCCTATATTTCGTTTAATTGCTTGCTGTCTGGGTGAGAGACATTAAACTCTTTTTACTCTCAAATTGCCTCTCCTCTGTCTGGGTGTCACGGGCCTACATAAATGATAATGACCATTGCAGGTTAACCTGAGGCCTGTGTTGCTGTTACGGGACCTCTCTCCTTTTTGCGGGTGCCATGGCCCTGAGTCTGTGAATGAGGCATGTGGCACTGCAGGCAGACATGAATTATTTTTGGCTGTGATGAGAACATTAACTCCCATAGCATTCCCACCTGATGCCACCCCAACCTCCTATTCCACCTCCTCCTCCTCCAAGTTGCCAATTGATTTTTGTTAATTTTTATTTATTTTATTTTAAGTCATTTCCCTATCCACATTTGTTTGCAGGGGATTTACCTACATGTTGCTGCATTTTGCAGCCCTCTAGCCCTTACCTGGGTTATTTTACAGCCTTTTAAGTGCCCAAAAGTTCGGGTCCCCATTGACTTCAATGGGGTTTGGGTTCAGGGGGAAGTTCGGGTCACGTTCGGATTACGAACCCGAACATTTTCTGGAAGTTCGGCCGAACTTCTCGAACCCGAACATCCAGGTGTTCGCTCAACTCTAGAACTTATGTCTGCAAAGTCGAATTCAAGGATCTTGATTACTTTCGCTGGACTTACGGTTGGTAACTCTTGGACAGATTTTCGATGACACAGATGCACTTTCGATGCACTTTTATCTGAATCTAAAAAACGTAAAAGGACTGAACCGAAGATAAACTGATGCAAACTGAACGGATTGCTTTCCATTCAGAATGCATTAGGATAAAACTGATCAGTTTTTTTCCGTTATTGAGCCCCGAGGCCGGACTCAATGACGGAAAACTTTGACGCTAGTGTGAAAGTACCCTTAGTTAATTTGTTTGGGATATATTTGTTTGAGGCAAGACTAATGCTACATCAGACTCTTCTGCTTAAGACAGGTTCCCTTGCTCTTCACCTTCTATCCTATCTATCTTTGTATCCTCTAACAGTAGCATAGTAATACTAGGCACAGACATTTTACTTTAAATGCTATAACAATCAATACGAATATTAAAGGACCCTTCACTTTAAATGCAATACTGACAAATGCAGAAATAAATGACATACTTTAAATGCAACAGCAATAGATGCAGGTAATAAATTACTTTCACTTTAAATACTTTATAGTCTGTGTACAACAAACTGTCCTTTACTTTAAAGTCTTTTATTCCTGAACGCAAAATGTCTCTTTATGCCAAAACCTATGTGCAATCATAAGTAATAAAAGGTAAGCTCTGACCTTATTCTGAAGAGCCGGAACAAATGTCAGTCTTAAAGGAGACATGTATTTTCTTGCTTGCAATGCGATGCTCTGTGCTGACTTGCAATGCTCACCCATGACTTGCGATGCTCTGTGCTGGCTTGCGATGCTTTGGCTTGGATACGTTGCTTGCGATCTTCTGTGCTGACATGCAATGCTTTTTGCTGACTTGCGATGCTCTGGCTTGGATATGCTGCTGCAGGCTTTGGGCCTAGTGGCGGGAAACTAGCTGGCTGCAGTATGTGGCCTCTTTGTGGATAGCAGTGTGAGAGCTCTGGACTATGGCCTCCCACCATGCATCGCTTTCTCTCTCTAGGGATTGTAGTATGGTTGGCGCTTTTTCTCTAACTATTTTGCCTTTGCCATTCTGCCACTTTAAGGGTCGGCTGCAGTTTGACTAATAGACACATTCTATGGCCTCTATGGCAGCTCCGCTGAGGTGCCTTTACTTGCTCACTAAGGGATCAGTTGCTGCACTGCGGAATATGCTGGTGCTCCGCTGCTCAAATACGCTCTTTACTGTGCAAGTTGAGGAGCACTATCGCTTCGCCCTCTGAAGGTAATAGTTTCACTGTGGCAGGTGCAGCACAATGAAGTGCCATTTGCGCTGTGGCATTAGAAAAATTTTGATATCTCAAACTTTTTAGTCCAACCAGACTGTCTGTTACTCTGCTTTAATTCTTCTAGCACCGTTCTATGGAAACAGTAGGCTTAAAGAGCACACCAAATGTTTAAGATAACTTACATTTTTCTTCATATATAACACTGCCGCCTCCACAGCAGATAGTCCATGTACAAAACACGTGTTGAACAAAGTATCACAAAATGGCGGTTCAACTGTTCAATCAGTATCTGTACTCTCACTTTAGGTAATTTAGGCAGTTTATGATCTTTCTGAGAGGTATATCTGAGATTTAACCAATAGTTCTACTTGCTAAACTTGGTTTGTAGTTTTCAGTATGCAGTTAGCAGCAACTATCTGCAGATTGTTTGCTTTTTATGGCTCAGTATTATCTGGTATAAGCCGTTCGGTTTGAACTATTCGCAAATTGGTTCTTTTGCAATTTGCAATTTAGTGGAACTGTAAGTAAACACATATAAACGGTTCAGTATACAGTTCTAATCATTACATTAACAATAGGAACATTATATAACTGTTCTAAATACCTATTTTGGCCTCTTTGTTACTATAAAACTCAGCTCTGACTGGAGTGAAAGTCTGATCAGCTTCTCTCCTGTGGTGTAATGAATTCTAGCAGCTCCTGCTAGGGAAGTTCCCACACAGGCTGAGTGTGAGGCTGGTTGTGATTGGCCAAGACTCCTGCTCAGTGTGAGATTGGCTGTGACTTGCCAATACTCCTGCTTAATAGCAACAGCTTAACTCTATGCTTTCTGTTAATAATTGTGCTGTGTCATTGAGCTTACCTTACAGTCATATAATAAATCTTAAAGGCATATTATCTTTACTGCTTCTGTGAACACAATATATAACTGTTACATGACATCCAAAAACATGAAGTCACATTAAATAACTCTTCTTTTGTCTTTATATATATATATATATATATATATATATATACAAATGAACTGTATTAAGGTTATTGGCAGGTCTAGCTGTATACACATATAAGCCGTATTAGCAACCTAGGATAGGTTCCAGCTGGCCAGCTACATGGCCCCCTTGTGGATTTTGGGTAGATAATAGATCTGAAGATTCTTTTGAGTCCATAGAGATCAGTTTATGTTCAAAAAGTATTGAAAAGGATAGATGTTAATTCCTCAATGTATCCATCCTTAGGGTCAGACTGTAGTAGATTTGAACAGGACTGATCTCCCAGCAGGGAAATACAAATTTTTAGATAAACGTCATGATCTAAAATTCCCATATTCCCACTCTTATCTGATGGTTTAATTATGCTTTTGTTCCTTTCCAATGTGGAAAGTGCTTCTCTTTCATCTAGGGATAAATTGTGGATCTTATTTATATTGTAATAGATTTTTTTCCAGCTGTTATATCACTATTCTGTAAAAAATGTCTATAGCAGAGATATCCTGTTGTGGAAGCATTTTTTTTACTTTTTGGGCCTAAATCAGTAAATGGGCTCTGTCTCTTTATTTGTTCTTTTTCAGATACAAGTGATGTCAATAATCTAGTGCCCTCCAAACAGTCCAGGGGGATACCTAATCTAGAACACTCCAGTTTATTATTATTCTTGAAAATTTTATGCTACTTAAGTTTACACCTAAACAAATTAATATCCTTAACCCAGGAGAAAACCCTGAAAATCACGGTTGGAACAAAAGATAACCACTTAGAGAGTACATGTAGTTCCTCATCCAAAAAGGTTCTCCCTGGTAAAAACACAACCTGATTTTCATTTATTTGCTTTTGTCTTCCTATTGTAGGATATCCCTGTCCCTCAGATGATATGGTGGACCTGTCTGATTTTCCCCCGCTTAGATTTAAACTAGGCCTGCAACAGCTGGAACACCAGATTTACTGTATTTCTATTTTTGCAACTGTATTTCACCCCAGAAAATAATATATCCTTTGACGGACACTAGGGAAATTGTCCACTCACAGCTGAAACACCAGATTCAGGGTATTGCTATTTTGGCAATTAAATTTCACCCCAGAAAAAAATATACCCTTTTATGGACAGATTTAAACTAGGCCTGCAACAGCTGGAACACCAGATACAGGGTATTGCTATTTTGGCAATTAAATTTCACCCCTGAAAAAAAATATACCCTTGTACGGACAGATTTAAACTAGGCCTGCAACAGCTGGAACTCCAGATTTACTGTATTTCTATTTTTGCAACTTTATTTCACCCCAGAAAATGATATATCCTTTGACGGACACTAGGGAAATTGTCCAGTCACAGCTGGAACACCAAATAAAGGGTAATGCTATTTTGGCAATTAAATTCCACCCCAGAACAAAATCTATCCTGTGACGGACACTATTAAACTTGACCAGCCACAGCTGAAACCACTGATTTATGGTATTGCTATTTTGGCAATTGAATTTCACCCCAGAACAAAATATATCCTTTGACGGACACTATTATACTTTGCCAGCCACTGCTGGGACACCAGATTTAGGGGATTTCTATTTTGGCAATTTAATTTCACCACAGAAAAAGATCTATCCTTTACCAGACAGCAGACAGTATTACACTTGGCTAGCCACAGCTGGAACACCAGATTTAGGGGATTGCTATTTTGGCAATTGAATTTAACCCCTCAATAAAATATAGAAATTGCTATCCTGAGTTTCTAGGGTTGACAATAAGCACAGCCAAGCCCCTAATGTAGGATATAGCAAAAAAAAAAAAAACTAGTATTAATGGATTGATGGACTTGGTGACACAAAATGGCCGCCAATCAAAGTGACAAAAAAACGCTCTGTGCAGCCTAAAAACCAGTGAGCAATTAACTAGCAGAAGTTGAATCATTCACAGCTGTAGATCGATCACTTCATTAGGTGTTTTTGCTGACTTTTCCCTGCCTAATCTCGCCCTCACAGAAGCTGCGTCCTCTCCCTACACTAATCAGAGCAGTGTGACGTGCGGCGCTACGTGACTCGAGCTTAAATAGAGGCTGGGTCACATGCTGCACTTGGCCAATCACAGCCATGCCATTAGTAGGCATGGCTGTGATGGCTTCTTAGGGCAAGAAGTAAAATGCTAGCTGATTGGCTGCTGTGCAGCCCTTCGGAAAGCGGGAAGAAATCGCCAAACAACGGACCCAAACCCAAACTTTTTTGAAAATGTTCGGGTTCGGGTCCGTGTCCCGAACACCCCAAAATTCGGTACGAACCTGAACTATACAGTTCGGGTTCGCTCATCCCTACTCATAAAGCCTATGCACTGTGAAAGTGAAAGGGCTGCCAAAAATTGCAAGGAACCGACACTACCATAAACCCTTTATTACAGATAAAGGATGGCATCATACAGACCCTTGAAAAATTATGATTGCTGGCCTGCTGGTGACCCTCATAAACATTTGGAGCAAGGGCCTGCTGGTGACCCTCTAAAACATTAGGGGTGAGGGCCTCCAGCTGAGGTGACCCTCTAAAACATTAGGGGCGAGGGCCTGCAGCTGAACTGATGCTCTAAAACATTATATGCAAGTGCCGGCAGGTGAGCTGATGCTCTGAAACATTATATGGGAGTGCCCTCTTAAAATATCACTTTTAATTATTATCACTAAAATTATTGCTGATACTACGGTCACTTAACCAAACCCCACCCCACACTAATAGTCAAATATAGATACCATCACTTGTCATAATCTGTGTGTAACAACCGACACCAGCCATATAGATATTTAGTAATGGGTATGCCGAGGAAGATATAGGTAATAGGGTTGATCCTACTGCTAACCCTGCAATTTACCCTGCGTCTCTTCCTTTGCCCAGGGACGGCCCCTAGTGGTGGGACCTCCCTGTCCTCGTGCCTAAGGCTGAATCACCCTTGGTCTTACCCCAATCTGCTCACAATGTTGACTGGTGTCAGCTGTTGAGACACAGAGATGACAACAACTGGCGTGTACGTCACAATCAATCAAGTCCATACAGTCCAGTGAAGATCCCTAGTTAAGATATCACCGAGTCTTCTTTGAACAGGATAACCCTAGACTCAGGGTCTGAAAGGTGAGCTTAATAAGACTTAACACCCCACTTATCCGTCAATATAATATTTCACATCATGTTTCATTATGCCTTATATATTTATATTTTTGAAGTTCATCAGGAGGCCAGACGGGCATCAGTGTCCCAAATTGATGTGATAAGAATTGATATAATACACAATTGATATCAAAACCTGATACGGCTCAAATGTCAAGAGGAGTGGTCTTTCATAAAGTGTCAGCAGGCATGTGATCTAAAAGATGAAGCAAAATGCCAATTAGGCCAAGTACATATGTATATATGCGTATGCATGCTTAAATATGTATATATAGTGGGACTGAGAGGTGCACTTACTTGTGCCAATTCACATGGCGTTGTGTCACACTCGTGAATGTCGATATGGCCTCACCTCACCTGGAGGCATATAAAAGTCCCATCATATATTAACAACATGCCCATACATAAATATATCCGCACCAAACTAGCGCAGATATACCTATCAATAGTGCCTTTGTATTCAGGCTACTCACATGTCACTGCTCAGATCCATGTTCCTCCTCTGACGCCATGATTCAAAAGAACCCCAGCCTATCCCCTTTTTAAATCCCCCACTCATCATCACTTCGCCAATAATGTTCCACCGCCTAAGTCCTAGCGCCGCCCATGTCTCTCACCATGTGAGATGGGCGTGTAGGAAAGACGAGCCCTTTCTTATTTTCATATGCCATCACTCTTACGTGTTTCCTGCCAGTGGAGCGCATCGATGCATCCCGCTTTCCCTCCACCAACAACTGGTCACCTGATATACAATCTTCCGGTCACCAGATATCCAGCCTTCCGGTATGTGGAACGCATGGATATCTGTTGGTGGAACGCATCGCAGCCTCGTGTGCTTTGCTTGATTGTAGCCGGTCACCTGATGTCGGCCTTCCGGTATATGAAGCGCAGGACATTTCCTGTCTATGGAACGCACAACGAGTCCTCTATTCAGTATGCCTAGCTCATTCATGGTTGGTCACCAGACATTCAGCCCTACGATAAATGGGGCGAAGGTCATTTATTCTCCATTAGTGTACTGTTTTTAAGGGCCATAATGTGGGGACCATATAAATGATCCAATAATATAGTGTGGATAGTATGGCATGTGAGGACATAAATGATAACATTGTCATCAGAATGATGGTATGTTGATATAGGGGGAGATAAAAATAAGGGATTTAGTTCATATATCAATAGGACTAAGGCTAATTGAAGGTGAAGTTTGATTATTCAACAGAACAAAAAAAAAAACAAATACGTGTAAAGCAGCTATGATGACAGTTGCTGACGTCATATATGGGTGCTTCATGCACCTCCGGCCAGAAATGGGACATTTATGTCAACATGTTACAGCAAGGCTATTTTCGTAAAGGGAACCCATTATAGGAAGCACGAGAAATCCAATCTCTCATTAAGTCCTATGGGCGCTTGTGATCTAAATCTATGTATCCAGGCACATTCCTTTTGAAGGATCTTGCGATCCCAGTTTCCACCTCTTGCCAACTCCGGTACTACCTCCAAAATAGAGAATCTCAGCAGACGTGGATTACCTCCATGCTTTTCCATCATATTGGATGCGACAGGTGTGGTTCTCTTATTTGTTATATCGTTTACATGTTCCAGTATTCTCCTCCTCACTTCCCTAATGGTCTTGCCCACGTAATCACATGGGCAGGGGCATTGACATAGATAGATCGGACCTTTACTACGGCAATTAAAGAAATCTCTAACTGCAAATGTCTGTCCAGTTGCGGAACAGGTGATGTTTTTCGCTGGACAGATATATTCACAGGCCTTACAGGAACCGCATCTAAATATCCCCACTGGTTTCCGATCCAGCCATGTCCTTTCACGTCGTGGTGATACATAGTGGCTATGGACCAAGCGATCTCGTAGATTTCTCCCTCGTATATATGTTAACCCTGGTCGTTCGCTCAGTACATCCACTATATCTCTATCCATTCTGAGAATTGGCCAGTACCTCTCCAAGATCGTCTTAATTTGATCATTCCTGGAGTCAAACATCGATATTATACGTATCTTGCACTCCTGCTGTTTCTTTATTTTGGTGACAAGCAATTTTGTGCGGTCCTGTTCCGTAGCGTCCAGAAAAGCCCTTTTAAGGCAGCCCTGTGGATAACCCCTATTTAGAAATATAGTCCGTAAATCCCTCGCCTCTTTATGGAACAATTCCATGTTCGAGCAGTTTCTCCGAATACGAAGGTACTGACCCCTTGGTATTCCTCGTTTAAGGCGGACAGGGTGATAGCTCTCCCAATGGAGGAGGGAGTTGGTCGCGGTGGTCCTCCTGAACACATAAGTCATTAGTCTATCATCTTTCCTTGTAACACGTACATCCAGGAATGTGATTTCTATAGGGTCCACTTCATATGTGAAGCGGAGACCGATTTGATTGCTATTGATCTCCCCTACAAAGTTCATGAGTTCATCCTTTCCACCTTTCCAGACCAGGAAGACATCATCTATGTAACGAGTCCAAAAGATGATTTTGTTGGACCACCATGTCTCCCGGTCTGGAAAAATATGGGTGTCCTCCCACCAGCCCAGGAAGAGATTGGCATAAGTGGGGGCGCAGGGGCTCCCCATAGCCACCCCCCTGAGCTGGTGGAAGTAGCGCCCATTAAAGATAAAATAGTTGTGGGTCAGGATAAACCCCAGGAGCTCAATAATAAAGTTGTTATGTTTTTGATATTGGACCCCTCTAGACCTCAGGAAGTATACAACCGCGGCCAACCCCCCCTCATGTGGGAGAGAGCTATAAAGGGATTCAACATCCAACAGGCCTTACGGACATTGGAGGGGGACCAAACAATCATAGTTAAACCCTCCGATAAAGGGGGTAATATGGTGATATTGGACCATGCTCTATATGTCCGTATGTGCCTTGATCTACTGGAGGATGAAGGAGGATATAGGGTGCTAACATGTAATACTACAGAGTGCTATACTGTGGAGTTACAGAAAATCCTTGAGATAGGTTTGATAGATGGGGTACTTACAGTTGTTGAGTATGACTTTTTGTTTCCAAAACATCCAACTACAGCTACCTTTTATGGACTCCCTAGTCCATAAGGGGACTAATCCACTGAAAGGTCGCCCCATTATCTCTGGGGTGAATTCCCTGACTCAGAATGCAGGGATATACATTGACAAGGTGCTGAGGGAGTTTGTCGTGTCCCTCCCGACTTATACGAGGGACACGATGGACTTCCTCAACAAGATCGACAACTTAACTATAGACTCTGACTGCCTTTTAGCAAGTGTGGATGTTGAATCCGCGGTTGTATACTTCCTGAGGTCTAGAGGGGTCCAATATCAAAAACATAACAACTTCATTATTGAGCTCCTGGGGTTTATCCTGACCCACAACTATTTTATCTTTAATGGGCGCTACTTCCACCAGCTCAGGGGGACGGCTATGGGGAGCCCCTGCGCCCCCACTTATGCCAATCTCTTCCTGGGCTGGTGGGAGGACAGCCATATTTTTCCAGACCGGGAGAAATGGTGGTCCAACAAAATCATCTTTTGGACTCGTTACATAGATGATGTCTTCCTGGTCTGGAAAGGTGGAAAGTATGAACTCATGAACTTTGTAGGGGAGATCAATAGCAATCAAATCGGTCTCCGCTTCACATATGAAGTGGACCCTATAGAAATCACATTCCTGGATGTACGTGTTACAAGGAAAGATGATAGACTAATGACTAATGTGTTCAGGAGGACCACCGCGACCAACTCCCTCCTCCATTGGGAGAGCTATCACCCTGTCCCCCTTAAACGAGGAATACCAAGGGGTCAGTACCTTTGTATTGACACAACGCCATGTGAATTGGCACAAGTAAGTGCACCTCTCAGTCCCACTATATATACATATTTAAGTGTGCATACGCATATATACATATGTACTTGGCCTAATTGGCATTTTGCTTCATCTTTTAGATCACATGCCTGCTGACACTTTATGAAAGACCACTCCTCTTGACATTTGAGCCGTATCAGGTTTTGATATCAATTGTGTATTATATCAATTCTTATCACATCAATTTGGGACACTGATGCCCGTCTGGCCTCCTGATGAACTTCAAAAATATAAATATATAAGGCATAATGAAACATGATGTGAAATATAATATTGACGGATAAGTGGGGTGTTAAGTCTTATTAAGCTCACCTTTCAGACCCTGAGTCTAGTCCTATTCAAAGAAGACTCGGTGATATCTTAACTAGGGATCTTCACTGGACTGTATGGACTTGATTGATTGTGACGTACACGCCAGTGGTTGTCATCTCTGTGTCTCAACAGCTGACACCAGTCAACATTGTGAGCAGATTAGGGTAAGACCAAGGGTGATTCAGCCTTAGGCACGAGGACAGGGAGGTCCCACCACTAGGGGCCGTCCCTGGGCAAAGGAAGAGACGCAGGGTAAATTGCAGGGTTAGCAGTAGGATCAACCCTATTACCTATATCTTCCTCGGCATACCCATTACTAAATATCTATATGGCTGGTGTCGGTTGTTACACACAGATTATGACAAGTGATGGTATCTATATTTGACTATTAGTGTGGGGTGGGGTTTGGTTAAGTGACCGTAGTATCAGCAATAATTTTAGTGATAATAATTAAAAGTGATATTTTAAGAGGGGGGTTGTTACTTGCTGGATAATTTTTTGATAGATAATACTCCCTACTGGGATGCAATCATTATAGCTGGAACTATTTGATATTATATGGGAGTGCCTGCAGGTGAGCTGACGCTCTAAAACATTATATGAGAGTACATGCTGTTCAAATGATGCTCTAAAACATTATATGTGAGTGCATGCTGTTCAAATGATGCTCTAAAACATCATATGAGAGTGCATGCTGTTCAAATGACGCTCAAACATTTTATGCAAATGCATGCTGTTCATCTGATGCTCTAAAACAATATATGCGACTGCATGCTGTTCAGCTGATGCTCTAAAACATTATATGCGAGTGCATGCTGTTCAGCTGACACTCTAATACATTATATGTGAGTGCCTGCAGGTGAGCTGACACTCTAAAACATTATATGCGAGTGCATGCTGTTCAGCTGACGCTCTAATACATTATATGTGAGTGCCTGCAGGTGAGCTGACGCTCTAAAACATTATATGCGAGTGCATGCTGTTCAGCTGATGCTCTAAAACAATATATGCGAGTGCATGCTGTTCAGCTGACGCTCTAAAACATTATATGGGAGTGCATGCTGTTCAAATGACGCTCTAAAACATAATATGTGATTGTATGCTGTACAGCTGACGCTCTAAAAGATTATATGTGAGTGCATGCTGTACAGCTGACGCTCTAAAACATTATATGCGAGAGCCTTCAGGTGAGCTGACTCTCTAAAACATTATTTTCAAGTGCATGTTGTTCAGCTGACGTTCTAAAACATTATTTGCAAGTGCCTTCAGGTGAACTAACTCTCAAACATTGTATGCAAGTGCCTGTAGGTGAGCTGACTCTCTAAAACATTATATGCGAGTGCTTACAGGTGACCTGACGCTCTAAAAAATTATATACGTGGCCGATCATGTTGGTGGTGGTGAAGTTGCTAGTGTTCATGCCCCGGCTCATTGGCAAGGTAGATTTATGCATGGGGTGCTCAGTGTAACGGTTGAGGGCCTGTTTGGTGTGGGCCGACTTCTCCATTTTGCAACCCCACTGTCTCTTCCAGACTTTTTCAGTGCAGCAGATCCCTCCCCCTCTGTACTGCTGTCCTCGCTCGGCTTTTCACCTTCCCATGTTGGGTCAGTGACCTCATTGGCCACCACCTCCTCTTCCACTTCCTTACTCTGCTCATCCTCCTGACTTAACCTAAACACAACCTCAGTGATTGGCACCTGTGTCTCATCATCATCCACCTCGTGAACGAATGATTGCCTTTCACCACCGTTATCTTCTTGAGACTGTGAAGGCTCAAGAGGTTGGGAATCAGGGCACAATATCTCAGCTCCCTCTTCAAGCGTGCTGGGCACGAGGGCTAAATCTAATAGTAGCAATGGAAAGAGCTCTTCGGAATATCCGAGTGTGAGATCACTCGTTTGGCAAGCCTCTCCATAGTGGGAGGAAGGATGGTCAGAGTGTGTATTCAGTTAACCAGACTCTTGCCTACATACAAAGACTGGACCTGGTGGAAGAGAGATTGGTGCTTAAGCGACTGGAAGCATTATATTCAGCAATCCAACTGACCAACAGTTCGCACTGGTCCGACTTGGACAGTGTTGTCCTACGCTGCCCAGCTAAGTTAGACATAAAGCTGGGTACGGTAGACGTTTTTTTTTTTTTCTGGTGCACTGGCAGCAGGCACATTTTCATTGTGCCCAGGGCCACAGCCTCTGCATGCACCATCAGCATCACGCCCACTTACCTGCCCCTCTGGTAAGTCAACAATTCTCACATTAGAATATCTTGATCTATCTTCTAGTTCCACAACCTTTTTTTTAAGGTAATGTTCTCCACTCTACTAGTCAACTATTTCAACTATTTCAGTCTTAAAAGTATTAATCTCCATCTCCAGTACCCCGACTCTGTCTCTCATCTTCTTAACATCATCCCTTATCAAGACCATGTCTGATTGAATTGCTCCAAGTTGGGTTGAAATATCCTGTATTGCTTCCCCGTTCATTTTAACTGCCGACAGGATTTCATTTAATGAGGACGAGCCCCCAGCCATTATCTCCTTTTCCCCCTCTCTCTCCTCCACGGCCATCAAGGTATACTCCTCCCTTATACTTTCCTCTAGAGATGGCCCGAACTATCCGCCGGCGAACAGTTCCCGGCGAACATAGCTTGTTCGCGTTCGCCGCGGCGGGTGAACACATGCGATGTTCGGTCCGCCCCCTATACATCATCATTGAGCAAACTTTGACCCTGTACCTCACAGTCAGCAGACACATTCCAGCCAATCAGTAGCATACCCTTCCTCCCAGACCCTCCCATCTCCTGAACAGCATCCATTTTAGATTAATTCGGAATTTGCAGTGTTAGTGAGAGGAGGGACAGTGTAGCTGCTGCTGATTTAATTGGGAAATCGATAGCTAGGCTAGTGTATTCAGTGTCCACTCCAGTCCTGAAAGACTCATCTGATCTCTGCTGTAAGGACAGCATCCTGACAGCACCCCAAAAAGCCCTTTTTAGGGCTGCAACATTAGTCTGCTTTTTTTCTCCATATATATATTGCAGTTGACTGGCCTGCCCGTGTGTGAGGAGCTGCAGGCCCACAGACTGTAGTGTGCCCACTGCCAGTGCTCACCCCTGTCATCCCGTGTGGCACAGGACTTTGCATCAAAAAAAGGCATTTCATTTTTACACTTTAGTGTAATTTCAGTTGCTTGCCTGCTAGGGTGTGTCAGGCCGACTTCCACTGACTGTAGTGTGCCCACTGCCAGTGTCCACCCCTGTCATCCCGTGTGGCACAGGACTTTGCATCAAAAAAAGGCATTTCATTTTTACACTTTAGTGTAATTTCAGTTGCTTGCCTGCTGCCAGTGTGTGTCAGGCCCACTTCCACAGACTGTAGTGTGCCCACTGCCAGTGCCCACCACTGATACTGGGTGGCACAGTAGCTTGCCGATAGATAAGGCATTTAATTTTTACACATTAGTCTAATTCGACACACGTCCCCAGATAGGGTACGTAACAGGGATTAAACTGATAGGAATAGTACTAGTTAAGACACCACTCATATCAGGTGTCACAGCACATTGCTCTGTGCACGCACAGTGCCCCAATTTGGGAATAAGAGGACCGACCAAGCTGCTTTTTCCATCTCCCGGTTCCTAAAATAAATTCAGTTTGGTGTATGAGAGTTTGGTCTGTCACTGTGAAGGCAGTCGAAGGTACCCAGCGTAAAAGATTTTTTCACAAAAGGCAATCCCTGATATGGGATGTAACAGGGATTAAACTGATGAGAATAGTACTACAGAAAATACCACTCATATGGGGTGTGACAGTAAATTGCACGGCGCAGACGCAGTGAGCGTGGATTAAAACAGAGTAGAGGGAGCCAGCGTTTTTTTAACCATCTCACCGTTCAAAAAATCTATTCAATAAATAGACCCCAGATTGGGGACGTTAGAGGGATTAAACTGATGAGAATAGTACTACAGAAAATACCACTCATATCGGGTGTGACAGTAAACTGCACGGCGCAGACGCAGTGACCGTGGATAAAAACAAAGGGGAGGGAGCCAGCGTTTTTTTAACCATCTCCCCGTTCGAAAAATCAATTCAATTCACCTTTCGGGGACCCTTGGTGTTGTACGTGGCTGGGTGGCGGAAGAAACCTTCAATGACATCACTGGGACATGACTAGCTTGGTATCCAACCTTGTGCAAATGGGGAGTTTGCGGTTGTGCAAATGGACTGTTTGCGGTGCATTAAAAGGGGAGTTTGGTCTGTCAATGTCTGTGAAGCGGGCGTAACCCTTACACTACCTGATCGATACAACATCATACCTGACCGTATACACACACTGGATGTTTTCAAGCATGTTATTCCTAACAATTTAGGAATGTTAGTTGATTTATGCCCTTTATGGATTAAAACCCGACTCTGCGAAGTAAACTCCATGGGAGTTTTGCCATGGATCCCCCTACGGCATTCCACAGTCCAGGTGTTAGTCCCCTTGAAACAACTTTTCCATCACTATTGTGGCCAGAAAGAGTCCCTGTGGGTTTTAAAATTTGCCTGCCTATTGAAGTCTATGGCGGTTCGCCCGGTTTGCCCGTTCGCGAACTTTCCTCATTCATTTCAGCAAGTTTTTTGTCCCGCTCTGGTGATTACACTTGGGGATTTCAAAAATTCACGGCCATTCAGTGCTGATAGTTGCAGCCTCTGTAACGGAGGCTAGCAGCCTGTTTGTTTGTCCTTTTTACCCACATTTGATGCTCCTGTCGAGCTAGCAGTGGGGGCAAACCTATGTAACTGAACTATGCTTGACTTGCGTTCACACTACAGAAGTGGTTGGAGTTTATTCAGCCCCCTGTAGTATGTGAACAGGTGCGCTCAAGCGTTTTGCTCACACCCAGTTAGTGTCCCTTGATTCGTGCTCACAGGGCTGGCAATTTGGCATCTGTTTCATACACATGAACAGGTGTGCTATTTCATGCAGCCCAGCCTAGTGAGTAGATGTTAACAATGGATTAGTTTGATTAATTTAGTCCAGGGCCATCTACACTGGGTGACTGAGCTGAGCACCTTGTCAATGCCAAGGTGCGCATACTTGGTTGTGGACAGATCACTACAGCCTTTTTGGCGCATTGCTGCAACTTGTGTACTGCACCTTAAGTGGATTTTCTAGAGACTGCATCCACACCTGAGCGGTACCGCAGACTGTTGTTTTCCACGCAATACTCCGGTCTGTCTCAGGGTTTGTGGATAGTATTTGGTCACTCGGAATTTTATATATTTGGTAGGTCACCTTTCCTTGCACTTTTTTGTATTTTTGCATATTTAATAAAGTATTAGTTTTACCTAATTTTCATAGCGTTCCTATCCACAGTGAATTATTTTCGATGGTGGAATGCAAACCACTATTAGCTTGTCAGTGATTTGATTTCAAAAATTGGTCAACATTAACGCTCTCTGATGCTTTTTGCCCCATCTTAGATGGCAACTGATCCCCTGTTTTGTTTAGGCGCCATTTTTCTGATTTAAACTTTTTTTTGTTTTTGTTTTTTTGTTTTGTTTTCTGCCCCTTTCCTTTTCCTTTAATCTTTTCTTTTTCTCTCTCCCTTCCTCTTCCTTCTCCTCTTCCTCTTTATTCCCTTAAAGGACAAAACAAAAGGGGAAGAAACAAAGAAGCTACTTATTTCTCTCTTTCTCCCCGAGTCCTCCTTTTCTCCTCTCTATTCTTCTAAGTTTACTTCTTATCTTTATTTTATCATTCTCAGCCTCTCCCTCCTGTAAGACCACACTATCTCCAGATGACAGGAAGTCCTATTAAACCCTATAGAGTGAGCTGGTAAAAAAATAAAAATAAATGCCACAGCAAGAAACTGGAAAGGCAGGATTGAGGCTGGGATTTTAAGGTGATAATATGGAGCGTAGGGAGTAAGGAGGTGGAGAAGTTAGTCACAAAAACAGGGGAGTCAATGGTTAAGCATAGAGGGGAGGGAGAGAACACAATGCAGCACATTCACAGAAAGAGTTTGTGACCTCGAAGTTCCGATCTGCAGCCCACAGGCAGCCGAGACAGGAGGCCAACATAGCAATGCAAAAAACAAAGCAAGCAAAGGGCAACGACATCCAGGGTATGTGTGAGGCTGCAAGAGGCTGAAAGTTTTAAGTTATAGATAGCAAGAGGCAGGGAGATGAAGGAGTTAATAACAGGGAGCAGGAAAGTCAATAATTAATCGTGAAGTGATGGGGAGAGACTAAACAGCACATTCAGGGAAAGCAGGTTCGTGGTTTCAAACTTCAAACCTGAAGCCAGAGCCTTGCAAGGACGAAGCAGGCAGAGAGGGGAGGGATTCGTCGGCGTCAGCAAAAACTTTGGTCAGCAGCAGAAGAGAGATGGACAGGGATCAGATCACACAGCAGCATGCAGGGTAATCCGAACTTCCAATTAGTGAGGACAAGCTCCAATGTATGTGTATACCATCAGCCCAGTGAATGCGGCTTCCATCATGCATAGTGTGGCAGAGGAGTACGGGAGGAAGGAGGAGTTACGCAACAGGTTACGTCATCACGTCATTCCCCGTCCATTAGTGCTCACCATCTTTATATTAATGGTTTTGTGACTAAAGGTGACGCAGATTGTTTTGCTGTCCGCTAAAGACACAGTTTTCGGATGCAGCACAGTATATATCACAGAAACCTGCAGATTATGGGCAATATATTAGGCCCAGATTACTGGATTTTGCAATACAGACACTGTTTTCGGATGCAGGGCAGTATATGTCACAGAAACCCACAGAATGTGGACACTATATTAGGCCCAGATTATTGGAATTTGTAATACAAACACTGTTTGCAGATTCAGTATTTTTTACACAAAGCCACACACTATGGACACTAGATGTGGCCCAGATTATTAAAGACACAGTCTGTGGATGCTGTACAGTATATGTCACTAATAGGTATAAAATAAAAATACAGTATCTTGCTGCTGTCAAACACACACAGAAGTCCTTAAAAGGACTTTGAGGTCTTTGAAAAGCTTTTGGTAGTAAAAACTAATTTCTCTTCCTGCACCATCTGTCCCTTCCAAAGCACTGTCCCTGAGACTGCAGCAGGTAAATCGATTGCTGCTCTAAAACACACACAGTAGTCCTTAAAAGGTCTTTTTAGTCTCGGAAAAGCTTTCTCAGAATAAAACTGTGAAATTTGTTCCCTACGTTGTCTTTCCCTTCCTACGCTCTGCTCTCCATCTACGTCTGAGCCGAACATGCATCATCGGCTGCTATATAGCACCCGATGACGCGTTCCGGCCAGCCAATCATTGTAATGCCAGCAGCCAACATGGCTACTGGCATTACAGTGAGGGCAGTACTTACCTGCACCCTTATTGACTGCTTAAAACCCGCGAAATGTGTGGGGTGGAGACTCGAGCATTGCGTTCGAGCACATACAGTACTCAGCCGAGTACCGCCATGTGCCGAGCATAGTGATGCTCGAGCTGAACAGATATTCGGCCGAGCATGCTCGCTCACCACTAATGGTGTGATCAGATAATAGAAAGGGTTTAGCCACCGAGAGGTGGGGTCGCCCCTTTTGGGGTGGGTGCTCTGCCTGTAGGTAGGGTGAGTAGTAGGGATATGGTAGAGACAGTAAGTTTTGGTCCCACAAAAATATATTCGCTGTTCAGCATTGCATATATCTGTATAAAAGCCTGTTGTATTAGAATAGAACAAAATTTGGGCCTAATTGCCATTCTGCGGTGCTGTGATATATTCTGGAGCCATGTTTTCAGTGTATTACTGAAATAAATAAAAATATATTCGCAATCCAGCGTTGTTCTTTTACACAACAGCCTTTTCAACAGAAAAGTACAACGCTGGACAGCGAATATATTTTTATTTTGCCAGTAATACACTGAAAACAGGGCTTCACAATATATCACAGCACCACAGAACGTCAATTAGGCCCAAATTTTGCTCTACTTTTACACAACTGGCTCTTCAAAAGATATATGCAACGCTAGACGGCAAATATATTTTTATTTCCCTAGTAATATACTGAAAACAGGGCTCGAGAATATATCACTGCACCGCAGAACGGCAATTAGGCCCAAATTTTGTTCTACTTTTACACAACAGGCTTTTCAACAGAAAAGTAGAACAAAATTTGGGCATAATTGATGTTTTGCGGTGCTGTGATATATTGTGAAGCCCTGTTTTCAGTGTATTACTGACGAAATCAAAATATATTCGCCGTCCAGCGTTTTACTTCTCTGTTAAAAAGCCTGTTGTATAAAAGTAGAACAAAATTTGGGCATAATTGATATTCTGCGGAGCTGTGATATATTGTGAAGCCCTGTTTTCAGTGTCTTACTGGCGAAATAAAAATATAAAGCAAGAATAATTAGGGATACCCGCACTGGCATGTGGAGGAAACCTCTAATTCTTTATAACCTATGTAGATCTCACACAAACAAGTAGGGTTATTCCTGCTGGCAAATGCAGTTTCTAATGTCAATCCACTAATGCGGTCTTCATTATAAAAGTGTGGTAATCCCTATTAGCAGATACAATCCTTATTGTTAGTATGATAATTTGGCCAATAGGATCCTAAAGATTAGTGTAATATGCCAATAAATACAATCCTCACACTTGATATAATTAATAGTCAGGTGTGGTCCTTACTATCGATATAATAAGTAAACCGATGTAGTCCTAACTCTTACTACTCGGCAGTAAGTTGGTTTCTACCTGAATAGATAAGCAGTCGTATCCTGGTGAGGTCTTTCCAAGCAGCGGTGAAGATGACTGTTTGCCGCGCTTCTCGCTCTACTCACACTGTGTGCGCTGCCCCGGCCGGCGGCATACGCACGCGTGGTGGAGCTTGCAGAGTTAGCTGCGGAAGACTCTTCGTGTGATGTCACACCTTTGCTCCGGGTGCCTCCAAAGGACAATCTTCCTACAATGCGTTTCAAAACCACTGGGTTCCTTCGTCAGGGAAATAAAAATATATTCACTGTCCAGCATTGTACTTCTCTGTTGAAAAGCCTCTTGTGTAAAAGTAGAACAAAATTTGGGCCTAATTGCCATTCTGCAGTGCAGTGATATATTCTAAAGCCCTGTTTTCAGTGTATTAGTGGCGAAATAAAAATATATTTGCCGTCTAGCGTAGTAGTTCTCTATTGAAAAGCCTGTTGTGTAAAAGTAGAACAAAATTTGGGCCTAATTGACGTTCTGCGGTGCTGTCAAATATTGTAAAGCCCTGTTTTCAGTGTATTACTGGCGAAATAAAAAATATTTTATCTAACATTGGATTATTTGATCTAAGTGTCAAGCCCTGCACAGGGCAGTGGCAGAGGCGTAAATGTTTCTGGCACAGGCAGAAGTCGCAGCAGAGTAAGGGGGCGTGGCGGCAGGAGTCTCAGCAAGAAGTCTGAGCTCCCGGTGTCATCTAGGGGTCGTGTCTTGACCAGCAACCCAGCAGTTCTTGAATGGTTGACTCAGTCATTCACTTCATCCAAAGTGACATCAGACACCCCCAGCCAAGAGTGGGTATGTTCCTCTGACACAACGCTTAGTTGGCATGGCCCAGGAGTAGGCCCTGTGCCTTCACCTGTCCTCAATCTGCCTCTGTACTCTTCTGTTCCCTTTCTTCTTATATGCTGTGGGCTCGGCTCCACTTTTCAATGAGGACGAGCTACTGGAGGACAGTCAGCAACTACTGCCCAGCCAAGATCTAGAGGAGACATCCGCCGATTCCTCCACTAGGCAGACAAGTACTCATGAGGAGAGTGGCGTGGGAGCTAGTGTTGTGAGAGGTCAGGCTCTTGACCCAGAGATAGTTGAGGAGGACATCAGCGACGTGCAGACAGTACTCGATGATGATGATGTAGCTGATCGCAGTTGGGAGCCAGGTGACGAAGGGGCTTCATCATTATCGGGAGAAGAGGGTAGCAGCTTGCCCGTGAGCCAGTGGCAGAGCCAGCAAGTCGAAAGCGTGGCCCGGAGTCAGCAGGTTTTTAGCAGTTGGAGATCAGGAGTGAAACATGCCCAGGGTAGACCACCCACTTCGCAGGAGACTTCCTGCCCAGGAAGTAGCGGTGCATGGGTTCACATAAGCAGCGGTGGTAGCATTCAGTCAGTGCGGAGTGTTGGAGGTAAAATCACCCACTCGGCGGTGTGGCAGTTTTTTGTTAAGCCACCGGAGGAGGTGAACATGGTCATATGTAGAATATGTGGGCAGAAGGATATGCAGCGTCACCATAAAGTGGCCTGCGACAACCGTGGCTCTGATGTGGTCGTCCAGCTTGCCGCAGCATCACCAAGTGGCACGCACCTGATTTCAGGCAGTCAAGGCTTCACCACCTCAGACGAAGGGAGCTGTCTGTCCTTTCGATCATCTGCTGGTCCTGATGCTTCTGCTCCTTCTCTTACTCCTCGTCAGTCATTCCGTCAGCAATCGATCACCGAAGCGATTGCCAAGAGTTATGCGTGCACGCTTCCAACAGCACAGAAGCTGAATGTGCTCCTGTCCAAGTCACTGGCGCTGCAGTCCCTCCCTTTCAAAGTTGTTGACTCTGCACCCTTCAGAGAACTGATGGCTTGTGCCGAGCCAAAGTGCAGAGTCCCAAGTCTTTGCCAAAAAGGCAATACCAGCAATGCATACACATGTAGAACAAAAGGTGGGCCAGTCCTTGAGCCTGTCGGTGTCTGCCAAAGTGCACGGCAGCGCCGAAGTGTGGAGCTCTAACTACAGGCAGGGACAATACATGTCCTTCATGTCCCATTGGGTGAATGTGGTTCCTGCACAGCCACACCAGCAAGTTGGCCAGGTGACGCCACTTCCGCCTCCACTTTGCCAACCCGTTGGTCCTGCGACAATGTCCACCTCTGCCTCCTCATTCTCCACCATGTCCTCAGCCTCCGCTTCAGGGACAATTGAGAGGGGCCCTCCAGCAAACCACATGTCGGTGGCGGTGTCACGCTGTTCTGCACCTCGTTTCTCTGGGCGAATGGAGTCACACAGGGGAGGAACTGCTCCGTGTCCTGCATCAAGAAATTGAATCCTGGTTTTCTCTGTGACCCCTAAAAATCGGAACCATGGTGACAGAAAATGGCAAGAACATTGTGTCGGTGTTGCGTCAAGGAGGGTTGAGCCATGCACCCTGCATGGCACACGTGTCCAGTCTGGTTGTCAAGTGGTTCCTGAAGTCTTCCACCCATCTGCAAAACATCCTAAAAATGGCCAGGAAAGAACACCCTCCTTAAGCTGCAGTGGCAGATTGAAATGCCCCTACATAGGCTGATGTCTGGATGCATCTTGGACTCCCAGGTCGCTGCTGCGAACGATGTTGTTCGGGTAGTAGGCCACTTTTACAGACTGACAATAATACGCACAAAACCAAAGGTAAAACCGATTTTAGAGGAAAAATTGTTAGGAAACATTCTTTACTGTATATTTACTTGTATATAAAGTGCAAGTGCTGCCAAAAATTAAAAGGAAGAGGCACTCCAATACAACCTGTATATCACACAAAGGAGGGCCTCATTCACATTGTGGGGCAATTGTTCAGGTAGTGGGACCCCTACACTCATAAAGCCTATGCACTAAGTGAAAGGACTGCCAAAAATTACAAGGAACCGGCATTCCAATACACCCTTTGTTACATATAATGGAGGGCATCATACACACCTTGAAAAATTATAATTGATGGCCTGCTGGTGACCCTCAAAAACATTTGAAGCAAGAGCCTGCTGATCTGACCATCTAAAATATTAGGAGCGAGGGCCTGCTGCTGAGCTGACCCTCTAAAACATTAAGAGTGAGGGTCTGCTGGTGAGATGACCCTCTAAAAGATTGTAGCTGAGGGCCTGCTCGTGAGCTCGCCCTGTAAAACATTATATGCGTGGGCATGCAGGCGAGCTGACCCTGTAAAAGATTGTAAGTGAGGGCCTACAGGTCAGCTGACCGTATAAAACATTATATGTAAGGGCCTGCAGGTGAACTGACCCTCTACAAATTTATATGTGAGGGCCTGTAGGTGAGCTGACCCTGTAAGAAATTATATGGAGGGCCTTCAGGTGAGCTGACCCTGTAAAACATTATATGCGAGCTCCTATAGGTGAGCTGATCCTGTAAAGATTGTAGGTGAAGGCCCGCTGGTGAGCTGACCCTCTAAAGGTTGTAGGTGAGGGCCTGCTTGTGAACCGACCCTTTAAAACATTATATACGAGGGCCAGTAGGTGAACTGACCCTGTAAAGATTGTAGGTGAGGGCCTGCTGGTGAGCTAACCCTCTAATAGGTTGTAGGTTATGGCCTGTAGGAGAGCTGACCCTATAAAACATTATATACGAGGGCCAGTAGGTGAACTGACCCTGTAAAGATTGTAGGTGAGGGCCTGCTGGTGAGCTAACCCTCTAATAGGTTGTAGGTTATGGCCTGTAGGAGAGCTGACCCTATAAAACCTTATATGCAAGGGCCTGCAGATAAGCTGACCCTCTAAATGGTTGTAGGTGATGGCCTGTAGGTGAGCTGACCCTGTAAAACATTTAATGGGAGGGCCTTTAGGTGAGCTTACCCTGTAAAACATTATATGCAAGGGACTGCAGGTGAGCTGACCCTGTAAAAGATTGTAGGTGTAGGTCTTCTGGTGAGCTGACCCTCGAAAAAGTTGTAGGTGAGGGCCTGTAGGTGAGCTGACACTGTAAAACATTATATGCGAGGGCCTGTAGGTGAGCTGACCCTGTAAAACATTGTAGATGAAGGCTTGCTGGTGAGCTGACCCTCTAAAAATTTTATATGCGAGGGCCTGCAGGTGAGCTGACCCTTTAAAACAGTATATGCGAGGGCCTGCAGGTGAGCTGACCCTGTGAAAGATAATAGGTGAGGGCCTGCAGGTGAGCTGACCCTCTAAAAAATTATATGTGAGGGCCTTGGCTACTGAGACTGGACTTTGCTGAAAGACAGGGCGGTGCTTAACCGACTGGAAGCATTATGTCCGGCACCACCCTGCAAACTTGGACATGAAGCTAGGTATCGTGGATGATTGTTTTTCTTGTGCTATGGCAGCAGGTACAGTTTCAACGCACCCAGGGCCCACGGCCTCTGCGTGTACTATCAACATCACGGCCATTTCCCCGTCCATTACTGCTCGCCTTCTTTATATTAAATGTAATATATGCTTGAAAGTATGCCACGCATACAGTAGCGTAGGATTTATAAGTGTATGCCCAAAATTTTTTAAAAAGGTAGTTGGGATGTGGAAACCACACACAGAAGATATACCGCAGATTATGTGAATGCTGTCACCAGCGGCTAATAAAAATTTACAGGGAATGTCATAGGCATTTTGGATGAGGAAACATTAAACAGGAAAGGTACCACCAGTAATGTCACTGTCTGCAGCATGTACTGAAAAAGTACACTGTATGTCACAGGACACCTTCTATTGAAAAAGTATGTCACAGATACATTTTTTCAGTGCACACGGTACACTGGAGATGTAGCATTGGTAATGTCATTGTGAGAAGCGGACACCGTCTATTGACAATGACAAAGTACACTGTATGTCACAGATACATTTTTTTTAAATGCACACATTACACTTTAGAAGTGGCTCTGGTAATGTCACTATCAGAAGCAGACACCGCCTACTGAAAAAGTACACTGTATGTCATAATAAATATTTTCAGCGTATACGGTACACTGGAGATGTCGCACTGGTAATGTCACTGTCAGTAGTGGACACGGTCTATTGAAAAAGTACACTGTATGTCACTAATACATTTTTTCAGCGCACACATTACACCTCGTGTTGAGCGAACAGTTCGAGCATAGTTCGGGTTTGTACCGAATTTTGGGGTGTTCAGGACACGGACCCGAACCCGAACATTTTCCCGTTCCCGTTTTCTGATGGGCTGCACAGCAGCCATTCAGCTAGCATTTTACTTCTTGACCTAAGAGCCCATCACAGCCATGCCTACTAATGGCATCGCTGTGATTGGCCAAGTGTAGCATGTAACCCAGCCTCTATTTAAGCTGGAGTCACGTAGCGCCGCACGTCACACTGCGTGTAAAGAGAGGACGCAGCTTCTGTGAGGGCGAGATTAGGCAGGGAAAAGTCAGCAAAAGCACCCAATGAAGTGATCGATCTACAGCTGTGAATGATTCAACTTCTGCTAGTTAATTGCTCACTGGTTTTTAGGCTGCACAGAGCGTTTTTCTGTCACTTTTTTTCTGGGGTGATCGGCGGACATTTTGTGACTTGTGGTGCACCAGAACAAGCTGCCACCAAGTCCATCAATCCATCAATACTAGTTTTTTTTTTGCTGTATTGTCACCCCTAGAAACTCAGGATAGCAATTTCTATATTTTATTAAGGGGTTAAATACAATTGCCAAAATACCAATCCCCTAAATCTGGTGTTCCAGCTTTGGCTAGCCAAGTATACTACTGTCTGCTGTCTGGCAAAGGATAGATTATTTTCTGTGGTGAAATTCAATTGCCAAAATAGCAATCCCCTAAATCTGGTGTCCCAGCACTGGCTGGAAAAATATAATAGTGTACACGAAAACATATATTTTGTTCTGGGGTGAAATTCAATTGCCAAAATAGCAATACCCTGAATCTGGTGTCCCAGCTGTTGCAGGCCAAGTGTTAATCTGTCCGTAAAAGGGTATATTTTGTTCTGGGGTGAAATTCACTTGCCAATATAGCAATAACCTGAATCTGGTGTTCCAGCTGTTGTAGGCCAAGTGTTAATCTGTCCGTAAAAGGGTATATTTTGTTATGGGGTGAAATTCACTTGCCAATATAGCAATAACCTGAATCTGGTGTTTCAGCTGTTGCAGGCCAATTGTTAATCTGTCCGTAAAAGGGTATATTACACTCAAGGTGTATATACAAGTGCTGAGAGGGTCATCCTCAATAACTTCACACGCTACCGTGCATCTCCCATTTTATTTCTGTCCGTTAAAGGGTATATTACACAAAGTGTTAAAATACACTTGCTGAAGGCATAATCCTACATATTTTTCTCACGCTACTGTGCATCTCCAAGTGTAAATCTGTCCATAAAAGGATAACTTTCATCCAGGGCCTAAATACTAGCCCTAAAATAGATATTCCCTAAATCAGTGGTTACTGCTGTGCCTGGATTAGTGTAATACACTACATAAATAAATTGGCAGATAGTGTTAGGTGCCTGTAAAAAGGGCCTGTATTTGAAATCAATACATTGGGCCAAATATTATTTTTCTTATTGTGGTGCTTGGTGAACGGTAACAATGAGGAAAACATCTAGTAAGGGACGCAGACGCAGTCGTGGTGGTGTTAGTGGACTCTCTGGTGCTGGTTGAGGACGTGGCCATTCTGCCACAGCCACACGTCCTAGTAAACCAACTACCTCAGGTTCCAGTACCCGCCAGAATTTACAGCGATATTTGGTCGGGCCCAATGCCGTTCTAAGGATGGTAAGGCCTGAGCAGGTACAGGCGCTAGTCAATTGGGGGCCGACAGTGGATCCAGCATGTTCACAACATTATCTCCCACCTAGTCTTCTGCAGAAAGCGCACAGGTGGTGCCTGAAAACCAAGCTCATCAGTCTGTCACATCACCCCCATGCATATCAGGGAAACTGTCTGAGCCTCAAGTTATGCAGCAGTATCTTATGCTGTTTGAAGACTCTGCTGGCAGGGTTTCCCAATGGAATCCACCTAGCCCTTCCCCAGTGGTGGAAGACATAGAATGCACTGATGCACAACCACTGATGTTTCCTGATGATGAGGACATGGGAATACCACCTCATCGGAGTCCATACGTCTCTGATGATGACGAAACACAGGTGCCAACTGCTGCGTCTTTCTGCAGTGTGCAGACCGAACAGGAGGTCAGGGAGGAAGACTGTGTGGAAGACAATGCAGGGGACGATGAGGTCCTAGACCCCACATGGAATGAAGGTCGTGCCACTGACTTTCATAATTCAGAGGAAGAGGCAGTTGTGAAACCGAGCCAACAGCGTAGCAAAAGAGGGAGCAGAGGGCAAAAGCAGAACAGCCGCCTCCAAGAAAGTTCGCCTGCTACTGGCCACCGCCACCAGGGACCCGAGCACCCCAAAGGCAGCTTCAAGCAGTTCCCTGGCATGGCAATTCTTTAAACAATGTGCTGACCACAAGACCGGAGTGGTTTGCACGCTGTGCCATCAGAGCCTGAAGCGAGGCATTAACGTTCTGAACCTTAGCACAACCTGCATGACCATTGACCAGGCATCTACATGAAAAGCATGAACTGCAGTGGAGTAAACACCTTAAAAGCAAGGAACTCACTCTGGCTCCCCCTGCTCCCTCTTCTGCTGCTGCCTCGGCCTATTCCTCTGCCTCGGGAGGAAGGTTGGCACCTGCCGCCCACCAAACAGAGGATGTGCCACCGACACCACCACCTGCGTCACCAAGCATCTCCACCATGACACACGACAGCGTTTAGCTCTCCATCTCACAAACGTTGGAGAGAAAGCGTAAATTCCAACCTAGCCACCCTCGAGCCCTGGGCCTGAGGAGCGAGGGCCTGCTGCTGAGCTGACCCTCTAAAACATTAAGAGTGAGGGTCTGCTGGTGAGATGACCCTCTAAAAGATTGTAGCTGAGGGCCTGCTCGTGAGCTCGCCCTGTAAAACATTATATGCGTGGGCATGCAGGCGAGCTGACCCTGTAAAAGATTGTAAGTGAGGGCCTACAGGTCAGCTGACCGTATAAAACATTATATGTAAGGGCCTGCAGGTGAACTGACCCTCTACAAATTTATATGTGAGGGCCTGTAGGTGAGCTGACCCTGTAAGAAATTATATGGAGGGCCTTCAGGTGAGCTGACCCTGTAAAACATTATATGCGAGCTCCTATAGGTGAGCTGATCCTGTAAAGATTGTAGGTGAAGGCCCGCTGGTGAGCTGACCCTCTAAAGGTTGTAGGTGAGGGCCTGCTTGTGAACCGACCCTTTAAAACATTATATACGAGGGCCAGTAGGTGAACTGACCCTGTAAAGATTGTAGGTGAGGGCCTGCTGGTGAGCTAACCCTCTAATAGGTTGTAGGTTATGGCCTGTAGGAGAGCTGACCCTATAAAACATTATATACGAGGGCCAGTAGGTGAACTGACCCTGTAAAGATTGTAGGTGAGGGCCTGCTGGTGAGCTAACCCTCTAATAGGTTGTAGGTTATGGCCTGTAGGAGAGCTGACCCTATAAAACCTTATATGCAAGGGCCTGCAGATAAGCTGACCCTCTAAATGGTTGTAGGTGATGGCCTGTAGGTGAGCTGACCCTGTAAAACATTTAATGGGAGGGCCTTTAGGTGAGCTTACCCTGTAAAACATTATATGCAAGGGACTGCAGGTGAGCTGACCCTGTAAAAGATTGTAGGTGTAGGTCTTCTGGTGAGCTGACCCTCGAAAAAGTTGTAGGTGAGGGCCTGTAGGTGAGCTGACACTGTAAAACATTATATGCGAGGGCCTGTAGGTGAGCTGACCCTGTAAAACATTGTAGATGAAGGCTTGCTGGTGAGCTGACCCTCTAAAAATTTTATATGCGAGGGCCTGCAGGTGAGCTGACCCTTTAAAACAGTATATGCGAGGGCCTGCAGGTGAGCTGACCCTGTGAAAGATAATAGGTGAGGGCCTGCAGGTGAGCTGACCCTCTAAAAATTATATGTGAGGGCCTTGGCTACTGAGACTGGACTTTGCTGAAAGACAGGGCGGTGCTTAACCGACTGGAAGCATTATGTCCGGCACCACCCTGCAAACTTGGACATGAAGCTAGGTATCGTGGATGATTGTTTTTCTTGTGCTATGGCAGCAGGTACAGTTTCAACGCACCCAGGGCCACGGCCTCTGCGTGTACTATCAACATCACGGCCATTTTCCCCGTCCATTACTGCTCGCCTTCTTTATATTAAATGTAATATATGCTTGAAAGTATGCCACGCATACAGTAGCGTAGGATTTATAAGTGTATGCCCAAAATTTTTTAAAAAGGTAGTTGGGATGTGGAAACCACACACAGAAGATATACCGCAGATTATGTGAATGCTGTCACCAGCGGCTAATAAAAATTTACAGGGAATGTCATAGGCATTTTGGATGAGGAAACATTAAACAGGAAAGGTACCACCAGTAATGTCACTGTCTGCAGCATGTACTGAAAAAGTACACTGTATGTCACAGGACACCTTCTATTGAAAAAGTATGTCACAGATACATTTTTTCAGTGCACACGGTACACTGGAGATGTAGCATTGGTAATGTCATTGTGAGAAGCGGACACCGTCTATTGACAATGACAAAGTACACTGTATGTCACAGATACATTTTTTTTAAATGCACACATTACACTTTAGAAGTGGCTCTGGTAATGTGCATCAGAAGCAGACACCGCCTACTGAAAAAGTACACTGTATGTCATAATAAATATTTTCAGCGTATACGGTACACTGGAGATGTCGCACTGGTAATGTCACTGTCAGTAGTGGACACGGTCTATTGAAAAAGTACACTGTATGTCACTAATACATTTTTTCAGCGCACACATTACACCTCGTGTTGAGCGAACAGTTCGAGCATAGTTCGGGTTTGTACCGAATTTTGGGGTGTTCGGGACACGGACCCGAACCCGAACATTTTCCCGTTCCCGTTTTCTGATGGGCTGCACAGCAGCCATTCAGCTAGCATTTTACTTCTTGACCTAAGAGCCCATCACAGCCATGCCTACTAATGGCATCGCTGTGATTGGCCAAGTGTAACATGTAACCCAGCCTCTATTTAAGCTGGAGTCACGTAGCGCCGCACGTCACACTGCGTGTAAAGAGAGGACGCAGCTTCTGTGAGGGCGAGATTAGGCAGGGAAAAGTCAGCAAAAGCACCCAATGAAGTGATCGATCTACAGCTGTGAATGATTCAACTTCTGCTAGTTAATTGCTCACTGGTTTTTAGGCTGCACAGAGCGTTTTCTGTCACTTTTTTTCTGGGGTGATCGGCGGACATTTTGTGACTTGTGGTGCACCAGAACAAGCTGCCACCAAGTCCATCAATCCATCAATACTAGTTTTTTTTTTTGCTGTATTGTCACCCCTAGAAACTCAGGATAGCAATTTCTATATTTTATTAAGGGGTTAAATACAATTGCCAAAATACCAATCCCCTAAATCTGGTGTTCCAGCTTTGGCTAGCCAAGTATACTACTGTCTGCTGTCTGGCAAAGGATAGATTATTTTCAGTGGTGAAATTCAATTGCCAAAATAGCAATCCCCTAAATCTGGTGTCCCAGCACTGGCTGGAAAAATATAATAGTGTACGCGAAAACATATATTTTGTTCTGGGGTGAAATTCAATTGCCAAAATAGCAATACCCTGAATCTGGTGTCCCAGCTGTTGCAGGCCAAGTGTTAATCTGTCCGTAAAAGGGTATATTTTGTTCTGGGGTGAAATTCACTTGCCAATATAGCAATAACCTGAATCTGGTGTTCCAGCTGTTGTAGGCCAAGTGTTAATCTGTCCGTAAAAGGGTATATTTTGTTATGGGGTGAAATTCACTTGCCAATATAGCAATAACCTGAATCTGGTGTTTCAGCTGTTGCAGGCCAATTGTTAATCTGTCCGTAAAAGGGTATATTACACTCAAGGTGTATATACAAGTGCTGAGAGGGTCATCCTCAATAACTTCACACGCTACCGTGCATCTCCCATTTTATTTCTGTCCGTTAAAGGGTATATTACACAAAGTGTTAAAATACACTTGCTGAAGGCATAATCCTACATATTTTTTCTCACGCTACTGTGCATCTCCAAGTGTAAATCTGTCCATAAAAGGATAACTTTCATCCAGGGCCTAAATACTAGCCCTAAAATAGATATTCCCCTAAATCAGTGGTTACTGCTGTGCCTGGATTAGTGTAATACACTACATAAATAAATTGGCAGATAGTGTTAGGTGCCTGTAAAAAGGGCCTGTATTTGAAATCAATACATTGGGCCAAATATTATTTTTCTTATTGTGGTGCTTGGTGAACGGTAACAATGAGGAAAACATCTAGTAAGGGACGCAGACGCAGTCGTGGTGGTGTTAGTGGACTCTCTGGTGCTGGTTGAGGACGTGGCCATTCTGCCACAGCCACACGTCCTAGTAAACCAACTACCTCAGGTTCCAGTACCCGCCAGAATTTACAGCGATATTTGGTCGGGCCCAATGCCGTTCTAAGGATGGTAAGGCCTGAGCAGGTACAGGCGCTAGTCAATTGGGGGCCGACAGTGGATCCAGCATGTTCACAACATTATCTCCCACCTAGTCTTCTGCAGAAAGCGCACAGGTGGTGCCTGAAAACCAAGCTCATCAGTCTGTCACATCACCCCCATGCATATCAGGGAAACTGTCTGAGCCTCAAGTTATGCAGCAGTATCTTATGCTGTTTGAAGACTCTGCTGGCAGGGTTTCCCAATGGAATCCACCTAGCCCTTCCCCAGTGGTGGAAGACATAGAATGCACTGATGCACAACCACTGATGTTTCCTGATGATGAGGACATGGGAATACCACCTCATCGGAGTCCGCACGTCTCTGATGATGACGAAACACAGGTGCCAACTGCTGCGTCTTTCTGCAGTGTGCAGACCGAACAGGAGGTCAGGGAGGAAGACTGTGTGGAAGACAATGCAGGGGACGATGAGGTCCTAGACCCTACATGGAATGAAGGTCGTGCCACTGACTTTCATAATTCAGAGGAAGAGGCAGTTGTGAAACCGAGCCAACAGCGTAGCAAAAGAGGGAGCAGAGGGCAAAAGCAGAACAGCCGCCTCCAAGAAAGTTCGCCTGCTACTGGCCACCGCCACCAGGGACCGAGCACCCCAAAGGCAGCTTCAAGCAGTTCCCTGGCATGGCAATTCTTTAAACAATGTGCTGACCACAAGACCGGAGTGGTTTGCACGCTGTGCCATCAGAGCCTGAAGCGAGGCATTAACGTTCTGAACCTTAGCACAACCTGCATGACCATTGACCAGGCATCTACATGAAAAGCATGAACTGCAGTGGAGTAAACACCTTAAAAGCAAGGAACTCACTCTGGCTCCCCCTGCTCCCTCTTCTGCTGCTGCCTCGGCCTATTCCTCTGCCTCGGGAGGAAGGTTGGCACCTGCCGCCCACCAAACAGAGGATGTGCCACCGACACCACCACCTGCGTCACCAAGCATCTCCACCATGACACACGACAGCGTTTAGCTCTCCATCTCACAAACGTTGGAGAGAAAGCGTAAATTCCAACCTACCCACCCTCGAGCCCTGGGCCTGAATGCCAGCATTTCTAGACTACTGGCCTTTGAAATGCTGTAATTCAGGCTGGTGGACACACACAGCTTCAAACAGCTGATGTCCATGGCTGTCCACAGTATGTTGTTCCCAGCCGCCACTACTTCTCCAAGACAGCCGTGCCTTCCCTGCACAACCAAGTATCCGATAAAATCAAGTGTGCACTGCGCAACGCCATCTGTGGCAAGGTCCACCTAACCACAGATACGTGGACCAGTAAGCACGGCCAGGGACGCTATATCTCCCTAACTGCACACTGGGTAAATGTAGTGGCGGCTGGGCCCCAGGTGGACAGTTCCTTGGTGCATGTCCTTCCGCCGCAAAGGATGGCAGGGCATCATTCTTTGCCTCCTGTAGCCTCCTACTCGGCTTCCTCCTCCTCTGCTTCCACCAGCTAATCCAGTCAGCCACACACCTTCACCACCAACTTCAGCACAGCCCGGGGGAAACGTTAGCAGGCGATTCTGAAACTCATATGTTTGGGGGACAGGCCCCACACCGTGCAGGAGTTGTGGCGGTGTATTGAACAACAGACCGACGAGTGGTTTCTGCCGGTGGGCCTCAAGCCCGACTCGTAGTGTGCGATAATGGGCGAAATCTCGTCGCAGCTCTGGGACTAGCCGGTTTGACGCACATCCCTTGCCAGGCGCATTTGCTGAATTTGGTGGTGCAGAAGTTCATTCACAACTATCCCGACATGTCAGAGCTGCTGCATAAAGTGTGGGCCGTCTGTGCGCGCTTCAGGTGTTCACATCCTGCCGCTGCTCACCTGTCTGCCCTACAGCGTAACTTCGGCCTTCCCGCTCAACGCCTCATATGCAACGTGCCCACCATGTGGAACTCCACCTTGCATATGCTGGAGAGACTGTGCGAGCAGCAGCAGGCCATAGTGGAGTTTCAGCTGCAGCACGCACGCGTCAGTCGCACTGCAGAACAGCACCACTTCACCACCAATGATTGGGCCTCCATGCGAGACCTGTGTGCCCTGTTGCACTGTTTCGAGTACCAAAATGGCCAGTGGCGATGACACCGTTATCAGCGTTACAATACCACTTCTATGTCTCCTTGAGAAAACGCTTAGGGCGATGATGGAAGAGGAGGTGGCCCAGGTGGAGGAGGATGAGGGGTCATTTTTAGCACTTTCAGGCCAGTCTGTTAGAAGTGGCTCAGTGGAGACACCCCTTTGCTCGGTTTTCCTTCCTTTGAGGGATATCTGGCTTTCATTGTGTTGTAGACCCATAACTGGGGCTCCACATTTATTTTGCATAGAAGTGGCTCAGAGGAAGGTTATTTGCAGCAGCAGAGGCCAGGTACAAATGTGGCCAGCCAGGGCCCTCTACTGGAGGACGAGGAGGATGAGGAGGAGGTGGAGGAGGATTAGGATGAAGCAGGTTCACAGCGGGGTTGCACCCGACACAGCTCAGGCCCATCACTGGTGCGTGGCTGGGGGGATACGGAGGACGATGACGATACGCCTCCCACAGAGGACAGCTTGTCCTTACCTCTGGGGAGCCTGGCACACATGAGCGACTACATGCTGCAGTGCCTGCGCAACGACAGCAGAGTTGCCCACATTTTAACATGTGCGGACTACTGGGTTGCCACCCTGCTGGATCCCCGGTACTAAGACAATGTGCCCACCTTACTTCCTGCACTGGAGCGTGATAGGAAGATGCGTGAGTACAAGCGCACGCACCAGCTCCTGAGAGCATTCCCAAATGTCACAGGGGAACAGGTGGAAGCCCAAGGCGAAGGCAGAGGAGGAGCAAGAGGTCACCAACGCAGCTGTGTCACGGCCAGCTCCTCTGATGGCAGGGTTAGCATGGCAGAAATGTGGAAAAGTTTTGTCTCCACGCCACAGCTAACTGCACCACCACCTGATACGGAACGTGTTAGCAGGAGGCAGCATTTCACTAACATGGTTGAACAGTACGTCTGCACACCCCTCCACGTACTGACTGATGGTTCGGCCCCATTCAACTTCTGGGTCTCCAAATTGTCCACGTGGCCAGAGTTAGAATTTTATGCCTTGGAGGTGCTGGTCTGCCCGGCGGCCAGCGTTTTGTCTGAACGTGTATTCAGCACGGCAGGGGGCATCATTACTGACAAACGCAGCCGCCTGTCCACAGCCAACGTGGACAAGCTGACGTTCATAAAAATGAACCAGGCATGGATCCCACAGGACATGTCCCTCCCTTGTGCAGAATAGACATTTATAATTGCCTCCCGCTCAACCATGTATTCTTGTACTCCGGGGCACTTTTTCATTGAATCCTCATTTTTTTAACTTTACCATGATCTTGCGGTGCAACCTAAAGTTGAATGAGCCTCTCCTCAATCTGGGCGCCGGAGCCAAAATAACTTAAAGTGGCCTTCTCCGGTGGTGGGTGATATGATGCATGAGTCCTTGCTGTGGGACCCCTCTCCTCTGTCTGGGTGCTGGGCCGAAATAACTGAAAGTGGCCTTCTACAGTGGTGGGTGATATGACGCATGATTCCTTGCTGTGGGACCTCTCTCCTCTGTCTGGGTGCTGGGGCAGAAATAACTGAAAGTGGCCTTCTCCAGTGGTGGGTCATATGACGCCTTATTCCTTGCTGTGGGACCTCTCTCCTCTGTCTGGGTGCTGGGCCTAAATAACTGAAAGTCGCCTTCTCCAGTGGTGGGTCATATGACACCTTATTCCTTGCTATGGGAACTCTCCACTCTGTCTGGGTGCTGGGGCCTAAATAACTCATAGTTGCCTTCTCCAGTGGTGGGTGATATGACGCATGATTCCTTGCTGTGGGACCTCTCTCCTCTGTCTGGGTGCTTGGGCCTAAATAGATGAAAGTGGCCTTCTCCAGTGGTGGTTGATATGACGCATGATTCCTTGCTGTGGGACCTCTCTCCTCTGTCTGGGTGCTGGGGCCTAACTAACTGAAAGTGGCCTTCTCCAGTGGTGGGTGATATGACGCTTTATTCCTTGCTGTGGGACCTCTCTCCTCTGTCTGGGTGCTGGGGCCGAAATAACTGAAAGTGGCCTTCTCCAGTGGTGGGTGATATGACGCATGATTCTCTGCTATGGGACCTCTCTCCAATTGATATTGGTTAATTTTTATTTATTTTATTTTGAATAATTTTACTATCCATATTTGTTTGCAGGGCATTTTCCTACATTTGGCTGCCTTTTACAGCCCTCTAGCCCTTTCCTGGACTATTTTACAGCCTTTTTAGTGCCTAAAAGTTCAGGTCCCCATTGACTTCAATGGGGTTCGGGTTCGGGATAATGTTCGGGTCGAGTTCTGATCCCGAAACCGAACATATTTGGGAAATTCGGCCGAACTTCTCGAACCCGAACTTCCAGGTGTTCGCTCATCTCTAATTACACTGCATATATAGCGTAACTAATGTCACAGTCCGCAGCGGACACCGTCTACGGAAAAAGTTCACTGGATGTCACAGATATTTTTGGGATGCGCACACTTTATACAGGAGATGTGGCGCAGCTAATTTAACTGTTCGCAGTAGCCTATTAGACGCTATTTAGCGCAGGATGCGCTAAAAAAATATATTGCTGCTGCCACACATAATAGTCCTTAATAGGACTTTTTGGTCAACAGACAGGATCTGTTTTATGGGGGTTATTTTTCTGACGGATCAGAAGAATGGCAACATAATCAGTGACATCAACACAAACTTACTGCTGACACCCTCTCCACTCTGTCAGCGGAGATCTACTTGTTTGAGCGTTTAATAGAACAGCTCCTGTTTACATCTATGTGAAATCAGCTGACAACGTTGTAAAAAGAGTGCGCTTCTTCTTGACACTAACATTGACCTGTAAGGCTGAGTTCATACTTAAGTTGTTTGGTCAGTTTTGGCCCTGTGACTGCCCAAATAAGTGAAGTGTGGGTAGTGATTCTAAGAGTGAAGCCTGTCATCTGCATTTCATACGGACATAACAGTATTATTTCACTACCAAAGCAGACTCCCTATGCGTGTTACTGCAAGGCACAGTGTTCTACACCACTATACAAGCTCTCAGAAGCCAGAAAATAGACGTTTATTTACGTAATTTGCTGCAAATTAATTCGGATCGAACGTAATTTTTCCCGAAAAATTTGGTGAACCAGCTAATCGAATTTTAGAAAAATCTCTAGTTATAATGGCAGCCCATAGCTGCCGCTCTACTTGCTCCTGTCCTGGTGGCACGGACCTCCCTTCCTTCCCATTTTCTTCTCAAAGGGCCTTCTCCGTCCAAACAGGCTATGGCCTGCTTGCAGCTCAGCCTCTCTCTGTTTGCCTGTAGGACACGCTCTCCTTACAGCTCTTAAAGGGCAAAATGTCTGTCCGCGTTAAACTTCGCCAACAGTGGCTAGCAATAGAGAAGAGCGAAAATTCTATTTGGATGCTTCGCTGAATTTTACAAAACAATTAACTTTGTGACAAATTACTTCATCATGAAGCGCATTTCTTTGTAAGTAGTGGGTGCAATGACAGGGAGTGGTGATTGCGCCACTCCATGTCAATGGACCCCTCAAAGTGTAAAATAAAAATAAAAACAAAATCATACTTACCTCATCCATTTGATTGTGAAGAGCCAGGATTTTGCGCAGGATCTTCCTTCAAGATGGCGGCCGCTGGCTCTTCGTTCTCATCCGGATGAGTTTATTTTTTTTTGTTTGTTTGTTTTTTAACCATCATTTCAGTTAAACTCGATTCACTACCACCAAGCATAAGGAAATTCGGTTTTATGGTGAAACAAATTTTCCCTCAACACTAGCTGGAAACATTGGGGTACTTAAAGCAGCTTCCCCTTTATTCGTTTGTCTGCCTTCCTGATATTGACCCTTTTCTGCCTTTCCTGAACTGTGCTTGATCCCTGCATTGAACATTATTTGCTGCCTACCCTGACCTTAGACTGTTTTACTGGATTTCACATACTCTTCTGGTCCTAACGGGCGTAGGAAATGATGATTGAGACAGGCCTTCTAGCCTGTGCCCTTCCCCGCCCACGTCCTCAATTGTTCCAATCTTTGCCATTAATGCTATGGTGCCCCTTTCAAATACCTTTCCAAAACAGGCCCACTTTTGCCTTATGTGGCATCTTATCTTAGAATGGCTTTGAAGGGGCGGCATTAGCACAGCCTGTGGCTGATGCCCCCCTTGCCAGTGGCACTGTATTTTTCCCTTTATAAGATGCAGTGCATCTTATAAAGGGAATTCCATGAAGCGCTACCATAATGGAAGGCGGGGGAGTGAAGCGCTGTACTTACCCCTCCTCCTACTTGCTCTTTTTGCAAGAAGAGAACCAGGACAGGGACAGTGGTGTCAGGAGAGGTAAGTTACTTTATTATTTTACAGTCTGATCTGAGGTCTGATATGGGGTCTGAAGGGTTTAATGGGGGTCTAGAGGTCTGACTGGGGGCCTAGAGAGGTATAATGGGAGGTTTGGAGGTGTGATATCAGGGGTCTGGAGGTCTGATATGGGAGGTCAGAACGTCTTATATGGGGGGTCTGGGGGTCTGATATGGGGGGTCTGGAGGTCTGATATCGGGGGTCTGGAGGTCTGATATCGGGGGTCTGGAGGTCGGATATGGGGGGTCTGGAGGTCTGAAATGGCGCACAGTGTGATACTAGTATTTTCAGCGGGACTGTTTCTGCAGTATATATATTGGGGAGCAAAGTAGGCACAGTTTTAGAGGTGGCAGGATGGGCTGTTCAGAAAATGAGGTGGAGGATGGAAAAGTAGGAAACTAAGATATGTTTGTCAAACTCTGCAGATCGAAGGAATGGCTGAAATAATTCATCATGGTGGTCTGGTCTAAAAGGAGAAGATGAGGAAAGAGAACATCTACATCAGAGAGGAGACGTCACTGGATGTAAGAGGTATGTGCACTTTATGTTCTAAAGCGCTGTATGTAATGTTTTCCAAGTATATCTTTAAAGGGGCTGTCTGCTTTTTTTTTTTTTGTACGAGTGCTGCCTTCTCTGCTCTGTTTACCTGCTCAACACTGCAAATGCTGGGGCGAAAAGGTGAACAGAGCAGAGAAAACAGCTCTCGTATGAGCCCTGCCCTCTCTTCAAACAGCTGATTGGCGGGAATGTCAGGTGTCGGACCCCACCGATCTGGATGGAATGGGTTTGGCTGAGAATTTGGCATGTGGGTGACATTTCAATTTTTACCTCAGGCAGCAGAAAGGCTAGGTGTTCCCCTGCCTCTGGCCACAAATCACTGAGGGAGGGGGAAGGGGGCGCCATTTCATTTTTGCCTCAGGCTGCAGAAAAGGTAGAATTGGCCCTGTTCCAAAACTTTAAGGTGCATATTAAAAAGGAAATTTTAGGAAAATTCCCAAACATATACAGTGGCATGCAAAAGTTTTGGCACCCCTGGTCAAAATTATTTTTTCTGTGAACAGTTACATAAGTACATTGAAGATGAAATTATCTCCAAAAGGCATAAAGTTAAGGATGACACATTCCTCTTGTAGTTTAAACAAAAACAATTTATTATTTTCATATTTTACATATTCAAAATAACATAAAAGGAAAAAAAGTCTGAAGCAAGATTTTGGGCACCCTGCATGGTTAGTACCTAGTAGCATAGCTTGTAATCTCTTTTTGTAGACCATCTTGCATGCACAGCTCTTTTGAGGTCTATCCACAGATTTTCAATGACATGAAGATCATGGAACTGTGAGGGCCATGGTAAAACCTTCAGATTACCTCTATTGAGGTAGTCTATTCTGGATTTTGACATATTTTTAGGATCAGTTATCCATTTGTAGAAGTCATCCTCTTTTCAACTTCAGCATTTTTTTTACAGTTGGTGTTATGTTTGCTTCCCGAATTTGCTGGAATTTCATTAACTCTATTCTTCCTTTTACCCGTGATATTTTGTCCAGGGGTGCACAAACCTTTGCACGCCACTGTATATATATTCATTTCATATGTAGGCAAAAATATCCAACGAATATGACAATCTGCAACAGAATTGTTATCTCTGATTCTCAATAGACCTTTCTAAAATAGACCATTTTCACATTCCCAACAACACAAACCAGTGTATAACTTTTCTGCAAGGGTTCTTGCTTGCTATAATTTTACATATAAATTAGCAGGCATATTCTAGCTTCTTAGGTGATTAACAATGCAAATATCAAGCTAGAATACTAAGTGGAATAATGTGCATCATTAGATGTATATGTTTCAATTGATAGGGAAGCTAATTGGTGATAAAAGTTAACTGTGTCTACTAAATCTCATTTTAAAGGCACAATAAAGTGCGCTTGGCTTAAATGACCACTAAACCTAACATATTCATTTAATATAAGAAAAGTGCATTTCTAAGATTTGCCAAAGTTTATATTCAGGTGCAGCATGCATCTCAATAACAAGGGATAATGAAAACAATTGCCCACTCATAATCCTTACAGATGAGTGAATTTCCGCTTATAAAATTTGTTCACATTTCCTTTGGTGGTAAAAGGGGAATTGCAGACGACTCCCCTGCATAACAGAAACGGGACGGATCCGTTTTGCAGCCCATAGACTTCTATTATGACGGAATGAATAATGGAATGCCTCTAAAGGCATTCCGCTATGCATTCCATCATATAATTGCGTTATGGTCTGTGGTAATGAGATCCAAAATGCAATTCACCTTTTGACAACAAACGCAATTCGCTCATCTCTAATAATCATTTTAGGTCAATAAAACGTCTCTGTAGGATCTTATAATGAATAAAGATTCTGAGGATTATTACTAAATACAGGTACAAATTGAAATACAGTTTAGCATTCAAAATTAGGAATTTGTCATTCTCACTTTAACAGCCATTTTTCACCTTAAGGACCAGACATAAACAAATTGAGCCATGGAAATAATAGGCGGCAATCCCACACTGTCATGAAAGGGAGTGATAAATAAATAAATAAGGAGCAATGGCCCCTATTATTTGGTTAGGGGCATATTGTAATATTAAGATGTCAATAAATATGAGCGAATATAAAAATAAATAAAATAAATTGGCAAGGAAGTAAGATAGACTAAGCTAAAATATGAAAGGGGGTAAGACAAGAGGGAATCATTCTAGGATGCAAAGGACCAGTGTTGGTCTCACCCCTAGAAGTTCTATCCTCACAGGATATGGAACAGGGGGTATATATAAAAAGAGTGCGTGTGCGTCTGATACATAACATACAATAAATTTAATAAAATAGAAAGAGAATTGGAGTTGGATAACTTGCATCGATATACATAAAAGTCTAATCCTATAAGTGCATGGAAATGCATGAAAAAAGCTTGAAGATAAAATTCCGAACATAATAATAGTATATACCAATAATAATAATAATAATAATAATAATAATAATAATAATAATCAAAGATACAGTCGGACCTATCTAAATATCAAATTATAATAATAATAGATTCAATTGGACCTGTCTATAGGTATGTCCAGATATACCCCTAATTACATATATATCCCTGTGTAGTTATAGATCATGCATATGTGGTGGGATGTATCTGAAGTGGAATGGTTACATCCATTCTGTATTATGTTGTATAGGAAAATCAAATCTAAGTGGGTTTACACTTGGTTATATTAAATATACTTATACATATAAATAGAGAGAGGCCATGTCCATCAGGTAAGATCCCATCGGAACGTACGGAACCCCGTAGCCTCAAACTGGTAGTACACACGTATATTTGATTGTCTCCTATAATGAGGTGGTACATCTGTATAGGGACCATGTGATGGGATAAAACCGGCTTCAAGGGTTTGGAGGCATATCTATTGCAATTGTGGGATGTGTCCAAGGGAAAAAAAAATGTATAATGCTGATGGTACCTCAGATCTTATGTCTAATAATTGATATATTCCAGTGACTCGTTGAGTACAAATGGGGAGAGAGTGTTAAAGCGATAGATCCAATAAATTTCTTTTCTACAGAGGGATTGATACGAGTTTGGGATCCACTCCAGGGGGGTCATCTTGAGGACGGATTGATTGCTATCATGACAAACAGAAAAATGGCAAGAGACACTGTGCGTCAGAACTTTGCGCCTAATATTTGAACGATGTTCGTTAATTTTCTCGCACAATGTCTGGGTTGTTCTACCCACGTAGCTTGCAGGGGTATTGGAGGAGATAAATGATATTACTTGACCCACAAGTCATTTCATGCCTCAGAGTGAATCTTTCTTGTGAGGAGGTACTTCTAATCTCTTTGACATTACGTGCTTTGATGGTGCAGCCCATGCACCTTTTGATATTGCAGTTATATGACCCTATCCTGGAAAGATTCTCCTTATTGTTAAGGGAAAATATAGTCTTTTTTATATACCACTGAAGAAGGGACAAGATATACAAAAGTCCCGAAGCGCTTCTGGTTATGTCGAAGTGGAGCACCAAGTACCCATGTAATAAGTGACAATCGCATACAGTCTGCCGGCAGATGAATTGGGAATTCAACCTGCTTAAAGTGTAAAGCGATTCTAAAGCCATTCAGGAGCCTTTCCTATTATCTGGGATTCTCTCGCGAGATCTCGCAGGACAAGCTGGAACTGAATTACGTGGGGTTCAAGCGTGGGACGCCACAGCTACTCCGAATATACAACTTTTAAATCCAAAACAGTGAGTACCAGCAATCGAATATAACTGGCCATAAGAAATCGGTAAGAGCTTGGATTATTTATTTAAGCGCTATGTGTATTCAGTGTAAATTTCACCGGGCCTGCAACAATTGAGACTTTCTCTAGGACGAGCAGTGGATTCACATATGTAGAGACATATTCAATTCGAACAGAGGATCGAATACCGATGCATCCATTTATTTTTATTGACGTTTTAATTTACTACAGTTGATTTTAGTGTTTGTTTGCAGATATCTGTGATGTGTATGATTTTGCTATAAAATATGTCATTTTATTGAATGCTATTGAACAATCGCATGGTGTTTTCTGACATAATCCAGGTAAGGAGTGCCCAACTATATTGCGGTTGGATAGTCTTTTTTATGTTGATGGGTAGTAGATATGAGCGAATTTTCTGAAAAAGTTTATGCAATCCGAATATATTCGCAGCGAATCGCGTTAACCAACAGCTATTTCCGGGCTACAGAGAGCCTTTATAGTGGTGTACAACACTTTGCCTTGCAGTAAAACATATAGGGAGTGTGCTGGGATAGTGAAATAATACTGTCTGATAACACAGATTGGCAAGGTGACATAGTGTGGAGATGGCAGCAACAGCAGCAGCATGATAACACAGATTGACATGGTGACATAGTGTGGAGATGGCAGCATGAGTAGGCTACAAAGCGGCAAGGAGACATATGTGGAGATGGCAGCATGAGTAGGCCACAAAGTGGCAAGGAGACATAGTGTGGAGATGGCAGCAGCATGATAACACAGATTGGCATGGTGACATAGTGTGAAGATTGCAGCAGCATGATAACACAAATTGGCAAGGTGACATAGTGTGGAGATGGCAGCAACAGCAGCAGCATGATAACACAGATTGGCATGGTGACATAGTGTGGAGATGGCAGCATGAGTAGGCTACAAAGTAGCAAGGAGACATAGTGTGGAGATGGCGGCATGAGTAGGCCACAAAGTGACAAGGAGACATTGTGTGGAGATGGCAGCATGAGTAGGCCACAAAGTGGCAAAGAGAAATAGTGTGGAGATAGATGATTTATTCTGATTCATCAGGCATCGGTGGGTTGAAATCGTGGCTGATCCACACCTGATTCATCTTGACGAAAGTAAGTCTCTCCACATTTTGTTGGGACCAGTGAGTTCTTCTTACTATGGCCCCTGCCGCACTAAACACCCTCTCTGATGCCACACTACTGGCCGGGCAGGACAGCTTTTCCAGGGCAAACTGCCAGTTGCGGCCACAAATCCAGTTTGGCTGCCCAGTAGTCCAGCGGATCTTCAATTTGGGGTGGCAGGGTGCTGTCCAAGTATGCCACCACTTGCTGGTTCAGGTCCTGCTCCAGGTCTACCTGCTGCTGCTGGTGAGTAGTTACTTCACTATGAGGGTAAAGAAAGCTTCTCATCATGGACTCTAGACTTAGGCTGCCGCTGATAAGGCTGCTATTGTTCCTGCCACTGCACCCCACCCCACCCCAGCAGCCATGGCAGTGGAATGTGAGTGCTGAGGCCCCCCCTCCCCCCGGTCAGACCTGCGAGAGGATGGACGATGGCGCAGATAGGCAGATGCCAACTGCCTACAAAGGATGTCTCAGTAGGTGTAAAAAAGGCCCCTATTTTGGACTGGTAGTGAGGGTTCAACATGATGGAGAGCCAGAAGTCATCCCTCTGCCAAATGGTGACAATTCTGCTGTCACTACGCAACCAAGTGAGCATGCAGCGGGCCATTTGTACATGTGACTCTGAGTAATTCCCTGCCTCCATCTCCACTGCATACTGTCACGGTGTGTCTGGGTCCTCTGTCTTGTTTTCCTCAACGCTCTCTTGCTCTTTCTGCTGCTCTTGCTCTTCCTCTCCTGACACCGTAGTAGAAAAAACACTCATCTGGCTGCATATTTCCTGTGCAAAATTGTCCTCCTCCCCTTCCTCCTCCTCTTCCAGTTCAGCCCCATAGGGCTCACGTGGCCGTGAGATCTAGGCGCCACGTCTCCAGTCCCCTGACAAGCCATATTTACCAGCATCTGTTCCAGGACATGAAGCAGTGGAATGACGTTGTTCATCCCATAGTCCTGGTGACTGACAAATAATGTGGCCTCCTCAAAGGGCCAGAGCAGAAGGCAAGTGTCACGCATGAGCTTCCACTGGCTGACATCAAAGTTACACAGGAGAGTACTGCTATCTGCTTGGATCATCAAGAAATCGTTGATGGCCTCTCTGTTCGTACAGTCGGTCCAACATATGGAGGGTGGAATTCCAACAGGTGGAAACGTCGCATTGTAGAGGCAACCTTGTCGTGGTAAGTGGGCCTATGCTCTTTGATCAAACTGTACTATGCCTCATTTATGCACAGCATAGAATGTATTACAAATTGGGCTGAGATGCCATGCAATTATGCTGAAGGACAGTCGTTATATCAAAAGCATAGTACTGAGGATGTGCGATCCAGAATCACTCTCTTGTGTTATATAAACGTCGAATATCAGCCTATGTTGGGGGATGCTGTTCTGCTGCTGCAGCTCAAGGAGAGTGTGCTTTGCAGTGTATGAGTGGCTGAAGTGCATGCAAAGTTTCCTAGCCATTTTTAGGATGTCTTGCAGATGGGTGAAAGACTTCAGTAACTGCTTGACAACAACTAACCGTAGTTACAGCTCCACACTTCGGCGTTACCGTGCACTTTGGCAGACACCGACAGGCTCAAGGACTGACCCACCTTCTGTTCTACATACGTGTGCAGGGCTGGTACTGCCTTTTAGGAAAATAAATGACGGCTTGGGACTCTCCACCTCGGCTCAGCACAAGCCATCAGTTCTCAGAGTACACTACTTGGAAAGGGAGGGACTGCAGCACCAGCAACTTGGCCAGGAGCACGTTCAGCTTCTGCGCCATAGGTTGCGTGCATGCATACTGCTGTCTCTTGGCAATCGCTTCAGAGATTGCTGCTGCCCGAATGACTGACGAGGAGTAGAAGGAGGAGGAGGAGGAGCAGGAGCTTGAGGACCAGCAGACGATGGGACAGACAGACAACTCCCATCTGCTGAACCGGTGGAGCCTTGACTGCCTGCAATGGGGTTCATGCCACTAGGTGATGCAGCAGTTGCTGGGGCAGGCTGTACCACCACATCAGAGCCACGATTGTCCCAGGCCACTTTGTGGTGTCGCAGGGCAGTGGTGCCAACATTGGTCCCCTGGCCACGCCTAAACTTATGCCCACAGATGCAACATATGGCCATGTTCAGCTGCTCCGGAGTCTTGCCAAAAAATCGACCACACCACAGTGTAGCTGATTACCCCCCCCCCCGCCCAACACTCTGCATTGACTGACTTCTAGTGCCACTGCTTGCGTGGACCCTTGCACCACTCCTTTCCGGGCAGCTAGGCTCCTGCAAAGCTTGTGGTCTACCCCGGGCCCGTTTGGCTGCCGACCTCCCACTGATGCCACTCTGCCACCCTGCTGGCTCAGCCGCTGCCTCATGGGAAAGCTGTCACCCTCTTCTCCCGATGATGATGAAGCCCCTTCTTCACCCGGCTCCCAAGTGTGATCTGCTTCATCATCATCGAGTAGTGTCTGCAAGTCACTGTTGTCTTCCTCAATGCTCTCTGGGTCAGGAGCCTGACCGCTCACTACACCACTCTCCTCATCACTACATGCCTGACCAACGGGGGAAGCAGTGGATGTCTCCGTCAAACCTCGGCTGGCCAGTAGCTGCTGACTGTCCTCGAGTAGGCCATCCTCGCTGAATAATAGAGCTGAGCCCACAGCAGATAGTACTTCTGTGGCTGAGGGAACAGCAAAGGACAGTGGCAGTTTGAGGACAGGTGATGGAACAGGGCCTGATCCTGGGCCATGCCAACTAAGGGTTGTGTCTGACAAACCCACCAACTCTTGGCTGAGGGTGTCCGATGTCACTTAGGGTGAATTGAATGACCGATTCAACTAATCAATAACTGCTGGGTTGCTGGTCAAAACACGACCAGTAGATGACACCGGGAGCTAAGGCCTCTCGCTGCGACTACTGCTGCCACGCCCCCCTAATTTGCTACAACCTCTGCCTGCGCCAGAAACAGGCCTCTGCCACTCCTCTGTGCTTGGCCTGGCACTTCTCTGTCTGACATACTTTTTGCTGAACTAATATAATTAAAAGTAAATTTAAAAAAAACTAAATGCCCAGAAAATATATCTTTTTTTTTTACAGAAATAGCCCACTAACCACTTTTAGCACAAATACAAGTGAATGTTAACTGCCTATATATTTCTTGTTTTGTACTGAAATAGGCCACTAAATTATTATAGTGGAAATAAAAGCAAACATGAATTGCGTATATATTTCTCGAATTCGACTGAAAAAGGCCAATATATGATTTCAGTGTAAATAACAGGAAAAGTTAACTGCGTATATTTTTTGCTTTTGTTTATTACAGATGGCAAAAAAAAATGTGAACTGTGTATATTTTTCTGTTATTGTAATAAACTGGCAATAAATTGTTTAAACAAAAAATAACAACAAATGTCAACGCTGTGTATGAAATAACTGCTGAAGTGACAGGAGAAAATATATTTCTTGTTGAACTGAAGTAGGCCAATACACTCTTTCACCAGAAATGTGTATATATTATGCTTTTTTTACTGAAACAAGGCCACTATGCGCTTTCACCAGAAATTACTGCAACTGTGCAGTGTGTATATATTATGCTTTTTTGTTAGGAAAACAAGGCCACTATGCACTTTCACCAGAAATTACTGTAACAGAGCAGTGGGTATATATTACGCTCTTTTTAATGAAACAAGCCCAATATGCGCTTTCACCAGAAATTACTGCGACAAAGCAGTGTGTATATATTACTCTTATTTTAAATAAATCAGGCCAAAATGCGCTTTCAACAGAAATTACTGCAACAGAGCAGTGTGTATATATTGCGCTTTTTTTACTGAAACAAGCCCAATAAGCGCTTTCACCAGAAATTGCGGCAACTGTGCAGTGGGTATATATTACACTTTAAGTGAAACAAGCCCAATCTGCGTTTTCACCAGAAATTACTACAACATAGTAGTGTGTATATATTATGCTTTTTTTTCGTCAAACAAGGCCACTATACGCTTTCATTAGAAATTACTGCAACAGAGCAGTGGGAATATATTGCGTTCTTTTTACTGAAACAAGCCCAATATGCGCTTTCACCAGAAATTACTGCAAAACAGCAGTGTGTATATATTACGCTTGTTTTAATTAAACCAGTCTAAAATGCGCTTTCAACAGAAATTACTGCAACAAAGCAGTGTGTATATATTACGCTTATTTTAAATAAAAAAGGCCAAAATGCGCTTTTAACAGAAATTACTGCAACAAAGCAGTGGGTATATATTGCGCTTTTTTAGTGAAACAAGGCCAATATACGCTATCACCAGAAATTACTGCAAATGATTTTAGCGTGAATAACAACAAAAGCGACCTGCATATATATTTCTTATTTTATATTGAAATAGGCCACTAAATGATATCAGCGCAGTTAACAGCAAAAGTGACCGGCGTATATATTTATCTTTTTTCACATATATAAAAGCCACTAAAGGCTTTTAAACAGAGCACTTGCACCCAAATAACTAATTGCTGGGATGACAGAGACTGGTATTATGAGACTATCTGGATCTCCATGTAATGTTTCACTGCACATGCAAATCGCTAGTTTTCACAATGAGGAATTTACTATAATTCTCCCTACTAACATCTGCACATGTCTATCCCTGACTGTGAAATGATTCCTCCTCTCACTGTCCTTCCCCTGCGCTTGTAAATCGCTGGTTTGCACAATAATGAAATTCAGATTAGTCTCCCCACTAGCATCTGCACATGTGTCTCCCTGACTGTGAAATGATTCCTCCCCTCACTGTCCTTTCTCTGCATTTGTAAATTGCTTTTTTCTTTTGTTTCTTCGGTTTAGCAATTTGTTTTTTTTTCACTGACGCTTTCCCTAGCACCTGCATACACGTCTGTCCAGGGGCATAGCTAGAAATGACTGGGCCCCACAGCAAATTTTTGTATTGGGCCCCCCCCCACCCGCGCGTTTCGCTCCCCCTCTATAATGTGCCAGCCATATTGCCCCCCTATAATGTGCCAGTAGTCAGCCATATAGCCCCCCCAGCCCCCCTACAATGTGCCAGTAGTCAGCCATATAACCCCCCCTATAATGTGCCAGTAGTCAGCCATATAAACCCACCCTATAATGTGCCAGTAGCCAGCCATATAGCACCAGATGCCCCCATAGTGCTCCTCTCCCCATAGTGCCCCCTATAATGTGCCAATATCAAGTGCCTCTGTCTTCCCCCATCCCAATATCATAGTGCCATCCTCTCCCCTGCCCCTAATGTGTGTGCCAATATGAAGTGCCTATCTCTCCCCCCATTTGCCAATATCATAGTGCCAATAGCCCCTCCTCCCTGTGGCAGTAAAGTAAAAGTCCAGTATTTAAAAAAAAAAAAAAAAAACAACACATATATCCATGTTAGGCAAGCCTCATTTATCCTGTCTTTCAGAAAAGTTTGTGAGGGGAATCGAACCTGTGACCATTAGGATGAAAGGCAAGACACTTAACCACAAGGCTATATCAGCTGCATAGCCAGGTAGCTAAAAAAAAAAAATAAGACCTCTAGATAAGGAGTACTTTGATAGTGTATCTATACACATTACAGCTGCCCCAACACACCAAGCTCTGCTACATCCATATACAATGTGCTGGTGCAGCTGTAATATGTATGGATACACTATCAAAGTTCTCCACATCTAGAGGTCATATTTATTTTATTTTTTTTAAGCTATCTAGCTATGCAGCTGATATAGCCTTGTGGTTAAGTGTCTTGTCTTTGAACCTAATGGTCACAGGTTCGATCCCCACGGCAAGCTTTTCTGAAAGAATAAATAAGTTTTAAATAAACAAGGGCGAGAGGACACTGCGATTCACTGTGTAATTAGCGATCGGGAGAGGTGCTGATTACCCACGGTAGTTACGCCCCTGCGTCTGTCCCTGAACAATGCAGGAATGGCAGCGTCTAAGATGGCTGCTGGATTTTTAAGGGCTGTGACATCACTGGGCTGGCTGGCTCTTGATTGGCTTCATGCATGACACATGACGTCTTCCCAGAGTTCCTTGCCCCATGTCCTCACATGTGTAGCTGCCATTTAGCAAAAAAAATAAAGTGATTCATTACCACGAAGCGCGAGGAAATTCGCATTCGTTTAGAATCTAATTTTTTCATGAAATTCTGAACGAATTCGACTTCGTCAGCTTCGATTCGCTTATCTCTAGTGGGTAGTTTTGGACATGAGGGTGCAATTATATTTTTAAGTGTCTGTGCCCATCGATACTTGAATAGGAGCAACCGGGAAAGTTCCTTCTTAAGAACTGGATCCTAAAGTAATACCCCCTAATGTCTGATAAGTATTTGCCTGATGGTGGCATGTTTAGAATTGTGGAATAGAATGATTGGCACTCTATTTCTGGAATCACACTGAGACATAAGTGTATAAAACAATATGTACCCTTTATTTTATATAGTTGGTCTCTAAAATCAACCCCAAATTCAACTAAAAGGATTAATATTATGCCTAAGATTAATAGGCAGGGCCAGTCCAATATTTCATAGAGACAATCCCATATATGTAGAAAGTCAAATATACAGTAGATTAATGAACATCCTCAGAAGTGTTCAGGTATATAGCCTTAGAATACTCTCCCAATAGCCAATATTGCAACAGCAATCTTTTCCTTATAACATTTATGCTCACTGATTATTCAGTAATGCTTATCGTAACTGTCTTCATTAAAAGTCCAATCTTGTGAGACCTTGTATATTATCTCTATTAGTGCCGTGCTCACAGTCTTTTATATGCTTAATACTCAGGTTTATCCCTGTTAACTTACATTTAGTTGTACACAAACATAGAAGAGGATTCTTTACAGTAAGAGCAATGAGACTATGGAACTCTCTGCCTGAGGAGGTGGTGATGGTAAGTACAATAAAGGAATTCAAGAGGGACCTGGATGTATTTCTGGAGTGTAATAATATTACCGGCTATAGCTACTAGAGAGGGGTCGTTGATCCAGGGAGTACTTCTGATTGCCTGAATGGAGTCGGGAAGGAATTTTTTACTCCCCATAAGTGGGAAAATTGGCTTCTACCTCACAGTTTTTTTTTTGCCTTCCTCTGGATCAACTAGCAGGGTGACAGGCCGAACTGGATGGACAGATGTCTTTTTTCGGCCTTATGTACTATGTTACTATGTTAGTTGCTGAGGGATTGAACTCTTCTGCCGGCTGTGGCGTCCCACGTGTCGCGTGGCATGACGCGATCTTACCTTAGATAGCACTTCAGTCCCGTGCATTGGGGAGTGGTGAGCTGGATGCCATAGTGTTCCCAGATTACTTGCAGGCTTAAGGATTGCGGAGCTCTCCGTCCTTGTAATGGTCTCCAACGATTCTTCTGTATAACATCAGTATTGCGAGGGGGTCTCTCAGCACCAAACGCGTTTCGGGACACTAAGATGGTCCCTTCCTCAGTGGTCAAACCCCCATAATCCCAATTCATGGTTTAAATAGCCACAGTCACATGTTTCCCTGCCTGCCTCCTCCCTCCTCTCTGCTACGGAACTTCAGTTGTAAGTAATACAGCTGGATTACACATTATTATTATATTTGAACAATGCCTACAGGCTAGATAAGATTATACAAACAGTGAAAGGGGCTGGTGCAATAGAATATAGGGACTGCACCGGTCACCGCTGTCATTCCTAATCCAGATGCTGGCTCCCAGCCCCTCCTCCCTCTCAGTTGATACACCCGTCGACCGTGTCGTACGGTATCACGGCAGCCTTGTATAATTGGAAATTGCAGCATTCGCCCCATAAGATGCACTGCTGTTTTCCCCCAACTTTTTTTTTTTTGGGGGGGGGAGTGCGTCTTATAGGGTGAAAAATACGGTAGATGGGATTGTCTCTATGAAATATTGAACTACATTTATTAAATAGTGGACTGGCCCTGCCTATTAATCTTCTATATGGTGTACAGCTAGACATTACATGGTGAATATCATCTGTATTTGTATGTTTATTGCTGAATTTGTGTAGTTCTGATTTTTATTGATTTTTATTTTTTCTTATTTTTATCATTATCCTTTGATCTGAATATTGGGTTGATTTTAGTACTATATGAAATGAAGGGTACATATTGTTTTATACACTTATGTCTCAGGGTGACTCCAGAAATAGAGTGGCAATCATTCTGTTCCACTATACACTTTTTTATGTTTGGATGAAACATATTGATTTGAGCACCATTTCCAATTTGGGTGAGTCGCCCAACTTTTTATATTAATTTTTAGAATTGTACCTAGTGATAAGGCTCGCCCTAGAAGTTGTAGTGTTTTATTTCTATTGTTCCATTTCTTTGTCGTCAGTGAGCTTTGTTTTCAAGGTTTCTTTGTGATTTTTACTTAAGGTTCTTTTGATAGAGTTTTTAATGATTTTTGTAGGGTACCCTTTTTCACAAAAACGGTGTGTAAGGATCTTAAGTTGTTGACAACTAAAAGCAATTGGACGTCCCCATCCCAAACAAAGATATTGTCATCAATATATCTACGGTATGTATTAATGTTGGGATGAGAGAGTAGGCAAAATCTTTCTTCAAATAAACCCATATAAAGATTAAAGTACGATGGGGCAAATTCTGTACCCATCGCAGTGCCCTTCTCCTGGATATAAAAGGTTTTGTTGAAGGAAAAATAGTTATGGTGTAAAGTAAATTTAATTGCTTGGATGATGAAATATTTTTGGGGTGGGAGCATTGAGGAGTTTGTCTGTAGAGAATGGCTAACTGCTAGGAGCCCTAAGTCATGTTTAATATTGCTGTATAGAGCAGATACGTCAACAGTAACCCATATGAAGCCCTCCCTCCATTGGAAGGAATTCAAAATATTTAGGAGAGGAGTGGTATTTCTTAAATATGTAGGTAATTGATCAACATATTTCTGAAGGAAGGTAGCAATGTATGTGGATAGATTGCATGTGAGAGATCCAATCCCAGAAATTATGGGTTTACCAGGAGGTTTCTCAAGCGATTTGTGGATTTTAGTTAAGAAATAGAAATGAGATATTGACGGATTGGGTGTGATGAGGAAAAACTTCTCCATTTTGTCTATAATGCCAGGTTTATGTCCAAACTCAATTAGTTCAGCGAGAGCTTTCTTAAAAGGGACGGTAAGATCATCTTTCAGGACCCTGTAGTAGTCAGGGTCTGATAAAAATTCTATTGGAATCAAGTAAATAATATTCGTGATCCATAATAACGATCCTTCCGCCCTTGTTGGTGCTTTTAATGACTATGTTGAAGTTCTTTTTCAGATTACTGAGGGCTTTTTTTTCACTGGGGCTAAGATTGTCAAAGGTGTTAGGAGTGGGATCTTTTAGATCAGAAGTAGGTATGGCCATCAGATCGTCCAGGACCATATTATAGAAATTTTCCAAATGGGGACCACGGATTTCTAAGGGGTAAAAAGTGGATTTGCATTTTAAATTGCATGGGATTGAAGTTGGGGTGTCAGCTTGAGGTTCAATATCGGTTTTAGAAACCAAAGGGATGATGACTTTACTGTTTGCACTTAGAGAGTTGTTCTGACCGTGCGATGTGTACTCCTTAATCGTAAAATGTCTCTGAAGGGTGAGTTGGCGGGCAAATTGGTTCAAGTCGATAAATAGTTCAAACAGGTCTAGTTCATTCGACGGGCAAAAGGAAAGGCCCTTGCTTAGTAATCCCAATTCATTATCTTGAAGTTTATAACTGGAAAGATTGAAGATCCTTTTCTTCCTCTCTCTAAGCTCAGGATCCAGTGTTTGGACTCCTGAGATATTGGGTTCCCTATATGGGGATTTAATATTCTTTGTTTTGTCCTTTTTCTTTTGGGTGACTCTAGGTCTTCCTCCTCTGCATCCTCTAAATTGTTTTTTGACCTTTTTCATGTGGCCGATAGGGGGGTGAAAAATTGTGTTGTTTTTAGGTTGCAATTGAACTGAGGTGAGTCTGTAGGATGTGGGACTGTCAGGGTAAAAAAAAGGGATTAATATTTGAGTGCTATTATAATATTTATGGTTTTCCTGGTCTGAGGCCTTTGGTTTTGGGAGGGGATGGATGGAGATATTCTCTCTAAAAAAGGGGTATTTAATAGGTTGGGGGGTAAGGCTAAACAAACCTCCGATTGATTAGTGGAGTTGGAATAGGTGGATATATTGAAAAGAGAGTTCTGAGTTCTGGGGTGTCCAGGGGACACCGGAGTCAGTAAACCTGTGGAGTGGGAGATCTTAATGTTCTGTATTGGAGTCATGGTTGTTGGTGAAGGAGAAGAGGAAGGGGAAGAAAGGTTGGTAGGCAAACCAATGGGATATTTGGAACCACTTAAAGGATGGGTTGGAGTATTCGATATGGGGTCAATGGTGAGGAGGGGAGAGGGACTCCCAGGTGTTGGCTGTGGGAGGGGGGTATTAGCCCTGTATGTCAGATCAATAGATGATGTTAGAGGGGTGGGAGGGGCTACAGAGATAGATACAGCCTTGTTCGGACAGATAGTTGGTCTAGAGCTAATAGGGGGACCCAAAGAATGAGAGAGTAATGACATGATATTCATATTTTTATTAGTATTACTATTCAGGTGAGGGAGGGGTATGAGAAAGATGGATAGTTGCGGTAGGTACTACTAATAAGAAGTGGTCGAATAAATGAGAAAAAGAACCGTATATTGCAAACAAAAGGCAATCGGTGCATGCGACCATAGAAATAGAAATATATATATATATATATATATATATATATATATATGTATCGTGTAATAGTGATATAGCAGCACTCACAAAGGTAGAGATGGGTGCAAATCCCTTTAAAGTCCTGGATGGAAACTTGAAGATACGTTGAAACAACAGGCAGCACTCCAAAGTAAACGTGGATCTTTTATTACACCTCCGCAACGTTTCAGCTGCTCTATGCAGCCTTTGTCAAGCAGTGAACACTAGTGTGCCAATTACATTTATGTGCAGTGCACATGTGATAACAATCATCAATTACACTAATTACATCATACCATTATCAAAAATATTCAAATCAGTACATAAAAATATTATATAAAAATAACAAAATTCATATTCCGGTATTCATACATTATTACGTTATAAATGTCTGTGACCAAAATCATCAAAATTCATGTGTAAGGATGATCAAATGATCCATCATTAATAAAGTGAGTCCGTGCATAATTAGATTAAACCAATAACACCTGTGGATTAAAATAAAGTAACTACAGATAATTATCAGCACGATGGGGAAACTCACCACCAATCCTTTACTCTCGGCGTCAGGAAACTGCCAATGCGCATGCGTCCATGGCCATCGGCACAGCGCTACATCACCACGTGACGCACCACTACGTCATATCGCCACGACCGTAACCACGTCACAACTGCGACGCAGTCCCGTCGCTGCTCAGTGACGTAATGTGGTCACGTGATGAACCAGGAAGTCCACAATCGTGTGAGTCGCTACAGCCATCACTATGGTAACTACATAAATATAAATATCGCAACCTTCATAGGCAACAAATCCAAGTCTCAGGGATATAAATAATACACCCAATAATAATAGAGTCAGACATATCTAAATATTGAATGATAAAAATAATAGATTAAATTTGACTTGTCTATAGATATGTCCAGCTATACCCCTAATTACATATATATCCCTGTTTAGTTATATGGTGTGGCATGTATCTGATGTGGAATGGTTACATCCATTCTGTATTATGTTGTATAGGAAACGCAAATCTAAGTGGGTTTACACTTGGGTAAATTAAATATAACGTATTTTTCGCCCCAAAAAGACGCACTTTTTTCCCCAAAAAATGGGGGAAAGTGCCCCTGCGTCTTATGGGGCGAATGCTGACATTTTCACATCGCCAGCTGCGATGTACGCGCGAGCGGGGAGGGACTGGGAGGAGGAGCTGGGGGCCGGCAATTGCGGAGGGGCCGGTGCAGTGACTGTACTCCGCCCCCCCCCCCCGCTCCAGTGCTGCACTATTGAAATATGAAATATGTAATTCAATTAAAAAATCCTGTCCAAGCCTCCCACCCATAATATTACGGACACACGGCAGCTTGTTGAAAGCAGGCAGTCCGGGAGGCCGGCGCGTCACTCACTGACGTCACGTGCCTGCACCGCCTGCTTCACTCATTAAGTAGGCGACGCAGGCACGTGACGTCAGTGAGTGACGCGCCGGCCGCCCGGCCTTACTGCCTGCTATCAACAAGCTGCCTTGTGTCGGTAATATTAGGGCTGGGGGGCATGGACAGGAACTTTTAATTGAATTAAATATTTTGTATTTCTATAGTGCAGCAGAGGGGGGGGGTGGAGTACAGTCACTGCACCGCCCCCTTCGCAATTGGCAGCCCCCAGCTCCTCCTCCCAGTCCCTCCCAGCTCGCTCAGTTTTATGGGGGGGTGGGGTCTGTGGATGGCACTGTTATAGGATAGGGGATCTGTGGATGGCACTGTTATGGGGTGGGGAGGGTCTGTGGAAATATAACAGTGCCATCCACAGATCCCCCATAACAATGCCATCCACAGATGCCCCCATACAGTGCCATCCGCATATGCCCCCATACAGTGCCATCTACAGATCCCCCATAACAGTGCCATCCACAGATCTCCCATAACAGTGCCAGCCCTGTTATGGGGGGGGGGGATCTGTGAAGGATACTGTTACAGGGGGGCTGTAACAGTATCCTTCACAGACCCCCCCATAACAGTATCCTTCACAGATCCCACCCATAACAGTGTCAGTCATAGATTCCCCCATAACAGTGCGTCATCCACAGATCCCCCCATAACAGTGCATCATCCCCAGATCCCCCCATAACAGTGTGTCATCCCCAGATCCCCCATAACAGTGCGTCATCCCCAGATCCCCCATAACAGTGTGTCATCCACAGATCCCCCATAACAGTGTCCTTCACAGATTCCCCCCAGTAAGAGGGACATCCACAGATCCCCAGTAATAGTGCCATCCACAGATCCCCAGTAATTGTGCCATCCACAGACCACCATTAGTTCCAAAACCACCAAAAGCACACCTTTTGGTTAAAAATATTTTTTTTCTTATTTTCCTCCGCAAAAACCTAGGTGCGTCTTATGGGTCGGTGCGTCTTATAGGGTGAAAAATACAGTACTTATACATATAAATAGAGAGAGGCCATGTCCATCAGGTAAGATCCCATCGGAACGTACGGAACTCCGTAGCCTCAAACTGGTAGTACACACGTATATTTGATTGTCTCCTATAATGAGGTGGTACATCTGTATAGGGACCATGTGATGGGATAAAACCGACTTCAAGGGTTTGGAGCCATATCTATTGTAATTGTGGGATGTGTCCACGAAAAAGAAATGTATAACCCTGATGGTACCTCAGATCTTATGTCTAATAATTGATATATTCCAGTGACTCGTTGAGTCCAAATGGGGATAGAGTGTTTAAGCAATAGATCCAATAAATTTCTTTTCTACAGAAGGATTGATATGAGTTTGGGATCCACTCCAGGGGGGTCATCTTGAGGATGGATGGATTGCTATCATGACAAACAGAAAAATGTCGCGAGACACTGTGCGTCAGAACTTTGCATCTATAAATGCAATATCAAAAGGTGCATGTGCTGCACCATCATAACACATAATGTCAAAGAGATTATAAGTAGTGTTGGGTGCGAATATTCGAATCACGAATATTAATCGCTAATATCGTCACTTTGAGAATTTGTGAATATAGTGCTATATATTCGTAATTTCAAATATTCTATATTATTTTTTTCTTCACTAACCTCCCTCTTGCTTGTGGGCCAATGAGAAGGCTGCAATGTCTTTGTCTGAGCTTAGCAACATCTCCAGCAACCAATAGGAAAATTGCCTACCCCTTACTATATGAGAACCTCCCCAGCAGCCATTTTCTGCAGTGTAATGGAGTTCTGAGAGAGACAGCAGTGTCATTGCTGTACTCTGTGCTTTGTTGTATATACATTAGACAGTTAACTTACATATATAATTCAGATAGTTGGAGGGAGATAGTCTGTGTAGGTTAGATTAATGTAGGGTGTTAGGTAGTGTGATAGGTTCTGCTATCCATATACATACATGCTACAGACATAGTGCTGTGATGTCACCAGTTGCACATCTTGCGCCAAAATATGCGCATCATTAATTGCCACTTTCGCAATCGCGAATATATTGGAGCACTCTATCTGCATATAGAGGGGTGGAGTGACCCTATATGTGAAAGATAGCATAAAATCTAATCTAATACAAGTCAGCGAAAACAATTTAGAGTCAGTTTGGGTTACGTTGCAGCTTGGTAATCATAAGGTAACTCGTGTAGGTGTCATATACAGACCACCTAGCCAAGTCCAAGAATTAGATAATCTACTAGTTGAGTAAATGGCTAAAATGACATTAAAAGGGGAAGTTGTCATTATGGGAGACTTTAATCTTCCTGATATAAACTGGAAAACCAAAATAGCTAGTTCTGCCAGGAGTACAGACATTCTAAATTCCCTACTGGGATTATCCCTACAGCAAGTAGTTGAGGAGCCAACCCGGGAAGGAGGCCTATTTAGATTTGGTATTCACAAATGGCAATTTGGTATCTGATATTACTGTAGGGGAAAGCTTAGGATGTAGTGATCACCAGTCAGTGTGGTTTACTATAAGTACAGTGACTGAATCACTCCACACAAAAACAAAAGTTTTAGATTTTCGGAAAACAGACTTTTCTAAAATTAGATCAGTGGTATACGAGTCCCTATCAGACTGGAACAATTTCAATGGAGTCCAAGAGAAATGGGACTACTTAAAAGTGGCACTATTGAAGGCAACAGAAAAGTAAGTGCATTAGGCTTGTCAGTAAAAGCAAAAAAAGGAGGAGACCACTGTGGTACTCAGCAGAAGTGGCCAAAATCATTAAAAACAAAAAGATGGCATTTAGTAAGTATAAAAACACCCAAAACGAGGATGACAGGGAAATCTATAAGATTAGGCAGAGAGAGGCCAAGCAAGTTATAAGAGCTTCTAAAGCTCAGGCAGAAGAGAAATTAGCTCAGTCAGTGAAAAACGGTGATAAGACATTCTTCAAGTACATAAATGAAAAAAGGAAATTAAAACATGGAATTATCAAATTAAAAACAAAAGAAGGAAGGTATATGGAAGAGGATAAAGAACTAGCTAACTGCCTCAATGAATACTTATGTTCAGTTTTTACAAAGGAAAATGAAGGAGAAGGACCTCAGTTAGGGAGGAAGACTAATGAATCCTTTGATGCATGTGTCTTCACAGAGGAAGAGGTTCTAAGTCAGCTGTCTAAAATTAATACAAATAAATCACATGGGCCTGATGGGATACACCCAAAGCTATTAAAAGAGCTTAGAGGTGTACTAGCAAAACCATTAACAGATTTATTTAACCAATCACTGGTAACAGGTGTCGTCCCAGAAGATTGGAAATTAGCAAACGTTGTGCCAATTCACAAGAAAGGTAGTAGAGAGGAATCGGGCAACTATACTGTAGGCCAGTAAGCCTGACATCAATAGTGGGGAAATTAATGGAAACCATACTCAAGGAGAGGATTGTGAAACATCTAAAAACCCATGGGTTTACTTCAGGGAGATCATGTCAAACTAATCTTATTGACTTTTTTGATTGGGTGACTAAAATAATAGATGGCGGAGGTGCAGTAGACCGCTTATCTGGACTTTAGTAAGGCTTTTGATACTGTCCCACATAGAAGGCTTATCAATAAACTGCAGTCTTTGAGCTTGGGCTCACATATTGTTAAATGGATTAGGCAGTAGCTGAAGGACAGAAAACAGAGGGTTGTAGTCAATGAGTATATTCAGACCATGGTATTGTTACCAGTGGAGTACCTCAGGGATCTGTTCTGGGACCCATATTGTTTAATATCTTTATCAGATATCGAAAATGCAGAAGGCCTCAATGGAGAGGTGTGTCTTTTTGCTGATGACACAAAGATTTGTAACAGAGTTGATGTTCCTGGAGGGATACACCAAATGGAAAAGGATTTAGGAAAACTAGAGGAATGGTCAAAAATCTGGCAACTAAAATTTAATGTCGATAAGGGCAAGATAATGCACCTGGGGCGTAAAAACCCAAGAGCAGAATATAAAATCAGTGATACAGTACTAACCTCAGTATCTGAGGAAAGGGATTTAGGGGTCATTATATCAGATGACCTAAAGGTGGGCAGACAATGTCATAGAGCAGCAGGTGATGCCAGCAGAATGCGTGGGTGTATAGGGAGAGGCATTAACAGTAGAAAGAGGGAGGTGCTCGTGCCGCTCTACAGAGCACTAGTGAGACCTCATTTGGAGTATTGTGTGCAGTACTGGAGACCATATCTGCAGAAGGATATTAAAACTTTGGAGAGAGTTCAGAGAAGAGCTACTAAACTAGTACATAGATTGCAGGACAAAACTTACCAGGAAAGGTTAAAGGACCTTCAAGGACTTCTGCCACCCCCCAAAACTCATTTTTCATTTTTGGGCATATTAAAATCCTTATTGTCCGACTATTCCATATAGAGGGCTCTTACCGTGTTCTGTGCCTTCATTTCTTTAAAAATCGTGGTTTTATAATATGCTAATTACTTCACTACCAGCAAGTAGGGCGTTTACTTGCTGGTAGCCGCCGCAGCCTCCTTTAAACGCCTCCTCCAGTTGATTGACAGGCAGCGGCGCTTCTCCTCCGGCTGGCCCTGTCTGCATTTGAAATCCGCGCCTGCGCCTACGTGTCTTCGTTCGGCGCAGGCGCTCTGAGAGGACGCTCGCTTCCTCAGCACCTCTCAGTGCGCCTGCGCCGATAACGCCTTCTAGAGGTGACATCATCGGCGCAGGCGCACTGAGGAAGTGCTGAGGAAGCGAGCGTCCTTCTCTCAGAGCGCCTGCACCAAACAAAGACACGTAAGGCGCAGGATTTCAAATGCAGACAGGGCCAGCCGGAGGAGGAGAGCGCTCGCTGGCCCTGTCAATCAACTGGTGGAGGGGCTGTTTTTTTTAAGGAGGCTGAGGCGGCTACCAGCAAGTAAACGCCCTACTTGCTGGTAGTGAAGTAATTAGTATATTATAAAAGCACGATTTTTAAAGAAACGAAGACACAGAACAGGGTAAGAGCCCTATATATGGCATAGTCGGAACAATAAGGATTTTAATGTGCCCAAAAATTAAAAATGAGTTTTGGGGGGTGACAGAAGTTCTTTAACATGTTTAGCTTGGAAGTAAGAAGAGACAGAGGGGATATGATAGAAGCTTTTAAATACATAAAGGGAATCAACAAGTTTTGCGTTTCCTATACAACATAATACAGAACGGATGTAACCATTCCACATCAGGTAATTCCCACACCATTTGCATGATCTATAAGTTAAACTACACAGGGATATATATATATATATATATATATATATATATATATATAATTAGGGGTATATCTGGACAAACCTATAGACAGGTCCAATTGAATCTATTATTATTATCATTTGACCTTTAGATAGGTCCGACTGTATCTACTATTAATATTATTATTGGTATATACTATTATTATGATTGGAATTTTATCTTCAAGCTATTTTCATGCATTTCCATGCACTTATAGGATTAGACTTTTATGTATATCGATGCAAATTATCCAGCTCCAATTCTCTTTCTATTTTACTTTATTTATTGTATGTTATGAATCAGACGCGCGCACACACTCTTTTTATATATACCCCCATGTTCTATATCCTGTGAGGATAGAACTTTTAGGGGTGAGACCAACACTGGTCCTGTCAGTCTTAGAACGATTCCCTCTTGTCTTACTCCCTTTCATATTTTAGCTTAGTCTATCTTACTTCCTTGTCAAGTTATTTAATTTATTTTATTTATTTTTATATTCGGTCATATTTTTTGACATCTTAATATTATAATATTCTCCTAACCGAATAATAGGGGCCATTGCTCCTTATTTATTTATTTATCACTTCCTTTCATGACAGTGTGGGATTGCCGCCTATTATTTCCATGACTCACTCTATGTGGTTAGATAATCCTTCCCTTTAATTAATTCCCCTTCTGGGCACTCCCAGCCTTTTCTTTTTTGGCTGGTGAATGCCCGGAAGCGGTGGATGGACTTCTACCTGGCTAACCGGCCGGAACCGGAAGACACGTCTTCCCCTGCGTTCCAGAGGCCGGACACAAAACACTTCCGGCCCCTGGTGGACCGCGGCTCCCGGACACTTTTTTTAGACGTCACTCTTGCCTACACATAGTTTATTACGTTGATCAATTTATCATGAAATAACCTTTGTTTCGATCTTTATCTATATCCAAAGCACTTCTAATTTGCGTTCCACAATGGAACACATGTTTACAGGAACCAGAAGTGATGTAATCACTCGGCCCCTCCCCACCATGTGCATTTCTAAGTCTGACACACAGATAGGTATATAAAGCCTGCAGGTACCACTATATGTTTCTATGTTCATGGTGTATATATACTGTTTGCTACTGAGGAAGGGTTTTTTATCTGAACCCCGAAACGCGTAGAGCCTCGATTTTATTAAAGGAAATTTTGCAAAAGTATTCTCCTGTGGTGACTGCGGTTGTTCCTGTGATTCTACAAGCGATATATATATATATATATATATATATATATTTTTTTTTTTTTTCATTTTTATTGTTTTTCTATGGTGGCATGCACCGATTGCCTTTTGTTTACAATATACGGTTCTTTTTCTCATTTATTTGGACCACTTCTTATTAGTAGTACCTACCACAACTATCCACCTTTCTCATACCCCTCCCTCACCTGAATAGTAATACTAATAAAAATATGAATATCATTTCATTACTGTCCCATTCTTTGGGTCCCCCTGTTAGCTGTAGACCAACTATCTGCCCGAACAAGGCTGCATCTATCTCTGTAGCCCCTCCCACCCCTCTAACATCATCTATTGATCTGACCACAACTATCCATCTTCCTCATAGCCCTGTGATGTCACAGCCCTATAAATACTGTGGCCATCTTAGAATTAGACATTTTTTGGCATTCTGAGTGCAGGGACAGACGTGAGAAGGTCCTAGGGACAGCAGTTGGAAAAACCTCATTGTGAAAAAAAACTGAAAAAATGATTTATAAGTGCAAGGAAAGGATAGAGAGGAATTATTTCACAGCATCTTAGTGCAGGGAAAGATGTCAGAAGGTGCTAGGGACAGTGCTAGAAAAGCAATTTACTAGTGCAGGGTAAGGTTGGGAGGAATCCTTTCACAGCATCTTAGTGCAGGGAGAGACGTCAGAAGGTGCTAGGGACAGTGTTAAAAAAGCGATTTACAAGTGCAGTATAGATAATCTGGGGATCCAAATAGCCATTATACAACTCTGTCATTCCAGCAATTTGTTCTTGGGGAGCAAGTGCTATGTTGAAAAGCCTTTAGTGGCTTATATCTGTGGAAAAAGAAAAATATATACGCAGTTTAGAGGTGAGCGAACAAACTTTTGGCCACTAAAATGGCTCTTAAAAATAACAATCTTGAACTAGGAGGAGGAGGTGGATGTGGAGTTGGAGGCTGAGGAGGCGGTGACCGTGGCAGTGTAGGTGGAAGCGGGGGTGGAAGTGGAGGTGGTAGGCAGCGCTGTTTTTTTTAAAAATTGGGGTAGCCCCCCAAATAAATGCACTTGAGTACAAGAATGGATGGTTGAGGCCGATATAAATGTCTATTCTGCACAAGGTACAGACAAGTCTTGTGGGATCCATGCCTGGTTCATTTTAATTAACGTCAACTTGTCCACATTAGCTGTGGACAGGCGGCTGCGCTTGTCCATGATAACGCCCCCTGCCGTGCAAAATACACGTTCAGACAATACACTGGCTGCAGGGCAGGCCAGCACCTCCAAGGCGTAAAGGGCAAGCTCAGGCCATGTGTCCAATTTGGAGACCCAGAAGTTGAATGGGACAGACCCATCAGTCAGTACATGTAGGCATGTGTACACATACTGCTCTACCATGTTGCTGAAATGCTGCTTCCTGCTAAGACGTTTTATATCAGCTGGTGGTTCTGGTTGTTGTGGTGTGGTGAAGTTTTTCCACATTTCGGCCTTGCTAACCCTGCCTTCTGCCACACAGTTATCAGCACAAGTTAGAATGTGGGCAACTCGGCGGTCGTTGCTCAGGCACTGCAGTATGTAGTCGCTCATGTGTGCCAGGCTTCCCAGAGGCAACAACAAGCTGTCCTCTGTGGGAGGAGTATCATCTGTGTCCTCAGTATGCCCCCAGCCATGCTGCAGTGATGGCCCTGAGCTGCTTTGGGTGCCACCCTGCTGTGAACACGGTTCCTCCTCAACCACCCCTCAGAGCTGTGCCCTGGCTGGATAATTGTGTACCTGGCCTATGTTGGTGCAGGAACCCACCCTCTCAGCCACTTGTGAATGACTGGCCTGATAACCATGGAAATGATATCTCTTCCTCCTCCTGTGCCACATCCTCTTCTATCATCGCCCGAAGCGTTTTTTCAAGGAGACATAGAAGTGGGATAGTAACGCTGAGAATGGCGTCATCGGCACTGGCCATGTTGGTGGAGTAGTCTAAACAGCACAACAAGGCACACAGGTGTTGAATGGAGGCCCACTCTGTGGCGGTGAAGTGGGGTTTTTCCACAGAGAGACTCACCCATGCATGCTGCAGCTAAAACTATACTATCGCCTGCTGCTGCTCGCACAGTCTCTCCAGCATGTGCAAGTTCCATCTTTGTGGGCACGTCGCATCTGTGGCGGTGAGCAGGAAGGACGAAGTTAGGTTGCAGCGCAGACAGGCGAGCAGCAGCAGGGTGAGAACATTGAAAGAGCGCACAGACAGCCCACACTTTCTGCAGCAGCTCTGACATATCAGGGGAGTTTTTCAGGAATTTCTGCACCACCAAATTCAGCACATGTGCTAGGCAAGGGATGTGCGTCAAACCAGCTAGGCCCAGAGCTGCTACAAGATTTCGCCCATTTTCGCACACCATCAGACCGGGCTTGAGGCTCAGTGGCACCAACTAGAGTTGAGCGAACACCTGGATGTTCGGGTTCAAGAAGTTCGGCCGAACTTCCCGAAAATGTTCGGGTTCAGGATCTGAACTTGACCCGAACTTTACCCCAAACCCGAACCCCATTGAAGTCTATGGGGACCCGAACTTTTGGGCACTAAAAAGGCTATAAAATAGCCCAGGAAAGGGCTAGAGGGCTGCAAAAGGCAGCAAAATGTAGGTAAATCCCCTACAAACAAATGTGGATAGGGAAATGACTTAAAATAAAATAAAATAAATAAAAATTAACCAATATCAAATGGCAACTTGGAGGAGGAGGAGGTAGAATAGGAGGTTGGGGTGGCATCAGGTGGGTATGCTATGGGAGTTGATGTTCTCATCACAGCCAAAAAGGATTTATGTCTGCCTGCAGTGCCACAGCACTCATTCACAAAGGGCCATGGCACTCGCAAAGAGGAGAGCGGTCCCATAACAGCAACACAGGCCTCAGGTCAACCTGCAATGGAACAGGTCATTATCATTTATGTAGGCCCCTGACACCCAGACAGAGGAGAGGCAATTTGAGAGTAAAAAAGAGTTTAATGTCTCTCACCCAGACAGCAAGCAATTAAACAAAATATAGGCCACTAACACCCAGACAATGGGGCGGTCATTAGACATTAAAAAGTGTTACATGTCTGCCACCAAGACAGCAAGCAAGTACGTGAAAGTTATGCCACTAACACCCAGATAGAGGAGAGAGATCCCATAGTAGCAAAAGAGGCATCATGTCACCCACCAACGGAGAGGGCCACTTTTAGTTATTTAGGCCCCAGCACCCAGACAGAAAAGAGAGGTTACAAAGCAGAGAATCAGACTTCATGTCACCCCCAAAGGAGAAGGCCTCTTTAAGATATTTAGGCCCCTGGCACCCAGACGGAGGAGAGGTTCATTCAACTTTGGATTGCCCGGCAAAATAATGGTAAAATAAAAAAGAAAAAGGATTCAATAAAGAAGTGCCCTGGAGTACAAGAATATATGTATATGGTGTCTATTCTGCACAAGGGATGGACAGGTCCTGTGGGATCCATGCCTGGTTCATTTTTATGAACGTCAGCTTGTCCACGTTGGCTGTGGACAGGCGGCTGCGTTTGTCAGTAATGATGCCACCTGCCATGCTGAATACACGTTCAGACAAAACGCTAGCCGCCTGGCAGGCCAGCACCTCCAAGGAATAAAGGGCTAACTCTGGACAATTTGGAGATCCAGAAGTTGAATGGGACCGAACCATCAGTCAGTACGTGGAGGGGTGTGCACACGTACTGTTCCACCATGTTAGTGAAATGCTGCCTCCTGCTAACACGTTCCGTATCAGGTCGTGGTGCAGTTAGCTGTGGTGTGGTGACAAAACATTTTCACATCTCTACCATGCTAACCCTGCCCTCAGAGGAGCTGGCCATGACACAGCTGTGTTGGCGACCTCTCTCTCATCCTTTGCCTTCGCCTTGGGCCTCCACTTGTTCCCCTGTGACATTTGGGAATGCTCTCAGTAGTGCGTCTACCAACGTGCGCTTGTACTCGCGCATCTTCCTATCACGCTCCAGTGCAGGAAGTAAGGTGGGCACATTGTCTTTGTACCGGGGATCCAGCAGGGTGGCAACCCAGTAGTCCGCACACGTTAAAATGTGGGCAACTCTGCTGTCGTTGCGCAGTCACTGCAGCATGTAGTCATGTGTGCCAGGCTCCCCAGAGGTAAGGACAAGCTGTCCTCTGTGGGAGGTGTATCGTCATCGTCCTCCGTATCCCCCCAGCCACGCACCAGTGATGGGCCATAGCTGTGTTGGGTGCCACCCTGCTGTGAACCTGCTTCATCCTCATCCTCCTCCACCTCCTCCTCCTAATCCTCCAGTAGTGGGCCCTGGCTGGCCACATTTGTACCTGGCCTCTGCTTTTGCAAAAATCCTCCTGGCAGGATGTGAACGCTGGAAGCGTGCACAGATGGCCCGCACTTTATGCAGCAGCTCTGACATATCGGGGTAGTTGTGAATGAACTTCTGCACCACCAAATTCAGCACATGTGCCAGGCAGGGGATGTGCGTCAAACCAACTAGTCCCAGAGCTGCGACGAGATTTCGCCCATTATCGCACACCACCAGGCCGGGCTTGAGGCCCACTGGCAGCGAACACACGTCGGTCTGTTGTTCAATACCCTGCCACAACTCCTGCGCGGTGTGGGACCTGTCCCCCAAACATGTGAGTTTCAGAACGGCCCGCTGACATTTACCCCGGGCTGTGCTGAAGTTGGTGGTGAAGGTGTGTGGCTGACTGGATGAGCAGGTGGAAGAAGAGCAGGAGGAAGCCGAGTAGGAGGAGGAGGCTACAGGAGGCAAAGAATGATGCCCTGCGATCCTTAGCGGCGGAAGGACGTGCGCCAATGAACTTGGACGTGCGCCAATGAGCCCAGCCGCCACTACATTTACCCAGTGTGCAGTTAGGTAGATATAGCGTCCCTGGCCGTGCTTACTGGTCCACGTATCTGTGATTAGGTGGACCTTGCTAGAGATGGCGTTGCGCAGTGCACACTTGATTTTATCGGATACTTGGTTGTGCAGGGAAGGCACGGCTGTCTTGGAGAAGTAGTGGCGGCTGGGAACAACATACTGTGGGACAGCCATGGACATCAGCTGTTTGAAGCTGTGTGTGTCCACCAGCCTTAATGACAGCATTTCAAAGGCCAGGAGTTTAGAAATGCTGGCATTCAGGCCCAGGGCTCGAGGGTGGGTAGGTGGGAATTTACACTTTCTCTCCAAGGTTTGTGAGATGGAGAGCTGAACGCTGCCGTGTGACATGGTGGAGATGCTTGGTGACGGAGGTGGTGGTTTTGGTGGCACATTCTCTGTTTGGTGGGCGGCAGGTGCCAACATTCCTCCCGAGGCGGAGGAAGAGGCCGGACAGCAGCAGAAGAGGGAGCCTGAGTTAGTTCCTTGTTTTTAAGGTGTTTACTTCACTGCAGTTCATGCTTTGCATGTAGATGCCTGGTCATGCAGGTTGTGCTAAGGTTCAGAACGTTAATGCCTCGCTTCAGGCTCTGATGGCACAGTGTGAAAACCACTCGGGTCTTGTCGTCAGCACATTGTTTGAAGAAGTGCCATGCCAGGCAACAATAGTAGGCATGGCTGTGATGGCCTCTTGGGGCAAGTAGTATGACGCTCGTTGATTGGCTGCTTTGAAGGTTTTCAAAATGTGCCATAGAAATCGTCGAACAACGAAGAACCCGAACCTGAACTTTTACGTTCGCTCATCCCTAGCAGCAACCACTCATCGGTCTTTTGTTTCATGCCCGTCCACAGCTCCTGCGCGGTGTGGGGTTTGTCCCCCAAACAGAAGAGTTTCAAAACTGCCTACTGTCGTTTTCCCCTGGCTGTGATGAATTTTGTGGTGAATGTGTTACGCTGACTGGATGAGGAGGTGGTAGAGGAGGAGGAAGCATAGAAAGAGGCAACAGGAGGCAAAGAGAAATGCCCTGAAATCCTCGGAGGTGGAAGGATATGCACTAAACAGCTATCCGTCTAAGGCCCAGCCGCCGCTGCATTAACCCAGTGTGTTGTTAGGGAGATATAACGTCCCTGCCCGTGCTTACTGGTCCACGTATCGGTAGTTATGTGGACCTTGTCACAGATGACGTTGCGCAGTGCACACCCGTGCACGCCATAAGGTTTTTAAAACTCTCCCTCTCCACCAGACGAAATTACAGCATTTCAAAGGCCAGGAATTTTGAAATGATGTCATTCAGGGCCAGGGATCGCGGGTGGGTAGGGGGGTACTTCCTCTTTCGCTCCATTGTTTGGAAGATGGACAGCTGAGCGGGACATTGTGGTCCTGCTTGTTGAAGGTGATGGGCATGGTGGCGTTTCTGCCACATCCTCTGTCTGTGGCCGGTGCCACTCTCACTCCAGAGGTGGAGTAAGAGGCCGAGGCTGCAGCAGAAGAGGGAGCAGGAGAAGCCTGAGACCTTTCTTGGTTTTGGAGGTGTTTACTCCACTGCAGCTCATGCTTTGCACTTAGATGCCTGGTCATGCAGGTTGTGCTCAGGTTTAGAACGTTTATGCCTCGCTTCCGGCTCTGATTGCACAGCCTGCAAAACACTTATGTCTTGTCGTCTGCACATTGTCTGAAGAACTGCCACGCCAGGGAACTCCTTGGGGCTGGATTTGTTGTGCTCGGTACCTGGGTGTGGTTGGCAGTAGCAGGCGCACTGTCTAGGAGACCGACGCTCGACTTTTGCTCCCTGATCCCTTTTTTGCTGTGCTGGTGGCTCTGTGTGACCACCGCCTCTCCCTCCGAACTGCACAGGTCACTCGCATAACCTTGATTCCATGTGGGGTCTAGGACCTCATCATCCTCCACATCATCTTCCACCCAGTCTTCACCCCTGCCCTCCTTGTCGGTTTGCACACTGCAGAAAGCTGCAGCATTTGGCACCTGTGTTTCGTCATCATCAGAGACATGCTGCTGTGGTCCTCCCATGTCCACATCCTAAAACATAAGTGGTTGGGCATCGGTGCACTCAATCTCTTCAACTTCTGGGGCAGGGATAGGTGGATGGCACTGTTAAACCTTGTGAGCAGAGTCATCAAAAAGAGAGACTGCTGCAGGACTTGGGGCTCAGACTACTTGGCTGATTTGAAAGGGGGTGAGGTGCTAGATAGATGCCCATGGCCTGCAGGTGCCAACTCTGAGCTTTCAGCAGTGGACCGGGTGGGAGACAATGTAAAGGTACTGGAGACACTGTCAGCCACCCAATCTACTAGCCACTGTACTTGTTCTGCCCTCACCATTCGTAGAGCGGCATTCAAGCCTACTAAATAACGCTGAAGGCTCTGTCACCTACGCGCACCTGAGAAAGGTGTTTCATTTGGGCGTGTAACTGGCACAGATCGACCACACCCTCTCCCTGCAACAGGAGCTCCACCAACACCAGCAGGACCACGAACAGGGCCACGTCCCTTATTTGATGCTCTACTCATTTTTTGTGGTCACCCACCGAAGTAACAAGTTTTTACTAAATTTCGTTTCCTGTCACCTATGCAGAGCAGGGGTTTGTGTACGGCAAAAATGGTAAAATGTCACCCACCAGTGTAACAGATCATTTTTACAAATTTACCTCCCTGTCACCTATGCAGAGCAGGGGTTTGTATATGGCAAAACTGGGTTAATGTCACCCAATACTGTAACAGACGATTTTTACTAATTTACCTCCCTGTCACCTATCTAGCACAAAAAGTGTGTTTTTTTTATAGCACCAATGTAAATGCAGTATGTTATGGTTGTATTAGACTGTCAGAAATGCAGTGTAGCACGCAAATTGGCTATATAGCTAAAAAAAAAAAGATTTTTTTTATAGTAGCAATGTAACTGCAGTATGTAACTGTTTAATTGGACTGTCAGAAATGCAGCAGATTTAGTAAATTTACTATAGCAGCAACATAACTGCAGTATTGAACGTTTTATTGGATTGTCTTACATCAGTTTCTCACATATTTTTGTGACCTAAAGCGATTTTTTATCTGTCTGCAACAGGCACTGCATATTTTTGAATAATTTTCACTGCCAGGTATGCACTGCAGGCCGCAGGGGTAATTGACTGGCCAAAAAAGGGAATTTGTCCTCCACTGAGCTACCAGAACAGAATTAAACAACCTAAATAGAAAATACCAGACCGCGTATCATTACAAAAATATCTTTATTAATCCATATTAAAAAAGTGCACATAGCACATACAATTAAAAGTTACATTGAGGAGGTGCATAGATGGGCGGCATCCAAGAGGAGAGACAAAAGGGGAGTTGTAAACAAGTTGATTAAACAAAGTGCAAGTGCATACAATCAAGGAATAACATACCTATATTGTGTCTCCCCTCGGGGCTGGCGCCATCCCGGAGGAGACACACAATATGGGTATGTTATTCCTTGATTGTATGCACTTGCACTTTGTTTAATCAACTTGTTTATAACTCCCCTTTTGTCTCTCCTCTTGGATGCCGCCCATCTATGCACCCCCTTAATGTAACTTTTAATTGTATGTGCTATGTGCACTTTTTTAATATGGATTAATAAAGATATTTTTGTAATGATACGCGGTCTGGTATTTTCTATTTAGGTTGTGTAATTTATATACCACAGGCCTTTGATATAGAGTTGTGATACTTGGGCTCTATTGTGGCCCAGTTTTGGCTATAACCTTTGGTGACCTACTCAGAACATAATTAAAGTAAAGTCCCTGGCACACATGCAGTTGCAAGTGCACTGTACTTGCAAAAATGGCGGCTGATGCCCACCGAACTAGCAGAAGGAATAAAAGGTTTTTTTCACTGTCACTGGACTCAGGGCTGGGTACAAAAATGTAGCCTAGCACCCTCAATAATTGCTGTAGTTTGAAGATTTTACACCACCAGGTTCAACAGAATTTTTCGGTAATCTCTCCCTCACAGCAGCATCCTATCCCTACACTGAGAAGAATTCCGAACCCAAACTTTTACAGAAATGTCAGAGTTCGGGTCTGGGTACCAAAAACCCTAAAGTTCGGGTTTGCTCAACCCTAGCGCAGTTCAATTTTGCAGTTATATGTGGTGAAAGCGTTTAGTGGCGTATTTCAGTACAAAAAATATATATATTCTCAGTTCACTTCTTCAGCTATATGTGGTGAATGCGCTTAGTGGCATATTTCAGTAGAAAAAGAAAAAATATATACGCAGTTCACTTCTGCAGCTATATGTGGTGAAATTACTGTGATACAACAAAAAAGACCAAACAAATGGACACAAGGGATCCTGCTAGGGTAGACAGGTATGAAATGTGGGGGGAGGGTGGAAAACTGATGTAAGTGTCTATCCAACCCCTACACTAGCCCTGTCTAGTCCTCAGCCCAGAGAAGACCCTTGGTGGTAGGGACTCCCTGTCCCTGTACCTCGGCTGCTTTTTCCATGGTTGTCCCTGTAGTGAAATGAACATATATACAGTGAATAAGATCCCTGCCTCTGATAATTTGGACAGAGTACAACAAATGCATATGAGTGACACCTCGACTTGACCTTCCCAGGAGATGCTGTCGGGAGCAGAGGTTTATTTCTGAGACATCCATATAGTGCGGGGGGAATCCGAAGACCCTCTCCATCTTTGTGCTCCATTATATGTGGTAAAATCTTTATTGATGTATTTGGGTAGAAATACAAATTTTATTTAGCGTTAAGCGCTGAAGTAATATGTGGTAAAATCTTTTGTGACTTATTTCGGTGGAAAAACAAATTGTATTCAGTGTTCAGTGCTAGGGTTGAGCGAACCTGAACTGTATAGCCACTGCCGAGGAAATTTTTTTTAATACATCTGTTACTGAGGTGGGGGTCGGTGGCCATTTTAGCCACTGCAGTGTACTATGCTTTTTTATATCTGTTCAAGTCCCCTACATGATCTTTTGTATAATTAAGGGGTGACACAGTCCATTTGTCTAGTCTGGGACCTGTGGTGCCACAGAGCACTTGTGTATACAATGCACTAAACTGTATATTCAATTTCAGCAATCAAATAGTGCTTCAGTGTATTTTTGTGGGAAAAAGCGGTAATCCTGGTCCCCAAAGGATTTTCAAATACATCGCCCAAATACACATTTGACATTTCTGCAGTGAAATAGTGAATTAGTCTTTTTTTGTGGAAAAAAAACAATATTCTTTCTTCACAAAGCAGTTGTGCATACGGCATACAAATACATATTTAATATTTCTGTAGGGAAATAGTGCATCAGTGTGTTTCAGGGGAAAAAAAGTTATTCCTGGTCCACAAAACATTTTGAAATACACCACCCAAATATATATTTGAAATTTCTGCAGTGAAATAGTGAACTAGTCTTTTTTTGTGGGGAAAATACCAATATTCTTGCTTCACAAAGCAGTTGTGCATACAGCGTGGAAATACCTACGTTTTAGTTATAGCAGTGAAATACTGCATTTGTGTTTTTTTTAAAAAAAGCCGTGTTCTGGGTCCACAAACCACTTTTGCATACAGCGTAGAAATACCTATATTTAATTTACAGCAGTAAAATACTGCATTTCTGTGTTTTATTAAAAAAATCCTTGTTCTGGGTCCACAAACCACTTTTGCATACAAAGTAGAAATACCTACGTTAAATTTACAGCAGTAAAATACTGCATTTCTGTGTTTTATTAAAAAAATTCTTGTTCTGGGTCCACAAACCACTTTTGCATACAGCGTAGAAATATCTATGTTCTATTGATAGCATTAAAATACTGCATTTCTGAGTTTTATTAAAAAAAATCCGTGTTCTGGGTCCACAAACTGCTTGTGCATACAGCGTAGAAATACCTATGTTAAATATACAGCAGTAAAATAATGCATTTCTGTGTTTTATTAAAAAGATCCTTGTTCTTGGTCCACAAACCACTTGTGCATACAGCGTAGAAATACCTGCGTTTTATTGATAGCAGTGAAATACTGCATTTCTGTGTTTTATTAAAAAAAAATCCTTGTTTTGGGTCCACAAACTACTTTTGCATACAGCGTAGAAATATCTATGTTTTATTAATAGCAGTGAAATACTGCATTTCTGTGTTTTATTTAAAAAAAATCCTTGTTCTTGGTCCACAAACCAAGTGGAGGATAAAATCAAGTGTGCGCTGCGCAACGGCATCTGTGGCAAGGTCCACATTGAAAGAGTTAGTGTATTTCTGCAGCCTGGTTCCTCCTTCATCCCGTGAGGCAGACGTCTGGGGAGCTGTGTCAGAAAGAAGCACCAAGCCAGTGACCTTCAAACACAACTCTGGTTTATTCTTATACAGTGTCTACCTTATATAGTACATACATACATAACAAGAGATAGCTGTGTTTCACATTCCATTGTAACAGGCAGAGACCTTCCTATATATGGAAATAAGGATATGTAAATATATCCCCCCTCTAGCAGGATCTCACCCACCATCCTGTCATCCATACATACCATATGGCTTATTCTATTTAACCCTTCACACATAACCACAGATACATGGACCAGTAAGCACAGCCAGGGCCGCTATATCTCCCTAACTGCACACTGGGTAAACGTAGTGGCGGCTGGGCCCGAGGCAGATAGCGGTTTGGCGCATGTGCTTCCACCACCAAGGATCGCAGGGCATTATTCTTTGCCTCCTGTTGCCTCCTACTCCGCATCCTCCTCTTCTACCACCCCCACATCTGGTCAGCAAAGAACCTCACCCCCAACTTCAGCACAGCCAGGGGTAAACGCCAGCAGCTGATTTTAAAACTCATGTGTTTGGGTGACAAAACACATGGGTGTTTGGGTGTGCGATAATGGGCGAAATCTCGTTGCAGCTCTGGGACTAGCCAGTTTGACGCACATCCCTTGCCTGGTGCATTTTCTGAATCTGGTGCTGCAGAAGTTTCTTAAAAACTACCTAAACGTGTCAGAGTTTCTGCTTAAAGTGCGGTCCGTCTGTGCTCGCTTTCAGCGTTCTCACCCTGCTGCTGCTCGCCTGTCTGTGCTGCAGCGTAACTTCAGCCTTCCAGCTCACCGCCTCATATGCGACTTGCCCACCAGGTGGAACTCCACCTTGCATATGCTGGAGAGACTGTGCGAGCAGCAGCAGGCCATAGTGTAGTTTCAGCTGCAGCACGCACGGGTCAGTCACTCTGCGGATCAGAACCACTTCACCACCAGTAACTGGGCCTACATGCGAGACCTGTGTACCTTGTTGCAGTCTTTTGAGTACTCAACCAACATGGCCATTGTTAGCATTACAATACGACTTCTATGTCTCCTTGAAAAATCAATTAAGTCGCTGATGGAAGAGGATGTGGCAGAGGAGGAGAAGGAGGAGGAAGAGGGGACATTGTGGTCTGAGGGTTGGTGGTGGGATACGGAGGACATAGACGATACACCACCTACAGAGAACAGCTTATCCCTACCTCTGGGCAGCCTGGCGCACATGAGCGACTACATGCTGCAGTGTATGCACAACGACAGAAGATTTGCCCACATTGTAACTTGTGCTGACTACTGGGTTGCCACCCTGCTGGATCCCCGGTACAAAGACAACGTGCCCACCCTAATTCCCGCACTGGAGCGTGATAGGAAGATGCGTGAGTACAAGCGTACGCTGGTAGACGCGCTCCTGATGGCATTCCCAATGGACACAGGGGACAAGTGGAAGCACAAGGCCAAGGCAGAGGAGGAGCAAGAGGTCGCCAACGCAGCTGTGTCACAGCCAGCTACTCAGAAAGCAGGGTTAGCATTTTAGACATGTTGAAAAGTTTTGTCACCGCGCCACAGCAACCGGCACCACCAGCTCCTGTTAGCAGGAGGCAGCATTTGAACAACATGGTGGACCAGTACTTTATGCACATGCCTCCACATACTCACTGATGGTTCTACCCCATTCAACTTCTGGGTCTCCAAATTGTCCACATGGCCTGAGCTTGCCCTTTATACCTTGGAGGTGCTGGCCTGCCCTGCAGCCAGGGTATTGTCTGAACGTGTATTTAGCACGGCAGGGGGCGTCATTGTAGACAAACGCAGCCGCTTCTCCACAGCCAACGTTGACAAGCTCACGTTCAATAAAATGAACCAGGCATGGATCCGACAGGACTTGTCCGTATCTTGTGCAGAATACATATTTATAACTGCCTCAAACATACATTCTTATTCATTGAATCCTTTTTTTTTATTTGCACCATTATTTCGGGGGGGGGGGGGTACTCAAATTTGAATGAACCTCCCCTCTGTCTGGGTGCCAGGGGCCTAAATTTGTGAAACTGGCCTGTTCCATTGCTGGGGGACATTAACCTCTTATTGCCATGAGTGCACCTCTCCTCTGTCTGGGTGCCAGGGGCCTAACTTAGTGAAAATGGCCTGCTCCATTGCTTCGTGACATGAAGCCTTTTTTGCTGTGCATTGACCTTGACGTGCTGCTGATGGCATTCCCACCTGATGCCTCCCCAACCTCCAATTCCACCTCCTCCTCCGAGTTGCCAATTCATTTTGTTTAATTTTTATTTATTTTATGTTAAGTCATTTCCCTATCCACATTTGTTTGCAGGGCATTTACCTACATTTTCCTGCTATTTGCAGCACTCTAGCTCTTTTCTGGGCTATTTTACAGCCATTTTAGTGACCAAAAGTTCTGGTCCCTATTGCCTTCAATGGGGTTCGGGGTCAAGTTCGGATCCCAAACCCGAACATTCAGTGAAGTTCTTCCGAACTCTCCCCACTTCATGACTGGTCCATTATATTGGCTTTCGGCCTGGCTAACATCATCATTTATTTGAAACTTCTTCTGATCTGTCAGAAGGAAGGAAAAATTAGACGCACAACGGATCCTGTCTGTGTAGCAGCTTTAAGGCCTGTATGGTCCCATCAGAACTGGCTTATAGATTGTTAGCCAAAAGCAGGAGTGGGTAGAAAACACAGAAGACATGCAAATATTCCATTCACGTGTCATCTCTGTTTAATCCTTTCCTGTTTTTTTTTGGCTTTAGCAATACTGATGGATTATTGAGCAAATGCTGACTGAGTGAAGGCGTATGCTCCACAGACAGAATCCGTTTTTTTCTGGGTTATTGTTATGAGGAATCAGAAAATGGGGAAAATTAATCAGTGACGTCAACACAAACTTACTGCTGAGACTCTCTCCACTCTGTCAGGGAGGGGCTCTACTTATATAAGCGTTTAATAGAACAGGTTTTATAGACATCTATGTGGAATCAGCTGCTGACTGTGTAAAAGGAGTGTGCTTCTTCTTGACGCAAACATCTACCTGTAAGGCTGAGTTCATGCTTGAGGTATTTGGTCAGTTTTGGCCCCGCGACTGCCCAAATAAGTGAAGTATGCAGTGATTCTAAGAGCGACCTCTGTCAGCTGCATGTTATACTGACTCAGTATTATTTCACTACCACAGCAGACACTCTATGCGCGTTACTGCAAGGTACAGTGCTCTATAAGGGCTCTCTGCAGCCCGGAAATAGCTGTTTAACGCGATTCGACATAAAAAAAATTAAGATCGAAACAAATTTTGGGGAAAATTTGGGGAATCGTCTAAATCGAATTTTTAACAAATTCGCTCATCTCTACTCAGAACATAAAAAAAAAACTTATAATATAAAACCAGGCAACAGGGGGAGGATGATCATCAACTTACCTCAAAAAATTATTGTTGAAGAAAATGTTCATAATGAAGTTTATTCACACTATCATGGCTTTGTTGAAGATGAACAACTTGTTGGCTTCTACAGACCTATTCAATGCAAATCTACACATTCTGATTCTTCCAAGCCACAAGAAATTTATTCAGACAGCAATCCAGACACCATCCGAAGTTCTCCACCTGCAGTTCACATGTCTTCCATTTGTGATATCATCTTCATCCAGGGTTTTCACCAAAATGTTGATCATATTATCAGCAGCCCTGAGGTTAAAAGGAATAGCTGTCATACCTTACCTGGATGACTGGCTGGTGATAGCCGATCAGAACACAAGCATCAATCAGAACTTCAAACCACTATGACTCTTCTTCAGAGTCATGGTTTCCTGATAAATAAAAAAAATCTCATGTTCTTCCACTTCAGAGTCTGAAATTTCTAGGGTTCCTATTGAATTATTGGTAAACGTTAGCAAATTGTCACCAAAGAGGATTTACACCATTGAAAGCATTATAATGTATCTCATCAATATAGTACTATGGGTAAGAATGCATATTGGTGCTTTATATAACAATATTCTGTTGACTTCAGACTGCAATTGCAGGAACCTGTAGAAATGTATGACAATCCGGCCTTCCAGTTACAAAGTCTTAGAGTAGTGGATCACTTCCAATTACCTCCATGTGGGCAACTCAATGATTCCCCAGTCCCAGAAGTTCCTCATCATAGATGCTTCCTCCTGGGGCTAGGATGCCTATGTAGACTCCCTGAAGGTCCAGAGCAAGAGGTCCCAGAACAAAGCCCACAAGTCCTCCAATCTAAGAAAACTAAAAGCAGCAAAATCATCACTTCTACATTTTCAGGATTATCTCAAAGGCTACAGATTGCTGATCCAATCAAACAATCTGCCCACAGTATTCTACCTGAACAAACAGGAACTAATGAGAAATCCTCTTCTATTCAGGGAGTGCAGGCTCATGATGGAATGGGCAGAGCGAACTGTGTGGGGCTTCTCTGCAGTGCACATCAGTGGATCTTTGAACCAGACAGCTGATTATCTGAACAGATCCTCATTACACCCAGGAAAGTCTAAAGCCTCTTTCACAAGAACAATATGCTGTGTCAGGATCTGTTCAGGAAAAAACTGATGGTTTTGCACATAAGTTCTGTCAGTTTTGTCTGCAATTGCATTGAGTGTTTCAGTTTTTTTTCCGCACGGGTGCAATCAGTTTTTGATGCTTTTTTCATGCCAGTGAAAAAAAAAATTAAGAATTACAATCTACATTTCCTACCAAGCATCAGTGAAAAACACATTTCATCCGGATTGCATCCGGATGCAATCCATTTTTTATGCAAGCCCCATTCACTCCTATGGAACCAGAGCTGCGAGAATAACACGGAATATAGAACATGCTCTTATATTTCCTGAAAGCAGAAATGATGCTTGAAAAACTACAATCATGTACATAAATCCATTAAAATGGATAGGTCAAGATTCAGTCCCGATGCTTCATGCATCGCGCCCGGATGGAAAACTAGCTTGCGTGAAAAAGCCTTAAGAGGTTCCAGTAGATAGTGAAAAAGATGGACATGCCACTTCTGTCTTCAACCAGAAAGCTAATTGTTTTAGCTCAATCTATCAGCCCAGCCAGGCGATCACCATTGACGGCCTTTCCTACCTTTGGAACAAGAGCTTGATTTACGTGTTCCCACCTCTCCCTCTAATTCCAAAAGTGCTAATGAAAGTTATGCAGGATCAAGCGGAGATCATTGTGAATTTGCCCTTCTGGCCTCAGAGAGTGTGGTTCTGTTCAGGAGCAATTTTTGGAAGCGACTGTAAATTCCAGATCTTCTCTTCCAGACGCTGGCCTTAAAAGGTCCCTGCGCTGGCGGTGGATCACCAATGTTATGTAGAGGACCACCCTCTACATAATTTCGGCGTATCCACTGCCGATTCTAAATGTAAGACAGCTTCCTTGCTGCCTTAAATTTAGACCATTTTCTAGGTCTAAAACAGGCGTAGAAAATGATGAATGAGATGGGTTAGCCAGCCCATCCCCTTCCAGACTCACACAGTGCATCCTATTTTAGACCTGGCATGAGTGGAGAAGAAGTCACAGATTCTGCCACAACATGGCGTGCGGCAGAATCTGAGCCAGATATACGCCACAAAAGTAGCATATAACAGTTAGTAAATTACCCCCTTTATGTGTACCAAATCCATGAACTGCAATTTCGACTTTAATGCAATATGTCAAAAGACAGCAGCATATTTTGTAACTATAATCTTAGAGAATGGTAAATCAGTGCACTATTACACCAGTTTTATGAAAGAAAGCCAATGATTTAGCCAATTGCATTATAGCTGTAATCCAAAAGCAGATTGAATGCAAATAGGATATTTACGGTAAGTATGAATTGCACAGCTGTAATCCAGCTTTAAAAAATGTTTAAGATAAAAATGACCTAACATCACAACAAGCGGAGACAATTTATTCTTGTTCCAGAATCTGTCTCTTTTGCAAATCAAGATTAAGAACTCTATTAAATATCTGAGCTATTTTATAATCCAGTGATTAAAGAGGATAATGTAGGAATCTATTTTAAATTTAAAGTAGTTAATTGTCTTTTACTCAACATAAGCTGCAAGTATAAAACCAATATACTGAGCGTATATGTTAAAGGCTTTATGGAATTTACATTTTATAAGATGTTACCTGAAACAAACAAAAAAAATGCTCATGGAGTGGTATTTTATATTGATGTTCAAAATATTCATATGTATAAATAATTTATTCGACCACAAACAAGTAAAATTGTTCGCAGTTAGGCACAAACGAGTAGACAGATGCATTTCTTCAAAACTATACCCTCTGATATTTCACCTAAAATTCCTTAAACAAAGGATGCAACTGTATAAATTTGACATACTTGTAGAGAATAGATTAAAAAGGAATGCTGAAAAGAAAATGATGCAACTATAAACTAACAGTATCAGATCTCGTTCCTAAGCCGCTTCTTTAAGAAGCTTCGCAGTTTAGCATCAGGTCCTGTTATTGTTGGCGGGGATTTTAATATTCCGGCAAATGCAAAGCTAGATTGCGATAGTCAGTCTAACTCCAATAGACAAGATCTAGGAGCCTTGCTTAGCGAGTCTAACTTGCATGATATCTGGAGATACCATCATGGTGGTGAACGAGATTTCACCTTTATTTCTCTGTCGCATCTCTCGCAATCTAGAATCGATTATTTTCTAATCTATATTGAACTTCTTTACAAAACTGTAAAGACAGAGATCGGCCTCACAACTTGGTCGGACCACGCACCCATATCCCTAGAAATCCGTACGGATGTGCCTAACCCTTCCCCACCTCAATGGAGACTTAATGCCTTCCTCCTGAAAAAATCAGATAGAGTTCAAAAGCTAGAAAGAGATCACCATGAATTCTTTTCCATTAATGACACTACCGAAATTTCCACTTCTAATCTATGGAATACAAAAAAAAGCAGTCATGAGGGGTCTATTACTCCAAATGGCGTCACGTTTGAAAAAACAAAGGAATAAACTGGTGTGCGATACACTAGAAAATATTTCTAAATTGGAAAACAAACCATTAGAAAATGTGGTGTGGTGTTTAACAAGCAGTATATGCTCAACCCATATGCAGTTGTGCATGTATATAGGGGAGCACATCCTGCACTTGTAGTCCGTTGCTAAGGGCAATTAACAGCAAAAAATGCATACAATGGAATATGCCATCAAAGGACTACAAGTACCACAATAGCCATCCTACATACGATAATGTAGATGTGGAGAACAATCAAAAACATAACCATAGCAAAGGCAGGTGCACTCTGCGGCAATACTAAATCCTCACACTGATGTTAAAATTGAGAGGTTAGTTCGACACATCCTACTAGGATGACAAAGGAACAAAGGAACAAAGGAATAAACTGGTGTGCGATACACTAGAAAATACACTAGAAAATATTTCTAAATTGGAAAACAAACCATTAAAAAATGTGGTGTTTAACAAGCAGTATATGCTCAACCCATATGCAGTTGTGCATGTATATAGGGGAGCACATCCTGCACTTGTAGTCCGTTGCTAAGGGCAATTAACAGCAAAAAATGCATACAATGGAATATGCCATCAAAGGACTACAAGTACCACAATAGCCATCCTACATACGATAACGATAATGTAGATGTGGAGAACAATCAAAAACATAACCATAGCAAAGGCAGGTGCACTCTGCGGCAATACTAAATCCTCACACTGATGTTAAAATTGAGAGGTTAGTTTGACACATCCTACTAGGATGACATGTCTTAAGCTCGGACACCATGCCAAGGTCTCTCAAGTAGCCCGAGACTAGAGATGAGTGAACACCTGGAAGTTCGGGTAAAATGTTTGGGTTCGGAATCCGAACACGACCCGAACTTTATCCCGAACCCGAACCCCATTGAAGTCAATGGGGACCCGAACTTTTGGGCACTTAAAAGGCTGTAAAATAGTCCAGGAAAGGGCTAGAGGGCTGCAAAAGGCAGCAAAATGTAGGTAAATGCCCTGCAAACAAATGTGGATAGGGAAATGAATTAAAATAAAATAAAATAAATAAAAATTAACCAATATCAATTGGAGAGAGGTCCCATAGCAGAGAATTATGCGTCATATCACCCACCACTGGAGAAGGCCACTTTCAGTTATTGCAGCCCAGCACCCACACAGAGGAGAGAGGTCCCACAGCAAGGAATAAGGCGTCATATCACCCACCACTGGAGAAGGCCACTTTCAGTTGTTTCGGCCCAGCACCCAGACCGAGGATACAGGTCCCACAGCAAGGAATTTTCCGTCATATCACCCACCACTGGAGAAGGCCACTTTCAGTTATTTCGGCCCAGCACCCAGACAGAGGAGAGAGGTCCCACAGCAAGGAATCATGCGTCATATCACCCACCACTGGAGAAGGCCACTTTCAGTTATTTTGGCCCCAGCACCCAGACAGAGGAGAGAGGTCCCACAGCAAGGAATAAGGGGTCATATCACCCACCACTAGAGAAGGCCACTTTCAGTTATTTCGGCCACGGCACCCAGACAGAGGAGAGGTTCATTCAACTTTGGGTTGCACCGCAAGATCATGGTAAAGTTAAAAAAATGAGGATTCAATAAAGAAGTGCCCCGGAGTACAAGAATACATGGTTGAGGGGGAGGCAGTTATAAATGTCTTTTCTGCACAAGGGAGGCACAGGTCCTGTGGGATCCATGCCTGGTTCATTTTTAGGAACGTCAGCTTGTCCACGTTGGCTGTGGACAGGAAGCTGCGTTTGTCAGTAATGACGCCCCCTGCCGTGCTGAATACACGTTCAGACAAAACGCTGGCCGCCGGGCAGGACAGCACCTCCAAGGCATAAAATGCTAACTCTGGCCACGTGGACAATTTGGAGACCCAGAAGTTGAATGGGGCCGAAACATCAGTCAGTACGTGGAGGGGTGTGCAGACGTACTGTTCAACCATGTTAGTGAAATGCTGCCTCCTGCTAACACGTACCGTATCAGGTGGTGGTGCAGTTAGCTGTGGCGTGGAGACGAAACTTCCAAATTTCTGCCATGCTAACCCTGCCCTCAGAGGAGCTGGCCGTGACACAGCTGCGTTGGCGACCTCTTGCTCCTCCTCTGCCTTCGCCTTGGGCTTCCACCTGTTCCCCTGTGACATTTTGGAATGCTCTCAGTAGCGCGTCTACCAGCATGCGCTTGTACTCGCGCATCTTCCTATCACGCTCCAGTGCACATTGTCTTTGTACCGGGGATCCAGCAGGTTGGCAACCCAGTAGTCCGCACACGTTAAAATGTGGGCAACTCTGCTGTCGTTGCGCAGGCACTGCAGCATGTAGTCGCTCATGTGTGCCAGGCTCCCCAGAGGTAAGGACAAGCTGTCCTCTGTGGGAGGTGTATCGTCATCGTCCTCCGTATCCCCCCAACCACGCACCAATGATGGGCCTGAGATGTGTCGGGTGCCACCCTACTGTGAAACTGCTTCATCCTCGTCCTCCTCCTCATCCTCCTCGTCCTCCATATTTGTACCTGGCCTCTGCTGTTGCAAAAAACCGCCCTCTGAGCCACTTCTAACAGACTGGCCTGAAAGTGCTAAAAATGACCCCTCCCCCTCCTCCTCCTCCTGGGCCACCTCCTCTTCCATCATCACCCTAAGCGTTTTCTCAAGGAGACATAGAAGTGGTATTGTAACGCTGATAACGGTGTCATCGCCACTGGCCATGTTGGTGGAGTACTTGAAACAGCGCAACAGGCCACACAGTTCTCGCATGGAGGCCCAATCATTTGTGGTGAAGTGGTGCTGTTTCGCAGTGCGACTGACGCGTGCGTGCTGCAGCTGAAACTCCACTATGGCCTGCTGCTGCTCGCACAGTCTCTCCAGCATGTGTAAGGTGGAGTTCCACCTGGTGGGCACGTCGCATATGAGGCGGTGAGCGGAAAGGCCGAAGTTACGCTGTAAGCGCGCACAGATGGCCCTCACTTTATGCAGCAGCTCTGACATGTCGGGGTAGTTGTAAATGAACTTCTGCACCACCAAATTCAGCACATGCGCCAGGCAAGGGATGTGCGTCGAGCTGCGACGAGATTTCGCCCATTATCGCACACCACAAGGCCGGGCTTGAGGCCCACCGGCAGAAACCACTCGTCGGTCTGTTGTTCAATACCCCGCCACAACTCCTGCGCGGTATGGGGCCTGTCCCCCAAACATATGAGTTTCAGAATGGCCTACTGACGTTTACCCTGGGCTGTGCTGAAGTTGGTGGTGAAGGTGTGTGGATGACTGGATGAGCTGGTGGAAGCAGAGGAGGAGGAAGCCGAGTAGGAGGAGGAGGCTACAGGAGGCAAAGAATGATGCCCTGCGATCCTTGGCGGCGGGAGGACGTGCGCCAAGGAACTCTCCGCCCTGGGGCACAGCCGCCACTACATTTACCAAGTGTGCAGTTAGGGAGATATAGCGTCCCTGGCCGTGCTTACTGGTCCACGTATCTGTGTTTAGGTGGATCTTGCCACAGATTGTTGTGCAGGGAAGGCATGGCTGTCTTGGAGAAGTAGTGGCGGCTGGGAACAACATACTGTGGAACAACAATGGACATCAGCTGTTTGAAGCTGTCTGTGTCCACCAGCCTGAATGACAGCATTTCAAAGGCCAGAAGTTTAGAAATGCTGGCATTCAGGCCCAGGGCTCGAGGGTGGCTAGGTGGGAATTTACGCTTTCTCTCCAAGGTTTGTGAGATGGAGAGCAGAACGCTGCTGTGTGACATGGTGGAGATGCTTTGTGACGCAGGTGGTGTTGTCGGTGGCACATCTTCTGTTTGGTGGGCGGCAGGTGCCAATATTCCTCCCAAGGCGGAGGAAGAGGCCGAGGCAGCAGCAGAAGAGGTTGCAGGGGGAGCCAGAGTGAGTTCCTTGCTTTTAAGGTGTTTACTCCACTGCAGTTCATGCTTTGCATGTAGATGCCTGGTCATGCAGGTTGTGCCAAGGTTCAGAACCGTAATTCCTCGCTTCAGGCTCTGATGGCACAGCGTGCAAACCACTCCGGTCTTGTCGTCAGCACATTGTTTAAAGAAGTGCCATGCCAGGGAACTCCTTGAAGCTGCCTTTGGGGTGCTCGGTCCGTGGTGGCGGTGGCCAGTAGAAAGCGAACTATCTTGGCGGCGGCTGGTCTGCCTTTGCTCTCTGCTCCCTCTTTTACTACGCTGTTGGCTCGGTCTCACCACTGCCTTTTCCTCTGAACTATGAAAGTCAGTGGCACGACCTTCATTCCATGTGGGGTCTAGGATCTCATTGTCCCCTGCATCATCTTCCACACAGTCTTCCTCCCTGACCTCCTGTTCGGTCTGCACACTGCAGAAAGACGCAGCAGTTGCCACCTGTGTTTCGTCATCATCAGAGACGTGCGGACTGCGATGAGATGGTATTCCCATGTCCTCATCATCAGGAAACATCAGTGGTTGTGCATCAGTGCATTCTATGTCTTCCAACACTGGGGAAGGGCTAGGTGGATTCCCTTGGGAAACCCTGCCAGCAGAGTCTTCAAACAGCATAAGAGACTGCTGCATAACTTGAGGCTCAGACAGTTTCCCTGATATGCATGGGGGTGATGTGACAGACTGATGGGCTTGGTTTTCAGGTGCCACCTGTGCGCTTTCTGCAGAAGACTGGGTGAGAGATAATGTTGTGAACGTGCTAAATCCACTGTCGGCCACCCAATTGACTAGCGCCTGTACCTGCTCAGGCCTTACCATCCTTAGAATGGCATTGGGCCCCACCAAATACCGCTGTAAATTCTGGCGGGTACTGGAACCTGAGGTAGTTGGTTCACTAGGACGTGTGGCTGTGGCAGATGTTTTCCACATTGTTACCGTTCACCAAGAACCACAAAAAGAAAAAAAATATTTGGCCCAATGTATTGATTTCAAATTCAGGTCTTTTTTTATAGGCACCTAACACTATCTGCCTATTTATTTATGTAGCGTATTACACTAATCCAGGCACAGCAGTAACCACTGATTTAGGGAAATATCTCTTTTAGGGCTAGTATTTAGGCCCTGGATGAAAGGTATCTTTTATGGACAGATTTACACTTGGCCTGCTGGAAGACCAGACAGCTGGAACACCAGATTCTGGGTATTGCTATATTGGCAAGTGGATTTCACCCCAGAACAAAATATACCCTTTTACGGACAGATTAACACTTGGCCTGCAACTACTGAAACACCAGTTTCAGGGTATTGCTATTTTGGCAATTGAATTTCACCCCAGAACAAAATATATAATCTGCAGGACACTATGAAACTTGGCCAGCCACAGCTGAAACCACTGATTTATGGTATTGCTATTTTGGCAATTGAATTTCACCCCAGAACAAAATATATCCTTTGCAGGACACTATGAAACTTGGCCAGACACAGCTGAAACCACTGATTTATGGTATTGCTATTTTGGCAATTGAATTTAACCCCAGTACAAAATATATGTTTTGGCAGACACTATTATACTTTGCCATCCACAGCTGTGACACCAGATTTATGGTATTGCTATTTTGGCAAGTAAATTTCACCCCAGAACAAAATATATGTTTTGGCAGACACTATTATAGTTTGCCAGCCAGTGCTGGGACACCAGATTTAGGGGATTGCTATTTTGGCAATTGAATTTCACCCCAGAACAAAATATACCCTGTTACGGACAGATTTAAACTAGGCCTGCAACAGCTGGAACACCAGGTTCAGGGTATTGCTATTTTGGCAATTTAATTTCACCCCAGAACAAAATATATAATTTGAAGGACACTATGAAACTTGGCCAGCCACAGCTGAAACCACTGATTTATGGTATTGCTATTTTGGCAATTGAATTTCACCCCAGAACAAAATATATGTTTTTGCGGACACTATTATAGTTTGCCAGCTACAGCTGTGACACCAGATTTATGGTATTGCTATTTTGGCAATTTAATTTCACCCCAGAACAAAATATATGTTTTGGAGGACGCTATTATAGTTTGCCAGCCAGTGCTGGGACACCAGATTTAGGGCATTGCTATTTTGGCAATTGAATTTCACCCCAGAACAAAATATATAATTTGCAGGATACTATGAAACTCGGCCAGCCACAGCTAAAACCACTGATTTATGGTATTGCTATTTTGGCAATTGAATTTCACCCCAGAACAAAATATACCCTGTTATGGACAGATTTAAACTAGGCCTGCAACAGCTGGAACACCAGATTCAGGGTATTGCTATTTTGGCAAATGAATTTCACCCCAGAACAAAATATATAATTTGCAGGACACTATGAAACTTGGCCAGCCACAGCTGAAACCACTGATTTATGGTATTGCTATTTTGGCAATTGCATTTCACCCCAGAACAAAATATATCCTTTGCAGGACGCTATGAAACTTGGCCAGCCACAGCTGAAAACACTGATTTATGGTATTGCTATTTTGGCAATTGAATTTCTCCCCAGAACAAAATATATGTTTTTGCGGACACTATTATAGTTTGCCAGCCACAGCTGTGACACCAGATTTATGGTATTGCTATTTTGGCAATTGAATTTCACCCCAGAACAAAATATATAATTTGCAGGACACTATGAAACTTGACCAGCCACAGTTGAAACCACTGATTTATGGTATTGCTATTTTGGCAATTAAATTTCACCCCAGATCAAAATATATGTTTTGGCGGACACTATTATAGTTTGCCAGCCAGTGCTGGGACACCAGATTTAGGGGATTGCTATTTTGACAATTGAATTCCACCACAGAAAATAATCTATCCTTTGCCAGACAGCAGACAGTAGTATACTTGGCTAGCCAAAGCTGGAACACCAGATTTAGGGGATTGGTATTTTGACAATTGTATTTAACCCCTTGATAAAATATAGAAATTGCTATCCTGAGTTTCTAGGGGTGACAATTAGCACAGCTAAGCCCATGATGTAGGATATAGCAAAAAAAAAAAAACTAGTATTGATGGATTGATGGACTTGGTGGCAGCTTGTTCTGGTGCACCACAAGTCACAAAATGGCCGCCGATCACCCCAGAAAATAAGTGACAGAAAATGCTTTGTGCAGCCTAAAAACCAGTGAGCAAGTAACTAGCAGAAGTTGAATCATTCACAGCTGTAGATCGATCACTTCATTAGGTGCTTTTGCTGACTTTTCCCTGCCTAATCTCGCCCTCACAGCAGCTGTGTCCTCTCCCTACACTAATCAGAGCAGTGTGACGTGCGGCGCTACATGACTCCAGATTAAATAGAGGCTGGGTCACATGCTGCACCTGGCCAATCACAGCCATGCCATTAGTAGCCATGGCTGTGATGGGCTCTTAGGGCAAGAAGTAAAACGCTAGCTGATTGGCTGCTGTGCAGGCCTTCAGAAAGCGGGAACAAATCGCCGAACAACGAACCAGAACTTTTTTGAAAATGTCCGGGTCCGTGTCCCGAACACCCCAAAATTCGGTACGAAACTAAACAATTCTCGAACTGTTCGCTCAACACTACTTAAGACATGTCCTCCTAGTAGGATGTGTCGAATTAACCTCTCAATTTTAACATCGGTGTGAGGGTTTAGTTTTGCCGCAGACTGCACCTGCCTTTGCTATGGTTATGTTTTTAAATTGGCAAACACCCACAAAAATCAACCCTTCCTACAATCTCAGAGAAAACTATTTGAGGGGCGTGCTACACTTCGATCTGCTCCACTATATGATCACGAATGGTCACATAGACGCTTAAGAGCCACTCATTATAATATGGGGGATAGGGCTGGAGCTATCTTAGCTAGGAGAGTGAAGAATAGGGTATTAGCGAATAAAATTGCCCATATAGTAGATCATGATTCACAACTAATAACGCATCCCCAAAAAATAGCAGACTCCTTTGCGGCATATTAGGAATCCCTATACAATTTACAGAATAATCCGCAAACCCCACAACATAACTCAGTAGAGATAACTTCATTTCTTACCTCGCTTAATGTGCCCCAGATATCCCAATCTGACCTAGATACGCTCAACGCTCCCATCTTAGTACTGGAAGTTAACTCTGCAATTAGTTCTGCCAAATTACATTCTGCCCCTGGCCCAGATGGGTATGTTAATGAGTACTACAAAACTTTTAAGGACCTGTTAAGCCCATACTTACAGCACTTGTTTAATTCCTTCATGACTTTGGATCATATCCCTGCAGATATGTTATCAGCTACAATAATCACACTTCCTAAGCCTGGAAAACCAGCAGATCGCCCGGCTAATTTCAGACCGATAACCCTATTAAATACGGATATAAAACTATATTCAAAAATTTTGGCTACAAGGCTACACAAAATTCTCCCATCATTAGTTGATATCAACCAAGTAGGTTTTGTGGCTGGGAGATAATGTAAAGATGGCACTAGACGTATCATTGATTTATTGCAATGCACAGAGCTTTTCAGGTCCCCCATAGTGTTCTTGTCGCTTGACGCAGAAAGGGCCTTTGATATGGTACACTGGGGGTACTTAAGTCAAGTCCTAAGCCGGTTCGGATTTGCAGGCCCCATAGTCAAAGGTATTATGGGTCTCTACTCCAACCCATCAGCCAAAGTGTTTGCCTCGGGGTTACTCTCTAGGATGTTTCACATCCCAAATGGTACAAGGCAGGGGTGCCCCTTATCCCCTCTAATCTTCGCATTAGCAATTGAGCCGCTTGCTACAGCCATGAGGAATGCAAAAAATATTTCTGGGATTACAGTTAAAGACCAACGACACGTCATCACATCATGTGCTGATGATGTAATTTTAACCCTAACTGACCCCGAAAAGTCTTTGCCAGTGGTGTGGGATGTCCTGCAGGGGTTCTCCCGGGCCTCCTATTACAAGGTGAATGTTTCCAAATCTAATATTCTACTTATGTATATTTCTACTGAGATCAAGGAAAAAATCCGAAGCCTAGTCAAATTCAATTGGGTGTCGGAGCACATAACTTACCTTGGCATTTTGCTCACTCCTTCTATGAAACAAGTTGTATCTGTAAATATGCAAGCTTTATCCGATACCCTTAACCACTTCAGCCCCCCTAGCTTAAACACCCTTAATGACCAGGCCACTTTTTACAATTCTGCACTACACTACTTTCACCGTTTATTGCTCCGTCATGCAACTTACCACCCAAATGAATTTTACCTCCTTTTCTTCTCACTAATAGAGCTTTCATTTGGTGGTATTTCATTGTTGCTGACATTTTTACTTTTTTTGCTATTAATAAAAATTTGACGACATTTTTGCAAAAAAATTACATTTTTCACTTTCTGTTGTAAAATTTTTCAAAAAAAAATACATTTCTATATAAATTTTTCTCAAAATTTATTGTTCTACATGTCTTTGATAAAAAAAAAATCCAATAAGTGTATATTTATTGGTTTGGGTAAAAGTTATAGCGTTTACAAACTATGGTGCAAAAAAGTGAATTTCGGCATTTTGAAGCAGCTCTGACTTTCTGAGCGCCTGTCATGTTTCTTCAGGTGCTAGAATGCCAGGAAAGTATAAATACCCCCCAAATGACACCATTTTAGAAAGAAGACACCCCAAAGTATTCGCGGAGGGGCATGGTAAGTTCATGTATCATTTCATTTTTTTTCACAAGTTAGCGGAAAATGACACTTTCTGAGGAAAAAAATAATAATAAAGTTTCCATTTCTGCTAACTTCTGGCAAAAAAACATAAAATCTCAGACAGGCTCACTATGCCCCTCAGTGAATACCTTGGGGTGTCTACTTTCCGAAATGGGGTCATTTGTGGGGTGTGTTTACTGTTCTGGCATTTTGGGCGGGGCTAAATTGTGAGCAGCCATGTAAAAGCTAAAGGTACTCGTTGGAATTTGGGCCCCTTTGCGCATCTTGGCTGCAAAAAAATGTCACTCATGTGGTATCGCTGTACTCAGGAGAAGTAGGGCAATGTGTTTTGGGGTGTATTTTTACATATACCCATGTTGGGTGAGAAAAATATCTCTGTAAACTGACAACTTTGTATAAGAAAATTAAAAAGTTGTCATTTACAGAGATATTTCTCACACAAAGTATGGGTATATATAAAAATACACCCCAAAACACATTGCCCTCCTTCTCCTGAGTACGGCGATACCACATGAGTCACCCTTTTTGCAGCCTGGGTGCGCAAAGGGGCCCTAATTCCAATGAGTACCTTTAGGATTTCACAGGGCATTTTTACGCATTTGGATTCCAGACTTCTTCTCACGCTTTAGGGGCCCCTAAAATGCCAGGACAGTATAAATACCCCACATATGACCCCATTTTAGAAAGAAGACACCCCAAGGTATTCTGTAAGGGGTATGGTGAGTTCATGTAAAATTTTATTTTTTGTCACAAGTTAGTGGAATATGAGACTTTGTAAAAAACAAAATAAAAATAAAAAATATATCAATTTCCGCTAACTTGTGCCCAAAAAAAAAAATTCTGTGAACTCGCCATGCCCCTCACAGAATACCTTGGGGTGTCTTCTTTCCAAAATGGGGTCACATGTGGGGTATTTACACTGCCCGGGCATTTTAGGGAACCTAAAGCGTGAGAATCCAAATGCGTAAAAATGCCCTGTGAAATCCTAAAGGTACTCATTGGTTTTAGGGCCCCTTTGCGCATCTTGGCTGCAAAAAAGTGTCACACATGTGGTATCACCGTACTCAGGAGAAGTAGGGCAATGTGTTTTGGGGTGTATTTTAGTATATACCCATACTTTGTGTGAGAAATATCGCTGTAAACGACAACTTTTAAAAAAATTTTATTCAAAGTTGTCAATTTACAGAGATATTTCTCTCACCCAGCATGGGTATATGTAAAAATACACCCCAAAACACATTGCCCTACTTCTCCCGAGTACGGCGATACCACATGTGTGCCACTTTTTTGCAGCCAAGATGCGTATAGGGGCCCAAATTCCAATGAGTACCTTTTAGGAGGGCATTTTTACGCATTTTTCTTCTCACGCTTTAGGGCCCCTAAAATGCCAGGGCAGTATAAATACCCCACATGTGACCCCATTTTGGAAAGAAGACACCCCAAGGTATTCCATGAGGGGCATGGCGAGTTGATAGAAATTTTTTTCTTTTGGCACAAGTTAGTGGAAATTGATTTTTTATTGTTTTTTCTCACAAAGTCTCCCTTTCCGCTAACTTTTGACAACAAGTTTAATTTTTCATGGACTCACTATGCCCCTCAGCGAATACCTTGGGGTGTCTTCTTTCCAAAAAAAAAGTGTCACACATGTGGTATCGCCGTACTCAGGAGAAGTAGGGCAATGTGTTTTGGGGTGTATTTTACATATACCCATGCTGGGTGAGAGAAATATCTCTGTAAATTGACAACTTTGAATAAAAAAATTTAAAAAGTTGTCATTTACAGAGATATTTCTCACACACAGCATGGGAATATATAAAAATACACCCCAAAACACATTGCCCTACTTCTCTTGAGTACGGCGATACCACATGTGTGCCACTTTTTTGCAGCCAAGATGCGCAAAGGGGCCCAAATTCCAATGAGTACCTTTAGGATTTCACAGGGCATTTTTATGCATTTGGATTCTCACGCTTTAGGACCCCTAAAATGCCAGGGCAGTATAAATACCCCACAAGTGACCCCATTGTGGAAAGAAGACACCCCAAGGTATTCCGTGAGGGGCATGGCGAGTTCACGGAAAAAAAATAAATTTTTGGCACAAGTTAGCGGAAATTGATTTTTATTTTTTACAAAGTCTCATATTCCACTAACTTCTGACAAAAATAAAATTTTACATGAACTCACCATACCCCTCACGGAATACCTTGGGGTGTGTTCTTTCTAAAATGGGGTCACATGTGAGGTGTTTGTACTGCCCTGGCATTTTAGGGGTCTCCGCAATCATTACACGTATGGCCAGCATTAGGAGTTTCTGCGATTCTCCTTATATTGAGCATACGGGTAATGAGATTTTTTTTTTTCCCTTCAGCCTCTGGGCTGAAAAAAAAATAAAAATGAACGGCACAGATTTTTTCATTCGCATCAATCAATGTGGATGAAAAAATCTCTGCCAAAATCAGTGACTGCGGTGTGGTGGGCTGGGCGCTAGCTACCTAACAAGTAGCTAACTAACTGGCGGTGATAAGGGACCCTTATTGCCCATTCACACGTCCGCAATTCGGTTTGCAGAACGGAATTGCGGACCCATTTATTTTTATGGGGACAGACTTTGTCCCGCTCGGATCCGGAATTACGGATCCGCGCTTCCGGGTCTGCACTTCCGTTCCGCAAAAATATAGAACATGTCCTATTCTTGTCCGCAATTGCGGACAAGAAAAAGAATTTTCTATATAGTTCTGGCAATGTGCGGATCTGCAAAATGCGGAAAGCACATTACCGGTGTCCGTGTTTTGAGGATCTGTGGATCCGCAGATCCGCGGATCGGATCCGTGAATCCACGGATCCGCAAAACACATATGGACGTATGAATGGAGCCTTACAAGGGGTGTGATTAATGACAGAGGGGTGATCAGGGGGTCTAGATGGGGTGATCAATGGGTTAATAGGTGAGGGGGGGGGGGGTTAGTGTAGTGTTTGGTGCAACTTTACATAGTTACCTGGTCCTCTGGTGGTCGATCCCAGCAAATGGGACCACCAGAGGACCAGGTAGCAGATATATCAGACGCTGTTCACAAAACAGCGTCTGATATACTTGTTTGATGCGATTTATATCGCATCTACAGCCTGCCAGCGATGGATCATCGCTGGCAGGCTGTAGTTAAACTCCTGAGACGTGCGTTACTGTGAACGCGTGCGCGCGCGTTCACAGGAAATCTCGCGTCTCGCGAGATGACGCACATATGCGTCGCCCCAGAACAGCCCGACCGCCGCGAGACCGCAGATGTGCGTTAGGCGGTCGGGAAGTGGTTAAGAGGGATTATGAGAGATTGGGTGGGTGTCATTTGTCTTGGATTGCTAGAATAAACTCAGCTAAAATGATGGTTTTGCCCAAAATAATATACCTATTTCGTCTTCAAGCAGACATGCTTAGGTTCATTTGGGGTCCATCTAATCCTAGAATTTGCAGAACAGCCTTATACCCGTCTTTACGAAATGGGGGTATGGGAGTGCCTAATATAAAAAATTATTACTGGGCTGTGCTTCTATCTCTTGCCAAAGAGTGGTGGCGGCCATCTAACCCTCAAAGATGGTTACAGTTGGAGGAGGGGCTGATCAAAGGGTCTTCTCTTAGAGGGTTCTTAGCTGCACAAGCTCTCAAAAGCACTTCTTATAAGTTGCCATTAGGATGCATGGAAGCTACTATAGAAGCCTGGTCTCGCCTGCTTTCATCCCCAAATGTTAAGACAGCTCTAGCTAAGTCTCAATTCCCTTTGCAATCGTTGGAACTGCATATTCCATACCTTTCCCTCACCCAGTGGGGTTTACATGGAGTTAACACATTGGCGAAATTATATGAGAATAACTTAATAATCCAGTTTGAGGCAGTACACAAGAAGTATAACCTCCCTAATCATGTCTTTCACCAATTTTTGCAAATTCTGCATTTTCTATCAGCAATAGGATTATTGACGATATCCGACAGCCCCAACACCGTCCCTGCCTTAGCAAAATTGTTGATCTATCAACTGGACTCAAAAAATGCTTCTTAACATTCTATCACTATCTAACCTCCCCCGGTACCCATGACAAACCTCCATTTCTATCTAGATGGGAGAAAGAACTTAATTCCTCCTTTGACATAGAATCCTGGCATAAAGCAATGTACTGGGCAATCAAGCCTTCTAACTGCATTAATCATGCTGAACAAAACAGAAAAATGCAATTACGGTGGTATCTTACACCAGATAGAATTGCTCATGCACAAGTAGGGTATCTCCCTACATGTTAGCGTGGATGCGGGTATAGAGGCACCCCTTCGCACATGTGGTTTTGCCCCTATGTTGCCCCACTATGGTGAACCATAACTAATCTGATATCTGATGTCACAGGCCTAACGCTAGATCTCTCTCCGGGATTGGCAATACTGTGCATGGGTCTATCTGATGTTCCTAAGGAACACAAGTGGGTTGTTGCTCATATCCTTACAACCACACGTACATTAATTGCCCGTCATTGGAAACAGAACGTTACCCTGAATTTGCAGAGGTGCAGCATCTCAAAAACCAACACATGCATCATGAGATAATTTTCTCTCCAACGTTGCAATCCAGGACAAGGGCACTTAACCAATGGATGCCTTGGCTGTCTAGCTCCTATGCTTCAACTTTTCCAGACGCTATCCTTTAAGGTTCAAGTGGATGGCCCGGTGATCCAAAACCCCCGGGGTTCATGTTCAAATATAATGATGGCTTATTTTTCCGTGCCTCCATGTATTAGTCTATGTTGCCTTAGTACTCAAAAAATGTGTACTCTGATATGCCTTTATTGCATTTTATTGCATATTATTTTATTTCATTTATTAATTGTGATTTCTGTATACAGCTTTTTTAGAAATAACCGATTGTATACATATACTGTTGATTCATTCTTATCTTTGAAAATTCAATAAAAATCTATTGAACACATAAACGAACAGTATCAACATTGTTGTATCCATAGAATACAAATGGTATATAGATGTTAAAAGGATCTGGGAAGAAAAAAGTTTTTTTCACAATTGTTTCTTCAGACAGACTGAAAATTATACTGTCCAGATACCCATATATTTGGATTGATCTACCACTTATTTTCATTATAAAAATAAACTGCATAAAGAATATTTATTCTTGCAAAGCAGCACAGTCACCTACAGTTTTCAGTACTCTAAAAAAAAAGGGTATCTAGAGGCAAACCTGTGAAAATTACATACTGTTGGTATATCTCGGCCCAATAAAAGCCCATGTACTGTATATGTTAGACTATAGATCTGTATCTTTATAAAAGCTCGGCATGTGAATACAGCCTTAAGGCATCCATATACCTTCATAAGCTATTGAATAAACACTTATCCAACTGACAGCCATCTCTCCCAACAACTCCATACACATAAACACTCGGCCAAGCATGTATGCATTTTCAGTGGGAGAGAGGAGAAAGCCACTGACAGATACCTGTGGTAGAGGCTTTTCTTCTCAGACAACAAATAGATGTGGCATTGAAATTAAAGGTGCCCTATCCTTCTCTTTCCTGACAGAAGTAGTCGGGATCACCCATAAAACAATTCTCAATCTTAGAGCATATCAATAGCAAGTATGTTTCCAACAACCATCAGAGATTGACACAAGTACACAGATAATATAGATTTTGGCCCCTTTCAGATGAGCGTAACTGATTAGGTCCGGATGCATTTTGGATGAGTTCAGTTAAAAATGCGTGATTTCGCAAGCAAGTTAATTCAGTTTTGTCTGCAATTGCATTCAGTTGTTAATTTTTTCCGTGCGGGTGCAACGCGCATTAATGCGGTTTTCACGCGCATGATAAAAAACTGAAGGTTTACAAACAACATCTCTTAGCAAACATCAGTGAAAAACACATTGCATCCGCACTTGCTTGCGGATGCGATGCGATTTTCACTCAGCCCCATTCACTTCTATGGGGCCAGCTTTGCGTGAAAAGCGCAGAATATAGAACATGCTGCGATTTTCACACAACGCACAAGTGATGCGTGAAAAACAACGCTTATGTACACAGACCCATTGAAATAAACAGGTCTGGATTCAGTGCGGGTGCAATTCGCTCACATCACGCATTGCACCCTCGTGGAAAACTCGCTCATGTGAAAGGGGCCTTACTATGACATTATCTGTGAAACTTCAAGCTCCAGATGCTTTCAATTGATGTTATATACAGTAAATATCTCCAACATGTCTCAAACCAGTTTCCGAGCTCTATTGCCTTCTTGGTAGTACCACAAGGCCTAAAAGCTCACCTGACACTCAGTTTTGGTCTTGGTTGTAACCGTAGATTCCTTTTCTGCCACAGAGGTCTCTCACCACTCTTTCTCAGTCTTATAGTCAACCACTCAATGCCATTTTGGCACCTGTATACAGACAAATTCTTTCCTCCAACTTGCAGATGCCACCAGCATTCAAAACTTCTTCAAGTTGCAGCTGCTCTGGGTTGTTTCTGCTTTGCTACAACTGATTAAATTATTGAGAGAGAAGACACTGTATGAATTCAGATTAGAAGAGGGATACCCCACTGTTCTTTTCTACTTGCAAGAAATTAGAAATTTGAACTCTAAAATCATATCAATATCTCAGGTACTACCCAACCAGTGTTGCCATTGAATCTTCAGGCACCGACTGTCTCTGAGTCTCATTTACAATAAAAAGGTATTAGTCTCTGCCTTCCTGACAGCAGAAAGTGTCTGCAAGTCTTTTGAGATGGTCTCTACCTGCTTTGCACATCTAGAGGCTGAAAGATTTGCCCATTCTTCTTTTTAAATGATCTCAAGCTCAGTCAGATTGTAAAATACATTGAGAGGACTCCTCTTTAACCCATTAAGCACACGGCCATATTTCACCTTAAGGACTAGGCAATTTTTTGCAAATCTGACCAGTGTCACTTTATGTGCAAATAACTTTAAACCGCTTTTACTTATCCAGCCCATTCTAAGATTGTTTTTTTTCGTCACATATTGCACTTCATGACACTGGTAAATGAAGTAAAAAAACACCTCATTTTTATTTATAAAAAAATACCAACTTTACCAAAATTTTAAAAAAATTAGCAAATTTCCAAATTTCAATTTCTCTAGTTCTATAATACATAGTAATACCTCTAAAAATAGCTATTAATTTACATAACCCATATGTCTACTTTATGTCTGGATCATTTTGGGAATGCCATTTTATTTTTGGAGGACATTACAAGGCTTAGAAGTTTAGAAGCAAATCATGGAAATTTTCTGAAATTTTCAAAAACCCATTTTTTAAGTACGAGTTCAGGTTTGAAGTCACTTTGTGAGGCATACATAATAGAAACCACTCAAAAATGGCCCCATTTTGGAAACTACACCCTTAAGGGTATTCAAAACTGATTTCACAAACGTCATTAGCCCTTTAGGTGCTCCACAAGAATTATTGGCAAATGGAGATGAAATTTCGGATTTTCAATTTTTTGCCAAATTTTCCATTTTAACCCGTTTTTTCCACTAACAAAGCAAGGGTTAACAGCCAAATAAGACTGTATCTTTATTGCCCTGACTCTGCCGTTTACAGAAACACCCCATATGTGGCCGTACACTACTGTACGGCGGGGCGTAGAGGGAAAGGAGCACCGTGTGGTTTTTGGAAGGCTGATTTTTATGGACCGATTTATTTTCACCGTGTCCTATTTCAAGCCCCCCTGATGCACCCCTGGAGTAGAAACTCCCTAAATGTGACCCCATTTTGGAAACTACACCCCTCAAGGTATTCAAAACTGATCTCAAAAGCTATGTTCACCCTTCAGGTGCTCCACAAGAGTTATTGGCAAATGGAGATGAAATTTCTGAATTTCATTTTTTTGCCAAATTTTCCATTTTAACCCATTTTTCCCTGACTCTGCCGTTTACAGAAACACCCCATATGTGGTTGTACACTACTGTATGGCCACACGGCTGGGCGTAGAGGGAAAGGACCGCCATGTGGTTTTTGGAAGGCTGATTTATATGGACCGGTTTATTTACACTGTGTCCTGTTTCAAGCCCCCTTGATGCACCCCTGGAGTAGAAACTCCCTAAAGTTTGTAAAATCAGTTTTGAATACCTTGAGGGGTGTAGTTTCTTAGATGGGGTCACTTTTAGGGAGTTTCTGCTCTAGGGGTGCATCAGAGGGGCTTCAAAAGGGACATGGTGTCAATAAAAAAGGCCATCAAAATCGGCCTTCCAGAAACCATGTCGGTCCTTTCCTTTTGCGCCCTGCCTTTTAGTGATACAGCAAATTACGACCACAAATGTGGTGTTTCTGTAAACTGCAGTATCAGGGTAATAAATATTAAGTTTTGTTTGGCTGTTAACCCTTGCTTTTTTACCGGTAAAGATGGATTGTAATGAAAAAGTGCCAAAAATGACTGTTTTGGCACCGTTTTCACATTTTTTATTGGACAGTGTTAATCTGGGGGGTTAGGTTATGGGGTATTTTTATAGATGAGATTATTATGGACGCGGCGATGCCTAATAAGTCTACTTTTTTTCAATTATTTAGGTTTTAGACTATATTATCCTAAGTTTTTTAGCCAATTGTATTAGAAAAGGGCTCATTTTTTGCGGGATGAGGGGACGGTTTTAATGGCACTATTTTGGGGGGCATGTGAATTTTTTATCACTTGCTATTGCGCGTTTTATTATGTAAGGTGACCAAAAAGAAATTTTAGCACTCCCCGTGTTAATCTAAGGAGTTAGGTCATGGGGTATTTTTTTTAGGGCAGATTATTACAGATCCGGTGATACCTAATTTGTCTATTAAAAAAAAAAAGTTTGTTTAACACTATATTATCCTATTTGAAACAAACTAAAAATTGTTTACTATTTACACAGTCTAACAGTCAGTTATTACTCGATTGACTTCAGTAGGGGCTCATTTTTTGCGGGATGAGAGGATGGTTTTATTGGCATTATTTTGGGGGGCATATGACTTTTTGATCGCTTGCTATTACGCGTTAAGTTATGTAAGGTGACAAAAAAATTCATTGTTTGCACCATTTTTTTGTGTTAATCTAAGGGGTTAGGTCATGGGGTATTTTTATAGGGCAGGTTGTTACGGACGCGGCAATACCTAATTTGTCTTATTTTTTAAATTATTTTAGGTTTTAAACTATCATTTAAAAAAATTTTTTGAGTGTCTCAAGTCTGAGAACCATAGTTTGTATCCAATTGTTAGTGGCTAAATGGAAAAGGGGGTAATAAATTTAGTACTTCATGGAAGTGTGGTGCTCCCTGAAGCAACCGTCAATGCAGAGGCCCGGATGATCAGGGCACGTGTCACACTGAGTGGTGGTGTCCTTCCGTATCCCCCCCCCCTGTGACACACACTGCATTTTTTTTTGGGGTTCGTCCCTTCTTTCCAGTATGGGGGATCGGACCTGGAAAGTGTTGGCCAGGGACAATCCGGGCGCCTCCAGTTCCCGAGGTACTCCGGCCTGCTCTTTCCCGGTCAGAAAAGACATTTCCCTGTGTTGCCAGCGGTCTGGGACAGCACAAAAGAGTTGTACATGGCAACCTGCACTAAGTAGACCACAACTCTTTTGTACCATGTCCGGGTTTTGCGCATGGCATTATATGGCTTGAGGACTTGATCAGAGAGATAAACTCCTCCCATATACCGATTGTAGTCGACGATACAATCGGGCTTGAGGACCATTGCCATGGTACCTCGCACAGGGACAGGGGAGATGCCGTTACCGTGAATTGTGGTCAGCATAAGGACATCCCTCCCGTCCTTATATCTGACCAGCAACAGGTTTTCACTGGTAAGGGCACGCCCTTGGGGATAGGTACCTGGAGGGGGTAGGGAGGGAGGCCACGGTGATTTTTCCGCACGGTCCCACAAGCGGACGTGGATCTGGCGGCGAGGAACTGAAACAAGGGGATACTAGTAGAAAAAAAAATATCCACGTACAGGTGGTAACCCTTATCTAGTAGTGGGTGCTTAAGGTCCCACACAAGTTTCCCGCTAACACCCAGAGTGGTAGGACATTCTGGGGGTTTAATGCGGGAATCTCGCCCCTCATATACACGAAACTTGTAAGTGTACCCTGAGGTACTCTCACAAAGTTTGTGCAGCTTCACACCATACCTAGCCCGCTTTGAGGGAACATACTGGCGGAAACTAAGTCTCCCCTTGAAAGCAATGAGAGACTCATCAACCGCGACCTCCCTTCCAGGTACGTAGGCCTCCAAAAATTTGGCCCCAAAGTGATCGATCACCGGCCTGATTTTGTACAGGCGGTCATAGGCAGGATCACCTTGGGGGGGACATGCTGCATTATCTGCATAATGCAGGCATTTCCGCATGGCCTCAAACGGGGAGCGTGTCATGGCCCCAAAACGTCCTCATCTTGGCTGCACTGACCACCGGGCCTAGCCAAAAAAGAGCTCGGGTGTTGGGCAACGAACTGCTGGACATACAGATTAGTTTGCTCCACCATTAGATTCACAAAGGGGTCACTGAAAAAAAAGACTGAAATAGTCATATTCAGTAAAGCCCACTGTGGGAATCTGGATTCCTGGCTGACCAACAAAATCAGGAATTGCGGGCTCAAAATTCTCTGGAGTACACCATCCAAGTTTACCAGTTGGGGGCTCAGGTGAACTTAGCTGGTTGGCCGGGAAACTAGTACGAGCCCCAGAGCTGCTCATACTAGCTGTGCTGTGGACCCCAAACACCCTAAGAGGGTGATGCAACAGGGGACAAAAAACGTTAACCTTTTAACTCTTCCTAACTCTCCCTGCCTGACCTAAGCCTTTCCCTATGCCTTTCCCTATGCTCTCCCTGACCTACCTGATAGTGCCAGATGGCACTCTGAAAGGGCACAGGAGGGTGCTGGGGGAAGTCTGGGCTGCAGGGCTGCTGGGCTGCTGGCTACTGGCTACTGGCTACTGGCTACTGGCTACTGGCTACTGGCTGCTGGCTGCTGGCTGCTGGCTGCTGGGATAAAGATGGCTGCTTCTCTCCTCGCTCACAGGCAAAGAATGCAGGAGGAGGAGGAGGAGAGCAGGGGAAGTTAACCCCCACCCGCCCGATCAGCCTATCAGGATCGATTCTGTGAGGTGATGTCACCAGCACCTCACAGCATCTAAGGATTGTGATTGGTGGGGTGTTATCACCCCACCGATCACCATCCTGTACCGGGTTATAGGGTCACCAGAGACCCGAATAACCCGGAAACGCAGCAAACCGCAGGTCTAAATTGACCTGCGGTTTGCTGCGATCGCCGATACGAGGGGGTCACAGGACCCCCCTTGGCATTGTCCCAGAGTTCCTGCCGAATGATTTCGGCAGGCACTCTGTTCCGATCAACCCGCACGGCGGTAATCGAAACTACACAGGACGTACATGTACGTCCTGTGTCCTTAAGGACTCGGACATCAGGGCGTACCTGTACACCCTGTGTCCTAAAGAGGTTAAAGGGAACCTGTCATCAACTTTATGCTGACCTCACTGAGGGCAGCATAAAATAGAGTCAGAAATGCTGATTTCAGCGGTATGTCACTCACGAGCTAAAAGTAAGTGGTTGCTCAGAACCAGCATCATAATCATTGCAGCACAGGCCTTGAAAAGAGTTAAATCTACCTGAGAAGAGTCATGGTTATTCATAATCTCCTGCACTCTCACCTATCTGCTGATGATTGGCAGTTCTCTCCTAGAGAGAAAGGGAGAAAACTAGGTAGAAGACTGTCAGTCATCAGCAGGTGGGCACGGAGACCAGCAATTTATGAATAACCATGACTCCTTTCAGTTGGCCCTGACTCTTCTCCAGGCTCAGTCTGCAATGATTGTGATGTTGGTTCTCGGCAACCACTTACTTTTAACTTTTAAATGACAGACTGCTGAAATCAACTCACCTCTCACTACTTTATTCTACCATTAGTATTGGCAGCATAAAGTTGATGACAGGTTCCCTTTAAGTTATCTCCATTATGTGTATGAGCAAGAGAGTCCTCTTCATTATGAGTTTGAGCACGGGTGTGCTCTCAATGCATTTTACTACTGGTTTGTTGAGCAAATCGAAGTTAAACAAACTGACTTCAATACAAATTTCTAGAAAAATTTGATTCACACAAGAACTAACTCCCTCGCGCTTTGTGGTAATGAATCGTTTTTTCCCTCCTAAAATGGGGACTACATGTGTAACAAAGTGAAAGTAAGAAGCCAGGGAATGCGATATGACTTAAAACGCTGTGCTGCCAGCCAATCAGCATATAGTAATCCCCTGTGATGTTACAGCCCTAAAAAAACCTCATCTCATGCAGTTGCTTTTATATCACTGTGAATTGAACATAGGGAGAGATGTGGCAAGCACTAAGGACAGTGTTTTAGAAAGCTTTTAATTGTAGAATATTGGATAGTAGTGATGAGCGGCAGGGGCAATATTCGAAATCGCGATATTTCGCGAATATTTGGGCGAATATTCGCCATATATTCGAAAATTCGCAATCTCCAGTCATTATTTTCTGATTGTGAAAATTCGCATTAAAAAAATTGCATACATTTGCATACAGATTTGCATACAATTTGCCTACAAATTCACGTAAACTGGCATTTAAAAGATACCTGCATACAAAAAATTTGCAAGAAAAGGAATATTCGCAATTGCGAATATATTTTGCGATATTCTAAATATTCGCAAATTCTCGAAGTGCCGATATTCGCGATTAAAATTCGCTATTCGAAAATTCGTGATCAACACTATTGGATAGGGAGAGTGCAGGGAAATCAGCATGGTCAGCGGGCTAGAAGACCTGCAAGGGTACTTGACCACACCACCAGGCACAGGCATCAATTTCTTGCATGGGCCAGGGAGCATCTACACTGGACGAGGGACCAGTGGGCCTCAGTGCTGTTCACTGATGAAAGTCAATTCACACTGAGCAGAAATAATGGCCGCCAGCAATGTTGGAGAAGTCAAGGAGAGCACTAACTGTTGTCACCAGACAAACCTTTGGTGGTGGTGGTGCTACAGCGTGGGCAGGTGTGTCTAGTCAATATACAACTGCCCTACACTTTGTGCATGGTACAGTGACAAGCCCATACTATTTGAATAACATCATTAATCCAGTCATTGTGCCTCTGCATGAACAACACAGGCCTAATATCATTTTCATGGATGACAAGGTTACATCATTAGCAAACTGCTGCTGGAGACTGGAGTGGCCTTTCTCCAGACCTGAATCCTATTGAAAACCTATGGGATCAGCTGAGTCGCCATTTAGAGGTTCGTAACTCTGTACCCCAGAACCTCAATGACCTGAAGAAGAGTGGGATGCCATGCCTCAGCTAAAAAATAAGTCGACTTATATACAGCCTGAGACGTCATTGTCAATCTGTAATTTATGCTCAAGGCCACATGCAGGGGCGCACCCACAGGGGGGGTCCAACGGGTCTGGACCCCCTCTAGATTGCCAGCATAAATTTTAAATAATTCCTTTTTCCCCTGGCCAGTGTGGCCACACTGCACGCCCGACGCCCGCACAATTGCAATACCTGTGCTGCGGCCGGGCTGCTAACTAGTTAACTCAGTCCTTAAATCAATAGCGCTGCACTCCACTTGATTCTCTCTCAGCTGCAGTGTCCAATGGGGTTGCAACTCCCCCTCTGAATGCCAAAAGGTTACACAATATGTACTATGACACCGCGCTATACACGTCCCTAACTCAAATGGTTAATAATATTAACCCTTATGCTAGCATGTACTATATTCTTACACTACGAATCCTAGCGTTAATAGGCACCTTTTATTAGCAATTTTCTCAATGCCACTTGTGCTATTGTAGTACCTGTAGTCCTCCGTTCACATGGGAGCTCTGTCGTTGAGTAGATGCTTTATACCGGCTGCGAGGCAATACTTTTCAGTGTCTTCACGAGACGCGCTCCGGCCGGAAGCGCGCCTCTTGTTCGTGGTAATCTCGCTCACTTCGGAGCGAAGGTGACGTCACCGCCGCGTTCTACGGGTAGTCGCGGTTACCACTTTTTTCTTCAACGCGTTTCGGGTATAGCGTTACCCTTCGTCAGGAAGATAGACTTGGTATGCCTTGCGCATGTGCTCCTATTTAACTCAGCCGGCGTTGCTTTAACCCCCTCGTTGCTGGTGGCTACATTAAGCGTTAATCGAACGCAAATACTTCAATTTCCATATTCAGCCCTACCGGAGCTAGTGTATCCATATTAAAAATCATTCTGGTCTCAGCCCTCGACATTTCTTTAATGTAATCCCCTCCTCTTTTATTCTTTTTTATTATGTCTAATCCACAAAACGTCGATCCTTTAAAGCTTCCTGCGTGTTTCTCTGTGTAATGTCTTGACAGTGGGTGCCCTTCAAATTTTCTTTCTATGTTGTAGATATGCTCTGTTATTCTTTTTTTTTTATTCTTTTTTTCAAGTATCTCTTAGTTCTACCTATGTATATTTTTTGACAGGGGCATATAATTGCATATATTACTCCCTGATTATTGCAAGATATGTGCTTGTCGATGCTATGGGTATATGTACCTCCCGTATTCTGTAATGCCATCAATCTTTTATTTTGTGTTTTTTTACATCCTTGACATTTTTTGCATGGGAAGAATCCTGTCACTCCCTCTATTTCATTTTTATTTTTATTTCTGGTATTATCTTTGCTAGTTTTACTTATGCATATATTCGTAGGGGCTAGTTTATTTCCCAAATTTTTAGCTTTCTTAAAAACAAATTTTGGTCCATTTGGGAGTAACTCCCCCAATATTTTATCCTCCTTCAAGAATCCCCAATATTTTCCTACAACCTTTTTAAATTTATTTACTTGACTATTATAGGGAATTATTATTGGAGGGATTAGCTGCATATTTTCTTCATAATCTTTTTTTATTATTTTTTTATCATTTTTAAGGAGTACTTCCCTGTCAATCAGCCCTATTTCTTTCTTGCACTTATCTAATTTTTCTGAGCAATATCCTTTATTTTCAAACTTTTTCTTCATATTCTCTGCCTCAAGTTCATACTGTTGTTTCTTAGTGCAATTTCTCCTTAATCTGAGAAATTGACTTTTCGGCACATTATCCAACCATCTCGGTAGGTGGCAGCTTTCCATTGCTATGAAGCTATTTGCATCGGTCGGCTTGATGTACGTTTTTGTATGGATTTTTCCATTTTCAATAAAAATAGTCAGATCCAAAAAATTTATTTCCCTCGTACTGTACGATGGTGAGAAATCTAGATAAAATTCATTTTTATTTAATTCTTTAAAAAACTTTTTTAAATTTTCCTCACCCCCTTCCCAAATAAAAATTATATCGTCTATAAAACGGTACCATAGGACGAGGTTCGCCCGGAGCTTGCCCTCGGGGAATATGTGTTGGTGCTCCCAATGTCCCACATAGAGATTTGCAAACCCCGGTGCGAACCTCGTCCCCATCGCGGTACCCCATTGCTGCAGATAGAATGTATCATTATACATAAAATAGTTTTTTTCCAAAATAAAACGTATACACTCTTCTAAAAAATCTATCTGCTCTTCTGTCATCTCTCCCTTCCGACTTAAAAATAATTTTGTTGCCTCACACCCTTTTTTGTTTTCAATTATAGTATATAGGGATTTTACATCTAATGTGCCTAATATATATGAGTCCTTCCAATTGACATCCTTCATTATTTCCAAAATGTGCTTGGTGTCTTTTATATAAGCTGGAAGAGCCTGTGCATATGGTTGAAGGAATTGGTCCACATATTTGGACAGAGCGCTGGTTAAACATTCAATCCCTGATATTATAGGCCTCCCAGGCGGGTTAGAGGGGTCTTTGTGTATTTTAGGGTTATAATAAAACCCTATCTTGGGATATTGAATATTTACGTATGCTGCTTCGTTTTTTTGTAAAATGCCCTGCCTTTTCCCTTTTAGAACAAGTTCTTTTAGTTCTCTTTTATATTTCTCAGTTGGATCACTTTTCAGTCGGAGGTATGTTTTTTTGTCATTTAGTATATTCATAGCCTCCTTATGATAATTTTCTCTATCTAAAATCACTATTCCCCCCCCCCCCCTTATCTGCTGGTCTTATGATGATGTTATTATTCTCCTGCAAAGTTGTAATTGCTTTTCTTTCTTCTACTGACATGTTTTTTAGATATTTTACTCTTTTTGGGCATTTAAATTTCCTGATTTCCTTTGTTACTGTGTTCATAAATGTATTTAGTGCTGCAGAATACTCTTGTACGGGATGGAATTTAGATTTTGGTTTTAAATCTGTATGTTTGTATTGGTCCTTATTGTCCCCTATCCCCTCCTGTTTAGTTTCCTTACTTTTTTTCTGTTTTAAAAAATGCCTTTTTAATGCTAATTTGCGCATGAATTTTCGAAGCCCTATGAATGCTTCGAATTTATTGAAGTGTACTGTGGGGGCAAATTTTAAACCCTTTTGTAGTATTTTTTCCTCATTTGCTGTTAGTACATATTTACTTAGGTTATAGATTTTTTGTATACAGTCTTTATCTTTATTTAGTAATTTTAAATTTATTTTCTGTTTTTTCTTTTGGGCGAGTTTCCCTCCCCTACATCCCCTTTTGTAATTTTTGATTTTCGTGGCTGAAAAAAATCCTTGTTGATTGTTTTCTTTGTAGTCATTTTTATGCTGCTCCTATTTCTACATTGTGGTTGTTGTTGACCCTCCTTCGGTATGTCTCTTATTTCTTTCCTTTCTTTTCTATTATTCCCCTTTACTCCAGTTCTAGTTTGTTCCCCAATTATTAATATATTTTGCTCTTGACTTTCTTCTATTGTACTCTCTTCATTTTCTATTTCTCTCGGGTTTAGTGCCTCAAATTGGTTTTTTATTGGTACCTGTGGGTGTATTATTGTAATTATGGGGGATATGGGATTATTTCTTTTTGGGGATCTAGATTTTTTATTTTTTAAAGAGTCTATTATAGATGTCATCTCAATTTCATGACTTTCTGTATATGTTGAAAATATCGATTCATTTTCATTTTCTTCTTCTTCCCTCTCTTCTATTTCTGTTATGCATTCATCAATTGTTTCATAGTGCAATGTATCTATTTCTTCCTCTGTTTGATCCCCATTAATATCCCTTCCTGCATGATTTTCAAAATTATCAAGGGACACTGGTATTTCATCCCTATCAAACTTGCGCATTTTTTTCTCCTTAATTTCCCCTTCTCTTTCTAGCATCCTTCTTCTGATGCTCTCTACTAATGGCTTAATGCCTGGATGGTCCTTCCACGGTCTCAAATTCTCAAAAAGCCCCCTTATTTCTCCGTTCAGACTAATCAATCTAATTTTTCTCTTATGTATAATAAAGAAAATGGCTTTTTTTGAGAACTCATGTAACATTCTTTCCCATTCTTTATTAATTTCTGGATCGCCCATATCTCCCGACAACTTTTTATCTATTTTTAACCCTATCGGTATAATATCCCATTCCAAATATTTTTCTAGTGATGTTATTTCCCATAGATCTCTCATTTCTAGATTTAATGCATGTTCTAACTGCTTTAGTGTCGTTCTGATGTAGTCATAATTACAATTGAAATCATCATTATTATTATCATCTTCTTGTGTTCTTTTTGTTGAAAGGCAGAAGGTATTTTGAACTCTCTGTATCCTTTCTCGTCTTTTGCCCCTGTCAAAAAATATACATAGGTAGAACTAAGAGATACTTGAAAACAAAAAAAAAAAAAAAAGAATAACAGAGCATATCTACAACATAGAAAGAAAATTTGAAGGGCACCCACTGTCAAGACATTACACAGAGAAACATGCAGGAAGCTTTAAAGGATCGACGTTTTGTGGATTAGACATAATAAAAAAGAATAAAAGAGGAGGGGATTACATTAAAGAAATGTCGAGGGCTGAGACCAGAATGATTTTTAATATGGATACACTAGCTCTGGTAGGGCTGAATATGGAAATTGAAGTATTTGCGTTCGATTAACGCTTAATGTAGCCACCAGCAACGAGGGGGTTAAAGCAACGCCGGCTGAGTTAAATAGGAGCACATGCGCAAGGCATACCAAGTCTATCTTCCTGACGAAGGGTAACGCTATACCCGAAACGCGTTGAAGAAAAAAGTGGTAACCGCGACTACCCGTAGAACGCGGCGGTGACGTCACCTTCGCTCCGAAGTGAGCGAGATAACCACCAACAAGAGGCGCGCTTCCGGCCGGAGCGCGTCTCGTGAAGACACTGAAAAGTATTGCCTCGCAGCCGGTGCAAAGCATCTACTCAACGACAGAGCTCCCATGTGAACGGAGGACTACAGGTACTACAATAGCACAAGTGGCATTGAGAAAATTGCTAATAAAAGGTGCCTATTAACGCTAGGATTCGTAGTGTAAGAATATAGTACATGCTAGCATAAGGGTTAATATTATTAACCATTTGAGTTAGGGACGTGTATAGAGCGGTGTCATAGTACATATTGTGTAACTAGTTAACTCAATTAGGGGGCGGAGCTAGTCAGGCAGAGCTGTGCGTGAGGCCGGTGCAAGCACTCAGCTAGGCTAGGGGAGGGGGAGTGGCACTGTCTGTGCGGTTCACTGGCTCAGACTAGTGCCAGTGAAGTTGAACTAGTGAAGGAATTTAGAGCCTGCTGCCTGCCCTGCTTGAGCTGCGTCACAGGTCAGTCACAGTCACACTGACTCACCATCACCACGCCGTCCCGGCTCCCAGCTGCAGCCTTCTGCTCTCCATCCAGTCCTCCTGTCCCTAGTCGTCAGTGAGTGTGAGTCAACTAGTTCCAGACTAAGTGTTAATGTAAAAGAATGTCAGTCTGCCCTGTCTGCAGCACCCCTCCTCAGCTCAGTCATATTACCCCCAGTAATTACCCTGATACCCCTCAGTCAGTCATATAACTGATTTAACAATATAGGACTTTGAAATATTTTTATTTTACTATTGTCCTGCTGGCTGCTTCAGTAAAAAAGTATTTGGTAGAATAGTGATGGGCAGTGGGCACTCAGCAGCCAGTGGCAGAGAGACTGAGCCCAGTATCAGCCATTTTAGTCAGATTAAAGCCAGTCTGCAGCTTTGGCTCTGACTGAAATGTCTGCTGCTGGTCTCAGTCTCTCTGCCACTGGCTGCTCTGTTCTCTTTTCACAGGTGCCACTGCCCAGCACACACACTAAGTGTTAGTTAACTTGGAACTGGTATATAAAAATGGTGGATTATAAATCCTTCTTTTCACACGTGTGTATAGCCCAGCACATCAAGCTTTTGAATGCATAATACTGGGATTAATAATCCACCATTTTGATGTTAAAACAAGTGTTGGGCAATGGCCTGTGTGAGGAGAAGTTGGTTAAATAGTAATCCACCATTTTACCGTTTAAACTAACACTTGGTGTGCTGAGTTCAGCATGTGTGAAGTAAGGCCTCTTTAACACTTGCGTTGTGTGAATCCGGCATGCACTTCCGTCGCCGGAAGTGCACCCCGGATCCGGCACAACGCAAGTGAACTGAAAGCATTTGAAGACTGATCAGTCTTCCAAATGCTTTCAGTGTTACTATGGCAGCCAGGACGCTAAAGTCCTGGTTGCCATAGTAAAACTAGTGGGGAGCGGCATACTTACAGTCAGTAGATCACGTGATCTATGCATACGGGGCGCTCTGACGTCATTCAGGAGCGCCCCGGGAGCCGCGCCGACTGTAAGCTAAACGTCGGATCCGCCGATGCGCGGAAACGACTTTTAGCTAAAGGCCGGATTCGGACTAATGCCTTTCAATGGGCATTAATTCCGGATCCGTCCTTCCGTCATGCTTTCAGGATTTTTGGCCGGAGCAAAATCCGCAGCATGCTGCGGTATTTGCTGCGGCCAAAAAACGTCTGAGTACTGAACTGAAGACATCCTGATGCATCCTGAACGGATTTCTCTCCATTCAGGATGCATTAGGAGAATCCTGATCAGTAGCTTTCCGTCCTAGAGACCCGAGTGTGAAAGGGGCCTAAGGAACAATAGTTATCCACCATTTTGATGTGTTCTGGACTCAGTGGGCTGGGCATATGTGTGAGGAGAAGGATGAATAATCCACCATTTTGATGTTAAGACACTCAGTGGGCTGGGCCTGTGTGAGGAGAAGGATGAATAATCCACCATTTTGATGTTCAGACACTTGCTGGGCTGGGCCTGTGTGAGGAGAAGGATGAATAATCCACCATTTTGATGTTAAGACACTCAGTGGGCTGGGCCTGTGTGAGGAGAAGGATGAATAATCCACCATTTTGATGTTCAGACACTTGCTGGGCTGGGCCTGTGTGAGGAGAAGAATGAATAATCCACCATTTTGATGTTCAAACACTGTGTGTTGGGCTGGGCCTGTGTGAGGAGAAGGTGGTTTAATAGTAATCCATTTTACCATTTAAAGTAACACTTGGTGTGCTGGGCACTAGGGATGAGCAAACTACTGTTTTCAAGTTCAGTGTACAAGGTTTGGGTTATCTAAGAATTCCGTTATGGATTCCGCTTCCACGGACCCTAAGTTATTTATGTACATTGGTACCTACCAGGTAGCGGAATCCATAACGGAATTCTTTAAAAACCCCAACCTTGCCTTGTACACTGAACTTGAAAACACTACGGGGCACCTGTGAGGAGAGAGACAGAGCAGTTATCTAGCCATAAAATACATAACATGTTGTTCTGTTAATCCTGCTGTAAGAACAGTTATATAATTTCAGCTTTTATTGTGGGAGTGGCCTATTACACATGGGAGTGGCTTATAACAATGGGCGTGGTTTTGTTTTTTTGTTTTTTGGAATCAGCATTTTTTCCACCAGGACCCCCCCTAGACAAAATTCCTGGGTGCTCCCCTGGCCACATGACAAGTTTTTGAGACATTGACATTTTTTGTGGGGGTATACCCACCATTGTTGTTGGCTTTTGTTTAAATAAAATGTTTGAGATGAGGAAATCACCAATGCATGCTTCTACTTGGAGGTCAAATATTCCTAACTTTTGTGAGTAGTGTGCATAGACTTACTGTGCGTCAGACTTATTGTCAACAGGCAGTGTAATATATAGGTGCTTTTTTTAGTATATCTGCTGCACTATTCATATTACATCTGTTACATTACTGATTCCGTTACTGTACACTATGGTCACAGACAATTGCCTGGGCCCTCAAAAGGAATGGGCAGCGGCAAAAATGCTGCTGCATCCAGAAAAAATAGCAACAGATGAAGGGTTGGTGGTAGCAGCAGCCGCAGCAATTGGCCAGACCTGCCGCTGTCATCCAGTGGTCATGTTTTAACCAACAATCCAGCTGTACTGGAATGGCTGACTCGCTCTTCAACATCATCTCAGGTGACAGCAGATACACAAAGCCAGAAATCCATCAGTTCCTCTGACACCACATTTAGGTGGCATGGCCCAGGAACACCCTCACCTGTCCTGCAACTGCCTCGTTCTTTTGCTTCGCGAAGTAATGCATGCTGCCGGCTGTGCTCCAATTTTTTTAGCGAGGATGAGCTTAGTGAAGACAGTCCGCAGCTACAGGTCAGCACAGACTTGGAGAAGAAGTCTACTGTGTCCTCCCTTAGGCGTGCAACTAGCAACGATGACAGGAGCACTTGTTGCAAGCTGTCAGGGATGTGGCCATGAGATTGGTGAGGTAGACATAAGTGACAAACAGACAGTAGTGGATGATGATGTAACCGATCGCACATATGAGCCAGGTGAAGAAAGGGCCTAATCATCATTGGGGGTGGGGGTAGCAGCAGGCCCATGAGACAGCAGCAGGGTGGCAGCATGCCAATGAGCCAGCAGGGTGGAAGCAGTGGCAGATCTAGAGCCAAATGCACCAAGGGTAGACCATCTGCTACTCAGAAGCCTAACTATCAGGAAATCACTAGAGGTGCATGGTTTCATAATGCAGTAGCAACCTATTAGAACAGAGTGGTGGGAGTAAAATGTCATACTCGCAGTGTGGGAATTTTTTATCAAGTCACTAGAGGACGTTAGAGTGGTGTTATACAGGATAAGTGAGCAGAAGGTGAAGCGCTAATGTTAGCACCACAGCTTTGCATCAACAGATGGAGCATCACCATAAAGTGGCCTGGGAAAACCGTGGCACTAATGTAGTGGTACAGCCTGAAGCAGCAACTGCTGCCTCTCCCAGCGGTCTGCACGTCTTTCTCCAGCAGTCAAGGCTCCTCAACCTCAGCAGAGGGAAGCTGTAGTTTCTTCCCTTCTTCTATTGCTCCTGATCCCCCTCCTCCTCGTCAAGTTTTGCCAGCAATCTATCACGGAGGTGCGTGCAAACAGATAATAGTATGCATGCACTCATCCAATGGTGCAGAAGCTGAACGTGCACCTGGCCAAGTTTGCACTGCCACAACATGGATTAAAAGAACCTTTTTTTCTATACTACTGTATTGGCACTTCCTCCATGATCCTATTTTGTTTCACTAAAGAGTGATTTGGACAATGCTCCTGCAGGGGCATGCAGCGTTATTTTAATTTACTTTTTTGCACACTGCTGTGTGCTTTTCTTTTGGTTTAGCTAGGACTGTTGGTGACCTGCATGATGATGCACACGTCCATATATGTGACCTGCCTGTCATTCTGACGCACTGTAACTGTTTTGCTACCATAAAGGACTAGCTATGCATGTTGCTACAATGCACAGTGGTGTACACAAGATACTTTCCCCCTAACTACGGGCCAGGATAGACCTGATTTATTGCGTTTTGTGACAAATTAATTTGCAACAAAGAGAATATCTTGGAGAAATTTGGTAAATAGTGATGAGCGGCAGGTGCCATATTCGATTTCGACGGAATTCGCGAATATTCGAATGAATATTCGTTTCATATTCTTCGAAATCGAATATTCGTCATTATTCTAGTTACCGCGATTAACATGCGATTTAAATAATCGCGTATTGCGATTTTAACTTAAGGCTACTTTCCTATTGGTTTCATATCTAGAATTATAGCGAAGATGACGGATATGACGAATGTATTCGTCATATTCCTCAAAACGAAGATAACGAAGTATTCTACATCTTCGTTTTAGCAACCTATTCGTCAACTTCGCTAATTCTAGCAATCAAATAGGAAGGTTGACTATAGAGACAACTGTGTTTAATTCGCTATGCGATTATTTATATATATTTTTTTTAATAAATAGAATAATTATAATAATTATATCAAGTAATATAATTATTCTATTAAAAAAAAAAAAATCGCAGAGCAAATCTCTGGTAGAAAACACTTGTAGTTTTTCCATACTGTTTAGAGGTCAACTTCATTTTTAAGACTTTTTTTCCCCTATATATATGGAAAACCTAGAAAAATACCATTGCTTGTCCGTTCTGCAGTCCTGCAAAAATAAAAAATAAAAATAGAACATATCCTATTCTTGTCTGTTTTGCTGACAAGAATAGGCATTGTTACAATATATCCGCAAAAAAACAGATGCAACGCGGATGTCATCGATGGTTTTGTAGATCCATGTGTTGTGGACCACAAAATATATACAGTCGTGTAAATGCACCCTAAGGGTGCGGGCCCATACCCATATTGCGGAACACAAATAGCAGGTCCCCAAGCTGCAAGATACGGAGCGGAGCGGTGCAGCGTAGAGATGCACGGAAGCACTACAGATACTATTTAGGAAAGACAGGGTCAATAGAAAAGTCAGTGGCGTGTGCCTGTATGTGAGGAGTGATCTAAAGGCGTGTGTAAAAGAGGCAACAAAGAGGCAGCGGATGGTGAGGATGTAGAAACCTTATGGGTGGAAGTTTAAAGGGATATAAACACTGAAAAAATAATGCTTGGTGTAATCTATAGACCCCCTAACATCACAGATCAGATAGAAGTTCAACTGTATAACCAAAAAGAGCTGGCTGCACAGGCCGGTACAATAGTCCTAACTAGAGAGGAGTGAATCAAAGCTGACGTAGTGGAATTCGATGCAAATTTCAGGAATTATTCGATTCCCTCCGAATTCCCTCGCGATTTGTAGTAACAAATTGCATGTTTTCCTAAATTGGCTGCACGTGTGAGGATATGGAGAAATGAACTCTGGGAAGGTCGGGATCACCTAAAATGCCATGCAGGGCCTGCTTGCTGTTAGATATCTAAGTATCCCCCCCCCCCCCAAAGTCTCAGAGCTCAGTGACAGGCCAGCATAAGGACGTTCTGTGTGTGCGAAAGGAAACATAGCCCTGCCCCCCAGCCTTTGACAGCACTTGCTCTAGTCTGCAATGCGCAAACATCCGACTGGGTGACTGGGCCTTCTGCTGCATATGACCCACATTCTCTGACCTCAGCTGCCGGGCTGCAGATTCTCCCAGGACCCTCCTATTAAAGCAACTGGTAAGTCCATCTAGTAAGAAGAATGCAGCAGTGTCTGTGGAGGAGGGGATGCAGGGCTGCTGGGGTCACATTCTCATTGTAGAAGCCCTGCACTGCCCTCAAGTACTGATGGTCACTGACCTGTGAGTTCCCACTGTCAGCTCGGTGTTTTCCCTGTTGTCCCTGTGCCTCTGTGTGAGCTCCTTGTGTCTGCAGGGTACTACCAAACGACATTCTCGTGTGGTGCTTGTGACATGGGCGTGATGTGTTTAATTACCACATGGCTGTCTGGTCCATAGAGGGCTCTAGTTAAACTAATAAAGACAACATTGTTTAGGTGGTCTGCATTGTTAACGGGGGTTGGCGGGTGGGGGGGCATTGGAGAATAGATTGAGAACCTGAGTCCAAATTAGCAGGGTCTATTTTTTCAGTACATGGGGGGACCAGGACTGCTAATAAAGGTATCTGTAAAGCTATGTCACACATTGTGGCCGTATCACAGCCAGATACCCCTCAACAATGTCCTCCACAGATCCCCCATAACATTGTGACATCCATAGGTCCCCAATAACAGTGTGGCATCCACAGATCCCCCATAACAGTGTGACATTCACAAGTCCCCCATAATAGTGTGACATCCACAGGTCCCCCATAACGGTGTGTCACGTACACGTTCCCCATAACAGTATGCATGCGCAGCATTATCTCTATTCACTGCAATAGAATTTCTAAAAATAGCGGAGGTAGTCATCAGCTTTTATCAGAACACTCATAGCATAATGGAGGATGACCATGCATGCACCATTCACTTCAGGGGCCCGGATGGGACAACACCTTTTTTCAGCTTGTGGTTTCATAAACTACACCATGAAAAAACAAAGGTGCCCAGGCTATTAATAACGTGTGGTCCATGTCCACAATTCCCATTGAAAATTAGAATTAATGAAAATCCACGCCAAAACTGCATCAAAAAGTGTTTTATAAAATTAGTCAGAAAAAAAACACATCCAAAAAAACCTGATGCGATTCTGCATTAGGTTTTTTTAGGCACAGAAAATACTCTGTGTGAACATACCCAAAGAGGCTGCAGGATCAGCAGCTTACAGTGGAAAGGCTAAAGGGATCTAATGTGGAATTCTATACTCAGCTGCTGTGGTTGCAAACGCTGTCTGTGCCCACAAAGTTCTGTCAAACTGGTAGTCCAATATTTCAGGATTTGGGGCCCCACTTTCAATTTTGCCCAGGGTCACACCTTTTTCACAGCATTTATGTAGACCAGGGTTCGGTAGGGGAGATTACAGCCTGGGTAATAGGAACAATCCTATTACACCTTGCTGCACTGACTGGGGATCCAAATAGCCATTATACAGCTCTGTAATTCCAGCAAACCGTTCCTGTTATTGGGCTGCAAGTGCTGTTTGAAACAGCCATTAACAGAGTTTATTACAAGGAAATATTTCTACAGTATGTCTTATTTGCCCTTGTGCAGTGCAGTTATATGTTGTAAAGCCCATTTTGCAGGGTATTACATAGTTACATAGTAACATAGTAACATAGTATATAAGACCGAAAAAAGACATCCGTCCATCCAGTTCGGCCTGTTTCCTACAAGTTGATCCAGAGGAAGGCAAAAAAACCCTGTGAGGCAGAAGCCAATTTTCCCCACTTAAGGGGAAAAAAATTCCTTCCCGACTCCAATCAAGCAATCAGAATAACTCCCTGGATCAACGACCCCTCTCTAGTAGCTGTAGCCTGTAATATTATTACACTCCAGAAATAAATCCAGTCCCCTCTTGAATACCTTTATTGTACTCACCATCACCACCTCCTCAGGCAGAGAGTTCCATAGTCTCACTGATCTTACAGTGAAGAATCCTTTTCTATGTTTGTGTACAAACCTTCTTTCCTCCAGACGCAGAGGATTGTACCCTCGTCACAGTCACAGTCCTGGGGATAAATAGATGATGGGACAGATCTCTGTACTGACCCCTGATATATTTATACATAGTTATTAGATCTCCCCTCAGTCGTCTTTTTTCTAAAGTGAATAACCCTAATTTTGATAACCTTTCAGGGTACTGTAGATCCCTCATTCCAGTTACTTTAGTTGCCATCCTCTGAACCCTCTCCAGCTCTGCTATGTCTGTCTTGTTCACAGGAGCCCAGAACTGTACACTGTACTCCATGTGTGGTCTGACTAGTGATTTGTAAAGTGGTAGGATTATGTTCTCATCATGGGCATCTATGCCCCTTTTGATGCAACCCATTATCTTATTGGCCTTGGCAGTAGCTGCCTGACACTGTTTTTTGCAGCTTAATTTGCTGTTTATTAAAATTCGTAGATCCTTTTCCATGTCAGTGTTACTGAGTGTTTTACCATTTAATATGAACGGGTGACTTGCATTATTCCTTCCCATATGTATAACTTTACATTTGTCAGTGTTAAACCTCATCTGCAATTTTTCTGCCCAAGCCTCCAATCTATCCAGATCCCTCTGTAGCAGAAAACTGTCCTCTTCAGTGTTAATTACTTTACACAGTTTAGTGTCATCTGCAAAAATAGATATTTTACTGTGCAGGCCTTCTACAAGATCATTAATAAAATATATTGAAGAGAATAGGGCCCAATACTGACCCCTGAGGTACCCCACTAGTTACAGTGACCCAATCTGAGTATCTACCGTTAATAACCACCCTCTGTTTTCTGTCACTTAGCCAGTTACTTACCCACATACAGACATTTTCTCCCAGTCCGAGCATCCTCATTTTATATACTAACCTTTTATAGGCTTGACCTGTGGCCTGAGCTATCCCAGTTCGTGATAGAACTTCTGGCCTGCTTCAAGTGTCCTGTCAGAAAGGACCTTCAGTGCAGCAGGAGGCATTGTCACTGACAAGAGAAGTCGCCTCGGTCAAAAAAGTGTTGATTACGGTGTCAAATGCTTTGGAGAAGTCCAGATATACAACATCCATTGATTCGCCGCTGTCAAGTATAGAACTTACCTCCTCATAGAAACTGATTAAATTTGTTTGGCATGACCGATCCCTCATGAAGCCATGCTGATATGGCGTTATTTGCTTATTTTCCTTGAGATACTCCAAAATAGCATCTCTTAGAAACCCTTCAAACAGTTTACCAACAATAGATGTTTAACTTACCGGCCTATAATTTCCAGGCTCTGTTTTTGGACCCTTTTTGAATATTGGCACCACATTTGCTATGCGCCAATCCTCTGGATCATTCCCTGTTATTATAGAGTCCGTAAATATCAGAAATAATGGTCTGGCTATGACATCACTTAATTCCCTTAGGATACGGGGGTGTATGGCATCCGGTCCTGGCGATTTGTCTATTTTAATCTTTTTAAGTCGCTGTGGTACTTCTTCCTGGGTCAGACAGGGCACTTTTATTAGTGGAAAAAAAATATTTTTTGCAGTTCAAGATTGCAGTTATATGTTGAAAAGCCTGTTGTTGTGGACAACATGTTGTGGAGTATATAAGTGGAAATAAATAAGGGCCTATTTGCCGTTCAGCGGTGCAGTTATACGTTGTAAAGCCCTTTTTGCTTATTAGCTTATTAGCCGTTTTGTGGTGAAGTGAGAAAATTACAGACTTTTCTAGGGTGTTTTAATTTCCTTTATTTATTTATTTATTTGATCTAACACACTGTGGGTCACTCTGAGGTCTCCTCATGTTGCTGCCACCTCCACACTATGTCACCTTGACACTTTGTGGTCTCCTGATGCTGTTGCTGCAACCTCTACACTGTCATTGTGCCGCTCTATGGTCTCCTCATGCTGCTTTCACCTCACCACTATGTCATTGTGCCACTCTGTGGACTTCATATGCTGTTCCCACCCTCCCCAATTCATGACTGGGCCACTATTTTGTCTTTCGGCCTGGCTGACATCATTTATTTTACTTTTCTTTTCCGATCTGTCAGAAAAGAAAAATAAGACGCACAATAGATCCTGTCTGTGTAGCATTTGTAAGGCATGTATGGTCCGATCATAATTGGCTTATGATTTGGTAGCCAAAAGCAGGAGTGGGTACAAAACACAGAAGACATGCAAACAAATATTCCATTCACATCATTTCTTTAGATCCACTCCTGTTTTTTTTGGGATTACCAATACTGATGGATTATTGACCAAATGCTGACTGAGGGAGGGCGTATGCTCCACAGTCAGGATCCGACTTTTGGGGGTTATTGTTCTGACAGATCAGAGGAGGGGCAAATTAATCAGTGACGTCAACACAAACACTCTGTCAGGGGGCTTTACTTGTATAAGAGTTTAATAGAACAGGTTCTGTAGATATCTATGTGAATTCAGCTGCTGACAGTGTTAAAGGAGTGTGCTTCTTCTTGATGCTAACATCTACCTGTAAGGCTGAGTTCACACTAGAGTTATTTGATCAGTTTTGGCCCCGTGACTGCCCAAAATAAGTGAAGTATGCAGTAATTCTAAGAGCGACCTCTGTCAGCTGCATGTCATACTGACTCACAGTATAATTTCACTACCACAGCAGACAGCAGATTCCCTATACGTGTTACTGCAAGGCATAGTGTTCTATAAAGGCTCTCTGCAGCCCGGAAATATCCATTTTTTAACGCGATTCGACGCAAAAAAATTAAGAAAAAAAATAAGCTGCAAAATGTCAGGCAGCTACTGCCAAGGCCAATAAGATAATGGGTTGCATCAAAAGGGGCATAGATGCCCGTGATGAGTACATAGTCCTACCACTTTACAAATCGCTAGTCAGACCACACATGAAGTACTGTGTACAGTTCTAGGCTCCTGTGAACAAGGCAGACATAGCAGAGCTGGAGAGGGTTCAGAGGAGGGCAACTAAAGTAATAACTGGAATGGGGCAACTACAGTACCCTGAAAGGTTATCAAAATTAGGGTTATTCACTTTAGAAAAAAGATGACTGAGAGGAGGTCTAATATTATGTATAAATATATCAGGGGTCAGTACAGAGATCTGTCCCATCATCTATTTATCCCCAGGACTGTGACTGTGACGAGGGGACATCCTCTGCGTCTGGAGGAAAGAAGGTTTGTACAAAAACGTAGAAAAGGATTCTTGACTGTAAGAGCAGTGAGACTATGGAACTCTCTGCCTGAGGAGGTGGTGATGGTGAGCACAATAAAGGAATTCAAGAGGGGACTGGATGTATTTCTGGAGTGTAATAATATTACAGGCTACAGCTACTAGAGAGGGGTCATTGATCCAGGGAGCTATTCTGATTGCCTGATTGGCGTTGGAAGGAATTTTTTTCCCCTAATTTGAGAAAATTGGCTTCTGCTTCACAGGGGTTTTTTGCCTTCCTCTGGATCAACTTGTAGGAAACAGGCCAAACTGGATGGACAAATGTCTTTTTTCGGTCTTATATACTATGTTACTATGTTACTATGTAAAATGTTTTGAAAAATTTGGCGAACCGGCTGAATCAAATTTTTAAAAAAGTCCATAATCTCTACTCAGAACATAAAAAAATAACTTTTAATATAAAACAAAAATACAAGGAAAGAGTGATGGACATAGGAGGCCAAACATTGCTTGATTCTAGGCCAGCAGACATAACTGTAGCAGTAAACTACTCCTGTGGATAGGGGTTGCAAACTTTGGGCCCCATTCTATAACGGAGCTGCTGCCCATATGGAGGATGTTGATGATAAGGTGGAAGATTATGTCTAGACAATGGTGGAGGTTCGGGTGAATCACCTGGCGTCTGACATTATGAATTAGTGCAAGGATGTCCCCTTGGTATGGAGATGCAAACATCTTCAATACCATTGCAATTGATGCCATACATGAACTACTGTTCACATAGTCAGGTTATGAGTAAAGAACAAGACATGTTCCGAAACGTGTCAACCAGCTCTTCATACTAAACTGCTGAATTACTGCCACTGGACTATGGTGCATTTTTTTAAATGAAAGTTTACTAATAAAAAGGATGTTTTTAACAGCTGACTCGGCACTGAGATCTTCACTTTTGGACTATTAAAAAAAAAAAATTCTACTGCTAAAAACCAGATCTCCCGTCGTGGTGTTCACTGGTTGTCATCACTCAGGGCCTATCTTGTGAGGCTCTGAGTTGCACATATATGATGACATCACCTAAGGCTTTTTCTAAGGATGTAGTAGTTTAAATATTGTATTTGAATGTTTATACAGTTCACTGTGAGCTGTGTTTTTAGTGGGAGCCATATTCATTGCTTTCTCTGCGCCTCCTAGATGCCTGCTGATCGAGAAGAGACATTAGAAAAAGCTCAAGAAAATCTATACATAGGGGGTCATTTATTACCCTGAAATACGCCAATATCAGGCTTTTCTCCACTCACGCCAGGTCTACAAAAAGTGGCTGTGGTATGGGAGGGGAAGGGGACAGGCCAGCAGGTCCATCTCATTCGTCATTTTCTACCCATGTTTTTAGCGTAGAAAATGGTCTAAATGTAAACCAGCTAGGAAGCTGGCTTACATTTAGACTGGAGCCGGATGCGCCAAAGTTATGTAGTGGCCTGCGTCTAAAATGCCGGTCTTAATAAATGAACCCCATAGACTTCACATCTCCGTTAGGAGATCCAGCAAGCTGTTCCGGCCCAGAGCAGCTTGCCATTTCTGACCCTATCCGGTGTTGCCCGATCGTCTACTTGACCGCTGGATCCCCATTGATTGTAAATGAGGTCCAGCGGTGAGCCAGCTGCTTTCAAACAGCAATGTCAGGTTTTGGCAGGACAAAAACCATTGCATGCAACAGTATTGTGTCTGGCATTTGTGCCCCATCAGGCAGTCAGATCTTCAAAACAGAGATGTGAACATAACCTGTCAGCAAATCTTGCCAGATAAATTTCCATTTGACACCTGTGGCGCATGTGCTGCACCTGAGTCTGCACCTGTTCAGTCTGAGACCAACATGTTTTTGTCTTGGTTTGAAGAAAAACTGTCCCTTGTATTTGAAGAAGTGGCTAAAGCGCACAAAGAAACTAGAAGAGCATGTTCTGACTCTCCACAGATATTAAGTTAACCCCTTCACACATTTGAATGTAACCCTAATGAGCCCTAATTTCCCATTTCAGCCTTCTTCTCTCTTTGGTCGTCAAGTCTAGAAAATTTTAGAAATTTGAATGATAGGTTCCAAATTTCCACACATTAAAAAGAGAGCCCAGTACAGATCCTTCAATTACATGGATAAAAGATTCCCCAAAGATAGAAATTCCAGATTTGATAATCAGAGGGAATTTTTAGGCGAACAGGAGAAGCCAAAATCTTTTATCAAGAAAATAGGTAAAAAATCTTCTGACTAATGAGGTCAGAGCCCAGAGATGTGTGCCAGAATAATGCATTTGTCTCTGTATGGTCCACCTCTTATTCAGAAGCCTGTGTGTTGTATATGGTCCAAAGAAGATATTCTATAGAACTCCCAGAAAAAGTTTTTTTTTTTTTTTTTCCTGAATCATGGACAAAATCTGGTGGTTCTGCAGTTTCTACAAGAATTCCTCTGCAAAGGAACCCTGGAGGGAGTTCCTCTTCACTTTATTTATTCCAAAATGTTTTCTATATTGAAACCAGGCAACAGGGGAAGGATGATCATCAACTTACCTCAAAAAATTATTGTTGAAGAAAATGTTCATAATGGAGTTCATTCGCACTACCGGAATTTTGAGAAATTCATAGTAACATAGTATATAAGACCGAAAAAAGACATTTGTCTATCCAGTTCGGCCTGTTTCTTACAAGTTGATCCAGAAAAGAAAAAAAAAAATAGCTGATCTCAGGGAGACCAGCCACAAAAACACCGCGGAGCCTCAGTTAAGAGTCTCAACACAGCAATCCAAAGTGCAAAGCTCCCTGGGAAACAGTAATATGCAAAATAAATGTGGAGCCCCAGTATTGGGTCTACAACACAATGAAAGCCAGATATCCCTCAAAGGAAGGAAAACCGGTGCAAAGCCAGAATCCTACTCCACACTGATGAGGGGCAACACCCCGAAACAGCTGTCTGTGGATGGATAACTGGCTTAGGTTTTCCCCGTCACATCCTTAAAGCTTGTAAAAAACCGGGATCTTGACATAGGGGCCACTTGATATGGTGGTTTTGGTGATCTCTGTGATGGAGACACCCCTTTGCACCGGCTTTCCTTCCTTTGAGGGATATCTGGCTTTCATTGTGCTGTAGATCCAATACTGGGGCTCCACATTTATTTAGCATATTACTGTTTCCCAGGGAGCTTTGCACTTTGGATTGCTGTGTTGAGACTCTTAACTGAGGCTCCGCTGTGTTTTTGTGGCTGGTCTCCCTAAGATCAGCTATTGTTTTGTTTGAGTAGTCTCCAAGGCATTGCTCCCGGTTAGCCAGAATCCTACTCCACACTGATGAGGGGCAACACCCCGAAACAGCTGTCTGTGGATGGATAACTGGCTTAGGTTTTCCCCGTCACATCCTAAAAGCTTGTAAAAAAGCGGGATCTTGACATAGGGGCCACTTGATAAGTTGATCCAGAGGAAGGCAAAAGCCAAATTTCCCCACTTAAGGGGAAAAAAATTCCTTCCCGACTCCAATCAGAATAACTCTCTGGATAAACGACCCCTCTCTAGTAGCTATAGCCTGTAATATTATTACACTCCAGAAATACATCCAGTCCCCTCTTGAATTCCTTTATTGTACTCACCATCACCACCTCCTCAGGCAGAGAGTTCCATAGTCTCACTGCTCTTACAGTGAAGAATCCTTTTCTATGTTTGTGTACAAACCTTCTTTCCTCCAGACGCAGAGGATGTCCCCTCGTCACAGTCACAGTCCTAGGGATAAATAGATGATGAGAGAGATCTCTGTACTGACCCCTGATATATTTATACATAGTTATTAGATCTCCCCTCAGTCGTCTTTTTTCTAAAGTGAAAAACCCTAATTTTGATAACCTTTCAGGGTACTGTAGTTGCCCCATTCCAGTTATTACTTTAGTTGCCCTCTTCTGAACCCTCTCCAGCTCTGCTATGCCTGCCTTGTTCACAGGAGCCCAGAACTGTACACAGTACTCCATGTGTGGTCTGACTAGTGATTTGTAAAGTGGTAGGACTATGTTCTCATCACGGGCATCTATGCCCCATTTGATGCAACCCATTATCTTATTGGCCTTGGCAGTAGCTGCCTGACACTGGTTTTTGCAGCTTAATTTGCTGTTCATTAAAAGTCCTAGATCCTTTTCCATGTCAGTGTTACCGAGTGTTTTACCATTTAATATGTATGGGTGACTTGCATTATTCCTTCCCATGTGCATGACTTTACATTTGTCAGTGTTAAACCTCATCTGCCATTTCTCTGCCCAAGACTCCAATCCATCCAGATCCCTCTGTAGCAGAAAACTGTCCTCTTCAGTGTTAATTACTTTACACAGTTTAGTGTCATGTTCAAAAATAGATATTTTACTGTGCAAGCCTTCTACAAGATCATTAATAAATATATTGAAGAGAATAGGGCCCAATACTGACCCCTGAGGTACCCCACTAGCGACAGTGACCCAATCTGAGTATCTACCGTTAATAACCACCCTCTGTTTTCTGTCACTCAGCCAGTTACTTACTGTAAAGGGGGAATATTAATTATTAATATTTATGCAAATATCAATAATTAATATTCATAAATAGGCGAATTCATCTACTGATAACTCTGCCGATTCATACCTTAAATAATGATAAATACCTCCTTTTGCCTTACACTATCCACTGAACTCATCTATGTGCGACTTACACTGCTACTATATACTGCGGCGCCTACGATAACAAAAGACTACACGCTGTGCTTAGATAATAAATGGTATTTATTAACACGTCTATAGTCTAAACATTGCTATAATTATATATATCCATATAAAAGGGAATATGAATATATATATTTATAGTTGCATACAATTCTCAATTACAACACTACTACACATACAATATTGCTAACTACTCTACATACAATCCCAATATCACCCCACAAACTAGCTATACAATTACACTAACATACATTACAGCAGTAACCCACCCACCTGGCTACTTACACTGTCCCTTCTGCAATAACAGGGTTGAAATAGTTAATACACATCACAATGCAGTCCAGGGGTAATGGCACTGCAAGGGTTAACACAACATGGGTTGCAGGGGTCAATCTGCACACAGAAGCCTTGAAGGGGTTCAGGGTTTCAGGGTTGCTGGGCCACTGCAAGGGTTCTGGGCTGGGGTACTGCTGGGCTGGATAAGGGCTGCAGCAGTTAAGGGGTTAATAAGGGGTACACAGCAGCAGGAGTTGATGCTGCTGCGCAGGGAAGGGGTACATGGGAATGTAGGGATATGGGAAATCAGGGCAGGGGTATTAGGGGTACTCAGCCATCTCCAGGTCCCATCTGTGTGTCCTTCCTCTCTTCCAGGAGCCGAGCTCAGAAGAGACCTACTTTGTATTGGCATGCCCTAATATCAGGTTTAGGGATATGATATCACTCCACTGAAGTGACTCTACCTTGGGTGATTTAACAGATACTATGCAAGCCATGGCCTACAGGCTAAACATGGGCCTGTATCAAGTTGATAAGAGTTGAAAGAAGACATTTTCTATAAGGGGACACATATATATATAAAAGGGACATAAAAGGGGGCATATATTCCCCACAGGGGCCACAATGAGCCCCTGTGGAATACTAAGGGCAGATGTGCGCAGATGCTGGGCACATCCGCGCACATCATCCTATAATGTGCCTATTTAGGTATGCATATATATTTTTACATACATGCATGTGTTCACTTGTATATACAGTACAGACCAAAAGTTTGGACACACCTTCTCATTCAAAGAGTTTTCTTTATTTTCATGACTATGAAAATTGTAGATTCACACTGAAGGCATCAAAACTATAAATTAACACATGTGGAATTATATACATAACAAAAAAGTGTGAAACAACTGAAAATATGCCATATTCTAGGTTCTTCAAAGTAGCCACCTTTTGCTTTGATTACTGCTTTGCACACTCTTGGCATTCTCTTGATGAGCTTAAAGAGGTAGTCACCTGAAATGGTCTTCCAACAGTCTTGAAGGAGTTCCCAGAGATACTTAGCACTTGTCGGCCCTTTTGCCTTCACTCTGCGGTCCAGCTCACCCCAAACCATCTCAATTGGGTTAAGGTCTGGTGACTGTGGAGGCAAGGTCATCTGGCGCAGCACCCCATCACTCTCCTTCATGGTCAAATAGCCCTTACACAGCCTGGAGATGTTTTTGGGGTCATTGTCCTGTTGAAAAAAAAAAGATGGTCCAACTAAACGCAAACCGGATGGAATAGCATGCCGCTGCAAGATGCTGTGGTAGCCATGCTGGTTCAGTATGCCTTCAATTTTGAATAAATCTCCAACAGTGTCACCAGAAAAGCACCCCCACACCATCACACCTCCTCCTCCACGCTTCACGGTGGGAACCAGGCATGTAGAGTCCATCCGTTCATCTTTTCTGCGTCGCACAAAGACACGGTGCTTGGAACCAAAGATCTCAAATTTGGACTCATCCGACCAAAGCACAGATTTCCACTGGTCTAATGTCCATTCCTTGTGTTCTTTAGCCCAAACACGTCTCTTCTGCTTGTTGCCTGTCCTTAGCAGTGGTTTCCTAGCAGATATTCTACCATGAAGGCCTGATTCACACAGTCTCCTCTTAAGGCCCCTTTCACACGGGCGAGTTTTCCGCGCGGGTGCAATGCGTGAGGAGGACGCATTGCACCCGCACTGAATCCGGACCCATTCATTTCTATGGGGCTGTGCACATGAGCGGTGATTTTCACGCATCACTTCTGCGTTGCGTGAAAATCGCAGCATGTTCTATATTCTGCGTTTTTCACGCAACGCAGGCCCCATAGAAGTGAATGGGGATGCGGGAAAATCGCAAGCATCCGCAACCAAGTGCGGATGCGTTGCGATTTTCCCGCATTGTTGCTTAGCAACGGGACCCAATCTCTATTATTTCCCCTTATAACATGGTTATAAGGGGAAATAATAGCATTCTTAATAAAGAATGCATTGTTAAATGATGAGGAAGGGGTTAAAAATAATAAAGTTAACTTACCTTAGCCACTTGATCGCGTAGTCGCGATCTGTCCTCTCTTTCCCTGCAGCATCGATGATCTAAAGGACCTGTGATGACGTCACATCACATGGCCCAATCACCTGCTCCATCACTATGGTGATGGAGCATGTGATTGGTCCATGTGACCATGTGACATCATCCAAGGTCCTAATCACTATCCTCAGGCTGTGGATAGTGCTTAAGGACCTTGGATGATGTCACGTGGTCACATGGACCAATCACATGCTCCATCACCATAGTGATGGAGCAGGTGATTGGGCCATGTGATGCTGTGACATCATTACAGGTCCTTTACATCTTTCAAGCTAAGGGAGAGGAGGCCGGGCTTCGCGATCAAATGGACCAGGTAAGTTATGATTAGTTTATTATTTTTAACCCATTCTGCACCGGGTTCAACATTAGGGAGATGGCCAAGGGTATTATTTTACATTATAACTATGTTATAATGTGAAATAATACCAGCGGGACAATTTCTGTGAAGAAGTGCAGGTTCGGGTCTGCGTACCAAAAGTGCCGATTTTTCTCCCGCGCGTGCAAAACGCATGACAGCGCTTTGCACTCGCAGGGAAAAATCGCGGCAATTCCCGCAACGCACCCGCACTGTTTGACGGAGTGCACCCGCAACGCCCGTGTGCAAGAGGCCTAACAGTTGTTCTAGAGATGTGTCTGCTGCTAGAACTCTGTGTGGCATTGACCTGGTCTCTAATCTGAGCTGCTGTTAACCTGCGATTTCTGTGGCTGGTGACTCAGATGAACTTATCTTCCGCAGCAGAGGTGACTCTTGGTCTTCCTTTCCTGGGGCGGTCCGCATGTGAGCCAGTTTCTTTGTAGCACTTGATGGTTTTTGTGACTGCGCTTGGGGACACTTTCAAAGTTTTCCCAATTTTTCGGACTGACTGACCTTCATTTCTTAAAGTAATGATGGCCACTCATTTTTCTTTACTTATCTCCTTTTTTCTTGCCATAATACAAATTCTAACAGTCTATTCAGTAGGACTATCAGCTGTGTATCCACCTGACTTCTCCACAACACAACTGATGGTCCCAGCCCCATTTATAAGGCAAGAAATCCCACTTATTAAACCTGACAGGGCATACCTGTGAAGTGAAAACCATTTCAGGTGACTACCTATTGAAGCTCATCAAGAAAATGCTAAGAGTGTGCAAAGCAGTAATCAAAGCAAAAGGTGGCTACTTTGAAGAACCTAGAATATGACATATTTTCAGTTGTTTCACACTGTTTTGTTATGTATATAATTCAACATGTGTTAATTCATAGTTTTGATGCCTTCAGTGTGAATCTACAATTTTCATAGTCATGAAAATAAAGAAAACTCTTTGAATGAGAAGGTGTGTCCAAACTTTTGGTCTGTACTGTATATATATATATATATATATATATATATATATATATATATATATATATATACACACATATTTTAACCCTTCCTCAACACTTACCCACATACAGACATTTTCTCCCAGTCCGAGCATCCTCATTTTATATACTAACCTTTTATGAGGTACAGTGTCAAATGCTTTGGAGAAGTCCAGATATACGACATCCATTGATTTGCCGCTGTCAAGTCTAGAACTTACCTCCTCATAGAAGCTGATTAAATTTGTTTGGCATGACTGATCCCTCATGAAGCCATGCTGATATGGCGTTATTTGCTTATTGAGATACTCCAAAATAGCGTCTCTTAGAAACCTTTCAAACAGTTTACCAAAAGCAGATGTTAAACATACCGGCCTATAATTTCCAGGCTCTGTTTTTGGACCCTTTTTGAATATTGGCACCAAATTTGCTATACACCAATCCTGTGGAACATTCCCTGTCAGTATAGAGTCCGTAAATATCAGAAATAAAGGTCTGGCTATGACATCACTTAATTCCCTTAGGATACGGGGGTGTATACCATCCGGTCCTGATGATTTGTCTATTTTAACCTTTTTAAGTCGCTGTTGTACTTCTTCACGGCTCACACAGGGCACTTTTAGGCCTCTTTCACACGGGCGTTGCGGGTGCACTCCGTCAAACAGTGCGGGTGTGTTGCTGGAATCGCCGCGATTTTTCCCTGCGAGTGCAAAGCGCTGTCATGCGTTTTGCACGCGCGGGAGAAAAATCGGCACTTTTGGTACCTAGACCCGAACCTGCACTTCTTCACAGAAGTGCATGTTTGGGTCAGAAATTGTCCCGCTGGTATTATTTCACATTATAACATAGTTAAAATGTGAAATAATACCCTTGGCCATCTTCCTAATGTTCAACCCGGTGCTGAATGGGTTAAAAATAATAAACTAATCATAACTTACCTGGTCCATTTGATCGAGAAGCCCGGCATCCTCTCCATTAGCTTGCTACTAGGTAAAGGACCTGTGATGATGTCACAGCATCACATGGCCCAATCACATGCTCCATCACCATAGTGATGGAGCATGTGATTGGGCCATGTGATGTGACGTCATCACAGGTCCTTTAGATCATAGATGCTGCAGGGAAAGAGAGGACAGATCGCGACTACGGCAATCAAGTGGCTAAGGTAAGTTAACTTTTATTATTTTTAACCCCTTCCTCATCATTTAACAATGCATTCTTTATTAAGAATGCTATTATTTCCCTTATAACCATGTTATAAGGGGAAATAATAGAGATTGGGTCCCGTTGCTAAGCAACAATGCGGGAAAATCGCAACGCATCCGCACTTGGTTGCGGATGCTTGCGATTTTCCCGCAGCCCCATTCACTTCTATGGGGCCTGCGTTGCGTGAAAAACGCAGAATATAGAACATGCTGCGATTTTCACGCAACGCAGAAGTGATGCATGAAAATCACCGCTCATGTGCACAGCCCCATAGAAATGAATGGGTCCGGATTCAGTGCGGGTGCAATGCGTCCTCCTCACGCATTGCACCCGCGCGAAAAACTCGCCCGTGTGAAAGGGGCCTTAATGGGAAATTAACTTTTACATTCTGCATTTCATCTGACAGTTTATTTTCCTCAGTGAATATAGTGGAGAAAAAAATATTTAATAGTTTTGCTTTATCCTCGTCGTTCTCTGCAACACAAAACATATCCCCATTGCTATGTAGAGGGCCAACTCCTTCAGATTTATATTTTTTACTATTTATATAATTGAAGAACATTTTAGGGTTAGTTTTTCTCTCTGGCAATTAAAATCTCGGTCTCTAGTTTGGCAATTTTTATTAGTTTTTTACATATTCTTTTTTTTTTATAGTTTATCAGTGCTTCCTGGCTCCCCTCCTGTTTAAGTAATTTATATCCTTTCTTTTTGTAATTTATTGCTATCTTTATGGTTCTATTTATCCACATTGGTTTCTTATTGTTTCTTAGCCTTTTAATCCTATAAGGTATGCAATTAGATGTTACAATGCTTGTAAAAATCTCCCATTTTGTGGTTGTATTTTTATTTTTGTTATTCGCTCATTTCTAGTCATAACGGAAGATTTTAACTTACTAGACATTGACTGGGGTCATGGTTCTGCTTCAACTGCAAAGGGGAGAAGATTCCTCAACTTGCTGGAGGACCACTTTATGGGCCAGTTTGTAGAAGCTCCCACTAGGAGCAATGTTCTGTTGGATCTGGAAATTTCAAATGATGCAGAGCTTATTGTAAACACCTGGAAATATAATTATATTCTCCCAGAGGGCAGCATTTCAGGGAATAGACTGGGAGCAGCTACTGTCACATGATAAAACTGAGGATAAATAGGAGAGTTTTAAATCCACGTTGCGGTAACAAGTATAAACGGCTGAAATTAAACCCCCCATGGCTTACAGCCACTGTAAAAAGGGCAATAATGACAAAAAAAAACATAAAAAAAATACAAATCTGACGACTTAGCTGTAGCCTTTGAAGTTTACAAAGGGCTTAAAAAATCTGTAAAAAGGAAATACAGCAGGTGGCAAAAGAGAGCAAAACATATCCCCAAAAAATTTAAATATGCAAATGCGGGGAAAAAACAAAGGTCTGAGCAGGTATGGTCCCTAAATAACGATAAAGGGGGCTAGTCACTGAAGATTTTGAAAAGGTAAAGTTACTAAATGGGTTTTAACTCTGTATATACAAAAGAAGAGAAAGGAGCTGATATTGGTGGTGCCAGGGCTGTTAGTACATCCGCTAATAAACTCACTTGGCTAACTGTAGATATGGTCCAAGCTAAGTTAAATAAGGTAAATGTGAACAAAACTCCAGGTCCAGATGGATTACACTCAAGAGTTCCTAAAGAGCTCAGATCAGTCATTGCTGTGCCCTTGATTATAATTTTTAAAGATTTTCTAGGTACTGGTACAGTGCCAAGTTATTGGCACAAGGCAAATGTGGTGCCCATATTGAAAAAAATACATGTAATTATAGTTTGGTTAGTTTAACTTTTGTTGTGGGAAAAAATGTTTGAAGGACTCTTAAGGGACTATATACAGGAGTATATGAATGTAAATAATATCATAAGTGATAACCAGCATGGGTTTACCAAGGACAGAGGTTGTCAGACTTACCTGATTTGTTTTTATGAGAAGGTAAGTAGAAGCCTGGACAGAGGGGTGGCTGTGGATGTAGTGTCTCTGGATTTTGCAAAGGCATTTCATACTGTCCCTCATAGACGTTTAAGTAAGGTCTATAGGTTTGGAAAGTATAGTTTGTAATTGGATTGAAAAATGGCTGAAGGACCGTGTCCAGAGAGTTGTGGTCAATGATTTCTATTCAGAATGGTCCCGGGTTATAAGTGGTGTACCCCAAGGTTCAGTGCTGGATACTTTATTATTTAATTTATTTATCAATGATATCAAGGACAGGAATAACACCATTTCTATTTTTTCAGATGACACTAAGCTATGTAGTACTGTGCAGTCTATGGAATATGTCCATAAACTACAAGCTGACTTGAACACTAAGTGATTGGGCATCAACTTGGCAAATGAGGTTCAATGTGGATACATTTAAAACTATGCATCTTGGTAGTAAAAATCTCTGTGCATCATATGTCCTAGGGAAGTGGTGGTGAACCTATGGCATTCAGAGCCCTCTCGGTCGGCACCTGTGCCCTGGAAAAAGTCTATGGTGTACTAATATGCCTCAATGCTACATCCAGTTAATAAAGCAACAGATTTTCACCCAGTCTCCTTTATTGGCTAGTAGGAAGGTGTTTAACTGCCTGTCGAGCTCTACATAGACACTGGGGGTACATGAACTGGTGACAGGTAGAGATGAGCGAACATTTAAAAAAAGTCCGTTGTTCGGGGTTCGGGTGGTGGTTAATTGCGCATCCCGTTATGGATTCCACAATAGCGCATATGGAATCCGCCAGGTCCTTCAGCTGTTCTACAGTTCGGGTTGGTGGTAGCCGCCCCTTATGGATTCCATATGCGCTATTGTGGAATCCATAACGGGATGCGCAATTAACCACCACCCGAACCACGGACTTTTTTTAAATGTTCGCTCATCTCTAGTGACAGGACAACATTGTTACAATACATATACAGAGTAGTTCTAAACATAAATGTAATATCATGTCACAAAAGCCACTGAAAACATCCATGTAAAGTTTCTTGCCATTGTTTACCTCCTACATCTGTATACAGCATGGTACATAAATACAGCACCTGAATCAAATATATAACAAATACATTATCAGAACAAAGCATTTGCCTAAATAGAGCAGCAGCTGAAAAACAGCTCAATACAGACACCATTTGAATAGTCATGTTTAGCCCCTGCCATATTCGGGATGAAATTACAGCTTCCATCATCACACCAGACCATATGAGTGACTACAGCAATGATCAGGCACAGTCAGCAGCAGAATAAACATTACAGTCATGAATTATCTCTAGAGCTTCTTGCTCTACCAAGATATCACACAATATAAAGTATATTAACACAAACTCCTCTTGGTTCCACCCACTGTGTCCTGAATAGAATAGCAACATACACTATGTCCGTGAATATACTAATTTCACGTACTATGCCCCCTGAAAATAATTTGACACACACACAGTGTGCTACATTCTCAGTGCCCCACTGTATATATTGCCACACACTCTATGCCCCCTTTATGTGGTGTCCCTTGCTCCACGACCCTTGTATATAGAGCTTCTTGTCTGCTTTGACCGTGTATACAATGTACATACACACTCACATGTCCACAGTCCCACATCCAATATGAAAAGAGGGAATGGCACTCCAGCTTAAACAATGTAGACAGTTAGAGGTGCAGGTGCATTCCACAATGGGGTTTGATCCAACTCATACCAAATGTGAAGTCCAAAATAGAGAATTTAGGCAGCATTCCATATGCTTTTAAAAAGATTATATGTAATTTATTGCAGAACCAGCTATGCCTATGAAGCCTTCCTCAAGCATACATAAACTGAACCATAGTGCTCTATATATCAGTTTGGCCTTTTTCCCATGGTCACTATTTAGTATTTCTGCATCAGTATTAGTAAGCCAAAACCAGGAGTGGGACCAAAGCATAGAAGAGGCACAAATCCTTCTATTATACCTTTTCTCTGTAGGTTCCACTTTTGGTTTTGTCTTTCAAATGCTGAACAAATGCCAATGCAAAATACTGACCTAATACTGACCTAATACTCACTGTGTAAAAAAAACCATATCTAGATGACATTAATACTAAGACATGATAAAGTATACAACCCTAGCACCAAATACGCAACTGATTAAAGTGAAGTGGCATAAAACCAACTATATACCTGTCAGGTCGAGGAGAAGGCATTGGATCGCACTTGGATCGCACTTGTAAATCCACAGTATGTATAAATGCCTGTGCAGTGTTGCAAGAGCGCAATGCACATGCGCAGCTACCTCACATGGTGTACATGCCACTTGTTTTCCACACTTTTGGGGGGAAAAAGTTTGTCTTATGGGATGAAAAATATGGTACTTACCAAATCACTACAAAGTAAATGTTTCTTGACCCCCTGAAAAAGGGTATTTGTAATGTATTTGATACATTATCGATTTAGCAAGTTTTCCCATCTACAAAGAATGGAGAGGTCTGTAATTTTTATTATAGGTACACTTCAACTGTGAGAGACAGAATCTAAAAGAAATCCAGAAAATCATATTGTATGATTTTTAAATAACTTATTTGATTACCTACCAACCAGCAAGAATTCTTGCTCTCACAGAGCTGTTAGTTTTTCTTAAAGAAGCTCTCCTACTCTGCTCTCATTACCTGTATTAATCACACTTGTTTGAACACGTTACTTGTATAAAGGACACCTGTCCACACACTCAATTAATCAATCACACTCCAACCTCTTCACCATGGCCAAGATCAAAGAGCTGTCTAAGGACACCATGGACAAAATGGGCTACAGGACAATATGCAAGCAGTTTGGTGATAAGGCAGCAACTGTTGGCGCAATTATTAGAAAACGGAAAAAACATAAGATGACCGTTAATCTTCCTCGGTCTGGGGATTCATGCAAGATCTCGCCCCATGAGGTAAGAATGATTCTGAGAAAACTCAGGAATCAGCACAGAACTACAAAGGAGGACTTGGTCAATGACCTGAAGGGAGCTGGGACCACATTCTCAAAGATTACCATTAGTAACACACTACGCCGTCACGCCGTTAAAATCATGCAGGACATGCACATGTCCAGGCACATTTGAAGTTCACCAATGACCATCTGGATGATCCAGAAGAGTCATGGGAGAAGGTCCTGTGGTCAGATGAGACCAATATAGAATTTTTTTTGCATCAACTACACTTGCCGTGTTTGGAGGAAGAAGTATGAGTACAACCCTAAGAACACCATCCCAACTGTGAAGCATGGGGGTGGAAACATCATACTTTGGGGGTGCTTTTCTGCAAAGGGGACAGGATAACTGCACTGTATTGAAGGGAGGATAGATGGGGCCATATATTGCGAGATTTTGGCCAACAACCTCCAAAATAGCATTAAGGACAAATCCTGATCTAGCCACTAGTGAACAAAATGGGAGATGAATGAGATAATGGCGATGGCTCAGACTTTGAACGGAAGTAGTGGGCTATCCGGTGGAGTCACCTGGAACCCCGATAATCTTTTGAAACCTAACTGGGCGCTAATCATTAAATGACTGGATGTACTTGACCTCCACTGATGAACCGACCTGCAATGTTTTGGAAGACCGGTACAGTGTGAAATGATCCTATACAGTGGGAAATGGTCCTTGAACCATGCTAACTGACCCTTGGTTCTAGCAGAAGTACTAGTGAATTCCCCTGGCCTCAGGAATCTGTAGAACCGAAATACATGACCACCTTTATGACTATGCTGGAATGGTGCCGAATAGGATTACCAACTAGGGAGGAAGGAAGTATCCTGAATAGTTCACCTGATGTTAGCTGTATGTTTGAGACAGACCCTTCACTATTCTTAAGTAGCCCCTGAGGGTTGCTTTTATCGCTTAAGACGTGAAGACCGGCTATCTGGATCTTCTACTGTGAAGAAAGCTGGACCCCGGCCAAATACAATTTATTGTGTTGTAAAGAGTCTAAGGTCAGTATGGCAATAAGCTAAAAAAGCCATAATATACGAGGACCTGTCGGTGTGCTCCCATGAGTGAAGGAGTGCAAATTTGCTATGAATGCTCCAGGCGGTTTTGCAATTTCTAGCTATATTAACAGACGAGACTTTGTACGTGACACTTGGCTGAGAGATGTACGTCTTTCGACCATGAGTGGAGACTGAAATGCTGGAGGGGATAACCCTACTTGTTCCACCTACGTTGTGACCTGAAAGAAGCATAAAAAATGTAAACGAGACAACGCATCTGCGGCAAGATTATTATTATTTTTTTAAACCCTTAATGTGCTTGCAAAAAACATGAAAATTATGCTGTTGGCGACAAACATTAGATTTAAAACGTAAGCCTGAAGAACGTAACAGGCAACATACATTATTAATCAAGACCGTGAGCCTGAAGAACGTAACAGGCGACAGACATTAATCAATGAATGGAGGCCTGGATAACTTGACAGGTGACCAACATTAAATACTAAACGTAGGCCTGAATAACTTAAACAGGCGACAGACAATAAAGATTAATAAACGCAAGCCTGAAACGTGACAGGCGACAGACATGATTAATAACGTAGGCCTGAATAATGTAAACAATCGACAGATATCAATGATCTATGAACGTAAGCCTGAATAATTTAAGAGGCGAAGGACATTAATGATTAATAAAATCGGACTGAATAACAAAAACAGGTGAAAGACAATTAAATAATAAACGTATGCCTGAATAACACGAGCAGGCGACAGATATCAATGAACAATCAACGTAAGCCTGAATAATGTAAACAGGCGACAGACAATAAGGATTAGTGAACTTAAGCCTGAAACGTGACAGGCGACAGACATGATGATTAATAACGTAGGTCTGAATAATGGAAACAGGCGACAGACATTAAATAATAAACGTATGCCTGAATAACGTGAGCAGGCGACAGATATCAATGAACAATGTACGTATGCCTGAATAACGTAAACAGGCGACAGACAATAAGGATTAGAGAAACGTAAGCCTGAAACGTGACAGGCGACAGACATGATGATTAATAACGTAGGCCTGAATAATGGAAACAGGTGAGAGACAATAAATAATAAACGTATGCCTGAATGAAGTAAATAGGTGACAGATATCAATGATCAATGAACGTAAGCCTGAATAACGTAACAGGCGACGGACATTAATGATTAATAACGTAGACCTGAATAATGTAAACAAGCGACAGACAACAAGATTAATAAACGCAAGCCTGGAACGTAGACAGGCAACAGACATGAAGATTAATAAATGTAGGCCTGAAACGTAACACGAGACAGACATGGTGATTAACCGCCTCTGGACCGCCGCACGCAGGATCGCGTGATCTCGGCGGCCCAGTTATTCCTCGTTGATGCGCAGGCGCGTCATATCGCGAGAGGCGAGATGATGACGCGATCTGTGCGCCTCAACAGGCGGACAGAATATCGGGGAAGGCGCAGGACAAGTTCGTCACCAGCCTGCCAGCCAATGATCTGCGCTGGCAGGCTGGTGACTTTTAAAAAAACGAATCAAAAGCCATAAAATGCATTATATTTATAAATATAATGCATTAAATGGCTTCTGTGCTCTGTGCTGGGTCTTTTTTATCGGTTGGACCCAGCACAGAGCACATGTCACAGTGAGTACACCAAGCACCACATATTTAGCCCCAGATCACCCCCCATCACCCCAATTAACCCCTTGATCACCCCCTATCAATCACCTGTCAATCACTAGTGAAAGGAAAAAAAGTGATCAGTGTAAACTGTCACTTTTTTTTTCACCAGTATTGACTGCTAGCTTTAGGTTAGTTTAGGCCCCTTTGGTAGGTAGTTAGCTTCCGTTAGCGCCCAGCCCACCGCACCGCAGTCACTGATTCGCTGATTAGCGTAGCGCTAATCAGCATTTGCACTTTGATAGTATCTGTAAGTGATCAGAACTGATCACAGTCAGATCTATAATAGTATTATTGTCTCCTTAGTTCGCCCCTCACCCAAAACGCAGTGTTTGCCCGATCAGGCCTGATCGGTCGCCCACACATGCGTTCACCCACGCCCGCCCCGCTGCAGTGACAAATTTTTTTTTTTTTTTATCACTGCACATTTCACAAGCGCTGCGGCAATAAAAAAAAATCAGTTTTGAAATTTTTTATCAATTACAGCGGCTTTCTGTACTTAGTTGTCAAAATGTCAAATAAGGGGTATTGTTGAGCGAACAGTTCGAGCATAGTTCGGGTTCGTACCGAATTTTGAGGTGTTCGGGACACGGAACCGGACCCGAACATTTTCAAAAAAGTTCGGGTTCGGGTTCGTTGTTCAGCGATATCTTCCCGCTTTCTGAAGGGCTGCACAGCAGCCAATCAGCTAGCATTTTACTTCTTGCCCTAAGAGTCCATCACAGCCATGCCTACTAATGGCATGGCTGTGATTGGCCAAGTGCAGCATGTGACCCAGCCTCTATTTAAGCTGGAGTCACAAAGCGCCGCACGTCACACTGCTTTGATTAGTGTAGCGAGAGGACGCAGCTGCTGTCAGGGCGAGATTAGGCAGGGAAAAGTCTGCAAAAGCACCTAATGAAGTGATCGATCTACAGCTCTGAATGATTGAACTTCTGCTAGTTACTTGCTCACTGTTTTTTAGGCTGCACAAAGCGTTTTTCTGTCACTTATTTTCTGGGGTGATCGGCGGCCATTTTGTGACTTGTGGTGCACCAGAACAAGCTGCCACCAAGTCCATCAATCCATCAATACTAGTTTTATTTTTGCTATGTCCTACATCAGGGGTTTGGCTGTGCTAATTGTCACCCCTAGAAACTCAGGATAGCAATTTCTATATTTGATTAGGGGGTTAAATACAATTGCCAAAATACCAATCCCCTAAATCTGGTGTTCCAGCTTTCGCTAGCCAAGTATAATACTGTCTGCTGTTTGGCAAAGGATAGACTATTTTCCGTGGTAAAATTCAATTGTCAAAATAGCAATCCCCTAAATCTGGTGCCCCAGCACTGGCTAGCAAACTATAATAGTATCCGCCAAAGCATATATTTTGTTCTGGGGTGAAATTCAATTGCCAAAATAGCAATACCATAAATCTGGTGTCACAGCTGTGGCTGGCAAACTATAATAGTGTCTGCCAAAACATATATTTTGATCTGGAATGAAATTCAATTGCCAAAATAGCAATACCATAAATCAGTGGTTTCAGCTGTGGCTGGCCAAGTTTCATAGTGTCCTACAAAGGATATATTTTGTTCTGGGTCTAAAGTCAATTGCCAAAATAGCAATACCCTGAATCTGGTGTTCCAGCTGTAGCAGGCCTAGTTTAAATCTGTCCGTAACAGGGTATATTTTGTTCTGGGGTGAAATTCAATTGCCAAAATAGCAATACCATAAATCAGTGGTTTCAGCTGTGGCTGGCAAACTATAATAGTGTCCGCCAAAACATATATTTTGTTCTGGTTTAAAATTCAACTTCCAAAATAGCAATCCCCTAAATCCGGAGTCCCAGCACTGGCTGTCAAACTATAATAGTGTCCGCCAAAACATATATTTTGATCTGGGGTGAAATTCAATTGCCAAAATAGCAATACCATAAATCATTGGTTTCCGCTGTGGCTGGCCAAGTTTCATAGTGTCCTGCGGTGAAATTCAATTGCCAAAATAGCAATACCCTAAATCTGGTGTCACAGCTGTGGCTGGCAAACTATAATAGTGTCCGCAAAAACATATATTTTGATCTGGGGTGAAATTCAATTGCCAAAATAGCAATATCATAAATCAGTGGTTTCAGCTGTGGCTGGCCAAGTTTCATAGTGTCCTGCAAAGGATATATTTTGTTCTGGGGTGAAATTCAATTGCCAAAATAGCAATACCCTGAATCTGGTGTTCCAGCTGTTGCAGGCCTAGTTTAAATCTGTCGGTAACAGGGTAAGTTTTGTTCTGGGGTGAAATTCAACTGATAAAATAGCAATCCCCTAAATCTGGTGTCCCAGCACTGGCTGGCAAACTATAATAGTGTCCGCCAAAACATATATTTTGTTCTGGAATGAAATTCAATTGCCAAAATAGCAATACCATAAATCAGTGGTTTCAGCTGTGGCTGGCCAAGTTTCATAGTGTCCTACAAAGGATATATTTTGTTCTGGGTCTAAAGTCAATTGCCAAAATAGCAATACCCTGAATCTGGTGTTCCAGCTGTAGCAGGCCTAGTTTAAATCTGTCCGTAACAGGGTATATTTTGTTCTGGGGTGAAATTCAATTGCCAAAATAGCAATATCATAAATCAGTGGTTTCAGCTGTGGCTGGCAAACTATAATAGTGTCCGCCAAAACATATATTTTGTTCTGGGGTAAAATTCAACTTCCAAAATAGCAATCCCCTAAATCTGGTGTCCCAGCACTGGCTGGCAAACTATAATAGTGTCCGCCAAAACATATATTTTGTTCTGGGGTGAAATTCAATTGCCAAAATAGCAATACCATAAATCAGTGGTTTCAGCTGTGGCTGGCCAAGTTTCATAGTGTCCTGCAAATTATATATTTTGTTCTGGGGTGAAATTCAATTGCCAAAATAGCAATACCCTAAATCTGGTGTTCCAGCTGTTGCAGGCCTAGTTTAAATCTGTCCATAAAAGGATACCTTTCATCCAGTGCCTAAATACTAGCCCTAAAAGATATTCCCCTAAATTAGTGGTTACTGCTGTGACTGGATTAGTGTAATACGCTACATAAATAATTAGGCAGGTAGTGTTAGGTGCCTTTAAAAAATGGCCTGAATTTTAAATCAATACATTGGGCCAAATATTTTTTTTCTTATTGTGGTGCTTGGTGAACAGTAACAATGAGGAAAACATATAGTAAGGGACGCTGACGCGGTCGTGGTGGTGTTAGTGTACCCTCTGGTGCTGGGAGAGGACGTGGCCATTCTGCCACAGCCACACGTCCTAGTGAACCAACTACCTCAGGTTCCAGTACCCGCCAGAATTTACAGCGATATTTGGTGGGGCCCAATGCCGTTCTAAGGATGGTAAGGCCTGAGCAGGTACAGGCGCAAGTCTATTGGGTGGCCGACAGTGGATCCAGCACGTTCACAACATTATCTCCCACCCAGTCTTCTGCAGAAAGCTCACAGGTGGCGCCTGAAAACCAAGCCCATCAGTCCGTCACATCACCCCCATGCATATCAGGGAAACTGTCTAAGCCTAAAGTTATGCAGCAGTCTCTTATGCTGTGTAAAGACTCTGCTGGCAGGGTTTCCCAAGGGAATCAACCTAGCCCTTCCCCAGTGTTGGAAGACATAGAATGCACTGATGTTTACTGATGATGAGGACATGGGAATACCATCTCATCGCAGTCCGCACGTCTCTGATGATGACGAAACACAAGTGCCAACTGCTGCGTCTTTCTGCAGTGTGCAGACCGAACAGGAGGTCAGGAAGGAAGACTGTGTGGAAGACGATGCAGGGGACGATGAGGTCCTAGACCCCACATGGATTGAAGGTCATGCCACTGACTTTCATAGTTCAGAGGAAAAGGCAGTGGTGAGACCGAGCCAACAGCGTAGCAAAAGAGGGAGCAGGGGGCAAAAGCAGAACAGCCGCCTACAAGAGAGTTTGCCTGCTACTGGCCACCGCCACCAGGGACCGACCACCCCAAAGGCAGCTTCATGGAGTTCCCTGGCATGGCACTTCTTTAAACAATGAGCTGACGACAAGACCCGAGTGGTTTGCACGCTGTGCCATCAGAGCCTGAAGCGAGGCATTAACGTTCTGAACCTTAGCACAACCTGCATGACCAGGCATCTATATGCAAAGCATGAACAGCAGTGGAGTAAACACCTTAAAAGCAAGGAACTCACTCTGGCTCCCCCTGCTCCCTCTTCTGCTGCTGCCTCGGCCTCTTCCTCCGTCTCGGGAGGAATGTTGGCACCTGACGCCCATCAAACAGAGGATACGCCACCGACACCACCACCTGCGTCACCAAGCATCTCCACTATGTCTCACGGCAGCGTTCAGCTCTCCATCTCACAAACCTTGGAGAGAAAGCGTAAATTCCCACCTAGCCACCCTTGAGCCCTGGGCCTGAATGCCAGCATTTCTAAACTCCTGGCCTTTGAAATGCTGTCATTCAGGCTGGTGGACACAGACAGCTTCAAACAGCTGATATCCATGGCTGCCCCACAGTATGTTGTTCCCAGCCGCCACTACTTCTCCAAGAGAGCCGTGCCTTCCCTGCACAACCAAGTATCCGATAAAATCAAGTGTGCACTGCGCAACGCCATCTGTGGCAAGGTCCACCTAACCACAGATACGTGGACCAGTAAGGACGGCCAGGGACGCTATATCTCCCTAACTGCACACTGGGTAAATGTAGTGGCGGCTGGGCCCCAGGCGGAGAGTTCCTTGGCGCACGTCCTTCCGCCGCCAAGGATCGCAGGGCATCATTCTTTGCCTCCTGTAGCCTCCTCCTCCTACTCGGCTTCCTCCTCCTCTGCTTCCACCACCCATCCAGTCAGCCACACACCTTCACCACCAACTTCAGCACAGCCTGGGGTAAACGTCACCAGGCCATTCTGAAACTCATATGTTTGGGGGACAGGCCCCACACCACGCAGGAGTTGTAGCGGGGTATTGAACAACAGATTGACGGGTGGTTTCTGCCGGTGGGCCTCAAGCCCGGCCTGGTGGTGTTCGATAATGGGCAAAATCTCATCGCAGCTCTGGGACTAGCCGGTCTGATGCACATCCCTTGCCTGGCGCATGTGCTGAATTTGGTGGTGCAAAAGTTAATTCACAACTACCCTGACATGTCAGAGCTGCTGAATAAAGTGCGGGCCGTCTGTGCGCGCTTCCGGCGTTCACATCCTGCCGCTGCTCGCCTGTCTGCATTACAGCGTAACTTCGGCCTTCCTGCTCACCACCTCATATGCGACGTATCCACCAGGTGGAACTCCACCTTGCACAAGCTGGAGAGACTGTGCGAGCAGCAGCAGGCCATAGTGGAGTTTCAGTTGCAGTATGCACGCGTCAGTCGCACTGCGGAACAGCACCACTTCACCACCAATGATTGGGCCTCCATGCGAGACCTGTGTGCTCTGTTGCGCTGTTTTGAGTACTCCACCAACATGGCCAGTGGCGATGACACTGTTATCAGTGTTACAATACCACTTCTATGTCTCCTTGAGAAAACGCTTAGGGCGATGATAGAAGAGAAGGTGGCCCAGGAGGAGGAGGAGGGGTCATTTTTAGCACTTTCAGGCCAGAATGTTAGAAGCAGAGCAACAGCAGAGGCCAGCTACAAATGTGGCCAGCCAGGGCCCACTACTGGAGGACGAGGAGGATGAGGAGAAGGACGAGGAGGATGAGGAGGAGGTGGAGGAGGATGAGGATGAAGCAAGTTCACAGCGGGGTGGCACCCGACACAGCTCAGGCCCATCACTGGTGCGTGGTTGGGGGGATACGGAGGACGATGACGATACGCCTCCCACAGAGGACAGCTTGTCCTTACCTCTGGGGAGCCTGGCACACATGAGCGACTACATGCTGCAGTGCCTGCGCAACGACAGCAGAGTTGCCCACATTTTAACGTGTGCGGACTACTGGGTTGCCACCCTGCCTGATCCCCGGTACAAAGACAATGTGCCCACCTTACTTCCTGCACTGGAGCGTGATAGGAAGATGCGCGATTATAAGCGCACGTTGGTAGATCCGCTCCTGAGAGCATTCCCAAATGTCACAGGGGAACAGATGGAAGCCCAAGGCGAAGGCAGAGGAGGAGCAAGAGGTCACCAACGCAGCAGTGTCACGGCCAGCTCCTCTGAGGGCAGGGTTAGCATGGCAGAAATGTGGAAAAGTTTTGTCTCCACGCCACAGCTAACTGCACCACCACCTGATACGGAACATGTTAGCAGGAGGCAGCATTTCATTAACATGGTTGAACAGTACGTCTGCACACCCCTCCACGTACTGACTGAAGGTTCGGCCCCATTCAACTTCTGGGTCTCCAAATTGTCCACGTGGCCAGAGTTAGTATTTTATGCCTTGGAGGTGCTGGCCTTCCTGGCGGCCAGCGTTTTTTCTGAACGTGTATTCAGCACGGCAGGGGGCGTCATTACTGACAAACGCAGCTTCCTGTCCACAGCCAAAGTGGACAAGCTGACGTTCATAAAAATGAACCGGCATGGATCCCACAGGACCTGTGCCTCCCTTGTGCAGAATAGACATTTATAACTTCCTCCCCCTCAACCATGTATTCTTGTACTCCGGGGCACTTCATTATTGAATCCTAATTTCTTTTAACTTTACCATGATCTTGCGGTGCAACCCAAAGTTGAATGAAACGCTCCTCAATCTGGGCGCCGGGGCCTAAATAGCTAAAAGTGGCCTTCTCCAGTGGTGGGTGATATGACGCCTAATTCCTTGCTGTGGGACCTCTCTCCTCTGTCTGGGTGCTGGGGCCCAAATAACTGAAAGTGGCCTTCTTCAGTGGTGGGTGATATGACGCATGATTCCTTGCTGTGGGACCTCTCTCCTCTGTCTGGGTGCTGGGGCCCAAATAACTGAAAGTGGCCTTCTCCAGTGGTGGGTGATATGACGCATGATTCCTTGCTGTGGGACCTCTCTCCTCTGTCTGGGTGCTGGGTCCTAAATAACTGAAAGTGGCCTCCAGTGGTGGGTGATATGAGGCATGATTCCTTGCTGTGGGACCTTAATTCTCGGTCTGGGTGCTGGGCCGAAATAACTGAAAGTGGCCTTCTCCAGTGGTGGGTGATATGACGCATGATTCCTTGCTGTGGGACCTGTATCCTCGGTCTGGGTGCTGGGCCGAAATAACTGAAAGTGGCCTTCTCCAGTTGTGGGTGATATGATGCATGATTCCTTGCTGTGGGACCTCTCTACTCTGTCTGGGTGCTGGGCCGAAATAATTGATAGTGGCCTTTTCCAGTGGTGGGTGATATGACGCCTTATTTCTTGCTGTGGGACCTCTCTCCTCTGTCTGGGTGCTGGGGCCGAAATAACTGAAAGTGGCCTTCTCCAGTGGTGGGTGATATGACGCATGATTCTCTGCTATGGGACCTCTCTCCAATTGATATTGGTTAATTTTTATTTATTTTATTTTAATTCATTTCCCTATTCACATTTGTTTGCAAGTCATTTACCTACATTTTGCTGCCTTTTGCAGCCCTCTAGCCCTTTCCTGGACTATTTTACACCCTTTTTAGTGCCCAAAAGTTCGGGTCCCCATTGACTTCAATGGGGTTCGGGTTCGGGATAAAGTTCGGGTCGAGTTCAGATCCCGAACCCGAACATTTTCGGGAAGTTCGGCCGAACTTCTCGAACCCGAACATCCAGGTGTTCGCTCTTCTCTAATAAGGGGTATTCGTCTGAAGAGGCCCACAGGATTCTGACCTAGTCGGATGAGGAATGGGAACCCTCATCTGACGAATCTAGCTGGTCAGAATACGAACCTGTAGAAAGCAGTGGCAGTCTGACCCAAAGTTCGGATGAGGAGGTTGAGGTCCCTGATACCACCAGGCATACCCGGCCCCGTGTCGCTAGACCACAGGTTACGCAGGATCCGTTTCAAGGGCAGCAGAGTGGGGCTGGCGCTGTCGGATTACGTGGTGAGGCATACACCAGCAACGCAGCCCATCCTGGACCTAGTACCAGCACTGCCGAAGAACATGGTGAAGTGGCGAACACCAGAAGGGCAGTTGAAGCTGGTACTTTGGCACGTGCAGTAGTTCCCCCGTCGCAGCCACCTCGCAGACAGGCCCGTAGAGCCCTTAGAGTCCCTGAGGTGCTGGCAAACCCTGATTGGCAGCCCCCATATTTAGCTGTACCATTAGTTCCCCCTTTCACCGCCCAGTCAGGAGTTCGGGTGGAGACAGCTCAGATCGGATCGGAACTGGGGTTTTTTGAGCTGTTCTTCACTGCGGAGCTCTTTGACCTAGTCGTGTCAGAAACAAATCGGTATGCCATTCAATTTATAACCGCCAACCCGGGAAACTTCTATGCCCAGCCTTTCCGGTGGAAACCAGTCCAAGTTTCCGAATTTAAAACTTTTCTGGGCCTTCTCCTCCACATGGGCCTGACAAAAAAACATGAATTGGTCATATTGGTCCACGAACCCAATTCATCACATGCCCATGTACTCTACTGCCATGTCCAGGACACGATTTGAGACCATCTTGCGTTTCCTGCACTTTAGTGACAACACCACCTCTCGTCCCAGAGGCCACCCAGCTTTTGACCTGCTCCACAAAATTTGGCTCCTCATAGACCACTTCAACACCAAATTTGCAGATTTGTATACCCCTGCACAAAACCTCTGCGTAGACGAGTCGCTGATACATTTTACCGGGCGCCTTGGCTTCAAACAATACATCCCAAGCAAGCGCGCCCGGTATGGGGTCAAATTTTATAAGCTCTGTGAAAGGGCCACAGGCTATACCAACACATTTCGTGTCTATGAGGGTAGAGATCAGACCCTGGAGTCAGTCGGTTGCCCTGACTACCTGGGGAGCAGTGGGAAGACAGTCTGGGACTTGGTGTCACCCTTATTCGGCAAGGGGTACCATCTTTATGTGGACAATTTCTACAAAAGTGTGCCCCTCTTCAGGCATTTGATCCTAGAACAGATTGGCTGCTGTGGCACGGCGCGACCTGGTCGCCGGGGCTTCCCCCAATGGCTCGTTACCTCCCATCTTGCAAGGGCTGCCTTGTGTAACGAAGAACTGCTCGCGGTGAAATGGAGAGACAAGCGTGACTTTTACATGCTCTCCTCCATTCACGCAGACACGACAATCCAAATTGAACGGGCAACCAGTGTCATTGAAAAGCGCCTCTCAGTCCACGACTATAATTTGCTCATGGGAAGGGTGGACTTCAATGACCAGATGATGGCCCCATATTTGCTTTCCCGAAAGACCAGATGCTGGGATAAGAAGGTGTCTGTATATCTTATTCAATTGGCTATGTACAATACTTTTGTTCTCTACAGTAAGGCTGGGAGAACAGGATCCTTCCTCAAATTTCAGGAAGAGATCATCGAGAACCTCCTGTATCCAGGAGGTTCCGTGGCCCCAAACCCCAGTGTAGTGAGCCGTCTACACGAGCGACACTTCCCCAGTGTCGTTGCTGGTACCTCAACCCAACCGCCACCCCGAAAAAGATGTTGTGTCTGTAGCAGGAGTGGAATAAGGAATGACACCCGCTATTTCTGTTCTGACTGTCCTGACCACCCTGCCCTATGCCTAGGGGAGTGTTTCCGGAAGTACCACACTCAGGTACACTTAGGGACATAGGGACCGCAGGACACAGGTAGTTTTTACATAAGGGTCTCTCAGGATACTAGGTTTTGAGAGACCCTAACACACAGGGGTGCTAGTGTGCTACTGCAGCTATGTGATACGGCAGAAACGTCTCCTTTCCCTTGGGATAAAGTGCATAATGTACTTCGCACCATCTCTGTGCTTTACACATTGTCCTATGGGAGCGGAGAGGTTTCTGCAAGGAAAATAAAGAGTGAAAAGAAAAAAAAGAAAAATTAAACAGGTAGCAAGAAAAAGAAATCTTGAGTTAGCTTAGGTTTTAAAAGTTTTATGATTTTTAAGTTTATAAAGTTCGTAACGTTCAAATTTATGAGCTTACTGCTTGTTTTTTCTTCCTTTTTTTTTTTACTAACCACTAGAGATGAGCGAACACCTGGATGTTCGGGTTCGAGAGGTTCGACCGAACTTCCGGAAAATGTCCGGGTTCGTGATCCGAACTCAACCCGAACTTCATCCCGAACCCGAACCCCATAGAAGTCAATGGGGACCCGAACTTTTGGGCACTAAAAAGGCTGTAAAAGACACCCAGAGGGATAATATACCGCAATAAACGCATTGCGATTACAACTTTGAGCTAACGATCACCATGGGAACGCCTCCTCCAGTAGAATGTACTGTCGGATCTGAAAATTAAGTTGAAATCGCAATGCGATTCTTATATATTTGCTTAATCGCATTGCGATTTCAACTTAGCATTGCTAAATAATTCCATCCATATCGCTAACTTACTGAGTCAGTAAGTTAACGAATATGGATGGAATTATTTAGCAATGCTAAGTTGAAACGGCAATGCGATTAAGCAGATATATAATAATCGCATTGCGATTTCAACTTAATTCTCACATCCGACAGTACATTCTACTGGAGGAGGCGTTCCCATGGTGATCGGTAGCTCAAAGTTGTAATCGCAATGCGATTAAGCAAATACATAAGAATCGCATTGCGATTCCAACTTTTTAGTACTCAACTTTTAAAATCGTACACCACTTTAAGTTCCAAAGTTGCAATCGCGTTCGAATAGAACTTAAAGCTGTCTCTTAGTCAGTTTTAGTATTGGTGTGCTGTAATAGAAGTTACATTCGTACGCGAATATAACTTAGAGCAATACAGTCAACTTTACACTGTTAGTTTTATTATCGCGATAATACAACTATTCAAGAATCGTGTACGTGCGTCTGTACGTGTGTGCGTTACCTCGGACACTATTCTATTTTATACTGTCTGCTGTCTGGCAAAGGATAGATTATTTTCTGGGGTTAAATTCAATTGCCAAAATAGCAATACCATAAATCAGTGGTATTGCTGATTTACTGATTTATGGTATTGCTATTTTGGCAATTGAATTTAACCCCAGAAAATAATCTATCCTTTGCCAGACAGCAGACAGTATTATACTTGTCTAACCAAAGCTGGAACACCAAATTTAGGGGATTGGTATTTGGGCAATTGTATTTAACCCCTTAATAAAATTTAGAAATTGCTATCCTGAGTTTCTAGGGGTGACAATTAGCACAGCCAAGCCCCTGATGTAGGATATAGCAAAAAAAAAAAACTAGTATTGATGGATTGATGGACTTGGTGGCAGCTTCTTCTGGCGCACCACAAGTCACAAAATGGCCGCCGATCAACCCAGAAAATAAGTGACAGAAAAACGCTCTGTGCAGCCTAAAAACCAGCGAGCAAGTAACTAGCAGAAGTTCAATGATTCTCAGCTGTAAATTGATCCGTTCATTAGGTGCTGTTGCTGACTTTAACCTGCCTAATCTCGCCCTGACAGAAGCTGCGTCCTCTCCCTACACTAATCAGAGCAGTGTGACGTGCGGCGCTACATGACTCCAGCTTAAATAGAGGCTGGGTCACATGCTGCACTTGGCCAATCACAGCCATGCCATTAGTAGGCATGGCTGTGATGGGCTCTTAGGGCAAGAAGTAAAACGCTAGCTGATTGGCTGCTGTGCAGCCCTTCAGAAAGCGGGAAGTAATCGACGAACACCGAACCCGAACTTTTTTGAAAATGTCCGGGTTCGGGTCCGGGTCCCGGACACCCCAAAATTCGGTACAAACCCGAACTATTCTCGAACTGTTCGCTCAACACTACTAACCACCCTTTATTTTCCAGCTTGACCAACTGATGAAAACGTTGCAGCACTGATTTGCATTCTGAGAGACGCATTGCGCTGCTGTCAGAAGACACGTGAAGTCGGTGTATACGGCGCTGCAGGACGAGATTTCTTCTCCTCAGTACAGGTACATTTGCCCAGGCATATGAGCTGAGGAGAGGTGTTGGAGTTCATATGCTTTGGCAAAAACTTTGTATCAAAAATCTGGCAAAGATGTCTTCCTCCACAACGATCGATTGATCGATGTGAATGGAGAAATCACGTTTGCCAAGACATAAGAGCTAAAGTGGGTATGGATGTTTGGGCGGAGCCCCTATGTCCTGGCAATCGCCAAGCCCCTCTTTTTTTTTTTTGCATATTTTTGGGCAGAGATTTTTTCATCCACATCGATCGATGCGAATGAAGAAATCTGTGCCGTTCATTTTTTCTTTCAGCCCAGAGGCTGAACGGAAAAAAAAATCTCATTACCCGTATGCTCCATATAAGGAGAATAGCAGAAACTCCTAATGCTGGCCATAATGATTGCGGAAACCCTCTAATGCCAGAGCAGTACAAAAACCTCACATGTGACCTCATTTTGAAAAGAAGACACCCTAAGGTATTCACTGAGGGGCATATTGAGTCAATGAAAGATTTAACCTTTTGTCACAAGTTAGCAGAAAGGGAGACTTTTTGAGAAAAAAAAAAATCTAATTCCGCTAACTTGTGCAAAAAAAATAAAATCTTCTATGAACTCGACATGCCACTCACGGAATACCTTGGGTGTCTTCTTTCTAAAATGGGGTCAAATGTGGGGTATTTATACTGCCCTGGCATTTTAGGGGCCCTAAAGCGTGAGAAGAAAAATGCGTAAAAATGCCCTCCTAAAAGGTACTCATTGGAATTTGGGCCCCTTTGCGCATCTTGGCTGCAAAAAAGTATCACACATGTGGTATCGCCGTACTCAGGAGAAGTAGGGCAATGTGTTTTTGGGTGTATTTTTACATATACCTATGCTGGGTGAGAGAAATATCTCTGTAAATTGACAACTTTGCATAAAAAAATGGAAAAAGTTGTCATTTACAGGGATATTTTTCCCACACAGTATGGGTATATGTAAAAATATTCTCCTGAGTACGGCAATACCACATGAGTGACACTTTTTTGCAGCCAAGATGCGCAAAGAGGCCCTAATTCCAATGAGTACCTTTAGGATTTCACAGGGCATTTTTACGCATTTGGATTCCAGACTTCTTATCACGCTTTAGGGGCCCCTAAAATGCCAGGGCAGTATAAATACCCCACATTTGACCCCATTTTAGAAAGTAGACACCACAAGGTATTCCGTGAGGGGTATGGTGAGTTTATGTAAAATTTTATTTTTTGTCACAAGTTAGTGGAATATGAGACTTTGTAAGGAAAAAAAAATAAAATTCCGCTAACTTGTGCCAAAAAAAAAAAAACTTCTCTGAACTCGCCATGCCCCTCACGGAATACCTTGGGGTGTCTTCTTTCTAAAATGGGGTCACTTGTGGGGTATTTATACTGTCCTGGCATTTTAGGGGTCTCTAAAGCGTGAGAAGAAGTCTGGAATCCAAATTCGTAAAAATGCCCTGTGAAATCCTAAAGGTACTCCTTGGAATTAGGGCCTCTTTGCACATCTTAGCTGCAAAAAAGTGTCACTCATGTGGTATCGCCATACTCAGGAGAAGTAGGGCAATGTGTTTTGGGGTATATATATATATATATATATATATATATATATATATTTATATATAATTTAACCCCTTAAGGACTCAGCCCTATTTCACCTAAAGGACTTGGCCATTTTTTGCAAATCTGACCACTGTCACTTTATGTGGTGATAACTTTAAAACGCTTTTTCTTATCCAGGCCATTCTGAGATAGTTTTTTCGTCACATATTGTACTTCATGACAGTGGTAAACTTAAGTCGAAAAATTTTTATTTATAAAAAAATATCAAATTTACCAAGAATTTGGAAAAATTAGCAATTTTCCAAGTTTCAATTTCTCTACTTCTATAATACATAGTAATACCGCCCAAAAAAGTTATTGATTTACATTCCCCATATGTCTACTTCATGTATCGATCATTTTGGGAATGCCATTTTATTTTTTGGGGACGTTACAAGGCTTAGAAGTTTAGAAGCAAATCTTGAAATTTTTCAGAAATTTTCAAAAACCCACTTTTTAGGGACCAGTTCAGGTCTGAAGTCACTTTGTGAGGCTTACATAATAGACACCATCCAAAAATGACCCCATTCTAGAAACTACACCCCTCAAGGTATTCAAAACTGATTTTACAAACGTCATTAACCCTTTAGGTTTTCCACAAGAGTTAATGGCAAATGGAGATAAAATTTCAGAATTTCGATTTTTTGGAAAATTTTCCGTTTGAATCCATTTTTTCCAGTAACAAAGCAAGGGTTAACAGCCAAACAAAACTCAATTTTTATTGCCCCGATTCTGTAGTTTTCAGAAACACCCCATATGTGGGCGTAAACTGCTGTATGGCCAAACGGCAGGGCACAGAAGTAAGGGAACGCCATATTGTTTTTGGAAGGCGGATTTTGCTGGACTGGATTTTTGACACCATGTCCCTCTTGAAGCCCCCAGATGCACCCCAAGAGTAGAATCTCCAAAAAAGTGACTGCCCTGCCGTTTGGCCATACAGCAGTTTACGACCACATATGGGGTGTTTCTGCAAACTAGAGAATCGGGGCAATATATATTGAGTTTTGTTTGGCTGTTAACCCTTGTTTTTTTACTGGAAAAATTGATTAAAATGGAAAATTTGCAAAAAAATAGCTAGGAAATTAGTGGGTTAAATACCAGCTCCATGGTAATTCCAGGCTGCAGCCAGGACGGCAGGGCTACTATCGCAGGCCACCTGGCACATTCCTGCTAGGGTTTACACCTTATTAAATCCCATCAATTTTATAAACAAAAAAAAAAAAAAAAGGAAACACAGGTCACATCTTTCACGCCACTTAGCAGCCAGATTCATGTAAAGTCATCCAATGTCCAGTGGTCTCTTTTCAAGGTTGCACAAGTTCAGCACACTGTCATTATCCATTCATGGTTGTTGTCGCCTGGATCGCTCCAGGCTCAGTCCATCGTTTTATGTCCAGGTCACAAGAACGATGTTGTCTTTTAAATTATCCGTCATTGTTTGTTACCTGGATCGCTCAGGCTCAGTCCACTGACATACATCACAGCTGATGCCATGTTATAAGTTGTTGTTAGTTAACAGGTTTGCCTAGGCTAGTCCAATGTTATATGTTGCAACTGATGCCAGGTCAATCTATCCATGGTTGCTTGTCGTCTGGATCGCCCAGGTTCAGTCCACTGTTATCCATTGCAGCCGTTGCCATGTTACATGTCGTTGTTGGTTTCCTGGATCGCCCAGGCTTAGTCCAATGATATCTGTTGGAACCGATGCCAGGTCAATCTATCCTTTGTTGCTTGTCACCTGGATCGTCCAGGTTCAGTCCACTGTTATACGTTGCAGCCGTTGCCATGTTACATGTTGTTGTTGGCTACCTGGTTCGCCCAGGCTAGTTCAATGTTATATATTGCAACCGATGCCAGGTCAATCTATCCGTGGTTGGTTGTCACCTGAATCACCCAGGTTCAGTCCACTGTTATCCATTGCAGCCATTGCCATGTTACATGTCGTTGTTGGTTTCCTGGATCGCCCAGGCTTAGTCCAATGATATCTGTTGGAACCGATGCCAGGTCAATCTAACCGTGGTTGCTTGTCACCTAGCTCGCCCAGGTTCAGTCCACTATTATCCATTGCAGCCGTTGCCATGTTACATGTCGTTGTTGGTTTCCTGGATCGCCCAGGCTTAGTCCATGGTTTTTTGTTGCAAACGATTCCAGGTCAATCTATTCGTGGTTGCTTGTCACCTGGATCGCCTAGGTTCAGTCCACCGTTATACGTTGCAGGACACTGACACGACCAGCTTGCATGTCAAACGGTTCGTTATTCGTTTCATATGTCGCATGTAGTATGGCACATCCAGACGCCACATCACCCATACATACCCTTCAATATTCGATTTGCCGGGATCAGTCCACTGTCACATGGGTTAGTCACCAGAAGATCTAGCATACTGATATGTTCAGACATTCCATAATAAGGCCACTCGGACCATGTATAAAAAACAAAAAAATCCTCACGTCCAACATCTTATCGCCACGGTTACGGTATTTAGCTTACTTCATGTTCCCTTCAGGTACTCGGAAGTTCCTTCCACTCGTTGTTCGAATCTCAAGCTTGACAGGAGTCACTGAAAGGTAAGATTTATACACTAAGGATCTAGGCTACCGGTTGGTTCCACACATGTTTACCTCAGACCATATTTACCTGGCTAGTTCTTGTTTTTGGTTTCTGTTAGTGGCAGTTCAGGACAGATTCATTGGCATACTCCGGAACCAAGTCTTGGGTTCGCACCAGCGGATACAAGACCGTGCCAGGATGTCGCAAGTGTCGGACATGGACGACAACTTATCAACACCAGGCACATCGGTTTCGGGCCCAGGCCAGCAGCGTGTCGCTCCGGAGCTGGACAATCCCAAAACAAGCATTGGCATATTTTGCGGAGTTACTATCCTGGGGTGGATGATTTCTCTGTCCCGCCACTTATGTCGTATAGACGTCCGCCGAACCTACGTGATAAATTGGTACGGGCTGAGGCCTCTTCGTCTCAGACGGTACAAACTTACATTGGCACTAGAAGGACAGGAAGTTTTCCTTGCCTACGGTGTGTCAATTGTAAGTATATGATGAAAGGTGAGCATTTCAGACATCCCATTACAGGTACTGAATATGATATTAGGAAGTTCCTCACTTGTGACAGCTCATATGTGGTTTACATGTTGCAGTGTCCCTGTGGTCTCCTTTATGTGGGGGAGACTACTTGTGACATGAAAACACGTTTGAATAACCACAGATTCTCCATCAGACAAAAAAGGAAGGACTTACCTGTCCCCAGCCACTTTGTGCAGTTGGGACATAGTGAACGTGATCTCCATATCGTCCAGAGGAGGTGACCGAGCGTTGGCTCTTAAACAATGTGAACTTAGATGGATATATCGTCAGCAATCACTTAAACCACAAGGATTGAATGTTGAATTCAGATGGAATCTTATCTAGGGTGACACTCCCGTTCTTGTGTAGTTGGAGTACTCATTCAGTATTGGATACGTAACTGCAGATGGTGTAATTTTTAATCTCATGAATCTTGATAGTGTATAATTGTATTTATACTATTTTTCTTTTTCTTTTATAGTTACTCAACCAGAAGTTTATCCAGAGGTGTATCCCATCAGTGGTCTACATGATACACATTTACTCTGTGGAGCAGAACATGGGACTTTACAACTATCATATATTTTATAAGATTGCATTTATTATTATAGACCATTGGGGATGGCCACACTAGTGTCACGGCCGGGGCGTGGGGAAAACGCCCCGCCGTGCAATTTCCACGGCTGTCGGGCCAAAAAGGGCTAAAAACAGGGAGAAGGGAACCGCGGACTAGCACGTCCCTATCGCTGGCCCTGGTCTCCTAACTGTATGGGCCGACCCCGAAGGTGGGAGGGCCCATACGACAGGAACCTGTAGCCCTGCTAATCCCTGTTTCACCCTGGATATAACAGGGCAGAGACCACCTGCTCACCCAGGGACACGGATGAGCAGGAGTCTCCAGAGGCCCCTCTACAGCCGGGACAGTGTGCAGCAGAACAACAGGTGAGCATAAACAACAGACTCTTACCTGCCGCACGGCAGAAGTGAAAGCGGATCCAAACCCTCCATGGATCCCATGCGGAGGTCTGCTGCATGGGAACGGATCCAGGCCAGACAGCACACCGTCAGGTAGGTACCACACCCCTCCGGGTGGGCAGGCCCCTTCCGGAGCGTCATACAGTGTATAAACCCACACATACCCAACCATAAAACTACACCAGGTGGGGATGGGGAACACAGACACACACTGAGGAAGGGAAACAACAAGGAAAACAATAAGCATACAATATAACAAATAAGGGTGGCTCACACAGACATACAGGTGGGAAGAGACACACTCCAGCCATGCTCCCACCATGGCTGGACAAACAACACTGACCTCAGGCTCCACACACTGATATTTAAGGAGGCCTGAGGCCACACCCACCATACAGAGCAGCCACACCTTAACCCCGTGAACGCCACACAAAACACAGTGCAAACAGGGAAAAACCACATGCAAAAATAATCACCTGCGGCAACACCTCGCCGCTGGCAACTGCATGTGGAACAGAGCCACGACTCGAACCCGGGTCGTGACACTCCCACCCCTCAAAGCCCCCCAACTGAAAAGGAGAGGTTGGAAGGGCAAACAACAAAGGGAGGGGGAGGGGCAATGCAACAAAAGCACCGGTGTCTCCTTCAAAAACAGCCGCCAACACACCTGGACCGGGAATAGGTCCCAGGCTGCCGGTAGCGAAAACAAAAGAAAAGAGACCACCAGAAACACTGCCCAGAAGGTGCCAGTCTCCACCTCAACACTCCCGCCGACCCACCTGGACCGCAGACAAAGGTCCCAGGCAGTCGACAAACCAGGAGATCTGAGGGGAAACAGAGACCTCATCCAGCTCAGGGGAAAAGCTCCCACTCCAGATCGTTGGCCTCAGCCATAGGCCCAAGTCCGCACGCAGCCAGACTACGAGGGTAATGTAGAGGACCCCCGACCGGAGCTTGGAACCCTGAGACCTGGAGACCTCGTCGAGCTCAGGGGGGAAGCTCCCACTCCAGGTCATTGCCCTCAGCCATAGTCCCAAGTCCGCACTCAGCCAGACTGCAAGGGAGATGTAGAGAGCCAACAACCGGAGCTAGGAAACCTGAAAAGGACAAGGAGGAGGGGGAACACCACCACGGACACGGTAAGGAAGGTGACAGGGGAAATGCCACCAACCCCGCCGAAAACGGTGGAAATCCCCGGAACGCTCTCCCTCCGGAGAACGCGCATGCGTGCCCAAAATAGCAGGCGACGCATGCTGCACCCTCTTTCGAAGGCAAAAGAAGCTGCGGAGCCGTTATTTGTTATAATGTCACGGCCGGGCGTGGGAAAACGCCCCGCCGTGCAATTTCCACGGCTGTCGGGCCAAAAAGGGCTAAAAACAGGGAGAAGGGAACCGCGGACTAGCACGTCCCTATCGCTGGCCCTGGACTCCTAACTGTATGGGCCGACCCCGAAGGTAGGAGGGCCCATACGACAGGAACCTGTAGCCCTGCTAATCCGTTTCACCCTGGATAAAACAGGGCAGAGACCACCTGCTCACCCAGGGACACGGATGAGCAGGAGTCTCCAGAGGCCCCTCTGCAGCCGGGATCCTGACAGTGTGCAGCAGAACAACAGGTGAGCATAAACAACAGACTCTTACCTGCCGCACGGCAGAAGTGAAAGCGGATCCAAACCCTCCATGGATCCCATGCGGAGGTCTACTGCATGGGAACGGATCCAGGCCAGACAGCACACCGTCAGGTAGGTACCACACCCCTCCGGGTGGGCAGGCCCCTTCCGGAGCGTCATACAGTGTATAAACCCACACATACCCAACCATAAAACTACACCAGGTGGGGATGGGGAACACAGACACACACTGAGGAAGGGAAACAACAAGGAAAACAATAAGCATACAATATAACAAATAAGGGTGGCTCACACAGACATACAGGTGGGAAGAGACACACTCCAGCCATGCTCCCACCATGGCTGGACAAACAACACTGACCTCAGGATCCACACACTGATATTTAAGGAGGCCTGAGGCCACACCCACCATACAGAGCAGCCACACCTTAACCCCGTGAACGCCACACAAAACACAGTGCAAACAGGGGAAAAACCACATGCAAAAATAATCACCTGCGGCAACACCTCGCCGCCGGCAACTGCATGTGGAACAGAGCCACGACTCCGAACCCGGGTCGTGACAACTAGTAATGGAAGGTGTGAATTTTTTTGGGGGTCTTGGCTCCTGAGGCAGTTTCGCCCCGGTTCGTAGTCCCCACAATTATCTCAGCTGCCATTATCAGTATGCATGGTACTGCTGTAGATGCCTTCCTTTTTTTCTTTTTACTGAACAGTGTGGTGTCCCTGTGAGTGGTCGACACTAATGATAACTAATTTAAAAAAAAAAATTATTATCTCTTAGTAATTGTCCTAGTCTTTATATTTTGTTCTCTTTTTCTGTTTGCTCCATTTTTGATTCCCATTTCCTCTGCCTTTCTTTGCGGCAGGTATCGGCAGGTCCGGGATGATGCGCCTTTTGGTTGGTGACGGGTTGCCCGGGCTACGGCACACGTGACTTTGTCATGTGTTACCGAGTCTGGTGCTTCCCCCGCCTCCTTCTGATTGCGTCTTCAGGATCTTCGTCGGTGCTTAGCGTCCTCCGTCGTCAAGGTAGGTCATGTGATGGCTCACGTGACCTGCTGATGACGCCGAACGCAGGCCGACGATGCGCCGACTTCCTTGTCTGCCTAAGCATGCGCAGTAGGTCTACAGGGACGCCAATTATGACCATGATGGTTATACACCTCTGTGTGAGTAAGATTTATATTTGAAGTATGCACAGGTGATCTCTGTTATAGTAATTCACCTTTTCATTAATTATGATATACACACATGTGATAGATTTTATTGGCACTTATGCACTTTATGATTATTATTATGTCACTATGTCTTTTTGATCATATGAATACATGAACACATTTTATGGAGTTTTTTATGCACTGCATTATGAATTTTATATTGAATATTTATTATTATATACACAATTTTGTTGTTTTTTCACTAATGAGGCTTAATCATGTCACTAATTTGTATGGGTATTTAGTACCCCTTACATGCACCATTTGTATGCTTGAGAAAGACTGCATTGTGCAGTTGAAATGTTGCAAGGGGAATAAAGTCGGTCCACCATTTGTTTCACTATACCTGGAGTGCTGCTTCAATTCTTTGGATTTCGCCCAGGTTCAGTCCACTATTATCCATTGCAGCCGTTGCCATGTTACATGTCGTTGTTGGTTTCCTGGATCGCCCAGGCTTAGTCCATGGTTTTTTGTTGCAAACGATTCCAGGTCAATCTATCCGTGGTTGCTTGTCACCTGGATCGCCTAGGTTCAGTCCACCGTTATACGTTGCAGGACACTGACACGACCAGCTTGCATGTCAAACGGTTCGTTATTCGTTTCATATGTCGCATGTAGTATGGCACATCCAGACGCCACATCACCCATACATACCCTTCAATATTCGATTTGCCGGGATCAGTCCACTGTCACATGGGTTAGTCACCAGAAGATCTAGCATACTGATATGTTCAGACATTCCATAATAAGGCCACTCGGACCATGTATAAAAAAACAAAAAAAATCCTCACGTCCAACATCTTATCGCCACGGTTACGGTATTTAGCTTACTTCATGTTCCCTTCAGGTACTCGGAAGTTCCTTCCACTCGTTGTTCGAATCTCAAGCTTGACAGGAGTCACTGAAAGGTAAGATTTATACACTAAGGATCTAGGCTACCGGTTGGTTCCACACATGTTTACCTCAGACCATATTTACCTGGCTAGTTCTTGTTTTTGGTTTCTGTTAGTGGCAGTTCAGGACAGATTCATTGGCATACTCCGGAACCAAGTCTTGGGTTCGCACCAGCGGATACAAGACCGTGCCAGGATGTCGCAAGTGTCGGACATGGACGACAACTTATCAACACCAGGCACATCGGTTTCAGGCCCAGGCCAGCAGCGTGTCGCTCCAGAGCTGGACAATCCCAAAACTGATCGCCGAGCTCAACAGAAAGAGGAACCGACACCCGGCGTCCACGAGAAAAGCGGAGCCATATAAGTTGTTGATGACCGAGTCAGGGCCCTCCGGGGATCAACTCTCCCTCAAGTTAATCCAACTATCTATAGCCAAACTCCAGTCCTCCACCAGTGGCCTTGCCAGCTCTGTGGCAGACATACAATCTAGGGTCAGGGAAGTGGAATAGAGGCCTTCAGTGACTGATCAATCACTGGCACCCGCGCCAACTCCGACCTTTCCACAGATCCATGCAGGTACTCCCATGCCCACCACTCAAATTGCACCTTCTCACTTCTTACCAGACAACCTCAAGAGGGACATTGTTGGCTGGGAAAGACGTGAATTTAGCGTCAATCCTCATAGCGTAACAGGATGTTTCAGAAAATAGAGTCATCAACTGTGGGCATGTATCGATACTTTTAAAAGCAAAGGATGTGCGCCTGAATAGGAAGCTGAAAATTCACGAATTTGTGCTGGCCTTCAGTATATACGGGGATGTCTTCTGTTCGGCCCAGCCGAGCAGAAGGGAAGAGCTGGATAATTATCTATATCGGGTCACTAGAGTTGAGCGAACATCTAGATGTTCGGGTTCGAGAAGTTCGGTCGAACTTCCCGAAAATGTTCGGGTTCGGGATCCGAACTCGACCCTAACTTCACCCGAACCCCATTGAAGTCAATGGGGACCCGAATTTTTGGGCACTAAAAAGGCTGTAAAATAGCCCAGGAAAGGGCTAGAGGGCTGCAAAAGGCAGCAAAATGTAGGTAAATCCCCTGTAAACAAATGTGGATAGGGAAATGACTTAAAATAAAATAAAATAAATAAATAAAAATTAACCAATATCAATTGGCAACTTGGAGGAGGAGGTGGAATAGGAGGTTGGGGTGGCATCTGGTGGGAATGCTATAGGAGTTGATGTTCTCATCACAACCAAAAAGGATTCATGTCTGCCTGCAGTGCCACAGGCCTCATTCACAGACTCAGGGCCATGGCACCAACAAAGAGGAGAGCGGTCCCGTAACAGCAACACAGGCCTCAGGTCAACCTGCAATGGAACAGGCCATTATCATTTATGTAGGCCCCTGACACCCAGACAGAGGAGAGGCAATTTGACAGTAAAAGAGTTTAATGTCTCTCACCCAGACAACAAATGATTAAGCAACATATAGGCCCCTGACACCCAGACAATGGGGAGGTCATTAGACAATAAAAAGTGTTAAATGTCTGCCACCAAGACAGCAAGCTAGTATGTGAAAGTTAGGCCCCTGACACCCAGACAGAGGAGAGAGGTCACAGAGCAGCAAAAGAGGCATCATGTCACCCACCAAGGAAGAAGACCACTTTTAGTTATTTAGGCTCCAGCACCCAGACAGAAGAGAGAGGTCCCAAAGCAGAGAATCAGGCTTCATTTCACCCACCAATGGAGAAGGCCACATTCAGATATTTAAGCCCCTGACACCCAGACGGAGGAGAGGGTTATTCAACTTTGGGTTGCCCCGCAAAATAATGGTAGAATTACAAAAAGAGCATTCAATAAAGAAGTGCCCTGGAGTACAAGACTATATGGTTAAGGAGAGGTAGTTATAAATGTCTATTCTGCACAAGGGATGGACAGATCCTGTGGGATCCATGCCTGGTTCATTTTTATGAACGTCAGCTTGTCCACGTTGGCTGTGGACAGGCGGCTGCGTTGGTCAGTACTGACGCCACTTGCCATGCTGAATACACGTTCAGACAAAATGCTGGCTGCCAGGAAGGCCAGCACCTCCAAGGAATAAAAGGCTAGCTCTGGCCACAGCTGCGTTGGCGACCTCTCGCTCCTCCTCTGCCTTCGCCTTTGGCTTCCACTTGTTCCCCTGTGACATTTGGGAATGCTCTCAGTAGCGCGTCTACCAACGTGCGCTTGTACTCATGCATCTTCCTATCACGCTCCAGAGCAGGAAGTAAGGTGGGCACATTGTCTTTGTAACGGGGATCTAGCAGGGTGGCAACCCAGTAGTCCACACACGTTAAAATGTGAGCAACTCTGCTGTCGTTGCGCAGGCACTGCAGCATGTAGTCGCTCATGTGTGCCAGTCTGCCCAGAGGTAAGGACAATCTGTCCTCTGTGGGAGGCGTATCGTCATCGTCCTCCGTTTCCCCCCAGCCACGCACCAGTTATGGGCCCGAGCTGCGTTGGGTGCCACCCCGCTGTGAACATGTTCCTCCAGTAGTGGGCCCTGGCTGGCCACATTTGTACCTGGCCTCTGCTTTTGCAAAAAACCTCCCTCTGAGCCACTTCTAAGAGACTGGCCTTAAAGTGCTAAAAATGACCCCTCCTCCTCCTGGGCTACTTCCTCTTCCCTCATTGCCCTAATTGTTTTCTCAAGGAGACATAGAAGTGGTATTGTAACGCTAATAACGGCGTCATCTCCACTGCCAATGTTGGTGGACTGCTCGAAACAGCGCAACAGGGCACACAGGTCTCGCATGGAGGCCCAGTCATTGGTGGTGAAGTGGTGCTGTTCCGCAGTGCGACTGACCCGTGCGTGCTGCAGCTGAAACTCCACTATGGCCTGCTGCTGCTCGTACAGTCTGTCCAGCATGTGCAAGGTGGACATCCACCTGGTGGTCATATCGTACATGAGGCGGTGAGCGGGAAGGCCGAAGTTACGATGAAGCGGCAGGATGTGAACGCCGGAAGCGCGCACAGACGGCTGGCACTTTATGCAGCAGCTCTGACATGTCAGGGTAGTTGTGAATGAACTTCTGCACCACCAAATTCAGCACATGCACCAGGCAAGGGATGTGCGTCCCAGAGCTGCGACGAGATTTCGCCCTTTATAGCACACCACCAGGCCGGGCTAGAGGCCCACCAGCAGCAACCAATCGTCGGTCTGTTGTTAAATACCTTGCCACAACTCCTGCGCAATGAGGGGCCTGTCCCCCAAACATATGAGTTTCAGAACGGCCTGCTGACGTTTACCCAGGGCTGTGCTGAAGTTGGTGGTGAAGGTGTGTGGCTGACTGGATGAGCAGGTGGAAGAAGAGGAGGAGGAAGCCAATTAGGAGGAGGAGGCTACTGGAGGCAAAGAATGATGCCCTCTGATCCTTGGCGGTGGAAGGACGTGCGTCAAAGAACTCTCCGTCTGGGGCCCAGCCGCCACTATATTTACCCAGTGTGCAGTTAGGGAGATATAGCGTCCCTGGCCATGCTTACTGGTCCACGCATCTGTGGTTAGGTAGACCTTGCCACAGATGGCGTTGCGCAGTGCACACTTGATATTATCAGATACTTGATTGTGCAGGGAAGGCACGGCTCTCTTGGAGAAGTAGTGGCGGCTGGGAACAACATACTGTGGGACAGCCATCGCCATCAGCTGTTTGAAGCTGTCGGTGTCCACCAGCCTGAATGACAGCATTTCAAAGGCCAGTAGTTTAGTAATGCTGGCATTCAGGCCCAGGGCTCGAGGGTGGGTAGGTGGGAATTTACGCTTTCTCTCCAAGGTTTGTGAGATGGAGAGCTGAACGCTGCCGCGTGACATGGTGGAGATGCTTGGTGACGGAGTTGGTGGTGTTGGTGGCACATCCTCTGTTTGGTGGGCGGCAGGTGCCAACATTCCTCCCGAGGTGGAGGAAGACGCCGAGGCAGCAGCAGAAGAGGGAGCAGGGGGAGCCAGAGTGAGTTTCTTGTTTTTATGGTGTTAACTCCACTGCAGTTCATGCTTTGCATGTAGATGCCTGGTCATGCAGGTTGTGCTAAGGTGCAGAACGTTAATGCCTCGCTTCAGTCTCTGATGGCACAGTGTGCAAACCACTCGGGTCTTGTCGTCAGCACATTGTTTGAAGATGTGCCATGTCAGGGAACTCCTTGAAGCTGCCTTTGGGATGCTCGGTGCATGGTGGCAGTAGCCAGTAGCAGGCGAACTCTCTTGGCGACTGCTGTTCTGTTTTTGCCCCCTGCTCCCTCTTTTGCTACGCTGTTGGCTCGGTCTCACCAATGCCTCTTCCTCTGAACTATTAAAGTCAGTGGCACGACCATCATTCCATGTGGGGTCTAGGACCTCATCGTCCCCTACATCGTCTTCCACACAGTCTTCCTCCCTGACCTCCTGTTCGGTCTGCACACTGCAAAAAGACGCAGCAGTTGGCACCTGTGTTTCGTCATCATCAGAGACGTGCGGACTCTCATGAGGTGGTATTCCCATGTCCTCATCATTAGGAAACATAAGTGGTTGTGCGTCAGTGCATTCTATGTCTTCCAACACTGGGGAAGGGCTAGGTGGATTCCCTTTGGGAAACCCTGCCAGCAGAGTCTTCAAACAGCATAAGAGACTGCTGCATAACTTGAGGCTCAGTTTCCCTGATATGCATGGGGGTGATGTGACGGACTGATGGGCTTGGTTTTCAGACGCCACCTGTGCGCTTTCTGCAGAAGACTGGGTGGGAGATAATGTTGTGAACATGCTGGATCCACTGTCGGCCACCCAATTGACTAGCGCCTGTACTTGATTAGGCCTTACCATCCATAGAACGGCATTGAGCCCCACCAAATATCGCTGTAAATGCTGGCGGGTACTGGAACCTGAGGTAGCTGGTTCACTAGGACGTGTGGCTGTTGCAGAACGGCCACGTCCTCTCCCAGCACCAGAGGGTCCACTAACAACACCACGACCATGTCCGCGTCCCTTACTAGATGTTTTCCTCATTGTTACCGTTCACCACAATAAGAAAAAAATTATTTGGCACAATGTATTGAATTCAAATTCAGGCCTTTTTTTTTCAGGCACCTAACACTATCTGGCTATCTATTTATGTACCGTATTACACTAATCCAGGCACCGCAGTAACCACTAATTTAGGGGAATATCAATTGTAGGCCTAGTATTTAGGCCCTGGATGAAAGGTATCCTTTTACGGACAGATTTACACTTAGAGATGCACAGTAGCGTGTGAAAAAATATATAGGATTATGCTTTCAGCACTTGTATTTTAACACTTTGTGTAATATACCCTTTATCGGAAAGAAATACACTTAGAGATTCAAAACAGTGTTTGCAAATGTAGAGGATTATGCTTTATTTTAACACTTACTGTAATATACCCTTTAACGGAAAGAAATACACTTGGAGATGCACTCTGTAAATCTGTCCGTAAAAGGGTGTATTACACTCACTTGGCCTGCAACAGCTGGAACACCAGATTTTAGGTATTGCTATTTTGGCAATTTAATTGCACCCCAGAAAATAATATATCCTTTGACTGACACTATGAAACTTGTCCAGTCACAGCTGGAACACCAGATTTACAGTATTTCTATTTTTGCAACTGAATTTCACCCCAGGAAATAATATATCCTTTGACGGACACTATGAAACTTGTCCAGTCACAGCTGGAACACCAGATTTACAGTATTTCTATTTTTGCAACTGAATTTCACCCCAGAAAATAATATATCCTTTGACGGACACTATGAAACTTGGCCAGCCACTGCTGAAACCACCGATTTATGGTATTGCTATTTTGGCAATTGAATTTCACCCCAGAAAATTATCTATCCTTTGCCGGACACTATTAAACTTGGCCAGCCACTGCTGGGACACCATATTTAGGGGATTGCTATTTTGGCAATTGAATTTAACCCCAGAACAAAATATATCCTTTGCCGGACACTATTAAACTTGGCCAGCCACAGCTGAAACCACTGATTTATGGTTTCAGCTGGGACAGAAAAACGCTCTGGGCAGCCTGAAAACAGTGAGCAATTAACTAGCAGAAATTGAATGATTTAGAGCTGTAGATTGATCACTTCATTAAGTGTTTTTGCTGTTTTAATCTCTGCCTAATCTCGCCATACCAGCAGCTGCATCATATCCCTACACTAATCAGATCAGAGTGACGTGTGGCGCGACGTGACTCCAGCTTAAATAGTGGCTGGGTCACATGCTGCACTTGGCCAATCACAGCCATGCCATTAGTAGGCATGGCTGTGATGGCTTCTTAGGGCAAGAAGTAAAACGCTAGCTGATTGGCTGCTGTGCAGCCCTTCAGAAAGCGGGAAAAAATTGCCGACGCCGAACAACGTACCCGAACTTTTACGTAAATATACAGTTCGGGTTCGCTCATCCCTACGGGTCACTAACCTGGGTCAGTAGTATGGTGGTTCGGCCCTCTATGATTACCACCGGTCCTTTTCTGCCATTTTCTGCCTTTTCAATCAAGGTGGCTGTGCATTCAACGCATGTAGAGCCCTCCACATCTGAACACTATTTTTTAGGTCCCACCCCCGTTCCACCTGCCCCAGGAAATCTTAAAAACAAATCTGACTAACCGACGTCAACGTGTAGCTACTCTCCGTACTCTTAACAGATCACCAAGTTCAGGTCTTTGTGGAATTCTTGTTTTCCGGCTTCTGTTAAAGTTTCCATACCGGGATCATTGCCCTTCCTCAGTCTGACTGGGAGGGTGGAAATCTACTATCAGCCAACCATTATCCAGAAGCAGTAGAGCTACTTATTCAGTCAGAGATCCTCAAAGGTTTCCTCTTGGGCCCCTTCAATGAGATTCCTTTTCAGAACTGGCGCATTAATCCAATTGGCATAGTTTCAAAGCAATCATCCAATAAAAAGCGTCTAATCTATGACCTGTCTGCTCCCCATGCTTCCACTACTCCAAGCTTAAAATCACTTATACCATCAGAAGAATATTCTATGAAATATTCATCTATGGACGAGGCAGTACAACTTATTTTGCTCTCTGGTAAGGGTTCCTGGCTAACAAAAGCCGAGAAATTGAATAAGATTCGAGCAGCCATAGCAAAAGCTGCATTGTTCAACACTCTCACCAAAATGGAGCTCCAGTCCCTATTCGGGATTCTCAATTTTTCTACTAGGGTCATGCCCCAAGGCAGAACGTTCATGTCCCGATTACTCCAGCTTCTTCCCGATGCACCAGAACAAGACAGCACCGTACTCCTGGACAACCACGCCAGGGCAGATCTAGCCATGTGGAAATAGTTTCTAGTAGACTGGAACGGTATATCACTATTCATTCCCCCACAGACTGTGCTCTCGCCCATAGTTTTTTCTGATGCAGCAGAGTCGGCCATAGGCTGGCAGGCGGATGTTCCCCCGAATTGACCTCTGACATTTCAGCCTTAAAATCATCTCCTCTCATAGAACTCTATCCCATAGTCCCAGCCGCTCTGGTGTGAGGTAAATTGAGGCCAACTCCTCTGTCATGTTCATCACTAACAGTCAAGCACTAGTCGACATCATTAACAAACAAAGAGCCAAATCACCTAAGATCATGGCATTAATGCGCAAACTAGTATGTTTATCCCTATCATTCAACTTCCGTATTTCTTGTGAACACATTCAGGGATAGAAAAACACAGCAGCAGATGCACTGTCCAGGTTTAACTTTACTGTTTTTTTTCAGGAGATGCCCGACGCAGACCCAATGGGAGCTCTAATCCCAGTCTACAGCTGCCTCGTCATGGGTTAGAGTCATTGGTGTTAACAACAAAAAACCTCATACAGCAGTCAATATATTAAAACACGGCTAGGAACTATCAGACCGGGTTAAAAGCATTTAATAGATTCAGGCACATCCATCCTCAGGGCGACTGGGACAAAACCACGTACATAATTCATCGCATTCTGTTGCTCCCAACTTAAAATTTCATACCACACCATCAAACTGTACATGGCAGGTTTACAACACCACTTGCTCAGCAACCCAGGACACGGATCGATCCTGTCTAGTCAGGCCATCAAAGCTACTCTTAGGGGGACCCAGAAAAGTGCAAAAAACAAATTACCTCACAGACAGCCAGTGTCCAGTGAGCTGTTCAGGGAATTATCTTTGGCATTGGATGGTAATCCAGGCCGCCATGTACCTCGGCTTCTATGGGTTCCTTAGGCCAGGGGAGTTCACTTGCAGTCCACTGGGACCCAGCAGCCTCCGCAAAGAACAGCTAACTTGGCATAATAATTATTTCATATTAAGCATTCCATCAACAAAGATGAGTCAGACGGGTCCACCTACTGAAGTTAAATATTTCCCCACACAAAATAGTTGGTGTCCAGTCCAAATCCTCAATAAATCATTATGCCTATTCCAAACAGCTCCTCCTGACAGCCCACTCCTTCCTTTCAAAAGCAAACCAGTCTCCACAAGCCAATTCATTTCCCATATCCGCTCCCTGGCAGCAGGGCTAGGGCACAACCCAAAAGTCATCTCAGGTCATTTCTTTCGCATCGGGGCAGCATCCCGTCATCAGGTTCTCGCTCATGTCATTCGATCAATGGGTCATTGGAGATCCTCATGCTTCAACAGATACATTCCCAATCCGCACAGGGAAATCTCCCAGGCTTTTTGGTCATTGGCCTTGTAAACAATGTTGCATGTGTTGATTTCAATAAATCGGATAAGCAAGAACGTGTCCCTGGCATCTTTTTGCCCTCTTCAGGCCTACACACCCACGTTGCTCCAGGCACAACCCAGCCAACTAGCTTAGGGTCTGGCATGCCTTACCCAAGGTCATCACGTATTAGTCCAGAACACAAGTATTAAAGGCTGCAGACAGCCTGTATTTGTGGGAGGGGCAGCAGTGCCCTATATCAACCCTGAGACAACAGTACCCCTTTGGTGTGTCTCTCGTACCCCTCCCTCACCGCCCCATTCTGTTCACTTCAATAGGGTATGCCCTCTTCAGGCCTACCCACGCACAATGCAGCCGACTAGCTTAGGGTCTGGCATGCCTTAACCAAGGTCATCACGTATTAGTCTAGACCACAAATATATATAAATATTTATACTACAATGCCTTTGTGGTACCTTGGAACCAAACCAGAGGTCGGAAAATGTTTTTTTACAGTACAAATTTATTTATGAAGTTATTACCCGAAGTCTCGCGAGACTTCACGAGGCAATAACTTCGGCTCATCGGAGCCAATACATTCTAATACTGTACAGAGCTCCTGCTCCATACAGTTTTGGAACAAAGTTTTATGCGAATGGACTTCAGATGTTTCATCCGAAATCGATTAGCTCATCCCTAGATATAATCATGGAGGCTAATAATAGGAAATTAGTATGGAGAATGAAATTGAATTGTAACAAATTCCCTGAATGTTGTACATCTGAGGATAGCAACTTTTTTCATAATCCCCAAAATCCATAATAATAAGGAGGATCCACCCGGAAGACCAATCGTGGCAGGTAATGGGGGCCGTTGCAAAAAAGTATGTAGATTAATTTACCTTAATCTTGAAGAGTACCTTTCACTAAGATTTAGGTAGTGAAATACTTACACTACCTTCCTGGGTGGCCCCCGCTGACGTCCAGGACACTTTTTTTTTTTTTCAAAATAACCCCCATTCGTGCGCTCCGGTTTCCGTTAGTTTTCACATGCAGGGATTTTTTGTATGAGGCGGGACTTGTCTTTTGCCTGGGGAGTGGTTTTCCTCTCCCTAGTTGCGAGCCGAGAGCTATGATTGGCTGTGCTCGCAGCCAGGGAGAGGAAAACCACTCCCCAGGCAAAAGACAAGTTCCCGCCTCATACAAGAAATCCCTGCATGTTAAAACTAATAGGGACCGAAGCGCGCGAACGGTGGGTTATTTTGAAAAAAAATATGTTGCCTGGATGTCAGCGGGGGCAGCCCAGGAAGGTAGTGTAAGTATTTCACTACCTAAATCTTAGTGAAAGGTCCTCTTTAAACAATTAGTGATGGAATTACCATCTTAGATACAAGACACTACAGCGGCACTGAATAGGTTGGAAAACATTAATGTTGAAAATAATATGTTGATTGTTAAAGCAGATATTAAATTTCCTTATAAAAGCATCAGACATGAAGATGCCCTGGAAGCGGTGACAGTTTCTTTGAGAGATAATAATTATGATTTTAAGCTCAACAATCTAATTTTGGATATTATTTTGAAGCATAATTTATTTTTAAGGATCACTTCTACTTGCAGACCCAAATAGTTACCATGGAGGGGGGGGGGGGGCGGACATGTGCCCCGTCGTATGCCAACTTATTCTTAGGAGGCTGGGAGAGAAAGATTTTTTGAGGAGGAAAACATCCCAGGAATTGAGAAAGTGCACAATTGGATGAAGTATATAGATGACGTGCTGTTTCTGTGGAAGGGCTCAATGGTAGGACTAAAGAGCATAGAACAGGAGGTGGATTTTTTGGATTAAAAAATTAAGGTGGGGATAACTGGGAAATTAGAGACAGAAATTTATAGGAAAGAGACAGCATTCAATGCTTTGTTTAATGCAAAGTCAGCACATCCAAGTTTACATTTAAAGGAATCCCCACAGGTCAATTCAAGATTGAAGAGAATATGTTCTAATGATGCTACATTCAAAATACAGGCCATGGATCTGAAAAGGAGATTTGGAGAAAGAGGCTATAGCAATAGACAAATTAAAAAGGGATGGCATGTGGCAAAAACAAAATCTAGAGAAAAATGGTCCAATGTCCAAACGAAATGATCAGGAAAGAGAATTTCGGGATTTAGTAAACAATGGAAAAATACAAGGGAAATACTGAATAAACATTGGTACATATTGAAAACTGATTCAATTACAGATGAGCAAATTTTTCAAAAATTCGATTTGACGGTTCACCGAAGTTTTCGTGAAAAATTTGGTTCGACCCGAATATATTCGTGGCGAATTACATTAAAAAACGTCTATTTCCTGTCTGCTGAGAGCCTTTATAGAGGTGTAGAAAATTTGTGCCTTGCAGTAACACGCATAGGGAGTCTGTTTTGGTAGTGAAATAATACAGTGAGTCAGTATGACATGCAAAGTCGAACAATAACAGAGTGTGGAGGTGGCAGCAGCATGAGTAGGCCAGAGAGTGGCACAATGAGTGTGGAGGTATCAGCAGCATGAGTAGGCCACAGAGTGGCACAATGACAGATAGTGGAGGTTGCAGCAGCATAAGTAGGCCACAGAGTGGCACAATGACATAGTCTGGAGGTGGTTTCAGCAGCAGCATTAGGAAAAGGCCACCTACTAGCACAATGACAGAGTCTGTAGGTGACGGCAGTATGAGGAGGCCACCGAGTGGCACAATGACAGAGTGTGGAAGTGGCACCAGCATGAGTAGGCCAGAGAGTGGCACAATGACAGAGTGTGGAGGAGTCGGAAGCAGCAGCATCAGGAGTAGTCCACAGAGTGGCACAATGACATAGTCTGGAGGTGGTGGCAGCATTAGGAGAAGGCCACCTAGTGGCACAATAAGAGAGTCTGTAGGTGGCGGCAGTATGAGGAGGCCACCGAGTGGCACAATGACCGAGTCTGTAGGTGGCGGCAGCATGAGTAGGCCACAGAGTGGCACAATGACAGAGTGTGGAGGTGTTGAAAGCAGCAGCATCAGGAGGAGGCCACAGAGTGGCACAATGACAGAGTGTGGAGGTGGCGGCAGCAGCAGCATTAGGTGAAGGCAACTGAGTGGCACAATTACAGAGTCTGTAGGTGGAGGCAGCATGAGCAGACCACAGAAATGCCCAATGAAAGAGTCTGGATGTGGCAGCAGCATGACTAGGCCAGAAAGTTGCACAATGACCGAGTCAGGAGGTGGAAGCAGCATGAGGAGACCACAGAGTGGCTAGGTGGCATAATATGAAGATGGCAGTAGCAGCATCAGGAGGATATCACGGAGTGGCAAGGTGACATAGTTTGGATTTTTTAGCAGCAGCAGCTGCATCAGGAGATGCCACTGGCTGGCATTGAAGTTACACAGGGGAGTACTCCTATCCGCTTCCATCATCAAGATGGTCCAACATATGGAATTCCAACGGATGGAAACGTCGCATATCAGCCTATGTTGGGGGATGCCGTTCTGCCGCTACAACTCAAGGAGGGTGTTCTTTGCGGTGTACGAGTGGCTGAAGTGCATGCAAAGTTTCCTGGCCATTTTTAGGATGTCTTGCAGATGGGTGGAAGACTTCAGGAACTGCTTGACAACCAGATTGAACACGTGTCCCATGCAGGGCGCATGGCTTAGCCTTCCTTGATGCAGCACCGACACCATGTTCTTCCCTTTGTCGGTCAGCATGGTTCCGATTTTCAGTTTTCACGGAGAAAGCCAGGATTCGATTTCTTGATGCATCACACAGAGTAGTTCCTTCCCTGTGTGACTACATTGCCAAGGCAAACCAGGTGCAGAACAGCGTGAAACCGCCGAGCCGTGTGTGGTATGCTGGAGGTGCACTGAGACTTGTCCCTGCAGTGGAGGCTGAGGACATGGTGGAGGATGAGGAGGGAGAGGCGGACATTGTCGCAGGACCAACGGCATGACAACGTGGAGGCAGAAGCAGTGTGACCTGTCCAAGTTGCTGGTGTGGCTGTGCAGGAACCACATTCACCCAGTGGGCTGTAAAGGACATGAATTGTCCCTGACCGTAGTTACAGCTCCACACGTCGGCGCTGCCGGGCACTTTGGCAGACACTGACAGGCTCGAGCACTGGCCCACCTTCTGTTCTACATGTGTGTGCTGGGCTGGTACTGCCTTTCTCGCAAAGAAATGACGCCTTGGGACTCTCCACCTCGGCTCGGCACAGGCCATCAGTTCTCTAAAAGGTGCAGAGTCCACCACTTGGAAAGGGAGCGTCTTAAGCACCAACGTTCAGATTCTGTGCAGTTAGATGCGTCCATGCATACTGTTGTCTCTTGGCAATCGCTTCAGTGATCGATTGCAGATGGAATGACTGACGAAGAGCGGGAACATCTGAACCAGCAGAAGATGGGATTGACATACAGCTCCCTTCGGCTGAGGTGCTGGAGCCTTGACTGCCTGAAACCGGGTGCATTCCACTGGGTGTTGTAGCGGTAGCTGAGGCAGGCTGGACCACCACGTCGTAGCCACGGTTCTCCCAGGCCACTTGATCGTGACGCTGCATATGTTGATGTAGGGCTGTGGTGCCAACATTGGCACCCTGGCCAAGTTTCACCTTCTGCCCACAAAAAACTGCCACACAGCCGAGTACCTTATTTTCCCCCCAACACTACTCACTGGCTGACTGCTAACAGCGCTGCTTCCGTGAACCCGTGCACCACTCCTTTCCGGGCAGGTAGGCTGCTGCAAAGCGGGTGGTCTACCCTGCGCCCGCTTGGCTCCCGACCTCCCACTGCTGCCACCCTGCTGACTCACGGCCACGCTAGCGACTTGCTGGCTCTGCTGGACCATGTGATTGGACCATGTGATGTGACGTCATCACGGGTCCTTTAGTTCTTAGCTGATGCTGGGAAAGAGAGGACAGATCGCAACTACGCGATCAAGTGGCTAAGGTAAGTTAACTTTTCTTATTTTTAACCCCTTCCACTTCATTTTACTATGCATTCTTTATTAAGAATGCTATTATTTCCCCTTATAACCATGTTTTAAGGGAAAACAATAAATTCTCCAGAAGATCAGTGATGAAGTCCGGCTTCAGGTCTGGGTACCACGCGCGTGCAAAACGCATTACAAACGTTTGCACCCGCGCGGGAAAAACGTGCATATTCCTGCAACGCACCCGCCTCTTATCCGGGCGTCATGTTTGTGTGAAATGTAAAGGGGTAAAAACTTCTGCTCAGGTCGGCGCAAATCCACAGGTTCCTCACACTGGTTTGGTGCGGATTATTTCTTTTAATTCAAAGGTGCATTACAACGCGTTTCGGGGACAATAGTTCCCCTTCATCAGGTAGATACAAGTGCATACATTAGTGACATATTTAAAAGCATAAAAAGGCGCCAAAAGACACGTGTGGGCGTGGCCACGCCCACAGGGGGGCGTGCCCAACGTCAGAAAAATAAAATGTAATATATATATAAAATAGGAGCCTGAAGATCTATATAAGTTAATAATTTAATAAGTCATATTATGTGGACCGCTATTTTAGATTTTAAATTTTAAACATGCGGTAGACGTTCTTCTTTATTTCTATATTGAGGGCGGTTGCGGCATTCCCGGTCTTTGCTTGCCGCTTCCGCCCTTACTAGGTCACATGACCGCTACTGCGGTCACGTGATCACTCTCTGTTGCGGCCGGCAGTGCCGCCTGGTGTTGGGGGAAAAAATCCCCAAACTACAGACATCACTCATTATTTTCACCCGCTAGGCCTCAGACCAGTAAAAAGAAAAAATTTAGAAGAGGCCGCAGAGCAGGCAAAAACAAAAAGGAAAACTCAGGGCTAGTAACAAGTTCTCAGAGAAAGTCTCCTTCTACCAAAGGTATCTTTAATTTGTCCACACACACCCTATCCAAAGCAGAAATACAGGTCCTATCAAAAGGACTATCCTTCTGCCCAACGGACAAAATAAACGAGTTTGACCTCTTTTTAGACTTAAACAAATTCATTAAAAAACTGACTTTGAAACGTCACTTTAAAATCCAAGAAAATAAAAAGAAAATATCCGATATAGAGCAGAATAAAGGGCCAGACATAGTAGAAACACCAGAAGAGCCCACAGTAGTTCCATCCGGCCTTAAACCACCCTCTAGATTCTATCCCATCCAACATAAAGGGAACTTTCTAGAGACCTTCTACTCAGTGGTCCTTAATGACTTTAGAGAAATCAACAGAGATACAAAAATCAGTGACAATCTTAAACCTAATGAAAAAATAGCTTTAAAGAGCCTTCGATCAAATAACAACATCATAATTAGAAGTGCAGATAAGGGGGGGGGTATTGTAATAGAAAACAGGATGGACTACATCAAGGAAGCCATGAATATTCTATCAGACCGACAATATTACCTTCCGTTGAAAGAGGACCCTACAACACAGGATGAGAAAGACCTTGAAACCCTTGTCAAAAACTTGGGAAGTTTCCTTGATAAAAAGGAGAGGGAATATATTGTTATCAAAGATGCCACACCTGCTATTTTTTATCACCTGCCGAAAATTCATAAAGATGAAAAAAAAACTCCAGGCAGACCCATTATTTCGGGCGTGTCCTCACTTACACGCAATCTTTCACATTACATAGACATACACCTGCAGAAACACGTCCTAAAATTAAAATCTCATCTCAAATGTTCCACCTCCCTCATAAACCACCTTAAGACAATAGAATGGAAGAACACTTACTATCTAGTAACCCTTGATGTCTCAGCATTATACTCTAACATCTCTCATGATTTAGGGTTAGCCCATACAGCAACCTTTCTGGAAAATGATCACGAAATGCCTAACAAACAAAAACAGTTTATTCTAAGAGGAATTGAATTCATATTAACCCATAATATTTTCATTTTTGAAGACACAGTATATAAGCAAATACGGGGTACCGCTATGGGCACTCGTTTTGCGCCGAGTTTTGCAAACCTTTTTATGGGGTTTTTTAAACACACATATATTTATGACTTGAACTATAACACTCGGAATATTGTCTTCTATAAAAGATATATAGATGATTTATTTTTCATCTGGAATGGGGACGAGGCATCTATTAATGAATTTATTACCCATATAAACGGAAATAATCAAGGGATACGACTCACAGGATCCTACAACAAAGAGAAAATTGAATTTTTAGATTTAGAAATCATGATTATAAACAACGAAATCAAAACTAGAACCTTTTTCAAGAAGGTAGATAGTAATAGCTACCTTGATTTTCACAGCACACATTATCGTAAATGGAAAACTAACATTCCGTTTAGTCAGTTTAAAAGAGTAAGACGTAATTGCACAACCGAAAAAGATTTTAAACAACAATGTGACATCCTAACTAAAAGATTGAGTGAAAAAGGATACCCTCCAAGAATTATAGATGGAGCACAACGTAAGGCAGCTAGCTATACACAAGAACAATGCCTTGCCCCCATCACCAAAAAAAATGAACAGAAGGAGAACCACGCTAACAAATATTCTTTTAATTTCATCACTACTTACACTCAAAATCATAAGGTGATCAAAACGGTGCTAAAGAAATACTGGTATATTTTGAAAAACGATCCCATTCTGAATAAAATCATTCCAGATAACCCCCAAATTACATATAGGCGAGCTAAAACCATCAAGAATGTCCTGGCACCGAGTAAACTGAGATCTATAAAACCCAATACAGCCCACCAAAAACCAACCACCGGGGGTAGCAGCAAATGTTGTCGTCCACGATGCCTATGCTGCTCAAGTATTAAACGGGATCCAGTTTTCAAAACCGCAGTGGGGAATCCTTCCAGATAAAAAATACTATGAATTGTGACTCCACACACGTTATTTATCTAATTGAATGTCCATGTAACCTACAATATGTAGGCCGCACAGTGCAAACATTACGCAAACGGCTGAATAAACATCGCTCTAATATAAAGAAAAAATTCCAGAAACATAGTGTCTCCAGACATGCAGCAGAACAGCACGAAGGGGATTATACAGGCTTCTATATCACCCCAATAGAACAAATTCCTGCCCAATGGCGCAAAGATAACAATTATATTAGGCGCCGTGAAATGTTTTGGATTTTCAAATTGAACAGCCTCAACCCGTACGGCCTAAACGAAGCATTTGAAATAAATCTATGATCTCTCTCTTTGCATTAGGAAATGATGAAAAAAAACTCCTCCTCCCCTACCCCACTTGAATAAGCCTTAGGATGAAAATATACATATATGTAATAAAATAATATATATATATAATACATATGGACGCTCTGTTCTGCGTATGTACATGTATTTATAGATATTTATATATGTATATATATGTATATATATAGTGCACTCAGTGTATCGTAATCTATGGTACTACATTTTGGGTACCCTTCTTGTACCCAGTTTTTATAATCTCTTATAATCTTTTATAATCTTTTATAATTTAACATATGCTATTCAAGATATGAACCACCTTTTATATATTATGTATTAATTTGTGATGTAATTCAATCTCCGCCGCGGTGCCGGGTTCCTATGACGACGGGTGACGCGGTCACGTCAGCAGTCACGTGCCCAAAGAGACTGCCTGGCCGCGCCCCCCGTTGCTGGGCGACGGGCAACGCGGTCACGTCAGCAGTCACGTGCCCAAAGAGGCTGCCTGGCCGCGTCCCCCGTTGCTGGGCAGCGACGTCGGATGTGAGCCATTACAGATCACCGCGGTCACGTGGCCAACTTAGATGCAGGCGGCCGCCTCCCCCAACACCAGGCGGCACTGCCGGCCGCAACAGAGAGTGATCACGTGACCGCAGTATCGGTCATGTGACCTAGTAAGGGCGGAAGCGGCAAGCAAATACCGGGAATGCCGCAACCGCCCTCAATATAGAAATAAAGAAGAACGTCTACCGCATGTTTAAAATTTAAAATCTAAAATAGCGGTCCACATAATATGACTTATTAAATTATTAACTTATATAGATCTTCAGGCTCCTATTTTATATATATATTACATTTTATTTTTCTGACGTTAGGCACGCCCCTGTGGGCGTGGCCACGCCACACATGTGTCTTTTGGCGCCTTTTATGCTTTTAAATATGTCACTAATGTATGCACTTGTATCTACCTGATGAAGGGGAACTATTGTCCCCAAACGCGTTGTAATGCACCTTTGAATTAAAAGAAATAATCCGCACCAAACCAGTGTGAGGAACCTGTGGATTTGCGCCGACCTGAGCAGAAGTTTTTACCCCTTTACATGTCCTTCGCCTCTGAGGGCCTGAACACCCCTGATAGACGGAAAACCTCTTCTGCGGCTGCATTCCTGGGATACTTTCCAACGATACAAGCACTAAATAGTGTTGTGCCTATCCTTCGCACAACCGGCAAAGGTGAGCAAGGTTCTTACCCACTATTTATTTATCATCTCTATCTGTACAGTACTACCCTATTGTGCGCACCCGCACTTGTTTATGTTCCTCTTCCCCCACCGCAACAACGGGGTGGGCTACAGAAACACCTGAAATACTACATGTTTGTGTGAAAGAGGCCTAAGAGATGCATGACATGTTGGAGTGCGCATCTTAAGAAGTACGGCAAGCTGGTGGTTTTGGCTCCTGTTGGGCAAAAAGGGCCTGCAGGGGTGTATGGTATTTATGGATTTGGTGCCCTTGGGTCGGTGACCGCAGCCAAGGGTAAGGTGGGACGAGAAATCGAGGTGTGGAGAGTGAAGAAACAGTGGAGAGTGGAGAGTGACGAAACAGCTTGCCTGGTTGCCTTCTAGGATCCTATCACCTGTATTTTGTTATGTTTCTGTATTGGTGATTATGTTACTTGGTGTATATAATGGTTAATATGCTGTTTAAAAAAATGGGGCCGCGACAGCCTATTTTCCATCAAGAAGTTGTCATGTGTTTATTTAGGCGGTGGGTGGTTTTGGGCGGTTGTTAGTGTATGACTGAAGTAATCTTCCATCCTAATAAGTCATGAGAGCAATGGAGTGGGGCACAGCCATAGTGTAGTGCAGCTTGACTTAGAGGGAAGTTGAAGTCAGGAAAGGGTTATAGCTGTTGGTGGTTGGATAGGATGGGGGGGGGTAAAAGGGGTGGATCTAGGGATTCACGTGCTGCATATAACCTGGGGAGGGGGAGGGGGCCCTCCACCGGGATCCAAGTGTGAATAGGTGAAGTTTAGGTCAGGTTAGTGGTGAGCCTGGCTTTCGTGGAGGCTTTGATTGAAGCAGTGGTGCAGCTGCAGAACTTCACGGTTCTGTATGGCTGCAGAATAGTTTGCAGGCTGCGCTGGCGGTGCCGGTCGGGTCGCCAGTTAATGTGGTGGAGAGGCCCAGGGCAAGGAAATCCGTCCCACCAACGGTTGAGCCCTGAGGTGACCCCCCGGGTGCGGCGGCGCTTAAGGAGCCCCACCAGGGACCCTCGGCTGGCTTCTGCTGGGGCTGAATGAGCTGCGGCCCGCCGGCGCAGTGGGAGGAAGCCGGGTTAACCGGCTGCTTTTGTCCTCGGCGGGGGGGGGGTAAGTATGGCGGCAGGCCCCTTGCTGGATGTCCGGGGCCAGGGTCGAGCTGAAGGTCAGGACCTACCTGTTCGGGTGTCCAGGAGTCGTTCTGGGAGATCAGTGGACCGTGCGGCCCCATCGGCATGCGAGGGGGGCCCCTTTCATCAGCTGGCATCAGTGGTGGGGCTGCGGCCTGCAGCATTAGGCCAGCAGCCTTCTTCTCCCAGCAGAAGCAGGTACAGGACTCGCAGAACAGTGACACCAGTGGTGGAGACTGGTAATGTAGGCCAGAGCTTTTTCATGGACAGGGCCCTGGTAGGGGGAGCAGGTTTGGCCCTGCCCACTGCGCAGCTTAGGCAGTCGTTTGCGAAGGTTAGGTCGGATGCGGCTCGCATGGTGCAGGAGGGACCGGCCAGGGAGTACGTTGTCTGAAATGATAAGGAGCAGCAGCCGTCTAGCGGAGTGCCCTGCGTCAGGGAGGCGGCAGAGTCGCAGCCCGGCCATATGGACGTTGGCGAGGGTTTTCCGGAAGACCAGGCCTTGGAGGATGGCAAAGTTAGCCAGTAAGATTCAGAGGGCGACGACAGGCTTGAGGACTGTGCGGGTCCGTCAACTTACACGACACCGAGCGGACTGCAGCAAGGAGGAGCTTCAGCGAGATTGGCTGCTGCGGGGAGGCTACCCCAGGGTCAGTTGCAGGGGTCAGACGGGGTCAGGTTGGGTTGTGAGGTCACGGGGCGTTTGGGATTGGGTGCGGGGGCGAATACGGTGGCGGTATGGGCTCCGGTGTTGGCGGCGGGTGCGGAGGAACAGGCTAGTTCAGCTAGTTAGGAATGTAGGTTGCCCGAGGACAAGGTGGCGGATTTGAACTGCGAGATTGTCTTCCTGATTTCGGCGAAGAAGGTGCAGTTGCGGCGGGTAAAGTCAATGCTAGGTAAATTAAATTTTGCTTGCAGGATCGTGCCGATGGGTCGGGTTTTTCTTAGGCGTTTGGCATTGGCCACTGCAGGAGTAAAGGCACCCTTTCACTTTCTGCAGTTATCGGCTGAGGTGCGGGCGGATTTGGAGGTGTGGAGGCAATTTTTGTCAGAGTTTAATGGAGTTTGGATGGAAGCGCCCATTTCCAGTGTTGATTTGGAGCTGTTTACGGATGCTTCGGGGTCGGGTGGTTATGGCGCGTTTTGTTAAGGGCAGTGCAGTGTGGGTCCCTGAACAGTGGAGTGGAGGGCGGCCGGGTTTTTGGGCAATTTGCCATTGTTAGAGTTGTTCCCGATTGTCCTGGCGACTTAATTGTGGGGAGAGTAGTTGAGGGAAAAAAAGCAGTAAATTGTCAGTCGGCTAACTCCCCCCCGGTGTTGCGGCTGTTGCGCCACTTAGTTCTTAGGGGTTTACATTTAAATGCTTGTTTTGTAGCTGTGCATGTACCGGGTGTCGATAACTCAATCGCTCATTTACTTTCTCATTTCCAGTAGGATCGTTTTCGCAGACTGGTGTCGAACGCAGACGAGGAGGGTCTGCTTTGTTCTCAGTGTCTCTGGAGCGTGGCCTTGGGGTCTCGTCAGATCTGATTAGGCGGTCCGTGAGTAATAGTATGTGGGCAGCTTTTTCTTCTGTGTAGTCACAGTGGGAGCAGTTGATGGATCAGGTTGGGGGTTGCAAGGTTATTGAAGAGTTTCATTAATTGTTGGTGTACATTGTGGGGCTGTCTTTTTAGCGAGAGTTTGTCGTTTTCAGTAGCTGCCAAAAGGGTTGCAGCGGTGGGGTTTTGGTAACGGGGAGTGCCTGATGTATCCAAGAGTTTTGCAGTGCGCCAGGCTTTGAAATGGTATTGTCACAGTGTGATAAGGAAGGATACTCGTCATCCGGTTTCTTTTGCTGTGCTGCGGGAATTGTGGGAGCAAGCTGGTATGGTGTGTTCGTCTGGTTATGAGAGGTGTTTGTTTAGGGCTGCATTTTCGTTGGCCTTTTTTGGTGCCTTTCGTGTATCTGAGTTGGTATCTAGTAGAGTTGAGCGAACACCTGGATGTTCGGGTTCGAGAAGTTCGGCCGAACTTCCTGAGAATGTTCGGGTTCGGGATCCGGACTTGACACGAATTTTACCCCGAACCTCATTGAAGTCAATGGAGACCCGAACTTTTGGGCACTTAAAAGGCTGTCAAATAGTCCAGGAAAGGGCAAGAGGGCTGCAAAAGGCAGCAAAATGTAGGTAAATGCCATGCAAACAAATGTGGATAGAGAAATGAATTAAAATAACATAAAATAAATATAAATTAACCAATATCAATTGGAGAGAGGTCCCATAGCAGAGAATCAGGTTTTAAGTCGCCCACCACTTTCTGTTATTTCTGCCCCAGCACCCAGACAGAGGAGAGAGGTCCCACAGCAAGAAATCATGCATCATATCACCCACCACTAGAGAGGGCCACTTTTGGATATTTAGGCCCCAGCACCCAGACAGAGGAGAGAGGTCCCACAGCAAGGAATCATGCATCATATCACCCACCACTGGAGAGGGCCACTTTCGGTTATTTAGGCCCCAGCACCCAGACAGAGGAGAGAGGTCCCACAGCAATGAATCATGCGTCATATCACCCACCACTGTAGAAGGCCACTTTCAGTTATTTAGGCCCCAGCACCCAGACAGAGGAGAGAGGTCCCACAGCAATGAATCATGCGTCATATCACCAACCACTGGAGAAGGCCACTTTCAGTTATTTAGGCCCCAGCACCCAGACAGAGGAGAGAGGTCCCACAGCAAGGAATAAGGCGTCATATCACCAACCACTGGAGAAGGCCACTTTCAGTTATTTAGGCCACAGCACCCAGGCAGAGGAGAGAGGTCCCACAGCAAGGAATCATGCGTCATATCACCCACCACTGGAGAAGGCCACTATCAGTTATTTAGGCCCCAGCACCCAGACAGAGGAGAGAGGTCCCACAACAAGGAATAAGGCGTCATATCACCCACCACTGGAGAAGGCCACTTTCAGTTATTTAGGCCCCAGCACCCAGACAGAGGAGAGAGGTCCCACAGCAAGGAATCATGCGTCGTATCACCCACCTCTGGAGAAGGCCACTTTCAGTTATTTAGGCCGCAGCACCCAGAAAGAGGAGAGAGGTCCCACAGCAAGGAAACATGCGTCATATCAACCAACACTGGAGAGGGCCACTTTCAGTTATTTAGGCTCAAGCACCCAGACAGAGGAGAGAGGTCCCACAGAGAGGAATAAGGCATCATATCACCCACCACTGTAGAAGGCCACTTTCAGATATTTAGGCCCCAGCACCCAGACAGAGGAGAGAGGTCCCACAGCAAGGAATCATGCGTCATATCAACCAACACTGGAGAGGGCCACTTTCAGTTATTTAGGCCCCAGCACCCAGACAGAGGAGAGAGGTCCCACAGCAAGGAATAAGACGTCATATCACCCACCACTGGAGAAGGCCACTTTCAGTTATTTAGGCCCCGGCGCCCAGATTGAGGAGAGTTTCATTCAACTTTGGGTTGCACCGCAAGATCATGGTAAAGTTAAAAAAATTAGGATTAAATAATGAAGTGCCCCGGAGTACAAGAATACATGGTTGAGGGGAGGCAGTTATAAATGTCTATTCTGCACAAGGGAGGGACAGGTCCTGTGGGATCCATGCCTGGTTCATTTTTAAGAACGTCAGCTTGTCCACATTGGCTGTGGACAGGCGGCTGCGTTTGTCAGTAATGACACCCCCCTGCCATGCTGAATACACGTTCAGACAAAATGCTGTCCGCTGGGCAGGCCAGCAACTTCAAGGCATAAAATGCTAACTCTGGCCACGTGGACAATTTGGAGACCCAGAAGTTGAATGGGGCCAAACAATCAGTCAGTACGTGGAGGGGTTTGCACACGTAGTGTTCAACCATGTTAGTGAAATGCTGCCTCTTGCTAACACGTTCCGCATCAGGTGGTGGTGCAGTTAGCTGTGGTGTGGAGACAAAACTTTTCCACATTTCTGCCATGCTAACCCTGCCCTCAGAGGAGCTAGCCGTGACACAGCTGCGTTTGCGACCTCTCGCTCCTCCTCTGCCTTCGCCTTGGGCTTCCACCTGTTCTCCTGTGACATTTGGGAATGATCTCAGGAGTAGAGATGAGCGAACACCTGGATGTTCGGGTTCGAGAGGTTCGGCCGAACTTCCGGAAAATGTCCGGGTTCGTGATCCGAACTCAACCCGAACTTCATCCCGAACCCGAACCCCATAGAAGTCAATGGGGACCCGAACTTTTGGGCACTAAAAAGGCTGTAAAAGACACCCAGAGGGATAATATACCGCAATAAACGCATTGCGATTACAACTTTGAGCTACCGATCACCATGGGAACGCCTCTTCCAGTAGAATGTACTGTCGGATCTGAGAATTAAGTTAAAATCGCAATGCGATTCTTATATATTTGCTTAATCGCATTGCGATTTCAACTTAGCATTGCTAAATAATTCCATCCATATCGTTAACTTACGGAGTCAGTAAGTTAACAAATATGGATGGAATTATTTAGCAATGCTAAGTTGAAACGGCAATGCGATTAAGCAGATATATAATAATCGCATTGCGATTTCAACTTTAATCTCACATCCGACAGTACATTCTACTGGAGGAGGCGTTCCCATGGTGATCGGTAGCTCAAAGTTGTAATCGCAATGCGATTAAGAATACATAAGAATCGCATTGCGATTCCAACTTTTAGTACTCAACTTTTAAAATCGTACACCACTTTAAGTTCCAAAGTTGCAATTGCGTTCGAATAGAACTTAAAGCTGTCTCTTAGTCAGTTTTAGTATTGGTGTGCTGTAATAGAAGTTACATTCGTACGCGAATATAACTTAGAGCAATACAGTCAACTTTACACTGTTAGTTTTATTATCGCGATAATACAACTATTCAAGAATCGTGTACGTGCGTCTGTACGTGTGTGCGTTACCTCGGACACTATTCGATTTTGCCAGCCACAGCTGAAACCACTGATTTATGGTATTGCTATTTTGGCAATTGAATTTAACCCCAGAAAATAATCTATCCTTTGCCAGACAGCAGACAGTATTATACTTGTCTAGCCAAAGCTGGAACACCAGATTTAGGGGATTGGTATTTGGGCAATTGTATTTAACCCCTTTATAAAATATAGAAATTTCTTTCCTGAGTTTCTAGGGGTGACAATTAGCACAGCCAAGCCCCTGATGTAGGATATAGCAAAAATAAAAAAAAAAAAATAGTATTGATGGATTGATGGACTTGGTGGCAGCTTCTTCTGGCGCACCACAAGTCACAAAATGGCCGCCGATCAACCCAGAAAATAAGTGACAGAAAAACGCTCTGCGCAGCCTAAAAACCAGCGAGCAAGTAACTAGCAGAAGTTCAATGATTCTCAGCTGTAAATTGATCCGTTCATTAGGTGCTGTTGCTGACTTTAACCTGCCTAATCTCGCCCTGATAGAAGCTGCGTCCTCTCCCTACACTAATCAGAGCAGTGTGACGTGCGGCGCTACGTGACTCCAGCTTAAATAGAGGCTGGGTCACATGCTGCACTTGGCCAATCACAGCCATGCCATTAGTAGGCATGGCTGTGATGGGCTCTTAGGACAAGAAGTAAAACGCTAGCTGATTCGCTCAACACTACTCAGGAGCGTGTCTACCAGCGTGCGCTTGTACTCGCGCATCTTACAATCACGCTCCAGTGCAAGAAGTGTGGTGGGCACATTGTGTTTGTACCGGGGATCCAGCAGGGTGGCAACCCAGTAGTCCGCCCACGTTAAAATGTAGGCAACTCGGCTGTCGTTGCACAGGCACTTTAGCATGTAGTTGCTCATGTGTGCCAGGCTTCCCAGAGGTAAGGACAAGCTGTCCTCTGTGGAAGGCATATCGTCATCGTCCTCCGTATCCCCCCAGCCACGCACCAGTGATGGGCCTGAGCTGTGTCTGGTGCCACCCCGCTGTGAACCTGCTTCATCCTCATCCTCCTCCACCTCCTCCTTCTCCAGTAGTGGGCCCTGGCTGGCCACATTTGTACCTGGCCTCTGCTGTTGCAAAAAACCTCCCTCTGAGCCACTTCTAAGAGACTGGCCTGAAAGTGCTAAAAATGACCCCTCATTCTCCTTCTCCTCCTGGGCCACCTCCTCTTTCATCATCACCCTAAGCGTTTTCTCAATGAGACATAGAATTGGTATTGTAACGCTAATAACGGTGTCATCGCCACTGGCCATGTTGGTGGAGTACTCGAAACAGTGCAACAGGCCACACAGGTCTCGCATGGAGGCCCAATCATTGGGAGAGAAGTGGTGCTTTTTCGCAGTGCGACTGACGCGTGCGTGCTGCAGCTGAAACTCCACTATGGCCTGCTGCTGCTCGCACAGTCTCTCCAGCATGTGCAATGTGGAGTTCCACCTGGTGGGCACGTCGCATATGAGGCGGTGAGCGGGAAGGCCGAAGTTACGCTGTAGCGCAGACAGGCGAGAAGCGGCAGGATGTGAACGCCGGAAGCGCGCACAGACGGCCTGCACTTTATGCAGCAGCTCTGACATGTCGGGGTAGTTGTGAATGAACTTCTGCACCACAAAATTCAACACATGTGCCAGGCAAGGGATGAGCATCAAAACGGCTAGTCCAAGAGCTGCGACGAGATTTCGCCCATTATTGCACACCACCAGGCCGGGCTTGAGGCCCACCGGCAGAAACAACTCATTGGTCTGTTGTTCAATACCCCGTCACAACTCATGCACGGTGTGAGGCCTGTCCCCCAAACATATGAGTTTTAGAATGGCCTGCTGACGTTTACCCCGGGCAGTTCAGTGGCACGACCTTCATTCCATGTGGGGTCTAGGACCTCATTGTCCCCTGCATCATCTTCCACACAGTCTTCCTCCCTGACCTCCTGTTCGGTCTGCACACTGCAGAAAGACGCAGCAGTTGGCACCTGTGTTTCGTCATCATCAGAGACGTGCGGACTCCGATGAGGTGGTATTCCCACGTCCTAATCATCAGGAAACATCAGTGGTTGTGCATCAGTGCATTCTATGTCTTCCACCACTGGGGAAGGGCTAGGTGGATTCCCTTGGGAAACCCTGCCAGCAGAGTCTTTAAACAGCATAAGAGACTGCTGCATAACTTGAGGCTCAGACAGTTTCCCTGATATCCATGGGGGTGATGTGACAGACTGATGGGCTTGGTTTTCAGGTGCCACCTGTGCGCTTTCTGCAGAAGACTGGGTGGGAGATAATGTTGTGAACATGCTGGATTCACTCTCGGCCACCCAATTGGCTAGCGCCTGTACCTGCTCAGGCCTTACCATCCTTAGAACGGCATTGGGCCCCACCAAATATCGCTGTAAATTCTGGCGGGTACTGGAACCTGAGGTAGTTGGTTCACTAGGATGTATGGCTGTGGCAGAATGTCCACATCCTCTCCCAGCACCAGAGGGTACACTAACACCACCACGACCGCATCCGCGTCCTTTACTAGATGTTTTCCTCATTGTTACCGTTCAGCAAGCACCACAATAAGAAAAAAAATATTTGGCCCAATGTATTGATTTCAAATTCAGGTCACTTGGACGTGGGTTAGGTTTCCATTACAAGTGCGGTGGAATGGTTTGAGGGGGCTCATGTGGGGAAGGGTGCTTCTGAAATTCTATGGTTCCCTTGTGTATGACAGGCCCCCAGATATTTTGGTGTTGCATGTGGGAACGAATTACTTGGGGGTTCGTCGTTCCAGGGAGGTGATTCGGGACAATAAGCTCGATCTGCTGCAGCTGTTGTGCGATTTCCCGGGTCTGTTGGTGGTGTGGTCTGAAGTAGTGGCTCGAAGAGCTTGGCGCTTCGCAAGATCAGTGGATCAGGTTAATAAAGCAAGGGTGAAGCTTAATAAGGAAGTTGGGCGTTTTGTTCTGCGCCAAGGTGGATTTGTGGTTCGCCATAGGGAGCTGGAGGCTGCATCGCCTCTGTTCTTGAGGGCGGACGGGGTCCATCTCAACGATATTGGAATGGATTTATGGGCCTTGGGGCTTCAAGAGGGCTTGGAGACGGCCTTCAGGGAGTAGCAGGACGAACATAGGTGAGGTGTCACCTCTGTTCATTCGTGGCATGTTAATAGAGGGTCCTGGAAGGCACTGCAAGGTTTAAGAGGTGCATGACATGTTGGAGCGTGCATCTCAAGAAGTTCGGCAAGCTGGTGGTTTGGGCTCCTGTTGGGCAAAAAGGGCCTGCAGGGGTATACAGTATTTATGGATTTGGTGCCCTTGGGTCTGTGACCGCGGCCAAGGGTAAGGTGGTATGAGGAATCGAGGTGTGGAGAGTGATTTAACAGCTTGACTGGTTGCTTTCTAGGATCCTATCACCTGTATTTTGTTATGTTTCTGTATTGGTGATTATGTTACTTAGTATAGTTAATGGTTAATATGTTGTTTATTATGTTGTTTAAATAAATAGGGCCTAATTTCCATCAAGAAGTTGTTATGTGTTTATTGAGACAGTGGGTGAAATACGACCCTATACGCTTTCACCAGAAATGACTGCAAACCTGCAGTGGGTTTATATTTTTCATGTATTACTGAAATACCGCCCTAAACTCTTTGACCAGGAATGACTGCAAGTGATTTTAGCGTAAATAACAACAAAAGTGACCTGCGTATATAATTATCTTTTTCCACAGATAAAAGGATTTTCAACATAGCACTTGCACCCCAATAACTAATTGGTGGAATGACAGAGCTGTATTAGGGTAGTTTCACACTTGAGGCAGGACAGATCCGACAGGCTGTTCGCTCCGTCCCCATTTACTATAATGGGATCGGGGGCGGAGCTACGGTTCCAGAAGCCTCTGTTGCACATTCTGGAAAAAATAAGGGGCAAAATACCACTGCATGCCGGATTTCGACTGACCCCGTTATTTTGAATACGAACCGGCAGGTGCCAGCAGTGTTTGGCATATGCTGGATCTGGCAATTCTGATATTCTGCTGGTATGCTCGAGCAAAATACCGAAATCTGATCGCAAGTGATTACCTAGCCTTACCCAATGAATTGTGCCTGCTGCTGCTACTTTTTATATAGTGTATCATCCTTTCCCCCATGGACAGTGCTCATGCTTCACCTCTTACCCAATGCTGACTTAGGCCTCTTTCACACGGGCGTCATGTTTGACGCCCGGATAAGAGGCGGGTGCGTTGCGGGAATATGCGCGATTTTCCCGCGCGGGTGCAAACGTTTGTAATGCGTTTTGCACGCGCGTGAGAAAAATCGCCATGTTTGGTACCCAGACCCGAAGCCGAACTTCATCACAGAAGTCCGGTTTCGGGTCTTCTGGAGAATTTATTATTTTCCCTTATAACATGATTATAAGGGGAAATAATAGCATTCTTAATAAAGAATGCATTGTAAAATGAAGTGGAAGGGGTTAAAAATAAAAGTTAACTTACCTAAGCCACTTAAACGCGTAGTTGCGATCTGTCCTCTCTTTCCCTGCTTCAGCTAAGAACTAAAGGACCTGTGATGACGTCACATCACATGGTCCAATCACATGGTCCATCTTACCATGGTGATGGACCATGTGATTGGACCATGTGATGTGATGTCATCACAGGTCCTTTAGTTCTTAGCTGATGCAGGGAAAGAGAGGAGAGATCGCAACTACGCGATCAAGTGGCTAAGGTAAGTTAACTTTTATTATTTTAAACCTCTTCCTCTTCATTTTACTATGCATTCTTTATTAAGAATGCTATTATTTCCCCTTATAACCATGTCATAAGGGAAAATAATAAAGATCGGGTCCTGTTGCTAAGCAACCATGCGGGAAAATCGCAACGCATCCGCACTTGCTTGCGGATGCTTGCGATTTTCCCGCAGCCCCATTAACTTCTATGGGGCCTGCGTTGCGTGAAAAAAGCACAATATAGAGCATGCTGCGATTTTCACACAACGCAGAAGTGATGCGTGAAAATCACCGCTCATGTGCACAGCCCCATAGAAATAAATGGGTCCGGATTCAGTGCAGGTGCAATGCGTCCTCCTCACGCATTGCACTTGCGCGGAAAACTTGCCCATGTGAAAGGGGCCTTACTGTTTGTTCTGCTGGCAGTGTGCAGTCAGGACCCGGAGCAGATCTTCATGGAGCTGGACTGGAGTCTGGACTGGTGACACTTCTGGATCAGTGCGACACATGCTGGCAGAGGAACAGGACAGAGACATTTTACAAAGTGCAGACACAGAAAACTAAAGGATTTAATCAAGTAACAACTGATGTTTCTCTGACTGCTGCAGACCCTCCTAATACATACCTCAGCTACTGCAGAACCTCCTAATACATACCTCAGCTACTGCAGAACCTCATAATACACACCTCAGCTACTGCAGAACCTCATAATACACACCTCAGCTGCTGCAGAACCTCATAATTAGGGCGAACTTGTGTTTTAAGTTCTGCGTCCAAAGTATGGGTTCGGGTTATCGAAGAATCCCGTTATGGATTCCGCTACCACGGACCATAACGGAATTTAGAATCCATAACGGGATTCTTCAATAACCCGAACCCGAACTTTGGACGCAGAATTTAAAACACAAGTTCGCTCAACCCTACTCATAATACACACTTCAGCAGCTACAGAACCTCCTAACACACACCTCAGCTGCTGCAGAACCTCATAATAGAAACCTCAGCTGCTACAGAACCTCATAATATATACCTCAGCTGCTGCAGAACCTCACAATACACACCTCAGCTGCTGCAGATCATCATAATCTGATGCTAGAGAACATATAAGGTTTTGATCCCATCTGTGTTAGGGGCCTCATTCGCGGATCAGGTCATAAATGCTGGACAGAATTTTATAGCCTGGCAGATGGAAACCTGTCAAATCTCATTATTGTCAGCGGGATCCGTCAGGTGTTGTCATCCATGAAGTGCCAGACCCGGAACTACGGTGCTTTTCATTGTTATGCTCCAATTACAGGGCAGAGCAGTGAACGTCACCACCACAGATGTGAACAAAGCCTAACACACACCTCAGCTGCTGCAGAACATTATAATAGTGACAAGGTAACTACAACTCTTATCATCACCAGATTGTTATTAATGGAAATTAGGGGGCTACACAGGGAGAGATAAAGGTGGAGAGAACTACAACTCCTAGTATGCCGGGCTGCAATTATTAGATACAAGTGGATATTACATAGAGAATATAAGGCCGGGTTAACATCACTGTTTGGCATACCGTACTTATGATCTCACAGAAGAACATAAAAATGAATAAAAAAACAGATCCTGTATTTCAAGCATCAGTTATGCGTATTTGGCATCTTTTTGAGCTATTTCCGTGTGAGAGTCGTTATTTTGGACGGAAAAAAGTCCTGTATGCAAAATGGAAAACTAAGCGATGATGTGAACCCAGCCTAAGAAGAGAGAGCTACAACTCCCAGCATGTCCAAAGTATTATAGGGCATCATCCAGTTTTACGAGGCGAGATCTTTAAAAGAAAATAACTATAACCCCCAGTATTGCCAGACTTATTATGTGGCATCAGTAAACATTACAGAGAGGGGGTATAAGAGGAGAGAACTACAACTCCCAGCATTAACAGACTGCACAAGGGCAAAAGTTAAAATTACATGGAGAGGGATAGGACAGAACTGCCATTCCCATCTTTTATAGGATGTTACATGAGCTATCCCAGGACACCACTAACCTCTCCTCCATGCACAGCACAGAAGCTCCACCCCCTCACATCCACATCCCACAGATCTTTCACAAAGTCTCTGCAATGGTCACATGATGATGACATCACCAAAGTTCCTCCAGACTTCACTGCTCTGCTATTCCTTGGCTTCCTGCACTGGTCACATGGTGATGATGACATCACCAAAGGTCGTTCTCCACATCCTATATTCTCCTCTCACAGGTAGCCATACAAGTGTAATTAGGGGGAGCCTTAGAAACTGGGTGAATTAACCTGGTGCCCAGGAAAGAGGTCCCAAAACCAAGGTTGACTCCTAGTAAAACTGTGAGAGTTAACAGGTTTGGTTCCATGTGGCGTTTTTGTGCATTTTTGTAGGTTTTGGTGATTTTTTTTTTTTTTTTGAATTTTGACATAAACTACTCAAAAAATATGTTTCATCAACTCAACTCATTTTGAGAAAAAAAAAACTACAAAATGCCATGAAAATGCATAAGGTGTACAAATACGGTAAATAAATTGTGCAAACACTTTCTATGTTGTTTTTCCAATGGTTAAAAAACAGCATTGCAAAAGCTTGTATGTAGGAACCCTTAGAATATAATGTAGTGGCTCGCCAGTGGACATACCTACACACCCAGCACAGCTGCATAAACCCCGTGACAAACATAGCCATACTACATATACACCACAGTTTTCTTTTTCTGGTTCTGGTCCCTACCATTTGTGACATCATCAAAGGTCCTTTAGCTTCCAGTAATAAGAGTTTTCATCTCCTTCCATTGTACCTTACGACCTTTCGACATGGAGATGGCTGTGTTTTTCCTCAAGATTGCATGCCCTCCTGCCTACACTGATCCTGCTACTCTGTCAGGCAGGGAAAGAGAAATATGTAGAGGCACATTATTCCTAATGATCCAGCAGAGCGCTATATGAACATTCTGCCGTATCATTGAGGAAGCAGTCAGGGAGGTAAATGCCTTAGCGAGTCATGTGGTCATCTAACCACATGGATGCAGTATTTTGGTTAATAAACTGACACAGGGCACACTAAGTTGATTTTCCTGTACGTAATTGAGTTCCAGAAATCAGAAATGTTTACAGTGCGTGCACAATTATTAGGCAATTTGTATTTTTGAGGATTAAAAGGGTTTTTCTGGGATTCTGGAATCAGTATCTGATCAGTGAGGGACCGACATCCGGGACTCCCGCAGATCAACTGTTTTGAGAAGGCACTGGTGCTCCTGTGAGCGCCACTGCCTTTTTGCAGCTTACAAAGTACAGCGCCGTCCATTGTATAGCAGCTGTCCTTGGTATCTCTCTCAACCCCGTTTACTTGAATGGGGCTCAGTTGATCCTAGACCACATGACACCTGAACGTGTTGTCACTGGCCTAGAAAATACAGAAAGAAGGATGTGATGCTCACAGGAGCACCAATGCCTTCTCAAACAGCTGACTGGTGGGGGTCCCGAGTGTCTGATCCCCACCAATCAGATACTGATGATGACATAATGAAAAAAAAATTGGAAAACCCTTTTAATTTTATTATTGCACTACAGTGCTGTCGGTCAATCCAAAATGTTAATACATCCCTAACCTGAATTTTAAGATAGTAAAAGTGAGGTTTGGGCTTTCTTAGAAGAATACCTATGTGTGCATATTTATTGGGCAACTATTGGTGTGCAGAATTATTATGTAACTAAATGAAACAAGAACATTTTCCCTTCTAACTTGTTTTCATCTGCTAAAGTGAGAATAATAAACAACTGAAAATTTACAAGACACGCATTCTGGAAAATGCGCCAATGCGTCTTGTTGTTTTAAGCATGCACGCTCTCCATGCCCCAAACCGGGGCTTGTTGCACGTTGCCAGTGTGAGCGATGATGTCAGCTCGCAGTGTTGTGCCCACGCATGTTCAGTCCTGAAGAAAAGCAACATCGGGAACTTCAAAGAAGCAGCGTAAGCAGCGTATAATGACGTCGCCACGCTGTCTTTACACTGCACTCCAGACCTCATTCTGAAGGTAATCCATCTATGAAAACTGGTGGGAGTAGCGGCGTCATGGCTACCAATAACCCAGAGGTGACATCATACCCCTCTCAAAGGAGATGTAAGCTTTTTATTTGCCTTCACGCCCTCTCTCCTTTGGAGAAGTTCCTTATCTTAGGAACCCTATAGTGAGCTTAAAGGTACTATTATATTGGCATCTTATGCTCCCGTAGCTCATTTGCAATTCATTTATTTTTGCCCAGCTTCCTTTATACTCCCCTGATGAGTCTTTTCCTTTTGTGAGAAGTGAAAAGTGTATTTAGGGGACAAGGATAGGGTTTAACAGTTATACCCCCGTATACATATCTTTTGCAGGATCCGGAATTGCATCAGGGATAAGAATCCACATCTCTCAGGATACGTCTGCAACAAGAAACCTCTACTAAGCAGTAGGACTAAGGCTTTTATTGAGTGCCGCTGAGCACTAAAGTTACATACCACTTCTAGCTTTTTATATTTCCATTGTATTACAGAAAGCAATTTCGTACTTTAGTATTTATTTATCTGAGGGCTATTTTTTTAAAGAATATTAATAATAAATGGTACATTTTAACAATAAGTGATTACCTATTTAATATAGCTTCTGGGGATTTTTGGTGATCTAAGTGATATCTCTATATCTTTGGTCGATTTAATTTAGTTGATTTGTAATCCAGCCTCAAAATGAAAAAGTTCAATTTGCTGACATTTAATAATACTAGTCCATAGCAGTACTCCACCTTGCTGGCGTCTGAGTTGAACTGGAGCTCTGTGCCGTTACTGATCCAGCAACAGACCCATCCATCTGGTCTGTTAAGAGTCACTGTCATCTCATCAGTCTATAAAAACATTGAAAAATATCGGATATTCCTTTGTCCAGTCTTGACATTTCAACTTATGTGTCTTGTTCTGTGGTAGTCAGGCTTCAGGCTTCCTTACCTTGGCCATGTCTCTGAACACTAAACATGGAGTACTTCTGCTCATTCCAGGGAGGTTGCTTTTCTGGAATATGATAGCACTGGAGGATAATTGATTCTTCTCAAACTTTTGGCAATTAATTTTTTTCTGAACACATTTGCAACAAAACATTTGATGGTTCTGTGATCACGCCTCGATATCTTAGCAAGTTTTATCCCTCGGAAAGAGGTTTGACTTTTCTGGGTCAGTTAACTCCTTTTTGGCCCATATTGCCTGAAGAAAACAAGTTGCCTAATAATTAGGGATGTTTCACAAGAGTGACGTGGGTGACGCTTGTCCCAATTGTGTCCTGCTATTGGCTGCACCGCATGACAGGGAGATGCAGAGCCAGCCATGTGGGGATCAGAAGAGGCGTGGGCACCGGGGAGTGGGGTAGGTATAATCAATATGAGGGGCCCCGACATTAGGGGGAGTCAATATAGGGGTTGGATAGCCCCTTTGAGTCAAGCACAGACACATAGCATTATAAATCATTATAATGCTATTCACTCCTGCAAGTCCAAATTGGAGGATCACGCTCACACACAGAACGTGATTCCTGAAATGAACTCGCTCGTGTGAAACAGCCCTTATGCCCACCTTGATATAGGGTCTTGATCTCCTTAGGCCACACCCTCCCTGATTACACAAATATATATCACCTGATATACTTAAATCTAGGCAGGATTCAAGTTTATACAGCTTGGAGTTGGAAAATATGCATACAAATGACAATATGGTCAAACTATTCACTTGTCTAATAAATGCACACACTGTGTATTCTTTTGCTCCTTGTTTCTCTCCACTATCTATCCACTCTCTCCTATCTTCCCTTCTCTCTCTTGCTTCTTCTCTGACTCATTTATTGATCTTCTATCTCTCTCTCATCCTCACTCTCCTTGTCTGCATCTTTCAACCACCTATCCTTTCTCTCACCTTTTATTTCTCTGTTTCTCTCACCTATCTATACTCAAATATCTCTCATCTATCAATCCTCTCTCTATTCTCTCTTCTCTATTGTCTATTGTCATTTGTTATGTTGGCTGCCTATGCCCACCGCATGGGCGCCACATCACTCACCCAGCCAACCCTTCTGTTTTCCAGTAGTCCGGACCCGCTTGTCCTCCCCTGTATGTCAGCAGCAGGCCTGACAGTCGGCATTCCATGTGTCCTCCTGCTACAGAACATGGCCTGCATTTCTTCTCCTGGTCCCTTAGGTCTGTTTCTGGGTAGTTAAGGCACCTTCACCTAAGGGAACTTTCCTGAACTTTAGGTTGTCTAGCTTGCTAGTTCCTTGCAAAGGTGTGCTGTTCTGTTTGTGTGCCCATTTACAGACTCTGACCTTATGCTGCCTAACCTGACCATTGCCTGTTTACGGTATTAAAACTTTGCTGCTTGCCCTGAACTTGGACTAGTTGTGCTCTGCATGCCCTGACCTCTGCCTGTTTTTTGAGTATTGCCTGATTCCTCAGTGCTTCACACAGTCTGCTTAGCACAGTCTGCCAACCAGACCAGAACTATTTCAAGAAATTAGTTACCTGGTGGCTCCCTTGCAACAAAGTCCAGATTCCTGTATTAAATAGGCATTAAAGATTGAAAACCAGGGGACTGCCTGGATAAGGCCCTTAAAGGAAATAATAATGATGACCATTGGGGGGGGTCCGAGTCCCAGTACCCTTGGCAATCAGTTTTTTCAGGGAGCTGCCACACTTACTGGAGCTTCTGCTGAGTGCAGCCAGCTTCCAAAAGCTTTCTAAGCCCAGTGCCATACATTGTATAGCAGCTGTGCTTGGTACTGCAGCTCAGCCCCATTGACTTGAATGGGGCTGTGCTGGAAGAAAGCCATGTGGCCGATGTATGGTGATGTCACATTGGCTATGAAGAGGCCGCGGCACACACGGAGCTCCGGCCTCTTCTAACAGTTGATTGGGGGGGGGGGGGGTCCTGGGTGTCCATAGGATAGGGCATCAATATAAATTCCAGGATAAGTCCTTTAAGTGTAGCCTAAAGTCAAACTGGTTGGTTGGCGCAGTGGTTCCACACCCACTGCCCATGGCTGTAGGCTAAGGCCTTAGAATCCGCTGGCCCACACCAGATGGGTCTACCTGAGGTGTTCTAGGAATTGACTCAACAACTTGACTGCCAGGAACAACTGATGTCCTCCTATATGGACCATATATCCACCTACTACAACAGTACCACAACCTCCCCCTCTACAATCTACTTGGATTCTTTTGTTTTTAACTGCAGTTTTTGACGCTTTCTTATAGATTTGTTATGATTTCCTATGTATTGTTGTCTTTATTCGTTTTACATCACATTATCTTCTACTATGCGGCTATCTTGCTTCCCCACAGCTCCCATCCTCTGTGTATCTACTATACTACCCAGTCTGTCTTTTTGTACAGTTTCAGCTTGATCAAGGTGACATAAAAGAGTGCATCAGGCAAGATGGTAACCTGTGGGTTTGTCTCTAAGGCCTTCTTTACGACCGAAAGGAATTATTCTACTGGAGAAAGAGAATTACTCTCTATCAAAATCGCACTAGAGAAATTTCATCACTTGTTAAGGGGAGGCTACTACCCAGTCATTATTTTCACAGACATAAAAAATGTACCTACATAGAGTCTGCACAATAGCTCAGTCCTCGATAGACCCGCTGGTCTTTATTTTTTTGCCCACTTTAATTTTATCTTAGAGGGGTCTCGATGTATTTAGAGGAGCCTGGATATATTTCTGGAGTGTAATATTATTACAGGTTATAGTTACTAGAGATGGGTTGTTGATCCAGGGAGTTATTCTGATTACCTGATTTGAGTCTGGATGGAATTTTTTTCCCCTAAAGTGGAGAAAATTGGCTTCTACTTCACAGTTTTTTTTTGTCTTCCTCTGGATCAACTTGCAGGATAACAGGCTGAACTGGATGGACAAATGTCTTTTTTCAGCCTTATAAACTATGTTACTATGTTACAGTTTTGGTCGGCAGATAAGAACATTAAAGCAGATGCTCTATTTTGCTCCTTTTACATAGCTGATCATTTGGAGGAGCACTAAAATATCATAGATCAAGCTCAGGCATGCTCAACCTGCAGCCCTCCAGCTGTTGCAAAACTACAACTCCCATCATTCCTGGACAGCCTACAGCTATCAGCCTACAGAAGGGCATGGTGGGAGTTGCAGTTTTACAACAGCTGGAGGGCCACAGGTTTAGCATTAGTGTTGATCACGAATATTCGAATTGTGAATTTTAATCGCGAATATCGGCACTTTTTAAAAAAAAATACCAGTCTATGCGAATTTTATACGAATTTTTTTAATGTGAATTTTCGCAATAAGAAAATAATGCCTGAAGATCAGGAATTTGTGAATTTATGGCGAATATTCACCCAAATATTCGCAAAATATCACAAATTCGAATATTGCCCCTGCCGCTAATCACTATTGAGCATCCCTGATCTAGCTTATATCATTCCAGTTGCTCCAGTCTGGCTGAAGGACATCCCACCAGGTAAAACATATGTTCCTTCTGTCGAGGAGACAGGTGCTGTTCTGGGGTCATCGTTCAAAACTCATCGGTCATCCTGGCTTCTGTAAAACCTCAGATATCATAACCCATTACTACATCAGAGTTCATCAGACATTTTGTCTCCATCTGTACCATATGTGCCAAAAAAAAAAACCCCGGAACAAAAACCTGCATAATTACTCCTTCCCGTGCTCATGGTCCCGTGGCAGCATGTCACCATGGACCAATTTGCCCTCTTCCTCTGGCTGCACAGTGAACTAGCTAATTGAAGTAGTTGAGGATAATTATATTTTATTTTTTAAAGGCTCATTTTGTACTTCTGATTGGTCTATCTTCTGCCAGCCTCCTAGCTAAATTATTAATTGAACACAACTTTTGTCTTCATGAATTCACTCTACATAGTGTCTCAGACTGGGGAGTTCTGGAGAGTGGTCTGGAACCTTAAAGATGTCATATTGGACTTCTCAACCACAAACTAATAGACAAGTGGAGTGCATCAACCAGATCTTACCAACTATTTGAGGCACTTAACAGTATATACAAAGTAAATAGCTTACTCCTTTACAAATTTTGGAAGGTTCTCTAGTCTCCACTGAATCACCCTTTCAGAAATATATGTAGGTATCTGGTTTGCCTTGAGACTGGCACTCTTACGTGTGCGAATACACCATGGACTAAGTAGGGTAAAATATTTATTGGTAAATTGGCAAGTTAAAAACACGCCAAAAAAAAAAAGTTAAAAACACACCAAAAAAATTATAATGATAAGCTGTAGGTAAGTGACAATGGTCATTCCCAACTGTAATATATCTTCAGAAGGTATGGTAACCTTCAAATATCATATATAAGAAATCCCAAGTGTGGTCAGCAAGAAAAATACGTCTCAATTCATAAATTCATAAAAGTTTATAAAAAATTCACAGTCCAAACTATGTTGGTCAGACAGGGGTTAATGTTCTATATAGCCAGTATGAAATCGATATATTTCAAATCTTCCAATGTATCAGGCCTGAATATTACAAGGATCCCATATAGAGGACATTAGAACTCTGAATATCAAGGCATATGAAGATACAGGGAAAGAGCTGGAAAGGTTGTGGCTGGAGCCTGGGGCATAGCTAAAGGCTCATGGGCCCTGGTGCAAGGGTTTAGCTTGGTCCCCTTCCAGGAGCAGGGAAGCACATAGCCTTCATGCTGCCTCAGGCAAAAATTTAAACAACAATACACCCCCCCCCCCAATGCCAATTTCTTTGACCTAACCCCTTCCCTATAGCCAGAGGTGTAATTTGACCAGCATGCACTTTCCATAATACTGGTGTTTTCTTATGCGTCGCCTCAGGCTCCTAGGCCCAAGAGGCGATTGCTACCTCTGCACCCCCTATAGCTAAGCCCCTGGCTGGAGCTCTGCAATGTAAAGGCACAAGCAGCGTGGTCACCAAAATGTTAAAAATGCACTTGTTAGCTAAAATGTAATGCATTTTTGAGCCAGGATTCCATAGTGAGGTCTCTGCATAGCAGGGATGACAGTTTGCTAGTACCAGCAGAACAGATCATCTTATCAACTACCATCACAAAAGCGGAAAACAATGAGAATAGTGGCCCTGGGGAAAATTGATGGCAGAGATTCATAAGCTGGAATCCCAAGACCTTAGCTGCTTATCTTTCTAAGATGACATAGTGAGACTGTGCTATATTTCATTTAAAGAGTTAACTGTTGTTCCTGCACCCCTGCAGCACAGACCCCGATGTCAAACCCAGCCAAGTTCATGAAGTGGGACTGCACCAAGAAGATTTACATTTGGGAGCCCTACATTTGGAGAAGATCTCCATTAGACCTCTCTTATTGAGGTTGCCATGGCTCCGCCTCCATGCTCCTATGATCGACTGGAACAGTGGACAGATTTTGCTTTGTGGTCCTGATTGTCATTCCCACTGTCTGGCTTCAGTACGGCCTGTTGTGGTCCAAAGGTTTTACAGAGTCTTCAGGGGCTACCTCCATGCTATGACAACTAAGCTGACATGTTTAACAAGAATTATGACTAGCCACCTTACTGGCCATACTACTGTGCCATATACAAGTTCCCCTTCATGAACAGACTTATCTATCTAGATCCACCTCAGAATGTAGCTACTTACCTCTTGCCCCTGGGCTACTGATGGACTAATAACTCCTTCATGATTATACATCATACTTGGGATCCATGCTATTCTATTAACTGCAAATTCCAGTTTCTACTTCCATCAAACAGAAAATACAAAATTGTGATTCTACTATTATGCCACTATTATGGTCTTTATTGTTTATGTTTGTTCTTACAGTATATTTTCCTTTTGTTTGTTTTTGCATAGACTCATTCTGCTGATGTAGGTCTTACGACCGAAATGTCCAATTGTAATGAGTGTTCTTGCAATCACGCATTTATATTTTGTCTGGAAATATTGTGACTATATGCATCAATAAACCTTTTTGCTAATATAAACTAATGAGTGCCATGGTACTATCCTTATGTGCCATAGACCTGTTACTTGGAATCACTCCACCCTGTGGTTAGGTATACCACTATCCCTGCATGAAACTCAGGCTATGTCTGACTATATAAAAGAAAATCTGTGAGGGCAGGCTTCATTTTTTGTTAAGAAAAAGGATGGATCTCTTAGACCCATATATAGATTACTGTGGTCTGAATAAGATTACGGTAAGGAAAACCACCTGCCTTTGATCCCTGAGGTGTTTCATAGACTACCCAGAGCTAGGGTATTCATGAAGTTGGATCTTCGGGGGGATGCATGCGAGAGAAAGACCTGTGATAGCCACTGGAAGCACATCTACACTGTCTTCCTGCATTTACGAGAGAACAGACTTTATGCTAAATTTAAAAAAAAAGCTGTTTGGGAAGACCTCCCTATCCTTCCTGGGTTATATTCTCTGACAAAGGTTTCAGATGAATCCTAAAAAGTTGAAAGGGCTCCTGGACTGGCCCTGTCCCAAGGGTCTAAGAGCCATACAGTAGTTTTTGGGTTTTGCTGCAGTATTTTCTACCGGCAATTCATTCCCCACTATTCCTCGAAGACAGCCCCTATATCTGCTTTTACACAAAAAGGAATGAATGCTAAAAACTAGACAAGCTGAATCAGCATTTCTGTACCTGAAGAAGGCTTTCTCTTGTGCCTCAATTCTGCACTGTCTGGACATTTCCAAATAGTTCTTCTTTGAGGTGGACACATCCTCTGTGGGAGCTGGAGCTGTTCTCACTCAGAAATGGTCCTCTGGCAAAATGATTACCTGCGGTTTCTTCTCTAGGGTCTTTCTCTGTGAAGCAAAACTGATTGCTATTAGAGTTGAGCGGACACCTGGATGTTTGGGTTTGACGAGTTCGAACTTCACAAAATTGTTCGGGTTCGGGATCTGAACTTAACTCGAACTTGACCCTGAACCCCATTGAAGTCAATAGGGACCCGAACTTTTGGACACTAAAATGGCTGCAAAATAGCCCTGGAAAGGGCTAGAGGGCTGCAAAAGGCAGCAAAATGTAGGTAAATGCCGTGCAAACAAATGTGAATAGGGAAATGACTTAAAATAACATAAAATACAGAAAAATGATAAATAAACATTCTAAACCTGAGCCCAAGTGAGTGACAGTGGCACCTGCAACCCAGCGAACAGAAAATGGGGCGGCAACGCCACCACATCTGGCACCGTCACCAAGCATCTGAGCCTCCACCAAGTCCATCAATCCATCAATACTAGTTTTTTTTTTTTTTGCTATATCCTGCATCAGGGGCTTGGCTGTGCTTATTGTCACCCCTAGAAACTCAGGATAGCAATTTCTATATTTTATTAAGGGGTTAAATACAATTGCCAAAATGAAAATACCAATCCCCTAAATCTGGTGTTCCAGCTTTGGCTAGCCAAGTGTAATACTGTCTGCTCTCTGGCAAAGGATAGATTATTTTCTGTGGTGAAATTCAATTGCCAAAATAGCAATCCCCTAAATCTGGTGTCCCAGCACTGGCTGGCAAAGTATAATAGTGTCCGTCAAAACATATATTTTGTTCTGGGGTGAAATTCAATTGCAAAAATAGCAATACCCTGAATCTGGTGTCCCAGCACTGGCTGGCAAAGTATAATAGTGTCCACCAAAACATATATTTTGTTTTGGGGTGAAATTTAATTGCCAAAATAGCAATACCCTGAATCAGGTGTCCCAGCACTGGCTGGCAAAGTATAATAACGTCCGCCAAAAGATATATTTTGTTCTGGGGTGAAATTCAATTGCCAAAATAGCAATACCCTAAACTGGTGTTCCAGCTGTTGCCGGCCAAGTGTTAATCTGTCCATAAAAGGGTATATTACACTCAAGGTGTATATACAAGTGCTGAGAGGGTCATCCTCAATAACTTCACATGCTACCGTGCATCTCCCATTGTATTTCTGTCCGTTAAAGGGTATATTACACAAATTGTTAAAATACAATTGCTGAAGGTATAATCCTACATATTTTTTCACAAGCTACTGTGCATCTCCAAGTGTAAATCTGTCCATAATAGATTACCTTTCATCCAGGGCCTAAATACTAGCCCTAAAAGAGATATTCCCCTAAATCAGTGGTTACTGCTGTGCCTGGATTAGTGTAATACGCTACATAAATAAATAGGAAGATAGTGTTAGGTGCCTGTAAAAAAAGGCCTGGATTTGAAATCAATACATTGGGCCAAATATTTTTTTTTCTTTTTGTGGATCTTGGTGAACGGTAACAATGAGGAAAACATCTAGTAAGGGACGCGGAGGCCGTCACGGTGGTGTTAGTGGACCCTCTGGTGCTGGGAGAGGACGTGGCCATTCAGCCACACGTCCTAGTGAACCAACTACCTCAGGTTCCAGTACCCGCCAGGATTTACAGCGATTGTTGGTGGGGCCCAATGCCGTTCTAAGGATGGTAAGGCCTGAGCAGGTACAGGCGCTAGTTAATTGGGTGGCCGACAGTGGATCCAGCATGTTCACAACATTATCTCCCACCCAGTCTTCTGCAGAAAGCGCACAGGTGGCAACTGAAAACCAAGCCCATCAGTTTGTCACATCACCCCCATGCATATCAGGGAAACTGTCTGAGCCTCAAGTTATGCAGCAGTCTCTTATGCTGTTTAAAGACTCTGCTGGCAGGGTTTCCCAAGGGAATCCACCTAGCCCTTCCCCAGTGGTGGAAGACATAGAATGCACTGATGCACAACCACTGATGTTTCCTCATGATGAGGACATAGGAATACCACCTCATCGGAGTCCACACGTCTCTGATGATGACGAAACACAGGTGCCAACTGCTGCGTCTTTCTGCAGTGTGCAGACCGAACAGGAGGTCAGGGAGGAAGACTGTGTGGAAGACGATGCAGGGGATGATGAGGTACTAGACCCCACATGGAATCACTAGTGGGTGGCTGGGGGGATACGGAGGACGATGACGATACGCCTCCCACAGAGGACAGCTTGTCCTTACCTCTGGGGAGCCTGGCACACATGAGCGACTACATGCTGCAGTGCCTGCGCGACGACAACAGAGATGCCCACATTTTAACGTGTGTGGATTACAGGGTTGCCACCCTGCTGGATCCCCGATACAAAGACAATGTGCCCACCTTACTTCCTGCACTGGAGCGTGATAGGAAGATGCGCCAGTACAAGCGCACGCTGGTAGACGCGCTCCTGAGAGCATTCCCAAATGTCTCAGGGGAACAGGTGGAAGCCCAAGGCGAAGTCAGAGGAGGAGCAAGAGGTCGCCAATGCAGCTGTGTCACAGCCAGCTCCTCTGAGGGCAGGGTTAGCATGGCAGAAATGTGAAAAAGTTTTGTCTCCACGCCACAGCTAACTGCACCACCACCTGATATGAAACGTATTAGCAGGAGGCAGCATTTCATTAACATGGTTGAACAGTACGTCTGCACACCCCTCCACATACTGACTGATGGTTCGGCCCCATTCAACTTCTGGGTCTCCAAATTGTCCACGTGGCCAGAGTTAGCATTTTATGCCTTGGAGGTGCTTTTGTCTGAACGTGTATTCAGCATGGCAGGGGGCGTCATTACTGACAAACGCAGCCGCCTGTCCACAGCCAATGTGGACAAGCTGACGTTCATAAAAATGAACCAGGCATGGATCCCACAGGACCTGTCCCTCCCTTGTGCAGAATAGACATTTATAACTGCCTCCCCCTCAACCATGTATTCTTATACTCCGGGGCACCTCTTTATTGAATCCTCATTTTTTTAACTTTACCATGATCTTGCGGTGCAACCCAAAGTTGAATAAACCTCTCCTCAATCTGGGCGCCAGGGCCTAAATAACTGAAAGTGGCCTGTTACAATGGTGGATGACATGCAGCCTGAACCTCTGCCATGCGACCTCTCTCCTCTGTCTGGGTGCTGGGGCCTAAATAACTAAAAGTGGCCTTCTCCAGTGGTGGGTGATATGACGCCTTATTCCTTGCTGTGGGACCTCTCTCCTCTGTCTGGGTGCTGGGGCCTAAAAATCTGGAAGTGGCCTTCTCCAGTGGTGGATGATATGACGCCTTATTCCTTGCTGTGGGACCTCTCTCCTCTGTCTGGGTGCTGGGGCCTAAATAACTAAAAGTGGCCTTCTCCAGTGGTGGGTGATATGACGCCTTATTCCTTGCTGTGGGACCTCTCTCCTCTGTCTGGGTGCTGGGGCCTAAATAACTAAAAGTGGCCTTCTCCAGTGGTGGGTGATATGACGCATGATTCTCTGCTATGGGACCTCTCTCCAATTGATATTGGTTAATTTTTATTTATTTTATTTTAATTCTTTTCCCTATGCACATTTGTTTGCAGGGCATTTACCTACATTTTGCTGACTTTTGCAGCCCTCTAGCCCTTTCCTGGACTATTTTACAGCCTTTCTAGTGCCCAAAAGTTCGGGTTGACTTCAATGGGATTCGGGTTCGGGATAAAGTTCGGGTCGAGTTCGGATCCGGAACCCGAACATTTTCGGGAAGTTCGGCCGAACTTCTCGAACCTGAACATCCAGGTGTTCGCACATCTCTAGTTGTGCGCTAATCGGCAAAATATAATAGCAGGTCTGGGCCTAGCCGGTTTGATGCACATCTCCTGCCTGTCACATGTGCTGAATTTTGGGTGCAGAAATTCCACCCCCCCTTTCACTCAAACAATTAACAAACTATTTACAAATTTACTTAAAAACAGATTAAAATAACTATAATGCAGCTACACTAACTATATAATCTAACAAAACTATATACACGCCATATGCTTAACTTAAGGCCAGTGACATCCAAGTGGCTCAGAGGGTGGGTTCCTGCACCAACATAGGCCCTGGCCTGGAACTCAATTTGCCAGCCAGGGCACAGTTCTTGAGGATGAGGAAGAGGAATAGGAGGAACCGTGTTCTCAGCAGGGTGGCACCCAAGCCAGCTAACGGGCAGCTGGGTCACCACCAGCACCTCAGAAGGCTGGGTTAGCATTGGTGAAATGTGGGAAAGCTTTGTCATCATGCCACAACAACCTGCACCACCAGCAGATCTGGAACGTCTTAGCAGGAGGCAGCATTTCAGCAACATAGTGGAAGAGTACACGTACTGACTGATGGGTTTGCCCAGGGGCGTAGCTACAGGGGAAGCAGGGGAAGCTACTGCTTTGGGGCCCTGACCTAGAAGGGGTCCATCCAGGAGTAGGAAGAGGACTAAAAGACTTTGTCAGGGCCCCCTCAACATAATTATACAATGAAATTATATACAGTGGCAGTATAAACAGTGTAGAAAGCAGATGGAAAATTAACCCGAACAGCCTCACACCCTACACACTCAACACCCCACCCCACCCTTTAACTCAACTTAATAAAGTTTCCATTTCTGCTAACTTCTGGCAAAAAAATAAAATAATCTCCCACGGACTCACTATGTCCCTCAGTGAATACCTTGGGGTGTCTACTTTCCGAAATGGGGTCATTTGTGGGGTGTGTTTACTGTTCTGGCATTTTAGGCGGGGCTAAATTGTGAGCAGCCATGTAAAACCTAAAGGTACTCGTTGGAATTTGGGACCCTTTGCGCACCCAGGCTGCAAAAAAGTGTCACTTATGTGGTATCGCCGTACTCAGGAGAAGTAGGGAAATGTGTTTTGGGGTGTGTTTTTACATATACCCATGTTGAGTGAGAGAAATATCTCTGTAAACTGACAACTTTGTATAAAAAAAATTAAAAAGTTGTCATTTACAGAGATATTTCTCACACCCAGCAGGGGTATATATAAAAATACACCCCAAAACACATTGCCCTACTTCTCCTGAGTACGGCGATACCACATGTGTGACACTTTTTTGCAGCCTGGGTGCGCAAAGGGGCCCAAATTCCAATGAGTACCTTTAGGATTTCACAGGGCATTTTTATGCATTTAGATTCCAGACTTCTTCTCACGCTTTAGGGGCCCCTAAAATTCCAGTACAGTATATATACCCCACAAGTGACCCCATTTTAGAAAGATTACACCCCAAGGTATTCCGTGAGGGGTATGGTGAGTTTGTGTAAAATTTTATTTTTTGTCACAAGTTAGTGAAATATAAGACTTTGTAAAAAACTAAGATAAAAATAAAAAATATCAATTTCCGCTAACTTGTGCCAAAAAAAAAAAAATTCTGTGAACTCGACATGCCCTTCATGGAATACCTTGGGGTGTCTTCTTTCCAAAATGGGGTCACTTGTGGGGTATTTATACTGCCCTGGCATTTTAGGGGCCCTAAAGCGTGAGAATCCAAATGTGTAAAAATGCCCTGTGAAATCCTAAAGGTACTCATTGGAATTTGGGCCCATTTGCGCATCTTGGCTGCAAAAAAGTGTCACTCATGAGGTATCGCCGTACTCAGGAGAAGTAGGGCAATGTGTTTTGGGGTGTATTTTTACATATACCCATACTGTGTGTGAGCAATATCTCTGTAAATGACAATGAGTACCTTTTAGGAGGGCATTTTTACGCATTTGATTCCTTCTCACGCTTTAGGGGCCCCTAAAATTCCAGTACAGTATATATACCCCACAAGTGACCCCATTTTAGAAAGATTACACCCCAAGGTATTCCGTGAGGGTATGGTGAGTTGTGTAAAATTTTATTTTTGTCACAAGTTAGTGAAATATAAGACTTTGTAAAAACTAAGATAAAAATAAAAATATCAATTTCCGCTAACTTGTGCCAAAAAAAAATTCTGTGAACTCGACATGCCCTTCATGGAATACCTTGGGGTGTCTTCTTTCCAAAATGGGGTCACTTGTGGGTATTTATACTGCCCTGGCATTTTAGGGGCCCTAAAGCGTGAGAATCCAAATGTGTAAAAATGCCCTGTGAAATCCTAAAGGTACTCATTGGAATTTGGGCCCATTTGCGCATCTTGGCTGCAAAAAAGTGTCACTCATGAGGTATCGCCGTACTCAGGAGAAGTAGGGCAATGTGTTTTGGGGTGTATTTTTACATATACCCATACTGTGTGTGAGCAATATCTCTGTAAATGACAATGAGTACCTTTTAGGAGGGCATTTTTACGCATTTTTCTTCTCACGCTTTAGGGCCCCTAAAATGCCAGTGCAGTATAAATACCCCACATGTGACCCCATTTTGGAAATAAGACACCCCAAGGTATTCCGTGAGGGGCATGGCGAGTTCACAGAAAAAAAACATTTTGGCACAAGTTAGCGGAAATTGATATATATATATTTTTTTTTTTTTTACAAAGTCTCATATTCCACTAACTTGTGACAAAAAATAAAATTTTGCATGAACTCACCATACCCCTCACGGAACACCTTGGGGTGTCTTCTTTCTAAAATGGGGTCCCATGTGAGGTGTTTGTACTGCCCTTGCATTTGAGGGTCTCCGCAATCATTACACGTATGGCCAGCATTAGGAGTTTCTGCTATTCTCCTTATATTGAGCATACGGGTAATGAGATTTTTTTTTCCGTTCAGCCTCTGGGTCGATCAATGTGGATGAAAAAATCTCTGCCAAAATCAGTGACTGCGGTGGGGTGGGCTGGGCGCTAACTACCTAACAAGTAGCTAACTAACTGGCGGTGATAAGGGACCCTTAGGCCCCATTCACACGTCCGCAATTCTGTTTGCGGAACGGAATTGCGGACCCATTCATTTCTATGGGGACAGACTTTGTCCCGTTCGGATACGGAATTGCAGATCCGCACTTACGGGTCTGCACTTCCGTTCCGCAAAAATATAGAACATGTCCTATTATTGTCCGCAATTGCGGACAAGAAAAGGCATTTTCTATATAGTTCTGGCAATGTGCGGATCTGCAAAATGCGGAACGCACATTGCCGGTGTCCGTGTTTTGCGGATCCGTGGATCCGCAAAACACATATGGACATGTGAATGGGGCCTTACAGGGGGGTGATCAGTGACAGGGGGGTGATCAGGGAGTCTACATGGGGTGATCAGGGGTTAACAAGGGGTTAATAAGTGACAAGGGGGGGGTGTAGTGTGGTGCTTGGTGCTACTTTACATAGCTACCTGGTCCTCTGGTGGTCGATCCCAGCAAATGGGACCACCAGAGGACCAGGTAGCAGGTATATCAGACACTGTTAACAAAACAGCGTCTGATATACCAGTTTGATGCAATTTAATTCGCATCTACAGCCTGCCAGCAATTGATCATCGATGGCAGGCTGTAGAATCACTGCCGAGCTGTGCACTGCTGTGAACGCACACGCGAGCGTTCATAGCAAATCTCGCCTCTCGCAAGATGACGCGCGGATGCGTCCAGGAGGAACAAACCTGCCGCAGTCTGGACGCATCCATGCTTTCAGCGGTCGGGAGGTGGTTAAAAAAGAATTATTCACATTTTTGGTCACTGTCATTTATGCAGTGCAGGGTTACTTGACAGCAAATAATTGGAATATGTCAACCCCTGAACTCCCAGACGGATTAACTATATTATTGTCCCGACACATATGCAGCGCAGGCCGCAAAGGTCATTCCTGGAAAACATGGATTTCAGTGGTATATTTTGAGGTTTAGGACCTCATTGTTCTCAACATCATCTTCCAGCCAGTCTTCACACCGCAGAAGGCTGCAGCGGTTTGCACCTGTGTTTCGTCATCATCAGGGACGTGCTGCCGTGGTGTTCCCCTGTCCCCATCCTCAAACCTAAGTGGTTTTGCATCCGTGCACTCAATCTCTTCCACTTCTGGGGCAGGACTATGGTTATGGCCCTGGGAAACCCTGCCAGCAGAGTCATAAAGAAGCATAAGAGACTGCTGCATTTAACTGCTAATAGTCAACAATTAAGTTCACTAACAGTAAGGCAGTGCCCGTGTCATAAACAGAATACATTTCTTTAGGTCACACAACAGTGTAAAGGAGCAATTCAATACAATACTTGACTATCACCAAAAATTTGATTTTTCAAACCAGCAATGTAAAAACAGAAGTTAACGGTTTTATTTGACTGTCAGAAATGCAGCGCACACCGCAAAAGTGCTATCTACCACAAAACCAGTGTGTTTGCAACCAACTAGGTAAATGCGAAGTTCAAAAGGTTACTGTAATTGACTGAAACACAGGGTAGGCCTCAGATCTGCTATGTATCACAAAACCAGTGTTTATTGCAACAAATTACAGAAATACAGAATGTCACTGCAAAATTTTAAAATACGTCTTTGTGCGTTGTATTTTTTTCCCAAAATTCACAAATGCACTATTTAACGGCTGGAAATTAAACGTAGGTATTTGTAAGCTGTATGCACAACTGCTTTGTGAACCAAGAACACAGCTTTTTTTTTTCCACTAAAACACACTATTGCACTATTTCAGTGCTGAAATTTAAGATAGGTATTTGTACGCTGTATGAACAACTGCTTTGTGGACCAAGAACACGGCTTTTTCTCCCAAAAACACAGCAATGCACTATTTCAGTGCTGAAATTTAAAATAGGTATTTGTCCCCAAATAAAACATATCATCTAGAAAAATTGGGGAATCCTAAAGAATGATTGAGTAATAGGCCCCCTAATTCCGGACAAACGCCTTTTCATTTTTAAAAGAGCACACACAGTAAAAGATAAAATTGTACATAGTTGTTTGAAGAAAGAGGGGCTCCAAGGAGCGCCTTCACTTGATGCAGATTTTGTATAGGATTTAAGAACAGGTCTAGAGAAGAAATAAAGAATAGAACTGGAAATACAGTCCAGTTCATAGTAAATCAAAGAGAGTTAAGAATAAAAGGAAAGATATCCTGTGAAAGTGCGGAAGTCATTTACATCTTGGAGTGCCCGTGCAAACTCTAGTATGTGGTCAGAACACTAAGAAAACTAAAAGTGAGGATAAGTGAACACATTAGAAACATTAAAAAAGGTTTAGAGACTCACAGCATCTCTGCGCATTTCAAAAAAATGCATTAAAAAAATCCAGAAGGATTGAAATTTATGGGTGTAGAATTGGTACATAAGAAATGGAGAGGAGGGGACCCGGTGAAACAGATAAATAAAAGGGAAGCCGAAAGGATATATAATATGAGCACTCAGCAGCCTGCAGGTTTGAACATTGATTGAGATATTAAATCTGCATGCAAGATATGATATGAAGATACTTCCATTAAATATGAGAGAAGATTCTGCAGGTGGTGGAGAAAATAAGAGTTATATATGTTTCCCCAAGGATTATTTTATGAGTACCTTTAATTTTCTACATAGGGACCTATCAAAGGCAATATTAAACGAGAAGGATAGTAATGTTAAAGAAGTAGGGATTGAAAGAATCAAGCCCCTGATTTTGCGATTCTGGGCATGTATACATTTCTGAGTGGTATCGGTTATCTCCTGTAGTAATTCTGAAGGGAGGCAGGACCCAGTAGAGGATATACGGTACCCAGTGTAGGGCTTCCATAGGTATGTGTTTACCCTTCGTCTGATTGACTGTGTACGGAAGATACCTACCTTGATGTTCCCCTCCTACCCTGAGTATACTGACGCTGCCCGCTTATTAGATAGAATACGGTGCTTCTCCGAACGAAAGTTTAAACTCCGAAATGACATGAATGTTTCCTAATATGCCGTGAAAAGATACAAATTAGTTGCTGTTGTAAGATGCCTAAACCTTAGTTTGTAAAGGAGACCCTGTATAAGATCTTATGGATAGATACAGAGCAGAAAAGCATTCTTATTAATTATCATTTTAAGGAATTGGAACTGTGAAGTTTTTTAGATCTCCAGTTTTATATATATAATGTTGATATTAATAAAATGCAAAAGAATGTTTTTAAAATAATATATGGAAATTGCTAAAAGGTTAATAGTGTATGGATAAACCAACCCTCCATCACTTGGGGGCAGGGGAGTTGATGCAATCATGTGATCAGTGGGACAGAGTAATAAATACTGCCCTAATGAAAGTATAAAATGTGACGCCCCAGACGAAGCTGGTAGCGAAACCCGGGTCGGGCTGGAATATTACGTTTTATATGCGATGTCTAAAGAACAGATCCTGTAAGTACAATAAAACATTAAGAATCTTTTTACTTGAGGGTCTGCACTATGTTTTTTTCCATTTGAAGGGGTAAACAACTGTTTCTGCTACCGGTCGTCTCAGAGATCGAGGTGGCTGAAGCGAGAGACCGAGGAAACTGCCTCTATAAAAGGGAGTGTGTTAACTGACTTAAAGCACCTTCAGCGCTGGCCCAAACCTATTTTTATGTGCTTTTATTATAGGGAGAAAGGACCTAATCCCTGTTTCTGGGACTGCAGCTCTTGACTAATTATAGGAACCGCACACAAAACCCTTTGTTTAGAAGATTAGAGTAGAATCTGCTTGACTGAGACCACCTTGGCGCGGGTAGGCAGGCACAGATGTGTTTTGATCAAAATATATTGGCTGTGAGTCTCGGATTTTATAATATCAGAGTGAGGGCTTTGTCCATATATTATGTTTGCATCTGTTGTGTTTTTTGCAGAACGGAACAGCTGGCCCCTAATAGAACAGTATTATCCTGGTCTGTAATGCGGACAATAATAGGACATGTATTTTTTTGCGCAACGGACATGTGGACATACGGAAATGGAATGCACGCGGAGTAACTTCCGTTTTTTTGTGGACCCATTGACGCAAACGGTCCGCAAAAAAATGGAACGGATAAGGAAAAAAATAAGTTTGTGTGCATGAGCCCTTAAATGGGTTTTCTGACACATGAATTCTGATGACCTATCCTCTGGATAGGTCATCAGTATCTGATCGGTGGTTCAGTTCGCTTCCAAGTTATGTAGAGCTATCTGCAAACTACTGGACATTAAATTGAACTTCTCCTCTGCTCATTATCTAAAGACCAGTGATTAGGTGGAATGCATCAATCAAGTTTTGGTAATTTATTCAAGACACTGCTCTTCTGCATGGCATGACAACTGGGTTGCTTTGACTCCCTGGGCAGAGTTTTCGAACAATAACCATCCAAGTGAATCTACCGGTAAAACCCCATTCTGCATTGTATATGGTCACAAATTATGTCTCTTTGTTTCGGCAACTGTCTCCTTGGGAGTTCCAGCACCTGATTCCTCTGTCAATAACTTTGCCCATACCTGGCAAAAAACTAAAGCCTGCATTCTATAGGACTCTATTATAACATTATTATTATTATTATTGTTATATACATTTGATCACTTATGATGAAAGGGGCTTTCTTACTTGCTGCCCCCCCGAAACGTGTTGATTGCCGTGTGTTGTACGAATTAAAGGATTTATGATCAGAGGCTGGTGCCATCATCTCCTGTTGCCATCATTCCTACTAATCTAGAAGCGAACCCAGCCGGGGAGCTCTGTCTGAAGGTGTCTTGAGGTTATCCAACAGACAACCTCCCCAGTAAAGTGACTGCTTTATATGTCATGTTTTTTTTTATGGTCAGACTTCCCTTTTAATCAGCATCACTAATTATGTATCTTTGTTACTCTGACCAACTATTTTAAACTATTTCAAACCATTAATTTTAACTTTTCACCCTACTATATAGTAGGTTATGTTTTTTTATACATATTTGGTTGTGACATTGATTTATACTGTATTATTGGTTCTAACAATACTGGATCCATTTCTCACTTTTTACCGTGTTGGGGCATCTAGTTGTCTTTCCTCATCATATTCTCTGCACTACCACTTTTCTATAGTAATAATACTACGATTGATACAAACTATCATACTACACCTTTTGCCTTTTGGGACTGAAGCCTGTTTGTGAGTCACTTTTTAAGGCCGAACCTGGTCCTCCAGGCCCAAAAACCCTCCAAATTTTGGCCAGTATACTCTTTGATCCTTCTGATGTATAGGTTTTATACCGTACTCTGACCACTTGTGCGGCCTACCCCACCTGCATCCTAATTCTTCTCTGTCCATTGGTTTCACCACCCTGGTGCCTGTTTTCCGATTTTATTTTGGGTGTTCTCCAAAATATTTTTGAGTTATCCGGTTTTTAATTTTATTTTTCATCTCTTCCATTGCCAATTTTAATGATTGCCAGTTATAGACACACAGACTGACTTACAAAAAGTAAAAAAAAAGCTTTTCAAAATATAAATTTTTTTTTTCTAGAAGTTCAAATCACCCCCTTTCCCCTAAATCAAAATACCTAACCAATAATAAAAAAGTACACATCATGGACATCGCTAGGTACAAAAATGCCCATACAATTAAAACATAACAATGTTAATCCCATACGGCAATTGGCGTCATGGGGGGGGGGGGGATAAAAGAAAGCCAATTTTTTTGTCACTTCAACTCCCAAAATAAATTTTATAAAAAGTGATCAAAAAGCCGTGCACACTTCAAAATTGTATCACTGAAGTACAGATCGTCCCACAAAAAATAAGCCCCACACAGCCCGTACACATAAATACAAAAAGTTAAAAGTGTCTGAATATAGTGATGAAAAAAAAATATTTTTTCAAGGTTTTTATGTTTTTTTCAGTATTAAAAGGTGAGAAAAACTATACAAGTGTGGTATCATTGTGATCATACAGACCAGGAGAATGAAGATAACAGGTCAATTTTACCACATAGTAAACACCATAAATAAAACCCACAAAACTGTGGCAGAATTGCGTTTTTTTTCCAATTTCACCCCATTTGGAATTTTTTTCCCGATTTCTACTACATTGTATGCAACTGGAAACAGCGCCATTAGAAAGTGCAACTTGTCCTGCAAAAAATAAGCCCTGATAAGGATAAGTCAGGGGTAGGCAACCTTCGGCACTGCAGCTGCTGTGAAACTACAACTCCCAGCATGCATTATTACTCTGCTCTTCTCAGAACTCACATAGAAATGAATGGAGCATGCTGGGTAAAAAGTAGTTTCACAACAGCTGGGGTGCCAAAGGTTGCTGACCCCTGGGCTAGGTGAATGGAAAAATAAAAAAAAAGCTATGGCTCTGGGAAGGCAGGGTGGGAAAAAAGAAAACACAAAAATGGAAAATCGCAAGGTTTAAAGTCAGTAAGGATAACCAGGATATATTAGGAATTGACTGGGAACTGCATTCATGATAAGCTGTATATGAGGGACAATTTAAAATTCAGAAACTTCAAGGAAAGGTTTTGTCCCCTGGAGGAGTGTTATGAAGTGCTGGAAAGCATGGTGCACTTCCTCCTTCAATGTCTCTTTAATATAGGGGTTAACAGTGGGGTAAAGGCTTCCATTGGCTTGTCGCTCTGTCTTATGCAAAGTGGGCCTATGGGGCATTCAGAGACCTGGTGTTATTGTTAGGATTCACACGTGGAATGCAAGGTGCTTAGCTTCAATGAATTGGAATATTCTCCTGGAGGATGAGGAGTGTAGGTTCACCCTTGGTGACCTGGTAAAAGCACTCTCTTTGAAAAAAATCACAGCACTCAGTTGTAAATGGTAATTAATTATGATTTTTACTTATCCATCCAGTTACACTAGAAATGGCAGGACCAATGATTCGGTCCATCTCGGACCTTGGTCATGGCCTACATGGAGACAAATGTAAAATATAGAAGGTGACGCAGGACCAAAAGTGGAATTACATTGTAGCTGGACTTATATGTCATTAAAAATCAATCTATATAATACATAATAGTCGACCATCTCGCAGAATGAATATAGCAACAGCGGTGTGGTATTGTAAGCAGGTAATTCTATGTGATGACCATTATTGGCCCATTGGGCTAAACAATGAGCAGATAGAGCAAAGTACAAGGAAACCAGGTGACTACTTAACTATAAGAGTGCAAAATGATTGTTGAATCAATATAGAGTATTGATAAAATCCTATATCTAGAGGCAATAGTATACACTAGGACAGTTATCATGTGTAAGTTGTCTGTGTTCAAGAGACAATAATGCAAGGCCACTAATGGAATCATATGCATAAAACAATAAAACAATAATATATAATGCCTCATTAAATAAGAATCATGTGCCAGTATTTCCTATATTAAAAGGATCAGTATGTACAATGCCTATGTCAATGCCTCCAGAGTTAGGACTAACTGGATGTTGGCATTTCTAACTGTGGTCTGCACCTCACAATTTGCTTCCACAGTCAATTACAGACATGATGACACAACAGGGCAGGGACATCCTCTCGCTTGTGGAATGCAGCGCTAATTGGTCACATGCGGTATTAGTTACTTCTGAGGTTTCTATATAGTACCGCCCATCTCGTGTGGAACGCAGCGCCGATGCCTGCTGATCATATGTTATATTGTGAGAGGAATGAATAAAGTGTTATGGTGCTGATGTATACATGGCGACATCTCAATTGACACACTTATCTCAAAATTCATGTTAAATAGAAAATATATTTGTGCCCAATTACGGATGGTGGAGCAATAAAATAGCAATAAATGTTAACAATAAAGATGCATAATTACTTCAATGCATGATTAGGAGGTATTATATAGTTACAAAATTATATGACTTTGAACTATTATATATTTCCTTTGGACCAATATATACAAGAGATGTTACATGGTTTGTAAAAAATCCATCACCCATTATTCAAAGATATCACAGTTAGTCACACTGTATTACTGAAGATATGGAACAACAAAATCCATCATTCTGTAGATTAATTTGCATGATTAATTACAATATAAACATGATTATATGCTATAAATAATATTGTGAAAGGTTACATAAGTTAGATGGATGTTGTATGAAATAACAACAATACGGTAAGTATCAAAATACCTGATTAGTATATGTTAGTATGTGGAAAAAGATAGATGAAATTTTAGTCGGTATGGTATTACTGTACTTTATGTGACTATTTTCATGTTGTCTGAAAAGAAATGTGAAAGGGAGATACAATATGCAAAAATCAAAGTCATTATTCAAGCCATAGGTAGACGAAGGTTTTCAGTTGGTGTATCCAATAGGCTTCTCAGTTTTTTAGCATCAACATATGGTTAACATATTTATATTTGTGGTCAGGGCTACGGACACGAAAGCCGAAGAGCCCTAGTGGGATGAACACCGAGACCCACCGTAACTGCAAGAACCATCTTACCTAACTAAATGGCTAGTGGTGTGCCTGTAGCCATGTCCGTGGGTAGGCCGATAAAAGGGTGGCCTACCCTGTAGAAGTGAAAAAGAAGGGGAGGGAGGGTGGGGCAACTGAGAAACGCCCGCCCCTAGGTGGGGCTGTGCCTGGTTTAAGTAGAGCCTCCGCCCCTCCCACAAATGCAGCCCAAATAGACTGCTATACTTGTGGTCAGGGCTACGGACACGAAAGCCGAAGAGCCCTAGTGGGATGAACACCGAGACCCACCGTAACTGCAAGAACCATCTTACCTAACTAAATGGCTAGTGGTGTGCCTGTAGCCATGTCCGTGGGTAGGCCTATAAAAGGGTGGCAAAAACCAGACATGTAGGGTGAAAAGAGACTTGAATGGCCTGTACAAAGAAACCCCTGATCCAGACTGTGAAGCAATGTCTCCCACGAAGTTCGGGTACCTAAGTCAACCATAATGATGCCCGCATCCAGCCTGCGGATAGAGCCAGGACAGAACTCTGAATGTCGCAGATACTGCCCCAATGCACGAGAGAGGAACTGGGAAACGGGAAGCGTTCAGGAGGAAGCGTGGACGATACTAACTAAACCTGAAGACTTAGTTGTGGTGCGAGCACTGACAAATTCCCCCTAGCCTTATGGGACCGGAGAACTGAGCCTAACTGTCTACGCTATGTAAAGAAGGGCCCGAAAAATACCATGTAGGCCAGGAGAGGATGTAAAGCAATAAGCTAAGCACGTAGTATATGGAATCCTGTCGATGCCCTCACGCGAGTGAAGGAGTGCAATTGCGGTAAGCTGCTAGCGATTAAGTTCGCAGACCTGGCTGATTGAAAAGGTAACCGGCATGGTAATGCAAATGACAATTTGAGGGGTAAACAAGAAAATGCCTAAAAAGTGGCCTAAAGAAAGAACAGGCGGGATTACACCATGGGCCTAACCGATGTGATATGCGATACTTAAAATAACTACATTTCCTGAAAAAACCTGACAGGCGAATATCGTGAACACGAGACCAGACCAACGTGGCCGGTGACACCTAATGACGAGAGTCATTCGGTACGAGAACCTGAAAGTAGGTGGCCGATGACACCAATGACTTGAACTCTGGAAATTTACGTCTGGTCCTGGGGGGGGAGCATAGCCAGACAGGCGATCTGTCGACCAGGCAGAAGTTTGTGAGCTGGCCACATTGATTGTTGCACGTGAGAAAAACATAAGCGGGCAACCAACTATGGTGATTGAAAACGTGGGGTTAAGAATGCAACAAGTACAGGCAATAGGTTTAAAACAGAAGCCTAAGTGTGACATAAATAATTGAATGTAGATGATTAGGATGTAATGGGCTGAGGGCGTTGAGTTAGAAAACAAAGGCCTAACAGAATGAACAAGAGCTATGACACACGGGGGTGGCCCACACTCCAATGACAATAATGATACGTTGTATGTGGCGGCAGCGGCGCCGCCGCCCATCCTGAATGTACCACGATTAAGTCTACGCAGAGAGAACGGAATGGTAACAAGGAGTGACCAGCAAAGGAAGCAATGCAGAAATGAGGAGCAAACGGAAAGAATCCATGCGGCACCCAAAGTCTGCCAGAAGAAGTCTGTCCAGAAGAGGGACAGTAGGAAAGGCTAAACCCGGAGAGTAAGCATATCCGACTATCCGGTGAAGGTAGCTGTGCGGTAAAAGATTCTCCGGCCGAGGGAGCAGGCAGTAAGGCAAGTGCCCGGCAGAGGGAGCAAAGCGACGGTGGAACCAGCAGGCAGAGTGGTGCCATAAGAGGAGAGTCTGGTGGAAAGCTATGTGGTGATAAAGAGAGACCAGCCAAGGGAATTACTGTGAAGCAGAACAAAATGGTGAATAAAAATTATGTTTGCCGAGGGGACTAGAAGAACAGGGGAGCGCAATGGCAAGGACTGCCTGGTGGGTGGAGCCGCACGGCGATACCGCCTGTGGTATGCAGAACGAATGCGTATGTACGTGCGATACCTAGCTGGCAGACCGCAGGAAGTTATAACTATGATAATTAAAACCGAGGGTCTGGCCTGAATATCGGACCGGCTAATGTAACTGGAAAAAAATCGCCTGACCCGCATGGCAGGTGACCCTAACCAGGCTGAGCTCCATTAAGGAAGAGTACGCCTGGGGAAGCGTGGCAGACAATGGATGCGCCACCGACAGACTTTGGAAAAGTGGCCTGCGCCCGGATGAACAAAGAAGCAGATATGGGTGTGCGACATATGGGTCAAATCAACCTGGATGCACGGAAGTTCAACCCACCGGGTAAATCGCCAGGCAGGACGAAAAACAGTCGTCGGTCCCCGAAACCATGGGGTCGAAGCAGTCATGGTGCCCCCGAAGCCGTGGGGCCGAAGTGGTCATGGTGCCCCCGAAGCCATGGAGCCGAAGTGGTCATGGTGCCCCGAGCCATGGGGCCGGGCGGTCATGGTGCCCCGGCCATGGGGCCGAGCGGTCATCGTGCCCCGAAGCCATGGGCCGAGCGGTCATTGTGCCCCGAGCCATGGAGCCGAGGCGGTCATCGTGCCCCGAGCCATGGGCCGAGCGGTCATCGTGCCCCGAGCCATGGAGCCGAGCGGTCATCGTGCCCCGAGGCCATGGAGCCGAAGTGGTCATCGTGCCCCCGAAGCCATGGGGCCGAAGCGGTCATCTTGCCCCCGAAGCCATGGAGCCGAAGCAGTCGCTGAGCCCTCAACGCCATGAGGCCAGGCAGTCATGGGGTCCCCAAGCCATGAAGCAAAGCGAACATGGGGCCCCCCAAATCCTGAGGCCAAGTAATCATATGGGCCCCCAAGCCATAAGACCCGAGCCACCATAGGGGGCCCCCATAGCCATGAGGCCAAAGCAAACATGGGCCCCCAAAGCATTGAGGCCACAGAAATCGCGAGGACCTCGAGTCAGGCGGCCAAGCAGCCATGGGGCCCACAAGGCATGCAGCCAAGCAGACATGGGGCCCTTAGTGCCATGGGCCCAAGGCGGTCATGGGACCCCCAGCGCCATGAGACCAAGCAGTCATGAGGTCCCCAAGCCGTGAGGTCAAGGTAGTCCGCGAGACCCTGACGCCGAGGGGCCGAAGCGGTCGTCATGCCCCCGACACCATAGGGTCGGAGCGGTCATGGAATCCCTGCTCCCTGAGGCCAAAGCAGTCATGGGGCCTCCTCGGCCATGAGGCCAAAGAAATCAAGGGGCCACGGCGGCCTTGCGGCCCAGCAAGTAAGGGGCCCCCAGGGCCATGAGGCCGTCCTAGATGTACGTGATGGGTGAAGGTAAATAAGAATGGGCCCAACATGATGGAAAAGCAGCAACTAGGATGATTGGGACGTCTAAACGAGGCCTGGAAAGGAACGTGATTGCTGACAGGTATGGACATTAGTAATCCGCACCACGGACATAAGCATAAAAACCGAACCCAACCATAAAACTTAAAAATGCAAACGTGGAATAGGAACCGGAGAAGAGAGAACAACCAAAACCTGAGGCATGCGATTTGCAAAGTCAAGTCCCTTGTCGCGACAAACAACTGAAACTTGAAAGAAACCGTAGTGAGTAGGAAGCTCGACCCTAATGACCCACTGGCCTCAGCTGAGAGGCTGTTTATTGAACTGGGGCCGTGGGAGCAATCTTAGTGAATACAAACCAGAAGTAAAGCAGAGCAGACAAAAGATTTTTTTTTTTTTTTGCAACTAGAGAAACGACCCACTTGATGTATACGCGCAGAAACCAGATGTAAAGGAAATGACCATTGATGCCTGTCATGTTCAACAGGAGAGTGGCCCCGGAGCCACCAACTGCCTCAATGTGACTATCGAGTAAAACAACCGTGACGTAGAAACCAACAGGAGAATGTGGCTTGAATGGGAGCATGGTGTGCCAGCAGATGGGTGACTGTGGAGCTGAAATGAGTTGCCGACCTGAATGTGAGCGGAATAGGATAGCGCCGCGACAGCGAACGTATGGACGCAGTTCTAGCGGGGAATGGAGTGTAGTACTAGACATAACAGCAAATGTGTGAACTCAGCTGGAGCGTGAAAGGAGTATTAACTTGCTGTAACAGCCGACGTGAGATGCGTCCATGGATGGGCGGGAACATTGGACGTAAACGTGAAAGTAAAAACCCGGAGTCACAGCGGTAGTGTGAACCCCAACTCTGGCAATAGGCCAAGCGTAAAATTTGGTATGACCGCAGCCTGCAGTGAACGAGGCATAAACAAACTGTGACATGAACGCGTTCTTGCAATGTGACACCGGTCTGAGTGGTGCAAGCAAACATATAAAGGCAAAAGGGGTATGAGTGCAAAACACAGGACGACAGAAAATAAATAAATGCACAGAGAATAAGACAGATTTACCCGCTGTTGTGACCATGCGTGGAGCGTAAACGTGATGCGAGAGCGGACTAGAGCACCGCTCTGAAAATGACCATGTTGAAAGAGCAGACACGAGAAGGCGGCGTCTCAACTGACAGGGCGAACCTGGCGTAAAGAGTTGAAGCGTAAACGCAGCCCTGATTGCGGGGGAGGGGCGGGCCACATGGGAAGTGATTGCCATAGCAAGAGCCGTAACAAGCAACAGCTGCATCCAATCTCCAACATAACATCACATGCAGCCCAGGTAAACCTTCCCTACCGCGTACAGGCTGAAGCAACTTTTCAAAGCGAATCGACGTAAACGTAAAACACATGAGATAGAAGGGGAACTGAATCAGGTTACCTAATAAACAAAGTGAAAGGAATCGATTAACTCCGATAAAACAAACCTGAGGCGGACGACGATTTTGAGGCGATGCCTTCCGCTCGCAAGAAAGTCAGATTCCAGCCGGCCGGAAAGACAGACACGGCTCGATTAACTTACGTAAATGGCGCGCGCTTCCCTACGGTAGCCACGGGCAGGAAAAAGCTCCATTTCAGCTCCATACTGTAATGAAAGAAACCTCCTAGCAGAGGAGAGAGCACCCTGCTGACACACCAGCATCCCCTGTGCAACTGAGAAACGCCCGCCCCTAGGTGGGGCTGTGCCTGGTTTAAGTAGAGCCTCCGCCCCTCCCACAAATGCAGCCCAAATAGACTGCTATATATATATATATATATATATATATATATATATATATATATATAGAAGAGAAAAGTGAGAAAGCAGCACACTTAACAAATAGCGGGTGCAGAGCCTGCCGACGACCAGCAACGAGGTCCTCAAATAGTGGTTCAAAAAATTGCAAAGCAGCACTCCAATCTTCAAACGTGCAAGTGTTTATTCAGCCCAGCGTGGCAACGTTTCAATTGTTCACTACAATCTTTCTCAAGCCATACTAAACAAAGTGCTCAGTGCAGTATATATAATCAAGTCACATGATCATCAATTAATTAGTAATAAAAGCATGATTATAAAAAAGTGTACACAAATAAAGTTATAAAGTGCTAAATTGTGCCAAATGTGCAAATTACAAAGATGAATATATGTGAAAAGTGCGTATTCTTCATACAATACATTTCTCCTTTAGTGTAAGCCTATTATATAGTTGATTGATTCAAATCCCACAGGTGCATAAAATAATTAATAATTGTAATAAAAGACAATCTCACAGCGGGTGGAAATATCACAGGATCCTGGACGGCGTCTGACAAAGTACAACCCGCATGCGCGGGATTCACAAGTCTCGCGGACCTTCTCGTATATCAAACTTATTGCCCTCAATGGAGATGGTGTTCACGGGTTTCACGTTGTCTCTGCGGCTGCGCTGGACTTAAAAGGTCTCGCGATCATTGTATTGCAAAACACTCTAGCCCGGGCCATATCAAGTATGGCGACCCCGGCATCTCAAGTGTAATGCGCATGTCACATATCACTACTCCGATCCACATCCCATATGAAAACAATCAGCGTGCACCTATAGATATTAATGGGGACATAGGAATGTCCAGAACACTGGACTCGCCATGGTACCCACACATCCAGGTTAGCCGCTCACAATCAGAATTCCCCATTTTCGTGTATATTGCAAGTGACAGGTTCACCTAAAAGAATGAACCCGCCATATCCTGCCAACACCCTTGGGGCAAACACATACATGACAACCACCGTCGCTAGGTAAACCTGTCAGTTGGGGATACATGAAAAGACCTGTCATAGTCATCATGTGCAATCCCCTTCTTCCAGTCACCTGTTGCTAGGTGATTAAACTCATACCTCTCATTCATCTCGGAGTATTCAAATAAAGACTAGAAAAAAGGAAGTAAGCCGCGGAGAGAACCTGACCCCATGTTATCTAATAATATTTTTCATAACTCATATGGCACCCGGTCCTGCAGATATCCTTCCATCTGTGAGAGTGTCCATTGCTTGAAAAAATCTGAAAATAATGATATCAACCAATTAGTCAAGGTTATCTATTAAAGAGATTTTTATATATAAAAACTTTTTATAAAAAAGAGAGCAAGACTACTGAGCACATCATTTTAGTCTTCCTCCCAGGTATGGTTACAGTGGGAATACAACTGCAGGCGAATTAAGGTACGGCATCCTATGTCACACGGAAATCTACATTGAGTCCCCTAGGTTTAAGGGTCTCCAATGTATAGATCCAGTACAATTCTTTATTTTTTAATAACTTGACTCTGTCTCCCCTCTTCGTGTCAATGGGATATGATCTATGACTCTGAATCTTAAATCCCTTCCGTATGTCCTGCTTCCTTGAAATGCCTGGAGACTGGGAGATCCATCTTCTGCTTTCTAATGGAGTAACGATGTTGGTTAATCCTGGTCTTAACATCCCAGGTCGTCTCCCCACATACCATAAGGCACATGGACATGTAAGCATGTATACAACATATGTGGAATCACATGTCAATAGGGATCTGATCTTAATCACTTTCCCTGTCGATGGATTAGAGAATGTATTGCCTCGGATCAACAATGAGCAATTTACACAATTGAAGCACGGGTAACATCCCGTCTTTTGGATACCAAACAGACCTTTTTCCTTTATTTTAGAAGGTCCAACATCCGACCTGACTATTTTGTCCCCAAGGTTGCTACTTCTCCGATATGAGAACAATGGAGGTGTTTGAAACTCCTGAATCTGTGGAAAACTCGATGTCAGAATACCCCAATGTTTCCTAATCACCTTCGCTATATTATTACTTTCACTACTGTATTCTGATATAAACGGAATCCTTTTAATTTTTTCTTTAGATGTTTTTATACTTTTCTCATTCTGAATTTTTTTAATACTTTGATCAATCAATCCCCTGGGATAACCCCTTGCTCGAAATTTGGCACTCATCTGATCGAATCTCTATAAATATATATAAGCTGGTTTATATATGTTTCGTTTGTCTATTGTCAGTCTAAAAAAATACTATTTGCAGTGTATGTTGTAATATATTGTTTACTGTATTTGAATATAAGGGTTTATATCTGTTGTAGTTAAGTTGGGAGGGGGAATCGGGGGCTTCGTCGTGGTGGATTGAAAACATGGTCTGGCTTGGCCCTATTGCGCACTGGGGAGAGACAATGTACTAGACCTTAGCTCGGAGTAAGCCCTCTTTAATTTTGTGGCTGGCTAGTGTATGTGGCTGATGAGAACAGATAGGATTTATTAGGTTTTCTAAAAATGTTTTTGTTTTTCTCTTTCTTTTGCTAATTGTATTTTAAGTCAATTGGTTTCTTTGATTGAGTTATTGTATGTAAGTGTATATGTGATTAGTTTGAGTGATGGACTAGTTTATTTTATTTTTCATTTAGTTTGTGATTTTTGTCTAAATTTAATGTAGGACATTGGGGATGGTATACTGATACAATGTGTGGATTAAGGCGAGTGGATGTTATTCTGGTTTATATTGAGGGTAAAGGTGTGTAAGTGTGGATTATTGTAATGGCTGGATAATGGGAAGGGTGACAAAGAGTGAGATTTGGTTGCTACAGGGAGGGATGACATGTGAATGGTTTGGACTGCTGGGAAATTATATTAAAGTATATGATACTTAATACGGAGGGTTATTAAAAAATGTATATAGTTGGGTACATAATACTGTATATAGAGGTGTGTAACTGTGTATACGGTCTTGAATAAAAAGTGATGCATGCCTAGGTTATACGTTAATGTTGTGAAAAAATGCCTGTCTGTTCAAAAAAAATACATACTCAATTGCTTTTCCTCGGTTTAATAAAATTTTAATTTGGAAGTTAAAAAAATGTGTCTAGAGGCAACCTTTTTTATTTTCAGGCTCACTACTCCACTGTCCCAAATCTTTATATCTTCTCCATGTTGTTCTCCCGCCTTGGAGTCCTAATAAACACATGCTCTCTTCCTTCACTCTCTTCAGTGCAGGTTTCTAATATTAGAAAACTTCCAGCAGACTTTCCTCCGCTCTACTGCTCACAATAGGCTGCAGTTTGGAGGTTTATGTATGAAATGAGACCAAACTAGGGACAAACATGCATGGATAGCAACAAAACAAGTGGATTCCTCTCCCTTTTTATTAACTTACAAGAACACACTTTTGAAAACGAGCTCATTGACAAAACCAAATAAATACACAGGTACGCAACCGGTTTTGCCTCTCGCAGCTCCATCAGGGGTGTACCAACATACAAAACAGCCTCCTTTTAACTTCTTCAATCCAACCCCTTCCATCCCATCTAAAATATTAACCATTCAGAGGGGAGATGAGCTAATCAGTTCATAATCAACTGGGTTTGTTCCAAACTCTCCCAAAGTTCGTCCACCAAACCTGAAGCTTTTCAGTTTTGCTTTGATGAGTCCAGTAAAACAGCATGCATTACCATTTTAGTGCACATGTCTGTGGGAAAAAGCACGAGGGAGAAAGAAGAAGGATGTTTAAATGACCCTAAGATGAAGTGGGGGGGGGGGGGGGTTGCCCTGATTGGCTCACAGGTCGAGAGACAGCCTGGATGAGACAATCAGTGCTGCAGCTGGCAGGGAGGTGCCTTTCCAGAATGTCATTCTGTGTTGGGCTGTGAATGAGGGTGGATGTGTCAATTGTAAGGGATCACTCTCAGAGGTCAGCAATGACAGACTTCTCATCAAACAAGGTGTTTTCAAGCTCAAATGGTGCCTTATTTGTCACACAGCACTAGTGATTTCCCAAACTATTCGCCGGCGAACATAGCTGGTTCGCGTTCGCCGCAGTGGGTGAACATATGCGATGTTCGGTCCGCCCCCTATACATCATCATTGAGCAAACTTTGACCCTGTACCCCACAGTCAGCAGACACATACCAGCCAAACAGCACCCTCCCTCCCACACCTTCCCACCTCCTATAAAATGACAGCCATTTTAGATTCAGTTTGAAGCTGCAGTGTGTGAGTGAGAGCATAGAGAGTGAAGCTGCTGTGCTGCTGATGAATTCATAGGGAAACCGTTAGCTAGGCCAGTGTTCTGTGTCCACAGACTCATCTGCTGTAAGGACAGCGTAACAGCACACCAAAAGCCCATTTTAGGGCTGCTACATTAGTCTGCTTTTGTCTATTTTTTCTCCATATATATATTGCATTTGCCTGGCCTGCCCGTGTATGAGAGGCTGCAGGCCCACCACTCATACCGGGTGGCAGAGGACTTTGCATAAAAAAAAGGCATTTCATTTTTACACTTTAATCTAATTTCAGTTGCCTGCTTGCTGTCAGTGTGTGTCAGGCCCACTTTCACTGACTGTAGTGTGCCCACTGCCAGTGCCCACCACCCATACCGGTTGGCACAGTAGCTTGCCGATAAATAAGGCATTTAATTTTTACCCTTTAATCTAAGGTTTGTTGCCTGCCAGTATGTGTCAGGCCCACCTCCACCGACTGTAGTGTGCCCACTGCCAGTGCCCACCACTCATACCGGGTGGCACAGTACCTTGCACGCATAGTACCACTAATAAAAAAAAAAATTACAGGCAGAGGCAGGCCCCCCCGCAGGGGCCGTAGTAGTGCTGTGATTTCCTTTGGCCCTAGAATAATACCCAGTGTTTAAAGGCAACATACCCTGAACTCGAAAAATTCTGAGGACATAGTTGACTGGCTTACACAGGACACCAAAACTTCTACAGCTTCCGCTCGTAACCTTGACGCACCATCCTCCTCCAGCTCAGCTTCGGGCACCTCTCCAGTTACTACTCGCCCACCCGCCACCACCAACACTAGCACCACAGCCGCCTTACTTGATCTGTCAGAGGATTTTTTTACACATCAGTTGGAAGAAATGAGTGATGCGCAACCATTTTTGCCAGAGGATGTAGATAACAGGGATATGTCTCAGTCAGGCAGCATTACACACATGGACGTACAGTGTGATGATGATGATGTTGTACCCGCTGCTGCTTCCTTTGCTGAGTTGTCAGATTCAAGTGAAGCAGTTGATGATGATGATGTGTCCGTGGATGTCACGTGGGTGCGCGGTCGAAGAGAAGAAGAACAGGGGGAAAGTTCAGATGGGGAGACAGAGAGGAGGAGGAGACGAGTTGGAAGCAGGGGGAGGTCATCCCAAGGAGCTAGTGGCACAGTCAGACAGCATGTATCGGCACCCGGGGTCAGCCAGACAGCACGCCAATCAACGCTGCTGTTGCCACCACCAGAATGCCATCATTGCAAAGCTCAGCAGTGTGGCATTTTTTTTGTGTGTCTGCCTCTGATAACAGCGATGCCATTTGCAACCTGTGCTAAAAGAAACTGAGTCGTGGGAAGTCCAACACCCACCTAGGTACAACTGCTTTGCGAAGGCACACGATCTCACATCACAAGCGCCTATGGGATCAACACATGAGTACAAGCAGCACACAAACTCAAAGCCACCATGCTCCTCCTGGTCCAGCATCTTCAGCCACTCCACTGCTGTCCTCCCTGCCCCCCTCTCAACCACCCGCCACTCCGCCTCTCACCTTCAGCAGTTCCTGCTCATCTGCCCACAGTTAGGTGTCTGTCAAGAAAATATTTGAGCGTAAGAAGCCATTGTCACAGAGTCACCCCCTTGCCCTGCGTCTGACAGCTGGCTTGTCGGAACTCTTAGCCTGCCAAGCTTTTACCTTACAAGCTGGTGGAGGCCTTCAAAAAATTTTTAGCTATGGGGACAATGCAGTGGAAGGTACCCGGACAAATTTTTTTTCACAAAAGGCAATCCCCAACCTGTACTCTATTGTGGAAGTCATGGCATGTCTGGCACACAGTGTTGGGACAAGGGTCCATCTGACCACTGATACCTGGTCTTCAAAGCACAGTCAGGGCAGGTATATCACGTACACTGTGCATTGGGTAAACCTTCTGACGGCTGCCAAGCATGGAATGCGTGGCTCTGCAGCGGAGTTGGTGACACCGCCACGACTTGCAGGCAGGCCTGCTGCCACCTCCTCTACTCCTCCTACTCCATCCTCTTCCCTAACCTCCTCGGCTGAGTCCTCTTCTGCTGCTGAGTGTTGCTCCACATCATCAACTGCACCCCTCCAGCTCCCCAGGGGCTTTTCCACATCCTGGATACAACAGTGTCATGCCATCTTGGGGTTGACTTGCCTGAAAGCAGAGAGTCACACAGGACCAGCAGTCCTATCCGCCCTGAACGCACAGGTGGATCAGTGGCTGACCCCGCACCAACTGGAGATCGGCAAAGTGGTGTGTGACAATGGAAGCAATCTGTTGGTGGCATTGAATTTGGGCAAGTTGACACATGTGCCTTGCATGGCACATGTGTTGAATCAGATTGTACAACGCTTTGTGTGTAAGTACCCAGTCTTACAGGATGTCCTCAAGCAAGCCAGGAAGGTGTTCCTACACGGCCATGGTTGCACTTTTCCGACATTCAGCAGCGAAACAACATGCCAGTGAGGTGCTTGATTTGCGACAGCCCAACACGTTGGAATTCAACACTCCTAATGTTCAACTGCCTGCTCCAACAAGAAAAAGCCATCAATGAGTATTTGTATGACCGGGGTGCTAGGACAGCCTCTGCAGAGCTGGGTATTTTTTTGCCACGTTACTGGACGCTCATGCACAATGCCTGTAGGCTCATGCGTCCTTTTGAGGAGGTGACAAACATAGTCAGTCGCACCGAAGGCACCATCAGCGACCTCATCCCATTTGTTTTCTTCCTGGAGCGTGCCCTGCAAAGAGTGCTGGATCAGGCAGTAGATGAGCGTGAAGAAGAAGAGCAAGAGTTGTGGTCACCATCACCACCAGAAACAGCCTTATCATCATTGCTTGCTGGACCTGCGGCAACGCTGGAAGAGGAGTCTGAGGAGGAGGAGTAAGAGTGGGAATGTGGCTTTGAGGAGGAGGAAGACCAACCACAGCAGGCATCCCAGGGTGCTCGTTGTTGTCACCTATCTGGACCCGTGGTGTTGTACGTGGCTGGGGGGAAGAACAGACCTTCAATGACATCAGTGAGGACGAGGAACGGGAGATGAGTAGCTCAGCATCCAAACTTGTGCAAATGGGGTCTTTCATGCTGTCATGCCTGTTGAGGGACCCTCGTATAAAAAGGTGGAAGGAGAATGACTTGTACTGGGTGGCCACACTACTAGACCTCCGGTATAAGCAGAAAGTGGCTGAAATGTTACCGAATTACCGGAAGTCAGAAAGGATGCAGCACTACCAAAACAAGTTAAAAAGTATGCTTTTACCTCTTCTAACAGGGGAAGAGGTAAAAGTAATCCTCCTCCTACCACGACCACGCTGGCAAGGACAGGACGCTTTACAGATGTGTTGTTGATGGAGGACATGCAGAGCTTTTTAAGTCCTACGCATCGCCACAGCCCTTCGGGGTCCACCCTCAGAGAATGACTCGACCGACAGGTAGCAGATTACCTCGCGTTAACTGCAGATATCGACACTCTGAAGAGCAATGAACCCCTTGACTACTGGGTGTGCAGGCTTGACCTGTGGCCTGAGCTATCCCAATTTGCAATAGAACTTCTGGCCTGCCCCGCTTCAAGTGTCCTGTCAGAAAGGACTTTCAGCGCAGCAGGAGGTATTGTCACTGACAAGAGAAGTCGCCTATGTCAAAAAAGTCTAGATTACCTCACCTTTATTAAGATGAATGAGGCGTGGATACCGAAGGGACTGACAGTGGGGGATACATTTGACTAAAAAAGGCCTGATGAGATACCTTGGGCTAAAAATGGTCCCCACGCTGCTGTATTTAATCTCTGCATGCCGGATGACTTGCATGACTTCTCCGCCACCAACTAGGGTTCAAGCTACAATGTTTTAGTACACTTTCTGCCTGGAAAACATCAATTTTTACGGCCGTTGCTACTGCAGCGGCTGCAACAATACCTAATTTTTCAGGCATGTGTACATGCCAAATTTTTCTGGCCTCTGGTGCTGCACTGTGGCTGCAAAAACAAAACAAAAAAAAGGCACATACATGTGTCAATTCCCCTTTGTGATCGTTACCTTGTTGTGGTGAAGGGGCTTGCGTATCACAATAAAGCGATCAACTCTATGAGTGTGTTGGCAATGTTTGCACACCCCAGATGATAAGGTCGTTGCTTCATTGTGAACAGATCAAAAGCGATCGGCTGGATAATTTTTCGTAGAAAAAACATTAATTTTCTTTGTGATCATCTAAGGTGATCATTAAAGCCTACTAGGCCAACAATGGGCCCACACTGCAGAATCATTGTTTTCTGGGTCACTTAACTGTCACTAAACTACCTCAGCACGACCATAGGCTTTGAAAAACCGCCATCGCCTGCAATCTCCCAAACGTGCGCACGAGCATAGTCATCACTACACCAAAATTGACGCATAGAGGAATACATTTTTTTGTCACGAGTGTGTCAACTATTGACAACTCTTTGCGGTTGTCTAAAACCTATTCGATACACGTCCCCTGATAGGGGACGTAACAGGGATTAAACTGATAAGAATAGTACTACTTAACACACCACTCATATAGGGTGTCACAGTACATTGCGCGGCGCACGCGCAGTGCCCCAAATTGTAAGTAAGAGGACCGACTTTAATCTTTTTCCATCTCCCGGTTCCTAAAATCTATTCGATACACGTCCCCTATTGAATTCGCCTGCCTATTGAAGTCTATGGCGGTTCGCCCAGTTGCGAAAATTCGCGGAAGTTCGCGTTCATCGTTCGCGAATGCAAAATTTTATGTTCATGACATCTCTACACAGCACATCACACTTCCAAGTTTGGCCTCACTTGGCACCATGAAGTCACAGCTTTACATCAGAACGTGTTACATCAACAAAAAACAAACCCTTGCCAGGCTGAGCACTAACTATACAGGGGTTTTCCATAATTCACCTCTAGCTCAGTGTTCACACTGTGTTATTTGGCTTCGGTCAGACAGCCTCCTAGCTGTGACCAGTGACACCCACCAGTCCTCCTGGTGGAAGCAGAGAAATACCCTGGGGGGATATGGTACAGCAGTCCTCCTGACTCTGACCGTGTGACACCTTTTCATCAGGCATTGCTGGATCCCCCCAAACTAATTCTTCCCTAGCCTTGTGGCCGCCCAGCCCTCCTGGCTGGAACCACACAGAGACTCTCCAGGCTTCCTTCTCAATTTCCTTCAACTTCAGGCTTCCTCAGCCTTGTGGCCCCCCAGCCCTCCTTTCTGGGACTACACAGTCCTCTGCAGGTCTGTTCCCTGGGGTCTAACTCCTCCTCTCACACACTGAGGATTATTTTATCCCCAAGTGATTATCACACCTGGCCTCACCTCAGGACAGGTGATCGTGGGAAAAAACACAGCAAATCATACCATACATCTCCTAATAGGTTTCCTGCACCATTCTAGGAGACACATATCTTCCCTTATATATGAGGCCTGCCACTGCCTTACACTATGCAGTGTCTGACAGAAGATGATCTTAGGGACAGTGTACAGTAATGATCAAACTTCTATTCTAGTGTCAGGGACAGTGAAAGGCTTTCAGCCAGGGAGTAAAAAGTGAGGAGCTGAGGCTGAGTCTGGGTGTGCCTTCTAGTTGCAGTTAGTGCCTTATAACAAAGCTGCAACTGCTGCAGAACCTCAAAAGCAGCTACCTACAAAAACATTGTCTTCCTCTTTTCAACAGAAATACAGCTTTTTTTGTTGGGGAGAATAAGCTCAATACAACTGTACACCATATTTTACCATCCAGGGGATAGATAATGTTTGAAATATCCAGAAATACTAGACCAAAATCTGTGTCATGGTATGTCCAGACAGTTCAATTCTTTTTTGGTTTAAGAAAATACAGCATGCGTGTGCTACATGTGTCTTAGAAGGTAGCATTTTAAATCCCTGGGTAAAAACCTAAGATACTAGAACAAAATCTGTGCCTGGTCATCTCCACATAATTCAAGAATTTTTTTTTTTTTTTTTTTTTTACAAAAAATAACAATAAAAGTGTGCAATGTCTGTCTTACAATACAGAGGGCAGCATTTAAAGTCTCTGGGTGAAAATGTAAAATATTAGACCGAAATCTGTGTCAGGGCATCTCCAGACAGTTCAACTGTGGGTGTGTGGGGGGAGGAAATAATCTCTTAGTAGATTGGCAACTTGTGTTTTAAACTAGAGAGAGTTTTCTTTTTCCTGAATTTGAATACATATAAGACATTAGGCCGAAATCTGTTTTAGGCACTGATACTGTATTATTTCCAAAGTTAATTGCCACTAGCAGTGACTTTAGTGTGTTTGTGTAAAAGGAAGGAGATTTTATTGTACCTATCTGTCTTTGTTTCAGTAAAAAGACTTGCAAGTCGTTCCATACTTGTGTGACTATGTACATTAGGCCAAAAAATGTCAGGAATACGAAAGGCCCAGGGTCAGGCTTTGTACTCCCAGATCTAGAATTTGGGTAGCAGCAGCACCAGCTACCCGGCCAGCAGTAGTAGTAGGCTGCAGTTTTACCTGGCTTCAAAATGGTGCAACATTATCATTGAGGAGAAAGATTAAGATTATGGATTAGATTGCTCCTCTCAGTCATAGCAGGATGATGTGGAGGTGACTTGTGTGTCTGACACCTTGCCGTGGAGCCAGGGGTCACAGCATTCTTCCTGCTCCTCCTCCTTGCAGCCTCAAAGAAGGCTTTTAGTGGAGTCCTCCCAATCTTCAGTGCCCCTTCCTAGAGGGGCATCTTCATTTTTCCTTTTCCTAAGGAGGCTAGGGAACCCATGCACAGATATATTGGTAGTGGTGGTAACAGAGCATGACATGGAGGGTGATGATTGTGTGTTGGACAGGATCTGGAACTGAGGAGGATGAGGCAACATCAGAGGAAGAAGGTGGTGGCAGTAGCAGCAGCAATAAAGAGCAGAGGTGACACACCACCCAAAGAACTGTCAGGGCCACATCTGCTTTGGGATCTTGTGGCGCTGCTCACACTGTGAGTGCATCAGGCCAAAAATATGCCAGCACTAGGCCAAACCTGTCTGCCTCTAGCTCTGCGTGACTATCTCCCATCTGAATAAAATTTTCCGAACGGGCGAACCGGGTGAACCGCCATAGACTTCAATAGGCATGCGAATTTTAAAACCCACACTCTTTCTGGCCACAATAGTGATAGAAAAGTTGTTTAAAGGGGACTAACACCTGGACTGTGGCATGCCGTAGGGGGATCCATGGCAAAACTCCCATGGAAAATTACGTAGTGGACGCAGAGTCGGGTTTTAATCCATAAAGGGCATAAATCAACTAACATTCCTAAATTGTTTGGAATAACATGCTTTAAAACATCCAGTGTGTGTATACGATCAGGTATGATGTTGTATCGATCAGGTAGTGTAAGGGTTACGCCCGCTTCACATACATTGACAGACCAAACTCCCCTTTTAATGCACCGCAAACAGTCCATTTGCACAAGGTTGGATACCAAGCTAGCCATGTCCCGGTGTTGTCATTGAAGGTTTCTTCCTCCACCCAGCCACGTACAACACCAAGGGTCCCTGAAAGGTGAATTGAATTGATTTTTCGAACGGGGAGATGGTTAAAAAAACGCTGGCTCCCTCCCCTTTGTTTTTATTCACAGTCACTGCAATTGTGTGCCACACGGGATGACAGGGGTGGGCACTGGCAGTGGGCACACTACAGTCAGTGGAAGTCTGCCTGACACACACTGGCAGCAGGCAAACAGCTGAAATTAGACTAATGTGTAAAAATGAAATGCCCTTTTTATCGGCAAGCTACTGTGCCACCCAGTATCAGTGGTCGGCACTGGCAGTGGGCACACTACAGTCAGTGGAAGTCGGCCTGACACACACTAGCAGGCAAGCAACTGAAATTACACTAAAGTGCAGCAGCGGGGGCTATATTCAGGAACGGAGTGCACGACTGTACAGTACGAGTCAGGGGGTAGGGCAGGCGCCGAAGGTAAGATGATTCCCCATGTTCTCATCGCAAGTGATCGTGTCTTGCTTCGATCGCAATACGACTGTTTTAACTTACCGTGCCTGGGCTTGAATGTGCTTGTTTTATGCATCCACAGTGACCTCTAGTGGCGGTCGATACAATAACCAGGTTTCCACATATAATGTCAGTTAGCATAATTCACTGCGACCTCTAGTGGCGGTCGGTATAATTACCAGGTTCCACACATATATTCATAGAAGTGGTAGGGAAACTATAGTGATAAGGAGTTAAATAATATATACATTAATATGTTAAAAAAAAAATGTTTTCTAAAAACATGCGCATTATTTTAGGTCTTCTCAAAACCCAGGGCCCGGAATCTGGAAGCAATATAAACGCGACGTTACAGCGGTATACATTCAGGTATTGTACAGTACGGTTCATTTCAGTAATTTAGAGGTATCACACTTATATTGAGACATAGTCAGCGGTCCGTGTTTTTATAGAGCAGGGCCTTTGTGAAGTCAAGCATTGAGATTTTATTATCGTAATATTCAGCAGTTAAGGTAGGTAGTCATATATATATTTAAAAAAAACAAAAAAAAAACATTTCCTTCTCTTTTCAGCACTCGTGGCTAGTAATAAGGTTTATACCAGGGTTACCACGTGGGAACTGGGTTCAATTTAAAAAAATAAAATAAAATGTATCCATAAATATAGTTGGCACGTTTTACTGACCCAACGCAAATATGAACGTTTGCCACGTTTACAGACTCAATGTTAGTCCCATTATGTTTTCAGATACACACGTACATTGGTCACGTCTACTAATTCAAGGTAAGCCCTGACACGACCTCGGGTATGCACATACGTCTGTCTTGTCTACAGACTCACGACTCCTTTCACAACTTCAGGCATGCATGTACGTCTGTCACGCATACAGACTCGATGTAAGTCGTCCAGTGCACATCTTGTATGATGTATGCAGTCCTGGAACAGCCGTTCGAGGGTGTATATGTTTGTTCAAAACGTGAGCAAATTACCCATTTGGAATCGCACATCGAGTCTCTAAACAGGCGAGTTGCAGCACTGAAAACCACTGACAATTTGGAAAAGAGTTTGCTGCTCACTGAGCAAGCACTCTATGGGGTAGATGTGGGGGAGGGTGGTAGCGAGGAGGCTGAGGAGAGTGAGGTAGTTAGCTGGGTAACAGTAAGAAAGCGGGGTAGAGGGAAGAGTGCCAGGGAGGCTAGCCCTGATCTGACATACCCCAACAAGTTTGCACGTTTGGCAGATGAGGGGGATGACAGTTCAGGGACGGTACCGCTGCAGCCAGACACTTCCTCTGCCAGTCAGGGGAATGTCAGCTCCAGTAAGCAGGGGACCAGGAGAGCAGGGCAGGCCAGACAGGTGCTGGTAGTGGGAGACTCAATTATTAGGGGTACAGATAGGGCGATCTGTCACAAAGATCGTGATCGCCGAACAGTGTGCTGTCTTCCTGGCGCTAGAGTTCGACACATCGCGGATCGGGTTGACAGATTACTGGGAGGGGCTGGAGAAGATCCAGCGGTCATGGTCCATATGGGAACCAATGACAAAGTTAGAGGAAGGTGGACCGTCCTTAAAAATGATTTCAGGGATTTAGGTCAAAAGCTTAGGGCAAGGACCTCAAAAGTAGTATTTTCTGAAATACTGCCTGTACCATGAGCCACACAAGAAAGGCAGCGGGAGATTAGGGAGGTTAACAAGTGGCTCAAGAACTGGTGTAGGAAGGAGGGGTTCGGGTTCCTGGAGAACTGGGCCGACTTCTCTGTTGGCTACAGGCTCTATCATAGGGACGGGCTGCACCTCAATGGAGAAGGGGCAGCTGTGTTGGGGAGAAAGATGGCTAGAAGGTTGGAGGAGTGTTTAAACTAGGAACTGGGGGGGAGGGTAATTACGTTATAGGAGGGGAAGATAGTGCAGATAGAGACCAGGGGCGAGGTAGTGTGTCTGGGGGAGGAATGGAAGGGGGGACTAGAACAGCTCAGAATGAAATATGTAGGGTAAAAAATACACATAAACCTGTCAAATGTATGTATACTAATGCCAGAAGCCTGACTAACAAGACTGGTGAACTGGAATTAGTGATGTGTGAGGAGGACTATGACGTAGTGGGAATAACTGAGACATGGCTGGATGATAGCTATGACTGGGCAGTTAATATAAAAGATTACAATCTGTTTAGAAAGGATCATCAAAACCGGAGAGGTGGAGGGGTCTGCCTCTATGTGTGTCTAAATCCCGTAATTCGAGAATACATCTCTGAGGGACATGAACATGTGGAGTCACTGTGGGTAGAAATACATGGAGCAAAAAACAATAATAAAATACTAATAGGAGTGTATTATAAACCACCTAATATACCAGAGTCCACAGAAAATCTATTACTAAACGAGATAGACGAGGCGGCAAATCATAATGAAGTCGTTATCATGGGGGACTTCAACTACCCAGATATAGACTGGGAAACTGAAAGCTGTACATCCCAATAGCCAAAGACAATTTCCTTTCCCAACTGGTTCAGGACCCCACTAGAGGGACGGCCATACTGGACTTAGTATTAATCAATAGACCTGATAGAACAACAGATGTGCAGGTTGAGGGACACCTGGGAAATAGTGACCATAAAGTTATAACCTTCCAATTATACTTCATACAAGAGTTTCTAAAGGGAGGAACAAAAATACCAAACTTCAAAAAAGCTAAATTTAGCCAACTAAGCGAGGCCATAGGCCTACCTAACTGGGACAAAGTCCTCAAAAATAAAAATACAACCATAAAATGGGAGATTTTTAAAAGCATTGTAACATCTAATTGTGAGAGGTACATACCTTATAGGAATAAAAGGCTAACCCTAGGTTCACACCTGAGCGTTTTACAGCGCGTTCAAACGCGCTGTAAAACGCTCAACAGATGAAAACCAATGCATCCCTATGGGAGTGATTCACACTTGAGCGTTTTACAGCGCGTAAAAACGCGCTGTAAAATGCCCGACGCATAAGCTCGTTCAGGAGCGTTTTTTTGGGCGTTTGTTGCGAGTTTTGTGATTGACAGCACAGTAGTCAATCACAAGAACGCGCGTACGACGCGCGTTTCCTATTTGCAAAAACGTGCTGAAATACGCGGGTCTAAAACGCGCGTAAAACGCGCGTTTCAAGAATGCTCAAGTCTGAACCCAGGGTTAGGAACAATAAGAAACCAATGTGGATAAATGGAACCGTAAAGAAGGCAATAAATGACAAAAAGAAAGCATATAAATCACTAAAACAGGAGAGGAGTCAGGAAGCACTGATAAACTATAAGGAAAAAAATAGAATATGTAAAAAACTAATAAAATTTGCCAAACTAGAGACAGAGAGATTAATTGCCAAAGAGAGTAAAACTAACCCTAAAATGTTCTTCAATTATATAAATAGTAAAAAATATAAATCTGAAGGAGTCGGCCCTCTACATAGCAATGAGTGGGGTGTTGCAGAGAGCGACGAGGATAAAGCAAAACTATTAAATATTTTTTTCTCCACTATATTCACTGAGGAAAATAAACTGTCAGATGAAATGCAGAATGTAAAAGTAAATCCCCCATTAAAAGTGTCCTGTCTGACCCAGGAAGAAGTACAACAGCGACTTAAAAAGATTAAAATAGACAAATCACCAGGACTGGATGGCATACACCCCCGTATCCTAAGGGAATTAAGTGATGTCATAGCCAGACCATTATTTCTGATATTTACGGACTCTATAATAACAGGGAATGTTCCACAGGATTGGCGCATAGCAAATGTGGTGCCAATATTCAAAAAGGGTCCAAAAACAGAGCCTGGAAATTGTAGGCCGGTAAGTTTATCATCTATTGTTGGTAAACTGTTTGAAGGGTTTCTAAGAGATGCTATTTTGGAGTATCTCAATGAAAATAAGCAAATAACGCCATATCAGCATGGCTTCATGAGGGATTGGTTATGCCAAACGAATTTAATCAGCTTCTATGAGGAGGTAAGTTCTAGACTTGACAGCGGACTTCTCCAATGCATTTGGCACCGTACCTCATAAAAGGTTAGTATATAAAATGAGGATGCTCGGACTGGGAGAAAATGTCTGTATGTGGGTAAGTAACTGGCTAAGTGACAGAAAACAGAGGGTGCTTATTAACGGTAAATACTCAGATTGGGTCACTGTAACTAGTGGGGTACCTCAGGGGTCAGTATTGGGCCCTATTCTTTTCAATATATTTATTAATAATCTTGTAGAAGGCCTGCACAGTAAAATATCTATTTTTGCAGATGACACTAAACTGTGTAAAGTAATTAACACTGAAGAGGACAGTTTTCTGCTACAGAGGGATCTGGATAGATTGGAGGCTTGGGCAGAGAAATGGCAGATGAGGTTTAACACTGACAAATGTAAAGTTATGCACATGGGAAGGAATAATGCAAGTCACCCGTACATATTAAATGGTAAAACACTCGGTAACACTGACATGGAAAAGGATCTAGGAATTTTAATAAACAGCAAATTAAGCTGCAAAAACCAGTGTCAGGCAGCTACTGCCAAGGCCAATAAGATAATGGGTTGCATCAAAAGGGGCATAGATTCCCGTGATGAGAACATAGTCCTACCACTTTACAAATCATTAGTCAGACCACACATGAAGAACAGTGTACAGTTCTGGGCTCCTGTGAACAAGACAGACATAGCAGAGCTGGAGAGGGTTCAGAGGAGGGCAACTAAAGTAATAACTGGAATGAGGGATCTACAGTACCCTGAAAGGTTATCAAAATTAGGGTTATTCACTTTAGAAAAAAGACGACTGAGGGGAGATCTAATAACTATGTATAAATATATCAGGGGTCAGTACAGAGATCTGTCCCATCATCTATTTATCCCCAGGACTGTGACTGTGACAAGGGGACATCCTCTGCGTCTGGAGGAAAGAAGGTTTGTACACAAACATAGAAAAGGATTCTTCACTGTAAGAGCAGTGAGACTACGGAACTTTCTGCCTGAGGAGGTGGTGATGGTGAGTACAATAAAGGAATTCAAGAGGGGACTGGATTTATTTCTGGAATGTAATAATGTTACAGGCTACAGCTACTAGAGAGGGGTCGTTGATCCAGGGAGTTATTCTGATTGCCTGATTGGAGTCGGGAAGGAATTTTTTTCCCCTTAAGTGGGGAAAATTGGCTTCTGACTCACAGGGGTTTTTTGCCTTCCTCTGGATCAACTTGTAGGAAACAGGCTGAACTGGATGGACAAATGTCTTTTTTCGGTCTTATATACTATGTTACTATGTAAGTCCTGTCACGACTTCAGGCAAATATGCACGTCTGTCACGTCCACAGACTCGATGTAAGCCCTGACACGACTTCAGGCAGGCACGTACGTCTGTCACGTCTACAGACCCGGTGTAAGCGCTGACACGACTTCAACATTGCACGTCTGTTACGTTCACAGAGTCTGCGTCTGTCCAACACGTTATTAAGGACACACTACATTAGCCTTAATTAACCTTATTAGGGTTCGAGCATTCATGTGCAGTCTCACACAGATACAGGTATTCCATGCAAGTTGACTACTGACACCTTGTTCCCTCAGGTAACAAAGGTATAATTCGTTCATGGTGGTTTGTCATGATAGGTGCGCGGGTTTTAGTAAAAACACATTTGAGGTACTCATATGGCATCGGCACATTGCACGTCAAGGCACATATACCCGCATTCTGCTCACAAGAATATTCACTAGCATGAGTTTGGTGACAGCTAGCCGAGTAACATCTTCGGGGTCAGTAGTGAAAGCATGTTTGTTTTTAGATGGATCCCTCTCAGGACTGCAATGCACAAGATTCCACCTCATACCAGGGAAGCGTGGATCTTCAACAAGAGACAGCTCCTTCCATAAGATCTTGGACTGTGCCTAGGATTACAGCAGAGTTAACAAGAAGGGGAATACCGTACCCAGCGTCCACTAGGAAGGCGGAGTTATTCTGTCTTCTCAACTCTGAGACTGCAGGCTCTAGCCAAGAATCAGTTGCTATGAGTACAATTCAGACCTCTTTAACCCAACCCCATGTGCCTATTAACAACATGGCTTTATCCATGTCCAATTTCCAAGCTAGATTGAAGGCAGTCAAGGGTAGGGCCCACACCTCTAATACAGGTGCGCAGGGACCAACAGTTCCCATAACCCCCGAGTCTACCGCTTCAAGTCTTCCACTTAATTTTCCAAATATAGCTCCTTCGCATTTTATCCCAACAAATATCCATAAAGATATACCGTATTTTTCGCCCCATAAGACGGGCCCTGCTGCTCTGCATAGTATTTCTAAACAGCAATGCTTAAGTTCCTAATAGATTTAACTAAAGCTGCGATCTCTCGTTTATTATAACTTACAAGAAATCCTCCGTAGCAGGCAGTGCGGCTGGCTGGGTTACGTCACTCACTGACGTTGCATGCCTGCTCCGCCCACTTTATGAATGAAGCAGGCGGAGCAGGCGTGCAACGCCAGTGAGTGACGTAACCCAGCCAGCCGCTCTGCCTGCTACGGAGGATTCTTGTAAGTTATAATAAACGAGAGATCGCAGCTTTAGTTAAATCTATTAGGAACTTAAGCATTGCTGTTTAGAAATACTATGCAGAGCAGCAGGCCCTGTGTATTAGGGGACATTGTTATACGGGGATCTGTGGATGACACATATTATAGCAGTGTCATCCACAGATCCCCCATAACAGTGCCATCCACAGATCCCTCTCCCCATATCAATGCCATCCACAGCTCCCCCATAACAGTGTCATCCACAGATCCCTCTCCCCATATCAATGCCATCCACAGCTCCCCCATAACGGTTGCCATCCACACCTCCCCATAACAGTGCCATCCACAGATCCACCCATAACAGTGCCATCCACAGCTCCCCCATAACAGTGCCATCCACAGATCCCCCATATCAGTGTCATCCACAGATCCCCCATAACAGTGCCATCCACAGATGTGGATGTGCGTCATATATAGATCCACCATAATAGTGTCATGTACAGACCAGCATTCGTTCAAAACCCACCAAAACCACACCTTTTGGTAAAAAAAATTTTTTTTCTTATTTCCCTAGCCAAAAACCTAGGTGCGTCTTATGGGCCGGTGCGTCTTATAGGGCGAAAAATACGGTATTTGACAGTAAAGAACGTAAACCTGGCCTCATTACTCATTGCAACCCATGAAGTACCTGACAATAAAACTATAGCTTGCGATGAAGTTTCTGTAATTCTGAAATCTAGGGACACCAGGTTAAATAGGAAGCTTAGTATCACCGAATTCATCCTGGCTTTTAGTCTATATAGGGACGTGGTGTGCTCGGTGGCTCCTAAACGCAGGGAGGAACTAGATTTATATTTATATAAGGTGGTCGACTTAGGCCATAAATTCGGAGGCACCGCCTTTTACTAATATCATCGTTCTTTTTCAGAAAAAGCAGCAGCCATGTTAACTCAATTCCAGCGTACCGTAGATCAGTCGGTTATCGATACCGAATTATTCTGCTGGCATTTCGCTGGTCTGAAAACTCCCGCATCATCATGTACCAATTGTGGCTCTTACTCTCACAAGGCAGAATGGTGTGCTGCAAATAGCCTACCGTCAACCAGCACACATACAAGAAATACATCCGACATTCCATTGGGGAAATCAGCTGCCGGTGTGGAGAAATTAGACCGGCCCATCAAATATTTAGGAAAATCACAAATATGTAATAATTTCAATACTTCAGGTTGTTTCTATAATCAGTGTAGACTATTACATCTCTGCGCTATTTGTTTCAGGGCACACCCACGCGCAGCCTGTCCACAGAAGGGAGCCATTCCAGCATGACTAGGCTAAGTTAATACAGAGTTACTTGCTGTTTATTTGTCAGGTCATCCCAAGCCTGCCTGGGTTGAATTCATAATAAACGGTCTCACATTCGGTTTTCATACTGGTGAGATAGCATTGCCCCAGACCTCATACGAATGCAAAAATCTGAAGTCAGCATGCAAGGATCCGGAGTCAGTATCGCTACTCATCTAGGCTGAGCTACAGAAGGGTTTTCTCATAGGTCCTTTTCGTCAGCCGCCATTTGAGAATTGGAGACTTAACCCCATCGGGATAGTCAGTGGCAAATTTTCTAATAAAAAACGTTTCATATTTGATTTGTCAGCTCCACATTCATTAGCAATTCCCAGTCTCAATTCATTGATACCATCTGTAAGAGGGTGCAAGGTACCGTGGTCGATGGCAGGTACGTGTCACCGAGGTTCCTGGCCTCGGTGAGGTAAGAGCCGGGTTTTCGTGTGTCAGCAGCAGCTAGTGCTGTTTGACACCTTGTTTTTTAGTTTGGCTGCAAAGCCAATCTGGGCCGGCTCTTACTGGGAGTAGGCAAAGAGTTGGGTGGGTGCCTATTCCCCACGGTCCAGGCCGGACTTTATCCGGGCCTTTAAAAGGCAGCCTCCTCAGCAGCTGAGTGTGATTGTCCTGGAGCTGCTGTTAGGCTGTGGAATCACTTGAGTCTGGGAGTGCTGATCCATGCTGTGCTGTGTGGAGTTCTCTGGGCTGGAAGCAAGACCCCAAGCAAGGAGGACTGCAGACGGCCTGGACTATTTCGTTTTGCTGCACGTTTTCTGATGGGTGTGAATTAACACCAAGTGACTGTTTGCTGTGTATTTGTTACAAGTGTGAATTAAACACTGTTTGCTACACTTTCTGGACTCCGTTTTGCCTCTATACTGCACCCGCACTGCTATCTACCAGAGCGACTCCCCACACATCCCAAGAGTTTGCAATGCAATATTCTTCCATAGACTAAGCCATTCAAGTGATATTATCACTCGGGGCCCAGGCGTGGCTTTCAAAGGTGGACATTAAAGGCGCCTTCAAACTGCTACCAATACAACCTCAACTGTGGAGATGGCACGGTATTAAATGGGAAGGGTCATATTACTTTGCCAACAAGTTAACCTTCGGGTCCAAATCAGGCCCATGGTTGTTTGACCAATTCGCTAAAAGTCTACACTGGGTCCAAGAGAATATGTTAAACGCACATCACGTAATCCACAACTGTACCGCATAAAAAGTTAGTATATAAAATGAGAATGCTTGAACTGGGAGAAAATGTCTGCATGTGGGTAAATAACTGGCTCAGTAATAGAAAAGAGAGGGTGGTTATTAATGGTACACACTGATATTGGGTCACTGTCCCTAGTGGAGTACCTCAAGGGTTAGTACTGGGCCCTATCCTCCTCAATATATTTATTAATGATCTTGTAGAAGGCTTGCACAGTAAAATATCAATTTTTGCAGATGACACTAAACTGTGTAAAGTAATTGACACGGAAGAGGACAGTATACTGCTACCGATGGATGTGGATAGATTGGAGGCTTTGGCAGAGAAGTGGCAGATGAGGTTTAACACTGACAAATGTAAGGTTATGCACATGGGAAAGAATAATGCAAGTCACCCATACATACTGAATGGCAAAACACTGGGTAAACACTGACATGGAAAATGACCTAGGAATTTTAATGAACAGCAAACTAAGCTGTAAAAACCAGTGTCAGGCAGCTGATGCCAAGGCCAATAAGATAATGGGTTGCATGAAAAGGGGCATAGATGCCTGTGATGAGAACATAGTCCTACCACTTTAAAAATCACTGGTCAGACCACACATGAAGTACTGTGTACATTTCTGGTCTCCTGTGAACAAGGCAGACAAGGCACACATAGGAGAGCTGGAGAGGGTTCAGAGGAGGGCAACTAAAGTAATAACTGGAATGAGGGATCTACAATACCCTGACAGATTATCAACTTTAGAAAAAAGACGACTGAGGGGAGATCTAATAAATATGTTGTGATGGACTGAACCGTCACTGGGGCTGCTGGAGAAGCCTGAGGGCTAGCCTCCTTCCTACGGACTATGGACCCAGAACCATAAACCCTGATTTATGTGTGGAGTTTATCAGCCATATCGTTCCTATTGTCCATTAAAGGTGCAGGGGTGAACCCAGCAACACAATAAGTGTTAACTCTGCACTGAGGCTCGCAAGGAAGGTGTTAGTTCATTTGTCCCTTTGTTCTGTTTTGCTAGTGATGGGATTAAGTAGCTGACTTCGGGGTAGAGGAGTAGATCACCCTCTGATACACTCAGGAGACAATCCCATCACATGTGTCTCCTCTCTTCCTATTCGTCATTAAGACACTAGGGGGATGTCTGTTTGATTAGGTTATGATGTTAGACCACCAGAACTGTGTATGTATATTAAGTTAGTCCATTGTCTTAGTTAACTGTATCACAAGCAGAGGGGGTGTGCCTCTGGCCTGTGGAATTGTATAAATTGTGAGTGATGGCTGGCATTAAAGTGTCGTGTTCTACCCTTCATGAAGTCTGGTCTCATGTTTGGGGGATTGGAGAACTACACTCTGGGGATTGCTATAATCATTATACTCTCCAGAGTATAATACCTAGCTCTTGTGAGAGCTGTTCTTGTTCCTGTTTCGCTCTCTGGACTAAGGAGAGGTTCACCCACTGGAAGCTGGAGCCCGGCCTTGAGTCCAGGGTGGGTGGAGTCCCGCGAAAACCCAAACCAAGCTGCGGCGGTTCGTGGGGTTTGCGGTGGTTCTGGTGTCGAGTGCAGTGCTGATGGTCCTTGGCAAGCACTAGGAGCATCGGTCGACGGAGGCAGCCAGTCAGGGTGACAGGCGTTCCGTCACATATGTATAAATGTTTCAGGGGTTAGTACAGAGATCTCTCCCATCATCTATTTATCCCCAGGGCTGTGACTGTGACAAGGGGCAGCGTCTGGAGGAAAGAAGGTTTGTACACAAACATAGAAGAGGATTCTTTATGGTAAGATCAGTGAGACTATGGAACTCTCTGCCTGAGGAGGTGGTGATGGTGAGTTCACTAAAAGAGTTCAAGAGGGGCCTGGATGTATTTCTAGAGTGTAATAATATTACAAGATACAGCTACTAGTGATGGGTTGTTGATCCAGGGAGTTATTCTGATTGTCTTATTGGAGTCGGGAAGGCATTTTTTTCCCCATAAGTAGGGAAAATTGGCTTCTACCTAACATGTTTTTTTTTTCTGCCTTCCTCTGGATCAACTTGCAGGATAACAGGCCGAACTAGATTGACAAATGTCTTTTTTTGGCCTTATATACTATGTTACTATGTAATGGCTCCAGGGAGTACAAGCTGCAGTCCTTATGAAGCGAGGCACAGACATGAGCAGGAGTCGGCAAGACGATACACAAACCGGGAGGAGGTACAGAAATGGTCACACTCGACAGGACCGGGAACAGGACCAGACAGAAACCGGACCCGGACAAAGAGGCAGCAGCAGAAGTAGTAGGCGCTGGGGAAGTAGGATCAGGAGGAGGTAGACTAATGCAGAGAGGAGCGCAGCACTGGCCGGGGACACTGAGCGAGGGTAATTCAACTTTCTGTGTCCCAGGTCTCAGCATGTGACCATGGGCGTTCTGGGCCTACTGATCAATCGAGGAGCTCGATGTTTGCATCAAACAGATCATAGGAGGCAGGTCGGGGGGAGGAGGAGGGAGGGACGCCGCTTCCTCACGTCATCACATCACCCACCAAAAAAGCCCTCTTTAAGCAAAAAGTAGCATAACCCCATCCTGTCGGCAAATAGAGGTGGCAGACAGCTGCCGCAACAAAAGTATCCTTATCTCAGTATGCCTAGCTTCAGCCAGGCCAGGTCCATTGGCGGTACTGTGTCTTTCACATCATCATCCTCAATTTCTTCCTCTCCCACTGAGACTCAATTATCATCTATCAATAAAGGAATGTATGGCCAGGAAACAACTCTACATGCCCAGCAATCAACTTTTGAAGAAGCTTAATTTCCACCTAGCCATGTTGCTGCCAGGGCAGTCGCTGCCATACCATTTAGTACAGTATGCAGCCTTTTTAGGATGGTGTTACTTCCAGCCTTACTGGAAGATACCTAGCCACCATTATTTGTCCCATAAAGCTATCCCTGCCTTGTACTCTCACATGACAGAGAATGTAGGCTACTCCTTGCGATTCCCATTGTGAGACAAGGTGGACACCTGGAGCAGCTGTTATATGCAGGGACAGTAGATGTCTTTCATGGTCCACTGGGTCAATATATTTTTGTAGCAGCGGCAAGGCAGCACCCCAGCTACAATGCCAGTTTCTTTTGACCACCCACCATGATTGTGTCAGTCAGTCTGGTTCCCACACCAAGTACTTATCCTCCTCCACAAACCTGCTCTGGTCCACTAGAGCAGCAGGGCACAGTGTCGCTCCCACTCCCCTCCCTATCATGTGTTATGTCAAGCGTTGCCATTTGGCGTTGCAACTGAATGCCAAACCTCAATCACCCGTTTACATATTTTTAGTTTCCACAGAGTCGTAATTTTTTTTTGGGGGAGGTCTTTCAATTTAATCAAGCATCCCATGGTGTAGCAGCAATCTACCTGTGTGTTAAGTTGAAATTGAGCGTCAAGCCCCAATCGTCTGTTTACATATCAGTTTACACATCGTCGAGTTTAATAAAAAAAATATTTAAATTTTTTTTTGGGGGGGGGGCATTACTGCAGCAATACCCACGGTGTGGCAGCACTCTACCTGTGTGTGTTAAGTTTAAATTTAGCATAAAGCCTCAATTGTCCGTTTATGTATTTTCAGTTTCCACACGTTTGGAATTTAATTTGTTTTTGGGTTTGTTAAATGTAAATAAACAAGTCTATGTGATTGCTACAAGACACAAGGTAGGGAAGCAATCTACCTTTGATAACAAGAAATTGTGTGTCAGACCTCAATTGTCCATTTCCATGAATTCTATTGGAATTTAATTTTCGTTTGGGGGGGAACTTGTTCAATTTAAGTAAACCAGCATATAGGTGATCAACATCAATACACAGGCAAGCACACAAATGTATAAGTGAGGGATAATGCATTTAGGCCTATATTCACCCAATTTTAATAAATTTATTTATTCGGAGGGAGGGGGGGTTGTTGATTATATCCAAACTAGTATATACACAGGGTAGTGCACAACATTATCTGAAAGTCCCAAAAATGTCTGGGCTACGGAAGGGTTTCAAACAAGAGACCCAAAGCTAGAATGTGGGTAGTAGCAGTAGGCCGTAGTTCTCCCTGTTGGCTTGAGAAAGGCACAACATTATCGTTGAGGAGAAAGAGGAGGAGATTGTGGAATGGATGGCTCAATCCTCCTCTCAGTTCCAGCTGGATGACGTGGAAGTGGCTTCAGAATCTGCCACAGTACCATGGAGCCAGAGGTCACAGCGTTCATCCTGCTATTCCTCCTTGCCGCTCCAAAGAAGGCTTTTAGTGGAGTCCTCTCAGTCTTCACTGCCCCTTCCTAGAAGGGCATCTTCTTTTTTCCTAAGCAGTGGCAAGAAAAACCCACTATGCTCTACAGCAGATAATCAAGAGCAGATAATCCCTGTTGACAACTTGTGAGAGAGCCCTCAACGTTTGGGCTACCCTGAGGAGCAGGTTGGGGACCCTATGCATGCATGTGTTGATGGTGGTGGTAATAGTAGCACCTGTAGCTATGGCATTTGTGTGGCATTGGCAATGCTGGTGCTTGCATCATGCCACTTTGGGGAAAGGAGGTACATTTCTTTAAGGTGCAGCATAAATATACATGATCAATACTGCCATTTTGTCACAGTTCAGGCCATGCTGGGGCCTGCCTTGCCACTGCCAAAAATGCCTTGGGGTCAGTACTCACTTCCCAGATGGTTGAAATTCTAAAAATTATTTTGCAGAGGTGGGTTAACACTGTTTAAATTTTAAAAGAAATGGAGGGGTTGAATTTCATGAGGCGGCATACGTGAATACTGCATTAATACAGACAGTTTCTCACAGGCTGGGCGGACTGAATGTGATCAATAGACCTCTTTTTGCTCCTGTGCCTCATCTTCTTGCTGTCTGTCTGTCTGCCTACCTACCATCATGTTGTGTACAGCTACAGCTGCATTCTGCATCATGTCACTATTACCACTTTTTAACCAGTACTGTACAGCTGCTGCTGCAGCCTGTACCGTGTCACTAATGTCACTTGCCAACCATCATGTTCCCCCAAGACACTTTTTTGTTTATTATTTCTCATAACACCGCATGTGTTTAAACATCATCTGCCCCTGATAAGGGACAATCTTTGGAAGCTTTGTAAAATAAAAAAGCATGAGACGTGCCTGGCGCGTCTGTCAAATGTGCCTTTACCCATAGCTATGTATGTCCCATAGCTATTGCTGTCGTTGCGGTTCAGAACTTGGGGAGGGGGGATGTTGGGGAGAGATTAGTCAACATATCCTGCAGTAGAGGACATGTCTTAAGCCCGAGCACCAAGCCAAGGTTTCTCAAGTAGCTTGGGACCTAACACTGACCTACATGTGCCATATGGGCAATACCAGGAGCCAGTAGGCATTACAGGAATGTATAGGCCGGCTCACAGCAAACTCCTCAGTTACCTCCAGCATGAAACAAGGGCTGCAATGGGAGGAGGGAGAGGGCTGTGAGGCCATTTTAGGCACCCAAGGGGGGTTGTTGGAGGGAAAAAGATCATAACAAATAAATGAAAAGAGAGTCCTAGGAGGCTAGAGGGTGTTATATACCAATTTTCAGGGCAACTGGAACAACTTTGTTCAGCCTGAATCGATTAGGGTCCGAACCAAACTTTTTCAAAAATTTGGCTAACGGGACCAGAAACAAATCTCGACTGTTTCACTCATCTCTAACTGGGCATGCTGGCCAGAATGTCGACCTGTATGCTTGCTTGCTTATCCACTTACAGGTGTATCATTGACATCAAGCAGTCTGATGATTACTGGATAGCCATGTTCTTAGATCCTCGCTTTCAAAGCAAAATGGAGGAATGTGTTTGTGCCGTGGAAAGACTGTCAAAATTACATTATTACTAGGAAACACTGTGCACACAGTTTACTGCAGCTTTCATCCAGCAGACACCTACCTCCAGAGTGTGTGAAAGGGAGGCCCCTCTCCGCCTCCTGCTGTGTCACCTATCTCCCACTGCCACAAGCAACAGAAGCAGCCAGTTCAGTCTCCTCAACATGATGGAGCAGTTTTTTCATGTGCCACGCCGGGCTGAGGCACATCAGCAAGAAGAGACCTCCCGCCTCAATGCCGAGGTTCAGGACTACCTTCGCTCTGGCCTTTGTCTGACACATACACTCTTCCATGACCCCTTGGACTTCTGGCAGGCAGACTGGAAAAGCAGCTTGAACTGGCACAGTATGCTCTCTGCCTTCTTTCTTTCCCAGACTCTAGTGTCATCTTGGATAGGGTGTTCAGCTCCGCAGGGAGCATGGTAACATCCAAACTGACCAATTGTACTCCACCAGTGTCCAAAACATCACAAAATGACCCAAGCCTGGATTCAAGAGGATTTTAACACTCCTCTGGTTGAGGCTGATGAACAGATCTGGTCTTGCTGATGGTGCCCCATCTCGCCATTGTTACTGTCTGCCTACCATCATGTTCTGAACGGCTGATACTGCTATCTTCATGCCACTGCCTGCCTGTCAATGTGTATCATATAGCTGCTGCCACCACCATTGCAGCTGCAGCTCTTCACTGCTAATGCACTACTGCCACCCCTATTATTAAGCTCTGAAGAATGAAAAATCATAACACATGCGATGTCAAGGTGTGTTTATAAAAACACTATTCTTTAACCCCATCATGTGTTTACCCATAGCTATGTATACTGAGGAGCAAAAGGATAACAATGTTTTGATGTTTTGAACTTTATACTTTTAGGCTTCTTATCTCACCATCCACTACAGCTTCGAAAGTGAGACTACCATCATTTTTTAGACAATGATCTTGGCTATGTTATACATAAATTGGACTTGCAACTATTTAGCATATGATTAGTTATGCAGATTCTTGGTATGTAACTGCATTGTTACTGTTTTGTTCCTGGGGGTGGAACAATCTTTTTCTTCTTGCATACTACAAATTACAACCTGTTCTCACATTCCTTAATAACTCAGTGTGTTATTAAGTTGATTCCCAAGTGAAAGGTTAAGAGCAGCCATGAAGAAGATTTCCCAAGAAAAGAGAAATAGTATCATCCAGCTCATCGACAGCGGTATCTCGGCCAAGAAAATTGCCAAACTGCATCATGTAAGTTCCATGACAGTTGGAAGAATATGAAATGAAGTCTGTCCATCTATTCCAAAGCCAAGAGGTGGATGTCCAGACAAAATAGCGAAGTCAACAAATCGTCTTAGTTCTAGTGCAATAAACACAGCAGTGGAGGTGGCTTATATGCTTCATAATGGTGAGATTACAGATGTCCATTCAAGGGACGTGCATTACACGAGTCTGGACTCGTGGCCTGGAAAGGGGGGTGAGTAAGCCTCAACATAAATTTCGTCATAAGCGTTGGCTCGAGTTTGCAAAAAAGTATGAACAGTGGACAGTAGAAGACTGGAAATTGGTCATTTGGAGCGATGAGACGAAAGTCAATAAACTTGGCTCTGATGGGTGCAAATGCCTCTGGAAGAAACAAGGGAAGAGGGGGCTAACGATCAAGAGATTTAAGGAACTGTCAAGTTCGGTGGAGGAAGCTGGATAATATGGGGTTGTTTCACAGCCAAAGGCATTAGATAATTGACCAGGATCAATGTTGGTCTCAATGCTGAGCTATATGTGAGTATCCTACAAGACAGGTTACTTTGTACACTCATGTACTATGGGTATAAAAAGGATGACATAGTGTTCCAGCAGGACAATGACCTGAAGCATATGTCGAAATTGGCAAAGAAATGGTTCAATGACATTGAAGTTGAGGTGCTGGATTGGCCCCTACTGTCCCCAGACCTAATCATACACTTGTGGGTAGAGTTGACGAAAAAGCTGTATTCGTATCCAATGTGGTCAATCAGTATGTGCCAACATTGGGAACATGCAGAAGAGACCTGGAACAGATTTAGGTTGAGACATGCTTGAATCTGATTGAGAGCATGACCAGAAGGATTCAGGCAGTGTTGAAAGCCAAAGGTGGATTTACAAAATAATAAAAATACAAATTTAGAATTTTAGGAGCAAAACAGTAACAATGCAGTTACATGACGAAAATCTGCATAACTAATCAGCATAGCTAAATAATTGCAAGTCCAATTTATGTATGAGATATCCAAGATAATTGTCTATAAATGATAGTAGTCTTACATTCAAAGCTACAGTGGATGGTGAGATATGGAGCCTGAAAGTCAAAAGTTCTAAATATTGTTACCATTTTGCTCATTAGTGTGTACCAATGTCACTCAGACATGATTTACTATTGCTGGCACTGCCTTCAAGAGCTTAGGAAGGGGGGAAAGAAAAAGTAATAGGAGGGTCTAAACCAAACTTTTAAGCAAATTGAAATCGAACTGAATCTCGACAGGTTTGCTCTTCTCAAATTCAGAGCCATCAACTTCCTACTCAACATCTAAAAGAATGCAGAATTTGAACACTTCCCTATCCTTATACTTCAAATGCTGGAATTGCAGCCAATTCCTAACACATTTAACACTATCTTAACTCATTAGTGATCAAGCAATTTTTTTCATTTCTTTTTTGTCCCATTCCAAGAGTTATAACATTTAAATTTTTCTGTCAATAGAGCCGTATGAGGGCTTGTTTTTGTGGGACAAGTTGAAGTTTTTAATGGCACCATTTTGGGATACACATAATTTACTGATTAACTTTTATTCATTCTTTTTTAGGTGGATTGGAATAAACAGCAATATTGCTGCTTGAGTTTATAGATTATACATTTTGTGACTGCTTCTGAAGCTGTAGAGCTCTTTCTTTAAGTCAGAGGAAATACTAAACAAGTGAAAAGGTGGACGCAGAAAGGCTGTTCATTTGAAAGAGCAGGCACTTTGGAGTTTAAACAATTGTGGACATTTGCCTGTTTCACCTATGCAAAGTTAAAACTTCTTACCTTTATTTATCTTGAAAGGGTTAACTTAGTAACATAGTAACATAGTATATAAGGCCGAAAAAAGACATTTGTCCATCCAGTTCGACCTGTTTCCTGCAAGTTGATCCATAGGAAGGCAAAAAACCCCTGTGAGGTAGAGCCAATTTTCCCCACCTAAGGGGAAAAAATTCCTTCCCGACTCCAATCAGGCAGTCAGAACAACTCCCTGGATCAACGACCTATCTCTAGTAGCTATAGCCTGAAATATTATTACGCTCCAGAAATACATCCAGGTCCCTCTTGAATTCCTTTATTGTACTCACCATCACCACCTCCTCAGGCAGAGAGTTCCATAGTCTCACTGCTCTTACCGTGAAGAACCCTTTTCTATGTTTGTGTACAAACCTTCTTTCCTCTAGACGCAGAGCATGTCCCCTCGTCACAGTCACAGTCCTGGGGATAAATAGATGATGGGAGAGATCTCTGTACTGACCCCTGATATATTTATACATAGTTATTAGATCTCCCCTCAGTCGTCTTTTTTCTAAAGTAAATAACCCTAATTTTGATACCCTTTCAGGGTACTGTAGTTGCCCCATTCTTAAACTTATACTGTTTATTACTGTGTTAATGCATTTCATATGTATGCTGTGATATATATCCTGTTCATTTGTACTGTATTTACAAAGCTCTGTGGAAAGGGTTAATGAACACTGAGAGACTGTTAGGACTTTGAATGAGAAGCTGGTACTTTTCCCCAGCTGCCATAGAGTTTAAATAAGACCATATTTTTGAGGGAAAAAGCCAGACATTGTTTACCACAAAACCCAGACAGCCTGACCTATTAAAGGTCTGGTTTTAGCTAAGTTGTTATGTGTGATAACCTTTTTTTGTCACGAAAAACTGTAGTGTCATTGCCATTGAGTATTATTGAAGCTGTAATGTAAGTCTATCAGAGACGGAAAGTTTTACAATGTATCTGTTTGTGCTGAGCTTCTCCACTCCACCCCTCCCACTAGAACGTTCTAGTCTACCTAGAAACTGTATATAAGGAGAGCAGTCAGAGCCCCTAGTGTGCTGCAGTTAGGGACCAGTTCTTGGAGGGGAAGACTTATGCCAGCCTGCATAAGTGACTAGAAGAAGACGCTGAGATGGGGCGCTGAGCCACAGACCATGGGTCTCTAGCTCTGTCACCAACGAGCCATCCGGACTACTGAGCTACAGACCATGAGCCCTTGACCATGATTCCAGCCTGCCAAGAGAGAGAGGGACAGCTAGCTCAGGCTTTTCTTCAGCATTAAACCTTTCTTCTGCCAGGGAGGAGACTGGAGAAGCCAGCCCAATGCCTCGCCTGTTTTGTTTTGTACCTGAAATCCTCAGGTATAGCAGTGGTGCTATACTAACATTCATGCAATGTCTGGTGAAATGAGTACATTTTTAATAAGTGTAAATGCAAAAAATGTTTTTCATAATGGGCTAGATATAACTATAAACAATATTTTTGTGGTGTAGCGCCTTTAAATTTTACACACAACAAAGATTAAATGTCCAAAGACTATAGTTTCTGCGCTCACTTTTTGATCCTTTTTTTTAACCCTGGTACCACATTTGCTATGTGCAAGTCCTGAATCATTATACAAATCTTAGAAATTGTAATGTCAGTGTATGTAACTCCTTTAGAACGTGGGGTTGTATATAATCTTGACCTAGCAATTTGTCTTATTTAAACTTTTTAAGGTAGCACAGCACTTCTTCCTGGGCGAACCAGGCAACATTTTATCTCTGTATTTTAACCAACATTTTCATCTGGGAACACAGTGGAGAAAAATATTTCATAAGTTTGCCAAGTATAACTTAACCCGAAATTAGCCCTATTTCATTTGATGTGCAACTCTTTACATCTAGTTTCAAAGTTATATTTACTACTTTTAAGAGAGAGAAAATATACAGTATAGTCTACTTATATTTTAAAATCCTTGTAGAATCATTCATAACATTAAATTTGAAGGAGTTATGTCTAGTGATGTACAGAGCTGACTTTTGATGAAATCTACACTAATCTCTCAAGAGAAGAAAACACTGGAATTTCATGCAGCAAGCAGAACGTGGACAATGCAAGCCATCTCTTTAAAAGTATTGACTATTTGGGTCTATTAATTTTGTGTTTGTTCTCTTATCACAACCAACCAGACAACTTTTGTCAATAAAAGTGGAAATCTCCTGCGTACCAGATGTGCAATGAGCTAAGGTATTTAATTTATTTTGGACCAGCCTGTCCATATATTTCTTTTAGTGTTGTTTGTATAGTCTATGCTGTGTAAGCAAACTTGGAATTACATTTTTTTCTCTTCAATAGGAGAAATTTCAGTTTGAAGTAACAGTTACTTAAAATTACAGTTTTTCTTCATAACTATCTATATATCGTAATGGTGGTGTAGTAATGAAATATACTATGGTTTATCTTTTACAGTAGGCTACTGTTCTACAAAAAAAATATAAGCAACATATATGATAACTAGATATCCATTCACAGCAACCCAATGTAAATATTAAAGGTGTATGTAGGAAAATGGCAAATCTGCATTGTTTCTTGCATTAACCCGAATATGTTCAGGCTAATGTAGGAACAGTTGAATAAAGAGCATGCAAGACAAATGACTAATTTATTAAAATAGTTGTAAACTTTACACATTTTATATTTAAATAGAAACTGCCACCACTCCTGATATGTTGGTAAATAATTGTGTTTCACATTAAACTACTATTATGGGGCATTTAGGCTTATGACTCTATGTTGTGCCATTCCTCTATTATTTATTCTAGAAGTTTATGGATAAAGGTCCAACTGGGTATTACCAACTGGGGGTATTCTCCCCTCCAGTAATGGATGCCCTACAATTAGCAGTTATATTACAATAGGAATGCTAAAGGGAATATGTCTTCTGAAAATGACCTATTGCCTTAATCACATTCTTATGTTGATACATCCAGATGCAGCCGGTTTTTACAGTAATGACACAGCCTCATTTTCCAAATCTGAAGTGTCATTTACTGCAATAATAACTTTTGAATACTACTACTTTACTAGTTTCACACTAACTGCACTACCAGAAGTTTGTAAGGCTCCTGTTTTTATTTATTTGATTGTTTTTATTGCAAGTAAACAAATGGCCAGAAGAGAACCAGGGAAATTAGGAAAAAGATGGGGGTTTTTTTTGCCTAAAACCTGCTTATTTATTTATTGCTGACCATCAGATATACAGTGCTATTTTGTTTTATTTTTTACATAACTCGGACAACCCCTTAAAGCTTTTGGCAACGCTGTTATGCAGAGCAATTTGGCAGGCTGTTCCCTGACAAAACAGTCTGCCGGATCACCACCACTAGTATGATTCTGATAGCGTTCTTTTGTGACATATTATACTACATGTTAGTGGTGAATTTTGGTCGATATGTTTTACCCTTATTTAAAAAAAAATCCGAAATTTACATAAAAATTAGAAAAGATAGAAATTTTGTAAATATGGACTTCTCAGCTAAGACAGATAGTGATACTTCACAGAATAATGAATAATTGTAATCCGACACATTTCTACTTTATGTTTGTATCATTTTGTAAATGTTATTTAATTTTTTCAGGATGTGAGAAGCCCATAACTTTAGAGCCAATTTTTAAAATTAGCTGGTTGCAGACATTAGCCACAGGCCTTTTCAATTTCGAGCAGGTACCATGTTTAAAGACCCTCCCAGTGACGTACATGTACGATGCTGGGAGCCTAAGGGTTCAGCATCTAAAGCTGCATTGTTATTATACTGATGTCACGAACTAGCGGGTGTGAACCGACTGTGCCACGTCACCAACCTCCTCTAAGGGTGTTGTCTAAGTGAACCCCACATTCTTCACAGTACCCCTTATAGTGGGGATAGACTTTCCCAAAGGGAACACTAGGTCGCTACCTCTTGAGGAGGACTGGCACACTAGCCAGCTGGTCCAGGCAAATCAAGGGGCAACAGAGCAAGTTACCAGAGGTACAGAAGTAGTCCGCAGGAAAAGTCGTAACCAGGAACAACAGTGCAGGTTCGAAGGATGAGGCAGAGACGAAGCCAAACAAGCAATAGGTTAGGGCAGATGGCACAGGTCAGGCAATCTGGGTAGGAAACAGGAGAGTCGAGGCAAGCAGGAGGGGATCACACAGGTAGTTGAGTCCAGAAACACAAGCACGGGTCAGGTAAACAGGAACACAAGCAGAGATATCAGCAATCTTTGCAGGACACAAGGACCTTGACACTCAGGCACCTGGGAAGGGGGCTGGACCACTTACATAGGTGAAGGAGATCTAGGATTGGCACAGCTCCTGCACCTGACCAATCAGAGCGTCGTACATGTATGGCGCTGGGACTTAAATAAGGTCCTGCAGCTGCTGGTATCTTAAAGGTTCATATCTATTTTTCTTTTTGTTCCAAATAATGATGTAATTTGAAACATTTTTAATGTATCTAATACATCAAGATCCCAGGTAAACTGTTAAACTTGGCCCCTTTATTGAAAGGTCGATTTTCCTCAATTTCTTTTCAGATAAAAAAAACACATACAATCTAGGGCAGCAAGGAGACAAAAGCAATCTCCACACTCCATTAAAAACTACCATTCAGATAAGATCACATTCTGTGTGTTTCTTGTTTTCTTCTTAACTTTTTGTTCTCCTCTTGATTGTTATCATGTGAAGTAATCAATTTCCTTAAATGCACTAATGTATTTTTGCAACTAAAGGAAAAAATGAAAATGGTGTTCTTCAGTGTCTACGGAAAAAAGGAAATAATAAAATGTGACCACAAAAGTGAAACTTGAAATTTCCTAAAACAATCAACACATTTTCTCAAACACCTTTGTGAGTATCTCTTGCCTTAAAGGGGTTATCCAAGTTATATTTATTGATGACCTATCCTCAAGATAGGTCATCAATATCAGATCGGCGGGGGTCCGACACCCGGCACCCCCGCCGATCAGCTGTTTGAAGAGAAGGCGAGCGCCGTGCCAGCGCTGCCTCCTCGTCATTGTTTACATGCTGGCCGTTGCATCTGCAGCGGTGAGCATGTGTAATTACACCCAAGCCGTTCCATTCATTTCAATGGGACGGCTCTGTAGTCCCATTGAAATGACGGCTCTGTAGTCCCATTTGAAGAGGAGGCAGCGCTGGCACGGCGCTCGCCTTCTCTTCAAACAGCTGATCGGCGGGGGTGCCGGGTGTCGGACCACCGCCGATCTGATATTGATGACCTATCCTGAGGATAGGTCATCAATAAATATAACTTGGATAACCCCTTTAAGCTACTTTCACATCTGCACTTTCCTTTCCAGTATTAAGATCCGTCATAGGATCTCAAACGAGAGGAAAATGCTTTTATTTTGTCCCCATTCATTGTCAATGGGGAAAAACTGAACTGAATGGTACGGAGTGCACCAGGATGCATTCTGTTTCATTGCATTCAGTATCAAGACGGCAAAATACATGAAAGAAAACTGATCCGCCCATTGACTTACAATGGATTTAGTGCCGGATCCGTCTTGGTAATTTTAGAGATAATACAACCGCATCTGTTCAGGATGGTTGTATTATAACAGAAGCGTTTATGCTGATCCCAGTCAGATCCAGCAAATATGCAGATGTGAATGTAGTCTCAGGCTACATGCACATGACCACCAGTGAAAGTCTATGCAGCTTTTTACTTGGTGTTTTTTTTAACAGCCGTTAGAGAGGTGAATAGTGGGGGTCCAAAAATAGGACATGTCCTATTTGTGGCCTTTTTCACGAACAGATGGATCCCATTGAAATCAATGGGACTGTGTTTAATGGCTGCTTAGGCAGGAGTGTACCTCTCTAACGGCTGTTAGAAACGGTTGCACTAGGACAATGTGGACTTTTAGGGGTAAAAAAATATATATGTATTAAGGCCAGCTGGCATGTAATTGTGGGAGGGGCTCGTTAGTTACTCCTAGCCTATTTAAAGGACACCCCTTACCTGGCTCCGTACTGTTCGAGGTCAGCTTGAATGAGGATCCCCTTCCGGGTTCTCCCAGACGCCAGATTGGTTTTTTAGTATCCACGAGTGTTTCCGCGGCAAGCTGTGCCCAGGAATCCTGTTACTGGCCTTCCATCCGTCCAGCTTCTCTTTACCCCGGTTTTTGTCATAGATTGCGTCCCAGGGACTCCTAACCGTAAGTTAAGACCTACCTGTCACGCCAGGATAGGTTCCCACAGTGTCCGGTACAGCACAGGTCCTCACTTTACGGTCCTTTTCCCTGTTATCCGCACGGCTAGGTTGCATCAGACAGTCTGGTCGTGCAATCATTTCATGCAGTATTCAGAATTTATATTGTATTGGTTTTAAGGGGTATCATTTCGCCTAAATCTGTTCTGTATTTTCGGCGAAATGAGCAATCCTTTCAGTTTTTTTCGGCTTTCGTGATATGCTGTCGCACACTTGCCCGTTCGCATGGGTCTCCATACGGGTTACATTGTTCGTTTCATTTCTATGTTTCTCTTGCCATAGGGTTTCGGTAATTTGTTCGTTCATCTATCCGCATAAATCCTTTTGTGGATTACATACTCATTTCATGCCTATACCATTCGGTTAAACGAGTTTGTTGCTTATTGGATATAGACTAAATCTTTTTCAAGGTTATTTTGTTTCACAAGTTCACTATCTGTATGAATTATTTGACTCCTATATACATTTCCAGTCACGTGTTATTCAGCCTACGTTTACAGGCCTCATTTCGAGGTTCAAACTACTACCTACGACATATACATGAGGATACGTTTTCCTTTCCCAAACAGGGAACTCTCTGGGTGGAATCACACGCACTGATCCAACCAATCATACGTCCTGGCATCACATACTATCATATACACTTTACATCTTCACTTTGGAGTATCGTGTTACCCTTCCCCCTTATTATTATTTACCCCCATCATACAACTCCTCTGTTTCTAGCCAGAATCCAGGCATATATTTAAAAAAAAAAAAAAAAAAAAATTTTTAAAAAAAGGAAAAAAAAATGTAAAAAAAAAACAAATTCACAGAAATATACGCATACTACCAGGTTCGTTCCCCTGCTCAGGTAGTATTTTTACATACATTTCACCCCCCCCCCTAATTTAGAGTACTGGCAACAGGGTCACAGGCTCCACTAGCTAGGTATTTACCCCTTGTTAGTATTGCCATCGGCTAGTGGTCCCGCGAGGCCAACATCCCGCCTCAACGTTTCGGAGGCAAACACCCATCGGGCCACACGTGAGCTAGTCGCCTCGCATGTCGCATAGACAGGGCCTCACAGGTCACTCCCTTCCCTGTTTTCTGTGTTACAGTCACTGAGAGGCCTACAACCCTGCCACTACGACGGGTGGCCTCGAATCCCCTTGCGCCAACGCATAGATAGAGCCTCTCAAGCCATTTGGCAACTAGCAGGGCCTCACCTGTCACCAAACAAGTTTAATTGTTTTGCCATTTGGCTTAGCCAGCCTGCCAGTACAAACTCTGTGGTCTTCATACACTAATTAAATTGTTTTAATTTTAGTATGTCTCAAGAAGGGTTAGAGGATTTCTCCCTACCTAGAATCCAGGCCAGAGCAATTTCTCCTACACGAGGAGAGGTAACCAGTTCAGCATCAATCAGATCCTGGGCGATCCCTCGTATAACTACTGAATTGAGGAGACAGCAAATACCCTACCCCGCTACAGCAAGGAAAGCAGAGCTTTTCAAACTACTACTTACTTCAACTACCAACATGGATGCTGGCGAAGGGCCCAGCCACTCCAACCCAGGTGACATACATTCCATGTTGTTATCACTCATGGTGTCCATGAGCAAGGTCAACTCCAGACTGGAGAGGCTCGAGTCGGTCACCACGGCCTTTACCCCAGCCGGGCAACCTGCCGTGGCTTCACCAGCACCGGCCGACTTGCTATTAGTTGCTCCAGCCATCACCTATAAGGACCAGGAAGTTAACCCTGCTCATATGATCCCTGAGCACCTTAAAAGAGATATCCTAGAAGGTAAAGATGTCAACCTGGCTTCTCAGCTGATTGCCTTCCAGGATATCATTTAAAATAAGACTTATGCCTATGATGATGTGTCCGTTGTTGTCAGATCTAGGGTTGCCCACCTAAACAGGAAACTGACTATCCTCAAGTTTGTCCTAGCATTTGGTATTTACTGGGATTTTATCTGCGCAGTCTATCCCAATAGACGAGAGGAGTTCAATCTTTATATGAAAAAGCTGGTAGACCTGGGCAACAAATATGGTGGATCAGCCTTTTACGACTACCATAGGTCTTTCTGCAAAAGTGTCTGGGGCCTTCTCCCAGTATGGTACAAGAGTCAACTGGGGTAGGATCGATACCATCATTTTTTGCAGACACTTTGCAGGTCTAAGAACACCGGCTTGTGCATACTGGTCCTCTACGGCGCATACGACAAATCTTTGTACCACCACAGCGGACGAACATGCTTCCACGCAAGGAGTTAGTTCCTCTGGTGTTTTAGAGAAATTGACAGAGACAAACTAGGACGCCCGATCAAGTTTTTGGGTAAATAATTTCAATGTCGGGTCTTGTAATTATAGTGGTTGTAGTTTATTGCATATCTGTGTAAAATGTTTCAGGGCACATGCCAAAACCACGTGTCCGAATAAAATGTACCCTAAGCCATACCTAATGTCTATTAACATTTCGGCATTTACAGCATTTCTGTCACATCACCCCTCTAGACACTTGGTAGATTTTCTTATCTCTGGTATAATAGAAGGCTTCCACATGGGTATCCTACACATACCATCCGGGATTCTGGAATGCCCTAATCTACAGTCCGCACAGCACAACCCTACAGAGGGTTTCTTATTGGGGACTTTCCAGTCTCCTCCATTCAATGAATGGTGCACTAACCCCTTTGGTCTTGTCACAGGGAAATCTTCCCTTAAACAGAGACTCATTATTGACCTGTCTGCACCACACTCATCGGCTAACCCCAGTCTCAATTCCCTCATACCCTCTAAAGAATTCTCCCTGCAATACACGACCATAGATCACGCCATTACAGCTATCATACAGGCAGCATGGCTTAGTAAGACCGAATTTACTCACGCCTTTAAATTGCTTCCAATTCACCCTACTATATGGCACCTACATAGCATCAAGTGGTCCGGGAACTACTATTTTTTCCCTGCTTAACTTTTGGGTCCAAAAGTAGCCCTGCTATTTTCGACACATTTGCCGAGGCATTATGCTGGTTACTATTGAACATAGCCAGATGCCCTACTGTGTTAAACTACCTGGACGATTTCTTACTGGTCGAGGAGAACACTTTCCCTCCCAGTAGCCTCACAGCTACCATCAATCTATTTGAGCAACTAGGTGTCCCAGTCTCCCAAAGAAGACCGAGGGGCCAGACACGATTATCACATTCCTGGGCATTCAATTAGACTCAATTACGATGCAAGCAAGCCTACCACACAACAAGATAAGGAAACATTCTCACCTACATCAACCACTACCTCCAGCTCGGTACTTGCAACCGTAAAGAACTACAGTCCCTGCTGGGTTCTCTAAATTTTGCGATGCATATCATACCTCAAGGCCGCTCCTTCATATCACGACTCCTGTATCTATTTCCACTCTTCCTACGCGACACACACAGGTTGTCCTTGGATACCCAAGCTACGGCAGACTTACGTATGTGGAAGAAATTTTAAACCACCTGGAATGGTAAAAGTATGTTCCTCCCTCAATTGACTGACTCATCCCCTACCATTTGGTCAGATGCGGCATCTACCACAGGGTTTGCAGCAATTTTTGGGAACAAATGGCTTTGAAGCAGCTGGCCTACAGCAGTTCAGGATGTGGAGGGTTTTTCCACTACCTCAGCTCTCTTTGAGATCTATCCCATCATGGCAGCTGCCATGGCGTGGGGTCATTTATGGGCAGACTTGTCAGTACGTTGCTACCCGGATAACCAGGCAACCTGTCACATAATCAACAAAGGTCGTTCCAAATCCCTTGTGGTCATGCGATTTCTAAATAAACTTGTCCTTGGCAGCTTGTCATGATTTCTTCCTGTATTGTTTCCATGTTCCAGGTATATGTAACACAGCTGCTGACAGTTTGTCTCATTTTAAATTCCAGGCATTCCATCAAGAATTCCTGTCAGCCGTGCTTATTCAAAAGATTCCTTTTGGGACATGACATCATTCAACCATTTGTCTTGACATCATTGTTGAGTTTCGCTTCTTTTTCGCTTCTTTTTGGGCTGTTAATGTACAAGGTTACAATCTGTTCAGAAAGAATCGTCAAAACCGGAGAGGGGGAGGGGTCTGCCTTTACATAAAGTCCTGTCTAAAGCCCACACTCCGGTAAGACATCTGTGAGGGACACGCAAATGTGGAATCATTGTGGGTGGAGATAAATGGAGCCAAAAACAATAATAGATTACTAATAGGAGTTTACTATAAACCACCTAATATACCAGAGTCCGCAGAAAATCTATTACTAAACGAGATAAACAAGGCGGCAAACCATAATGAGGTGGTTATTATGGGGGACTTCAACTACCCAGATATAGACTGGGAAACTGAAACCTGTACATCCCATAAAGGAAACAGGTTCTTGGCAATAGCCAAAGACAATTACGTTTCCCAAATGGTTCAGGACCCAACTAGAGGGACGGCCATACTGGACTTAGTATTAACCAATAGACCTGATAGAACAACAGACGTGCAGGTCGGGGGACACCTGGGAAATAGTGACCATAAAGTAATAACCTTCCAATTATCCTTCAAACGAGAGTTTCTACAGGGAGGAACAAGAATACCGGACTTCAAAAAAGCAAAATTTAGCCAACTAAGAGAGGCCATAGGCCCAATTAACTGGGACAAAGTCCTCAAAAATAAAAATACAACCACAAAATGGGAGATTTTTAAAAGCATCGTAACATCTAATTGTGATCAATGCATACCTTATAGAAATAAAAGGCTAAGAAATAAGAAGAAACCAATGTGGATAAATAGAACCGTAAAAAAGCAATAAATGACAAAAGAAAGCATATAAATCACTAAAACAGGAGGGGAGCCAGGAAGCTCTGATAAACTATAAGGAAAAAAATAGAATATGTAAAAACTAATAAAAACTGCCAAACTAGAGACCGAGAGATTAATTGCCAAAGAGAGCAAAACTAACCCTAAAATGTTTTTCAATTATATAAATGGTAAAAAATATAAATCTGAAGGAGTCGGCCCTCTACATAGCAATGAGTGGGGAGTTGCAGAAAGCGACGAGGATAAAGCTAAGCTATTAAATATTTTCTTCTCCACTGTTTTCACTGAGGAAAATAAACTGTCAAATGAAATGCAAAATGTAGAAGTAAATTCCCCTTTAAAAGTGCCCTGTCTGACCCAGGAAGAAGTACAGCAGCGACTTAAAAAGATTAAAATAGACAAATCGCCAGGACCGGATGGCATACACCCCCGTATCCTAAGGGAATTAAGTGATGTCCTAGCCAGACCCTTATTTTTGATATTCACGGACTCCATACTGACAGGGAATGTTCCACCAGACTGGCATATAGGAAATGTGGTGCCAATATTCAAAAAGGGTCCAAAAACAGAGCCTGGAAATTATAGGCCGGTAAGTTTAACATCTGTTGTGGGTAAACTGTTTGAAGGTTTTGTAAGAGATGCTATCTTGGAGTATCTCAATGAAAATAAGCAAATTACACCATATCAGCGTGGCTTCATGAGGGATCGGTCATGTCAAACTAATTTAATCAGTTTCTATGAGGAGGTAAGTTCTAGACTTGACAGCGGCGAATCAATGGATGTCGTATATCTGGACTTCTCCAAAGCATCTGACACTGTACCACACAAAAGGTTAGTATATAAAATGAGAACACTTGGACTAGGAGAAAATATCTGTATGTGGGTAAGTAACTGGCTCAGTAATAGAAAACAGAGAGTGGTTATTAACGGTACACACTCAGATTGGGTCACTGTCACTAGTGGGGTACCTCAGGGGTCAGTATTGGGCCCTATTCTCTTCAATATATTTATTAATGATCTTGTAGAAGGCTTGCACAGTAAAATATCAATTTTTGCAGATGACACTAAACTGTGTAAAGTAATTAACACTGAAGAGGACAGTTTTCTGCTACAGAGGGATCTGGATAGATTGGGGGCTTGGGCAGAGAAATGGCAGATGAGGTTTAACACTGACAAATGTAAAGTTATGCACATGGGAAGGAATAATGCAAGTCACCCGTACATACTAAATGGTAAAACACTCAGTAACACTGACATGGAAAAGGATCTAGAAATTTTAATAAATTACAAACTAAGCTGTAAAAACCAGTGTCAGGCAGCTGCTGCTAAGGCCAATAAGATAATGGGTTGCATCAAAAGGGGCATAGATGCCTGTGATGAGAACATAGTCCTACCACTTTACAAATCACTAGTCAGACCACACATGGAGTACTGTGTACAGTTCTAGGCTCCTGTGAACAAGGCAGACATAGCAGAGCTGGAGAGGGTTCAGAGGAGGGCAACTAAAGTAATAACTGGAATGGGGCAACTACAGTACCCTGAAAGGTTATCAAAATTAGGGTTATTCACTTTAGAAAAAAGACGACTGAGAGGAGGTCTAATATTATGTATAAATATATCAGGGGTCAGTACAGAGATCTCTCCCATCATCTATTTATCCCCAGGACTGTGACTGTGACGAGGGGACATCCTCTGCGTCTGGAGGAAAGAAGGTTTGTACACAAACATAGAAAAGGATTCTTCACAGTAAGAGCAGTGAGACTATGGAACTCTCTGCCTGAGGAGGTGGTGATGGTGAGTACAATAAAGGAATTCAAGAGGGGACTGGATTTATTTCTGGAATGTAATAATGTTACAGGCTACAGCTACTAGAGAGGGGTCGTTGATCCAGGGAGTTACTCTGATTGCCTGATTGGAGTCGGGAAGGAATTTTTTCCCCTTAAGTGGGGAAAATTGGCTCTACCTCACAGGTTTTTTTTGCCTTCCTCTGGATCAACTTACAGGAAACAGGTCGAACTGGATGGACAAATGTCTTTTTTCGGCCTTATATACTATGTTACTATGTTACTATGTTACCTTACCATTAAACTTTATTTAACAGGCATTCAACATCATATGCTAACCCTAGAACCAAAACACAAGTTTCATGGCCTCTCAAGAGATTAAGACTATGCTCAGGGGCATTCAGAGATCTGAACCTACACGTACATCACAGAGGCTACCTATAGACAACCATATTTTTAAAGCATTGTCTAACCTGCTTGATTTAAAACTTTTGACATCAACACGCATTCTGTCATCAAGGCAGCTATCTACATGGCTTTCTATGGATTTCTAATGCCTAGAGAATTCACTACGAACAACACCACACAATCTACTCCTATTCTCCTCTGTTCCCACTTAACAAAACACATGGATCATTACATCCTGACTAGCATACTATCCTACGCCCAATAGGAGGTGCCCCATCAAGATTCTGGATGCATACATACAGCATCATAACTCAGGACCATCACAACCATTATTCATTTGACGAGGTTCGGTACTCTACTACGACCTTCATGACCTACGTCAGGTCTTTACTCACTCAGCTGGGCCTCAACCCAGCTAACTACTCGGGTCACTCCTTCCGCATAGGAGCAGCCTCCACAGCCTCCAGTGTTAACATTCCAGTTCATGTTATTAAAGCACTGGGGCGCTGGAAATCATCCGCCTACACGCGCTACATACCAAACCCAGTACCCAGACCTCACACATGCTTCCCCCCATATAGGAGTCCCTTCTGCCTCAGCCGACTTGTTTAGTGACGAAGTCAGGCCGCCAACGATGGCCGATTTGCCCGCTCTTATTTGCTCTCTGCCTACCAAAGCAGATTTATCCAGCTTTGCCACCAACATACTGCTGAAATGCAAGCGTGAATTCTCACAGGTCCGCTCTGAAATGGCTGCGATTGACTCAAGACCACACATCTCTAACGGCTACGGTCTCAGCCCTTCAGGATACCATCCAATCTCATGAGACCCAGCTTTATACAACTACCAAAAAAGAAAGTGACTCCTAAAAAAATATTTTATTCGATATACATAAAACAGCACAATAAAGTGCCAAAACATCAACAACCCTTATAAAAGCATGGTAACCTAAATGTGGATCTGGGACTGAGACACTGGGGATGAGAGAGGTGAAAGATATGGGTTCCTGCTCCAGCCCTAATGCTAACCCTATCTACCCCTTAGCCCGGAGAGAACCCCAGATGGTAGAGTTCCTCCGTCCCCGTGCCTATCCTATGTGTCCCTCAAAAAGTCCCTCACTCTACTTAGATATATGTTACGATGGTGATATCTTGACCATCTAACAAATCGTACCCTGTAAAGAGAATCACTATGGATACACATAAAACCGCCCACTTGAGGGCCTCATCACATATCCCTCAAAAATCATACCAATATATATGTAGATAATGGATATTACTTCAACTGTAAACCTGGTCGCCCTCAGGGGCATACATCAACCCCGAAGCGTTTCCCCCATATATAAAAAAATGGGTTCCTCAGGGGGTATCAACATATACACAAAAGCAGGATACTTAACAAGTGTCAGCGTCAGATAAGCATCAATGGGTAGTGGGTTCAAGGGGCCAGATCCGCCACAATAGTACCTATGATCAAAAATACAAATTGACAGAACATCATATTCGTACCTTATTGTCCAGCATGTAATCAAACTTTCTGGACGTCAAGGTAACTAAGCAGGGGCATAGACTAAGTACTACATTATATAGGAAGGACACGGCCACCAACTCGATACTACATTGGAGTAGCTTTCATCCATATGCACAAAGGAAAAGTATTCCTAAGAGTCAATATCTCCGGGTGCGCCAGAATTGTTCCACTGATGAAGAGTATTTTAGGGAAGTGAAGAAACTACAAACCAGATTGGTTAATAGAGGATATCCCAAGAAAATACTGGGAGAAGCCTTTAGACAGGCAGCCTTGATGAAAAGAACAGAGTTATTGGTCCGAACGACTCAGGATAAGGAGACAGTTTCCCAGATACGACTGATTTACACCTTTGATGCTGGCAATATTGAGGTGAGAGGAATACTAAACAAGTATTGGTCCATTCTGTGTCTTGATCCAGACATAAGGGGAGTGATTGCAACCTATCCTAGTGTAACGTACAGGAAAGGTAGACGTCTCCGTTACAGGTTGGTATGGAGCCTTTACACTCCCCCTAAGGGATCGGGCTCTTGGTTGGATCGGAAACCCAGGGGGTCTTTAGATGTGGCAGATACAAAACATGTGCCTATCTGATGATCGGCAAGAGTATTACTAGTTCCGCCACTGGTAAACAGGTGGAGATAAGGGATTTTGTAAACTGCAGAACAAGAGGTGTTGTGTACATTTGCCAGTGTACCTGCCCTTTGGATTATATAGGGAAGACCAAAAGGGAGCTAAGGGTGAGAATCTGTGAACATGTCAATGACATAGTGACACCACTAGCACAACATGTCAAACTACACCATCAAGGGAATTCTAATTCTGTGAGGTTTTCCGTCCTGGAGGTAGTCCCTTCTACAACGAGGAAGGGAGACTGGGACCGGATGATACTCCAAAAGGAGACCATTTGGATTTTTAACTTCCAATCCCAGACCCCAACAGGTCTTAATGAATGCGTTGATTTCCAATGCTTTCTTTGAAAACATCCAACAGGGTCTGTATACGGTGGATTTCATATGTCCGCTGGTCTCTTCATAATTCCTACAACCTGAGACATCTCTCAAGCACCTCTAAATCCTCCCAGAATCTTAAATATAATTTCATGAATTACAAAATGGCCAAGTTTCTGTCAGAGACACAAGAGGTGTCCTGTCTATAAATATCTGGAGAGTCGATATATATCTAATGACCTTGCTTTATGAATATGATCTGAATCAATAATCATCAATATTTTTATTGGTTAAAAGTATGGTCCTCAACTGGTTACGATCTGCTAGAGAACCTGTATGGTATTTTGACTGAAGATCTGTGAACCTGCCTACCCTTATCCGCATAGCATCAGGGACTTTTGGTAGTGCGCATGTGTGGCCGTGATGTTTGCGGTTCACCCTAAGTAGGCACCAGTTACGCAGAAGTAATATTAGCGAATCAGGTGTGCGCTGCTCTATGACCGTGACTTTGCGCAGGTCCGGAAATGACGCGGCAACATACAGGCTATTGTAAGTATTCCGGCCCTGCGATGATTGGATATGGCTGGTTTAAGGCGGGTATACAACCAGCTTAAAAGGTGGACATTCCCTTTATATATGGTAGGTGCGGTATCAGACACCTTCCTGTCCTGTGCGACGTTATGACGTGTGGGCAACCTGTGGGTAATTGAGGGCGGTTTACCGACCGTTTGATTACATGCTGGACAATAAGGTACGAATATGATGTTCTGTCAATTTGTATTTTTGATCATAGGTACTATTGTGGCGGATCTGGCCCCTTGACCCACTACCCAGTGATGCTTATCTGACGCTGACACTTGTTAAGTATCCTGCTTTTGTGTATATGTTGATACCCCCTGAGGAACCCATTTTTTTTATATATGGGGGAAACGTGTCGGGGTTGATGTATGCCCCTGAGGGCGACCAGGTTTACAGTTGAAGTAATATCCATTATCTACATATATATTGGTATGATTTTTGAGGGATATGTATTGAGGCCCTCAAGTGGGCGGTTTTATGTGTATTCATAGTGATTCTCTTTACAGGGTACGATTTGTTAGATGGTGAAATTTGGGTGATGTTGACCCAGCTTTATACTCTGCATCAGCCCCTAGATGACATCGAAAATCGTAATCGCCGTAACAACATACGGATACGAGGCCTGCCAGAATCAGTGAAGGCCCCTGACCTTCTATGTACCATAATTGGATTGTTTAACAAAGTCCTGGGTCGCCAGCCAGGCTCTCACATAGAAATCGATAGAGCGCATAGAGCCCTTAAACCCCCCAGCCCGGATGGTTCCAATCCGAGGGACGTCATCTGCAGCATTCACTTCTACGTAATCAAGGAACAAATCCTGAATAGAGCTAGGCAGTCCTCGCCTTTGTTGTATGAGGGATCCCCTCTCCAACTTCTGCAAGACCTCTCCCGCCACACTCTGGCCCAGAGAGCTGCCTTACGACCCCTCTTGGACCTTCTCAGGGAGCGAGGCATCCCCTACCGGTGGGGCTACCCTTTCGCCCCTTACGCAGGTCCCAAAGGACATGCTGCAACGCTCCACAAACCTGCGGACCTTCCAGAGTTTCTCCGCCTTCTGAACCTCCCGACGGTCGATTTAGGCCCTTGGCCTTCTGTGCTACAGCCCACATTGACACAACAGGGTCCCATCCGCCCACTACTGCCTGTCACTTCCAGATCGCCGACAGCAGCCCTACCGACCCCTTCTGGATGGAGACAACGTCGCTCCCCAGCCCATGGTGGCAGATCCCCACCCACAGAGGACATGGGCTCTTGAGGTCGGACTGCTCGCCCTGTTTGAGACTCTTGTTTCATCGGTAGTGAGGCACCCTGATGCCACTAACCCTCATGCGCCCTCTTGGTAGTAGGCATGGTTACTGTTATTTTTGTTATAGGCAGGGGTTTGCAGTTGGCTCGCTTTCTCCTGTTTGTCACTTTCCCCAAATAGTTTGAAGCACCCTCTGGGGATTGGTTGATCCCTAGCGACTGTCTCTTTGGATCTGTTTGATCCGGGTAGTTGCCCATGTTTCATTTTTGTCTTTCTTCCGTCTCCTTCTCTTTCCTTTCTTACTTCTCTATTCCCTTGTTTGTCTACTCGCCCCTTTGTTCCTTGTGTTTTTTCCCTTTTGCTACAGATATGACGTCACTCATGATTGCATCATTTAACGCAAAGGGCCTCAACACTCCTGAGAAGAGATTCCAAGTCCTCCACCACTTTCACCGCCAAAGTGAGCAGATTGTATGCTTCCAGGAAACTCACTTCAAAGAAGGTAAGGCACCTACTATCCACCACAGGCACTACACGTCCTGGCACCTTGCAAATAACGCTGAGAGAAAATCTAAGGGAGTCACCATAGCGATCCACAAATCTCTGGCTCATCAGGTGCTGGGATGCGTTGCTGACCCTGGGGCAAGATACTTGATCCTCACACTTCTTATTGGCGGTTGGGAATTCGCCCTTCTTATTCTTATGCTTCAAATTACAATCAGGTCCCCTTTATCACAGACTTAGTTGACAAAGTCTTGCCCCTGATTCGCGGAACGCTAGTGCTCTGTGGTGACCTCAATCTCACTATCGACTCCACGCTCGACAATTCCTCGGTTAGGGCCTCCCTCTCTTATGCTGCCATCAAAAAGGTGAAAAGAGCACTGATCCAAGTACAATTGTGCGACCCATGGCACATTCACCATCCTGCAGATAGAGATTATACCTTTTTCTCAGCTCCCCACTCCTCTTATAGCAGGATAGATCATATTCTAGTCCAGCAGTCTGCCCTCCCATGGCTAGTCTCCATGTCCATCTGCAATATCCTATGGTCTGACCATGCCTCGGTTTTTTGCTCCCTGACGCTCCCCTCTTTGGCCAGAAACAAGTGGACCTCCACACCACTGTTACCAACTTCCTCTCTGACCACTCCTCAGACCCAACCCCCCTCCCCATGCAATGGGGGGCCTTAAAGTGTGTCCTCCGTGGGATCCTCATCAAGCATGGCACCTATCTTAAAAAGGAAAAGGCCATCACTTTGAAGAATGCTCTGCAGAAGGTTGCATCCTTAGAGCTCCTTCATAAGTGAACCCTTCCTCAGTCCGTCTTTTGTGACCTTCAGAATGTGCGCAAGGACGCGCGTCGCCTCCTGGAAGCGCCCTACAAACGGATTGTCCAAACCTGCCGCAGTAAATTTTACTAGTATGGCAATAAATGCCATAGAGGCCATATTGCCGCCTCCCATGTCCCAGCTGTCAAAAACCCAACGGGCTATATGGTGCACACTAATGAGGAAATAGCCTCATCTTTTCAATATTTTTATTCCCGATTGTATAACCTTCCTTGCTCCCATAATGCGGTTGATGAGGTTGATGAGGTTGATGAGGTTGATCCGACCAGGTACACTCTTTCATGGCCCTAAACTATCAGCTGAACAAAGCGCCAGCTTGGAAGCCCTGTTCACAGAAGTGGAGTTGCAGGGCGTGATTAAGTCCTTACCGAGTGGCAAGAGCACAGGTCCTGATAGATTTACCGCCAGTTTTTATAAATCTTTCTCGGCTCCCCTCACTCCCTTTCTGTTAAAGGTATTCAATGCTGTATCCTCTGGATGCCCCTTTTCCGGCGCAATCGACCATGGCTCACATCGCAGTTATCCCCAAACCCGACAAGGATCCACACCTCTGTGCCAGCTATCGTCCCATCTCCCTGCTAAATGTGGACCTTAAATTACTCGCCAAACTGCTTGCCAACAGACTAAATGCGTTCCTGCCTCTTTAAATACATCCTGACCAGGTAGGCTTTATCCCTGGGAGGGAAGCCCATGATAATACCCTCAGAACACTAGATATTATTCACCATGCGAAAACTATCAACACCCCCCTTATGATCTTATCCCTTGACGCGGAAAAATGCTTAGATCGAGTTTCCTGGCAAGGGATTCGAACTGCCCTTTCGGGATTGGGGATAGGCCCGGACTTCATGGGAAAGATCTTCGGTCTATACCAGCAACCCTCTGCTCACGTTAAGATCAATGGCACATATTTCCATCCTTTTCTCATCCGCAATGGCACGCGCCAAGGCTGCCCGCTATCTCCCCTCCTATATGTCATAGTGATGGAGCACCTTCTTGCTTCTATCCATGAAAATCCAAATACTGCTGGAGTCAAGATAAGTGGAGCATAAATGTGCCGCCTTTGCGGATGATCTTCTATTGTACATAACTAACCCACGTATCGCGCTCCCGTCCCTACTCCGCGAACTCGCTGGTTTCGGCAAATGGACGAGCTTCAAAATAAACAAAATAAACATGTCCAAATCCGAAGCCCTGAATGTCTTCTTGTCCCGGGAATTAGTTTCTTCCCTTAAATTCTCGTTCCCCTTTGTCTGGCCGCCAGCAGGAATAAAATATCTGGGCATAAAAGTCTCGGCGGACCTTTCCCAGCTCTTTCAGATGAACTTCTCTCCACTCCTCCAGCGGTTCTAAGCGGATCTGGACTTCTAGCATCGCCGTGACTTCTCATGGTTTGGCAGGGTCAGCATCCTGAAGATGAACTTACTGCCAAAACTGCTCTACCTCCTGCAGACCATCCCTATCCGACTGCCGTCAGCCTATTGGCTGCAATTGAAACAATGCTTTACGCAGTTTCTGTGGGCACCAGGCAGACCACGGATAAAATATGAATTACTGACTAGATCCAAACAGCCGGGAGGGGGGGGGGCTGCCGTATTGTAAATTGTATTATTACTCCACGGCATATGCCAGACTTCTAGATCTGCTGAGAGTGGACTCTGCCAAGACGTGGGTCCATGTGGCACGGGACTCCTCCCTTATCTTGCTCTCGTAGCTCCCTTGGCTGATCGGGTCGTCCAGCTTCTCAGCCCCAAGCCCCTCTTTCACGGTTAATCATACCCTTGCAATACTCGGCTCAATACATAACCGCCTTTCCCTCATCGATGCTATGGGTCCTCTAAACCTAATCATGGATCACCCTAACTTCCCGCCCGGACGCTCCTCTCGTCCCTTTTTGACAGGCACAGGCCTGTGCCCTCTTCGATTCTGCACGTCCTACACGGGTCCCCTTAATCAGCTACTAGAACCTCTGCCACTCGCCCTAGACACGCTTTTGAGTACCTCCAATTTCAACACTTTTACTCATCCATGCGCAAAACCCATGTTTTATCCAGAGCCCTCACTGCGTTTGAACAAATGTGCTTGGCCCCTTCGGCAGTGTTTGAGGACATCTCCACTATATATAACCTGCTCATACAGCAACACTCCTCCCCGCTTCCCCCCTTCTGCATGGCATGGGAACGCGACTTGGGTGTCCAACTTACCCCCTCCCAATGGAAAAGAGCCTTCCTCCTGACCCACAAGGTGCTGATTTCCACAAAGGCGCAGGAAACTAACTATAAGGTCCTCTCCAGATGGTACAGGGTGCCCACTCTTTTACATAAGTGGTTTCCGTCTGTGCCTGATAGATGCTGGAGATGTTTGTCAGAGGAAGGCACCTGATCCATATCTGGTGGCAATGCCCTGCCCTGTGTCCCTTCTGGGACTCGGTACACAACACCATACAGAAGGTGACAGGGATTCCTATACCTTACACTCCTGAATCCCTCTTGCTCTTCGTCTTTGATCTAACTATCCCACCTTATAAGGTCACTGCAAGTCGCCTCCCTCCCCCCCATTACTGAAGGAGTGGTTAGAGGAAATTGCTCTTCACCAAAGGATGGAGGACCTTAACTGCATCACCCCACTGGACGCTGGACGTTTCACGAAGACGTGGAGCCCATGGGAGATGTTCCGCACTTCTAATGAGTTCTGGGCTGCATATCTGTAGCAAATACACTTGTCTGGAACCTTTCCTTCCCCCCTCTCTCCCTCGCGTTTCCTCCCTGTTGTTTCTATTGTTTGCTGACATTTTTGATGCATTCTCTGTACACTGTTTATACTTGGTATAGGGGTGGTTCCCCTGGTGGTTTATACTGCTGATATTGTAACCTGATTGTCCTAAACTCCTTGCTTAGTAAGGTATATTCAGCTACGCATCTTTGTATTGTTCTCCCTGAAAATTCAATAAAAACCTTGACTGAGAAAAATGGACAGAAAATGGATGCACAAATAGTTGAAAAATGGCCATGAAAAACTGACAGTGTGTCTGTTTTTAACAAACTTTTTTTTTCACTGTCACTATTTTCTGTTGTGAACAAAAATAAACTCCCATCTCTTCTCATAAATATCTCAACAGACCCAAGTCATGGTCACAGGGCATTTAACACCTTGAGAACACGCGTTGTATATGTACAGCACAGTGGTGACTGTAAAGACAATAATTTAGACACCGGCCCAGTGACCTGGTCTAGTAATCACTCAGGAATTAAAGAATAAGAAAAACTGTGAGTGGCCGTTTATGAAGTAATGATTTAAAACATAACTTTTATTCCATACAATAAAATAAGTCTAAAGGTGGCCCATTTAAATCAAGTCGCACTGCCTAAGGGAGAGGGTATTGACAGAGCTGTAGTGCACAACCGGAGGAAAAGCGGCACGGGGACCCTATCACATTGGAAGGTAGCGGGTACTCAACGCTAAATAGTCAGTAAGCCCTGGATCTCACCCTATTACTGAGAAGTGGTGAAAAACCCTACCAGGCTGTAGCGGAGCACCCGCCCCGAAAAGGGCGACCCCCAGCCACTGGAACCTCGGAACTAGTAAATGCCCTGTAAATCTATAACCCTCACTCCCTAACAGGTGTGTAGAAAGTATTAAGCGTGTCCGACGCGTTTCACAATGCTATTTGTGGCATGGATCTTCAGGGAAAAATGCAAAAAAGCACCCAAATGCGGGACAGCACAGCGCAGTGGCGGTATGCCGCGCGCCCGCAGAAAATATATGGCAGTGGCAAACACATAGCGCAGCCTGAGGGTATTTAAAGATCCTTGATCCACCCCTCAGTCCTGCGACAGCCAATCACTACTGGGAGTAGAGATTGCTTAGGTACCGCCCTCTGCGCGTCATAGTGATACATCACCAGTGTCTCACTGATCCCGCCCACTGGGGATCCCGGGACCAATAGAGACAGATGAAGAAAGGTCATCATACATGATGTCAGCGGGGGCGTGTCCGGTAACCAAGGAGACTAACACCGCGTCTCCGGCTATTTCCAGTCACAGGTCCTTAAAGTTACAAGCTATCGAGCCGGCTATCAGCGTATCTGCTGAGCCGTATATAGCAGAGTATCCCTCGAATCTATATGTCTAGAAGTAGATTATAATCTTGCATCCACCGGAAGATCGCGAATTTTATGTTTATCAATGGATGGAAACCGATTATATCAATACATACCGTATAATGATTACCAAGGTATTGTTACTCTCCAGATTTCATTAGGACATAATCCCAGCCATGTACGTGCAAAAGACAGGCTATGTTTGGGGCAGAAAGAGAAAACGGACATATGAATAAGTTCTATACACAAAGGGGTATTCAAGATATACTATAAAAACGGCTTGAAAGAGATCAGTTCATTTAACCCCCTGGGTGCCACCGAATCCATTCTAAAGATCCACTTGGTTTCTGATTTTAATATGAGGTTGTCCCAGTCCCCGCCCCTTAATGGTTGAGGTATATGTTGAATTCCAATGAACTTTATAGAGGAGGTGTCGCCATTATGGTATTCCAAAATGTGTCGCGCTACCGGCGTGTCTTTCTTTTTTAGGATGTCATTATAATGGTCCCTGACACGTCTCCGGAACTCCCTTTTTGTCTTGCCCACATAGTCTTGTGGGCAAGAACATTGGGCCAGGTAAACTACCCCCATTGTGAGGCAGTTTATGAAGTCCTTAATAAAATATTTCTTGCCTGTATATGAGCTAAGAAAAAATTTAGTTGTCTTTATTTGCTCACAGGCCACACAGCGACCACATCTAAAAGTACCCACTGGTTTCCTGGTCAACCAGTTACCGGCTGGCGTTGGGGGACAATAATGACTGTTTACCAAACAATCCCTCAAGCTTCTACCCTTTCTGAACGTAATCTGTGGATAGGGTCCCAGGACATCTACCAGATCACTGTCCGATCTGAGGATGTCCCAGTATCTGGCAATGATCTGTCTGATGTCCCTATGACCGCCATCAAAGGTGCCAATGAGACGTATGGTTCCTTCATTTTTGATGGACGCTGGTTCCTTGGCCTTTTTTGGTAATAGGAGGGAGTCCCTGTTTTCAGTTATGGCTGCTTCATATGCTTCCCTCAGGATGCCATCTGGGTAGCCTCTATCCCTAAAACGGAACCTGAGGTCCGTGGCCTGCTCTTTGAAGTTTCTCATTGTAGAACAGTTTCTACGGATCCTCAAATATTGTCCTTTAGGGATGCCCTTCCGTAAAGGGAAAGGATGGGCACTTTCCCATCTTAGTAGGCTGTTCGTGGCCATACTTTTCCTGAAGACAGTGCGACTTGATTTAAATGGGCCACCTTTAGACTTATTTTATTATATGGAATAAAAGTTATGTTTTAAATCATTACTTCATAAAGGGCCACTCACAGTTTTTCTTATTCACAGTGGTGACTGGTTTAAGACGATGTCTCTGACAGCCAGCCATCTTATTTAAGAGAGCTGGGAGGTTGTACCTCTCACCGCAGCCCAATTATAGTGATTGGCTGGTCAACTACTGTAAAAGCCATTGAGAGGGCTGTAGGTTGGCTCAGATGGGGGTGAATGGTGATGAACAGGACAGCACCAATCACCCCACACAGCTGTTTGGCTTCCCCTGTATGCAGTTTTATTGGCCAATCACAGTACAAGAAGGGAAACTAGAATACCAAAGCCCTCCAATCCGTAACTGTGTGCAGAGAGAACTTTGTGCTTGCTGGGCCTTGTGGTTTTTCCAGCCCTACACCAATTTTTCTGTGTGCAAGCTATGATTGCCAAACACATACGTCAATGATCATCGGTGCTCATTTTTGGGTGGATTTTTTTATCAGTGCTCATTTTGTAAAAATAAATAGTATTTAGAGGGGTATATATACATTTTTAGCTAGTAATCAGCTTTATTTTTAATGAAGTAAATTTTTATACTACAGTTTTGCATGCACAAAACATCTGCTTCCCCACATCCTGCAACTGCTGAGCGCTGATAAGTACTATACATTTTACTAATCAGATCTGTGCTCAGTAGAGATAAGCGAACACCTGGATGTTCGGGTTCGAGAAGTTCGGCCGAACTTCCCGAAAATGTCCGGGTTCGGGATTCGAACTCGAGCCGAACTTTGTCCCGAACCCCATTGAAGTCAATGGGGACCCGAACTTTTAGGCACTAAAAAGGCTGTAAAATAGTCCAGGAAAGGGCTAGAGGGCTGCCAAAGGCAGCAAAATGTAGGTAAATCCCCTGCAAACAAATGTGGATAGGGAAATGAATTAAAATAAAATAAAATAAATAAAAATTAACCAATATCAATTGGAGAGAGGTCCCACAGCAAGGAATCATGCGTCATATCACCCACCACTGGAGAAGGCCACTCTCATTTAGTTTGGACCAGCACCCAGACAGAGGAGAGAGGTCCCACAGCAAGGAATCATGAGTCATATCAACCACCAACGGAGAAGGCCACTCTCATTTAGTTCGGACCAGCACCCAGACAGAGGAGAGAGGTCCCACATCAAGGAATCATGCGTCATATCAACCACCACTGGAGAAGGCCACTCTCATTTATTTTGGACCAGCACCCAGACAGAGGAGAGAGGTCCCACAGCAAGGAATCATGCGTCATATCAACCACCACTGGAGAAGGCCACTTTCAGTTATTTAGGCCCAGCACCCAGACTGAGGATACAGGTTCCACAGCAAGGAATCATGCGTCATATCAACCACCAACGGAAAGGGCCACTCTCAATTATTTTGGACCAGCACCCAGACAGAGGAGAGAGGTCCCACAGCAAGGAATCATGCGTCATATCAACCACCAACGGAGAAGGCCACTCTCATTTATTTCGGACCAGCACCCAGACAGGAGAGAGGTCCCACAGCAAGGAATCATGCGTCATATCACCCACCACTGGAGAAGGCCACTTTCAGTTATTTAGGCCCAGCACCCAGACCGAGGATACAGGTTCCACAGCAAGGAATCATGCGTCATATCACCCACCACCGGAGAAGGCCACTCTCAGTTATTTCGGCCCAGCACCCAGACAGAGGAGAGGGTCCCACATCAAGGAATCATGCGTCATATCAACCACCAACGGAGAAGGCCACTCTCAGTTATTTCGGACCAGCACCCAGACAGAGGAGAGGTTCATTCAACTTTGGGTTGCACCGCTAAGATCATGGTAAAGTTAAAAAAATGAGGATTCAATAAAGAAGTGCCCCGGAGTACAAGAATACATGGTTGATGGGGAGGCAGTTATAAATGTTTATTCTGCACAAGGGAGGCACAGGTCCTGTGGGATCCATGCCTGGTTCATTTTTATGAGCGTCAGCTTGTCCACGTTGGCTGTGGACAGGCGGCTGCGTTTGTCAGTAATGACGCCCCCTGCCGTGCTGAATACACGTTCAGACAAAGCGCTGGCCGCCGGGCAGGCCAGCACCTCCAAGGCATAAAATGCTAACTCTGGCCACGTGGACAATTTGGAGACCCAGAAGTTGAATGGGGCCGAACCATCAGTCAGTACGTGGAGGGTGTGCAGGCGTACTGTTCAACCATGTTAGTGAAATGCTGCCTCCTGCTAACACGTTCCGTATCAGGTGGTTGTGCAGTTAGCTGTGGCGTGGAGACAAAACTTTTCCACATTTCTGCCATGCTAACCCTGCCCTCAGAAGAGCTGGCCATGACACTGCTGCGTTGGCGACCTCTTGCTCCTCCTCTGCCTTCGCCTTGGGCTTCCACCTGTTCCCCTGTGACATTTGGGAATGCTCTCAGGAGCGCCTCTACCAGCGTGCGCTTGAACTCGCGCATCTTCCTATCACGCTCCAGTGCAGGAAGTAAGGTGGGCACATTGTCTTTTTACCGGGGATCCAGCAGGGTGGCAACCCAGTAGTCTGCACACGTTAAAATGTGCGCAACTCTGCTGTCATTGCGCAGGCACTGCAGCATGTAGTCGCTCATGTGTGCCAGGCTCCCCAGAGGTAAGGACAAGCTGTCCTCTGTGGGAGGCGTATCGTCATCGTCCTCCGTATCCCCCCAAGCCACGCACCAGTGATGGGCCTGAGCTGTGTCGGGTGCCACCCCGCTGTGAACCTGCTTCATCCTCATCCTCCTCCACCTCCTCCTCATCCTCATCCTCCTCGTCCTCCAGTAGTGGGCCCTGGCTGGCCACATTTGTACCTGCCCTCTGCTGTTGCAAAAAACCTCCCTCTGAGCCACTTCTAACAGACTGGCCTGTAAGTGCTAAAAATGACCCCTCCTCCTCCTCCTCCTCCTTCTCCTCCTGGGCCACCTCCTCTTCCATCATCGCCCTAAGCGTTTTCTCAAGGAGACATAGAAGTGGTATTGTAACGCTGATAACGGTGTCATCGCCACTGGCCATGTTGGTGGAGTACTCGAAACAGCGCAACAGGGCACACAGGTCTCGCATGGAGGCCCAATCATTGGTGGTGAAGTGGTGCTGTTCCGCAGTGCGACTGACACGTGCATGCTGCAGCTGAAACTCCACTATGGCCTGCTGCTGCTCGCACAGTCTCTCCAGCATGTGCAAGGTGGAGTTCCACCTGGTGGGCACGTCGCATATGAGGCAATGAGCGGGAAGGCCGAAGTTACGCTGTAGCGCAGACAGGCGAGCAGCGGCAGGATGTGAACGCCGGAAGCGCGCACAAACGGCCCTCACTTTATGCAGCAGCTCTGACATGTTGGGGTAGTTGTGAATGAACTTCTGCACCACCAAATTCAGCACATGCGCCAGGCAAGGGATGTGCGACGAGATTTCGCCCATTATCGCACACCACCAGGCCGGGCTTGAGGCCCACCGGCAGCAACCACTGGTCGGTCTGTTGTTCAATACCCCGCCACAACTCCTGCGCGGTGTGGGGCCTGTCCCCCAAACATATGAGTTTCAGAATGGCCTGCTGACATTTACCCCGGGCTGTGCTGAAGTTGGTGGTGAAGGTGTGTGGCTGACTGGATGAGCTGGTGGAAGCAGAGGAGGAGGAAGCCGAGTAGGAGGAGGAGGCAAAGAATGATGCCCTGTGATCCTTGGCGGTGGAAGGACGTGCGCCAAGGAACTCTCCGCCTGGGGCCCAGCCGCCACTACATTTACCCAGGGTGCAGTTAGGGAGATATAGCGTCCCTGGCCGTGCTTACTGGTCCACGTATCTGTGGTTAGGTGGACCTTGCCACAGATGGCGTTGCGCAGTGCACACTTGATTTTATCGGATACTTGGTTGAGCAGGGAAGGCACGGCTATCTTGGAGAAGTAGTGGCGGCTGGGGACAACATACTGTGGGACAGCCATGGACATCAGCTGTTTGAAGCTGTCTGTGTCCACCAGCCTGAATGACAGCATTTCAAAGGCCAGTAGTTTAGAAATGCTGGCATTCAGGCCCAGGGCTCGAGGGTGGCTAGGTGGGAATTTACGCTTTCTCTCCAAGGTTTGTGAGATGGAGAGCTGAACGCTGCCGTGTGACATGGTGGAGATGCTTGGTGACGCAGGTGGTGGTGTCTGTGGCACATCCTCTGTTTGGTGGGCGGCAGGTGCCAACATTCCTCCCGAGGCGGAGGAAGAGGCCGAGGCAGCAGCAGAAGAGGGAGCAGGGGGAGCCAGTATGAGTTCCTTGCTTTTAAGGTGTTTACTCCACTGCAGTTCATGCTTTGCATGTAGATGCCTGGTCATGCAGGTTGTGCTAAGGTTCAGAACGTTAATGCCTCGCTTCAGGATCTGATGGCACAGCGTGCAAACCACTCGGGTCTTGTCGTCAGCACATTGTTTAAAGAAGTGCCATGCCAGGGAACTCCTTGAAGCTGCCTTTGGGGTGCTCGGTCCCTGGTGGCGGTGGCCAGTATCAGGCGAACTCTCTTGGCGGCGGCTGTTCTGCTTTTGCCCCCTGCTCCCTCTTTTGCTACTCTGTTGGCTCGGTCTCACCACTGCCTCTTCCTCTGAACTATGAAAGTCAGTGGCACGACCTTAATTCCATGTGGGGTCTAGGACCTCATCGTCCCCTGCATCGTCTTCCACACAGTCTTCCTCCCTGACCTCCTGTTCGGTCTGCACACTGCAGAAAGACGCAGCAGTTGGCACCTGTGTTTCGTCATCATCAGAGACGTGCGGACTCCGATGAGGTGGTATTCCCATGTCCTCATCATCAGGAAACATCAGTGGTTGTGCATCAGTGCATTCTATTTCTTCCACCACTGGGGAAGGGCTAGGTGGATTTCCTTGGGAAACCATGCCAGCAGAGTCTTCAAACAGCATAAGAGAATGCTGCATAACTTGAGGCTCTGACAGTTTCCCCGATATGCATGGGGGTGATGTGACAGACTGATGGGCTTGGTTTTCAGGTGCCACCTGTGCGCTTTCTGCAGAAGACTGGGTGGGAGATAATGTTGTGAACATGCTGGATCCACTGTCGGCCACCCAATTGACTAGCGCCTGTACCTGCTCAGGCCTTACCATCCTTAGAACGGCATTGGGCCCCACCAAATATCGCTGTAAATTCTGGCGGGTACTGGAACCTGAGGTAGTTGGTTCACTAGGACGTGTGGCTGTGGCAGAATGGCCACGTCCTCTCCCAGCACCAGAGGGTACACTAACACCACCACGACCGCGTCCCTTATTAGATGTTTTCCTCATTGTTACCGTTCACCAAGCACCACAATAAGGAATAAAATATTTGGCCCAATGTATTGATTTCAAATTTAGGCCTTTTTACAGGCACCTAACACTATCTGCCTATTTGTTTATGTAGCGTATTACACTAATCCAGGCACAGCAGTAACCACTGATTTAGGGAATATCTCTTTTAGGGCTAGTATTTAGGCCCTGGATGAAAGGTATCCTTTATGGACAGATTTACACTTGGCCTGCAACAGCTGGGACACCAGATTCAGGGTATTGCTATATTGGCAGGTTAATTTCACCCCAGAAAAAAATATATGTGTAAGCGGACACTATGAAATCCGGCCTGCAACTGCTGGGACACCAGATCCAGGGTATTGCTATATTGGCAGGTTAATTTCACCCCAGAAAAAAATATATGTGTAAGCGGACACTATGAAATCTGGCCTGAAACTGTTTGGACACCAGATCCAGGGTATTGCTATATTGGCAGGTTAATTTCACCCCAGAAAAAATATATGTGTAAGCGGACACTATGAAATCTGGCCTGAAACTGTTTGGACACCAGATCCAGGGTATTGCTATATTGGCAGGTTAATTTCACCCCAGAAAAATATATGTGTAGCGGACACTATGAAATCGGTCCTGCAACTGCTGGGACACCAGATCCAGGGTATTGCTATATTGGCAGGTTTATTTCACCCCAGAAAAATATATGTGTAAGCGGACACTATGAAATCTGGCCTGAAACTGTTTGGACACCAGATCCAGGGTATTGCTATATTGGCAGGTTAATTTCACCCCAGAAAAAAATATATGCGTAAGCGGACACTATGAAATCTGGCCTGAAACTGTTTGGACACCAGATCCAGGGTATTGCTATATTGGCAGGTTAATTTAACCCCAGAAAAAAATATATGTGTAAGCGGACACTATGAAATCTGGCCTGCAACTGTTTGGACACCAGATCCAGGGTATTGCTATATTGGCAGGTTAATTTAACCCCAGAACAAAATATATGTGTAAGCGGACACTATGAAATCGGTCCTGCAACTGCTGGGACACCAGATCCAGGGTATTGCTATATTGGCAGGTTAATTTCACTCCAGAAAATAATCTATCCTTTGCCAGACAGCAGACAGTATTATACTTGTATTTGGTCAATTGTATTTAACCCCTTAAAAAAATATAGAAATTGCTGTCCTGAGTTTCTAGGGGTGACAATTAGCACAGCCAAGCCCCTGATATAGGATATAGCAAAAAAAAACTAGTATTGATGGATTGATGGACTTGGTGGCAGCTTCTTCTGGTGCACCACAAGTCACAAAATGGCCGCCGATCAACCCAGAAAATAAGTGACAGAAAAACGCTCTGTGCAGCCTAAAAACCAGTGAGCAAGTAACTAACAGAAGTTCAATGATTCTCAGCTGTAGATCGATCCATTCATTAGGTGCTGTTGCTGACTTTAACCTGCCTAATCTCGCCCTGACAGAAGCTGCGTCCTCTCTCTACACTAGTAAGAGCAGTGTGACGTGCGGCGCTAAGTGACTCCAGCTTAAATAGAGGCTGGGTCACATGCTGCACTTGGCCAATCACAGCCATGCCATTAGTAGGCATGGCTGTGATGGGCTCTTAGGGCAAGAAGTAAAACGCTAGCTGATTGGCTGCTGTGCAGCCCTTCAGAAAGTGGGAAGTAATCGACGAACACCGAACCCGAACTTTTTTGAAAATGTCCGGGTTCGGGTCCGGGTCCCAGACACCCCAAAATTCGGTACGAACCCGAACGATGCTCGAACTGTTCGCTCAACACTAGTGCTCAGTTATTAGTGCAGGCAATTTCTTTTTTTTTGGTGCGGACTGTCAGAGACAGTGACACACGAGATGAAGTCCAAACAAAGTTACACTTTATTATGTTTTAAACAGCAAAAATAAATGGCCTTTACATTTCAGGCAAAACACAAAACAAATCCTGCTCATCTGAGCACTAACTAAACAGTGTTTCACTAACTGTCCTAGGTATGGTACTGTCAGTACAGCAAGTTACTCACAAGCACCAGAGTGTCACTTCCAGATATCATCCAGCTCTCAAGCAAAGACTCTCTGCCTGGGTTTTCTTTATGCAACTTCTGCAGGTGCAGCTAATTAGGCAGCAGGCTAGATCTGCACCAGAAGTGGACTGTGGATTTGGAACCCGCCCAACTCTTCCCCAATCTAAAACTCTAGGCCCTATACCGGCTTTTCTACAAAGCCACCTCAGGAAAGCTTGAGCTTTCCACTACAAACTGGGCACTCCCTGGAGTATAAGCTGCATATGACAGGATTCTGGGGCTTCACTGCTCTGTGCTCAACAGAAAAGTTAAAGTTTTGTAAAGTGAGTTACCACCTTGTCACTCCCGTATTTCTCTCTTTTTGCTGGCACATCCATGTAAGTGGAGAGTGGTCAGTGACCAACCTAAAGTAGCACCCCAATAGGTAGTACTTAAGTGATTCCAAGGTCCACTATATTGCTAAGCACTCCCGTTCAACAATGTTGTAATTTTCCTCAGTGGGAGTAAGCTTCCTGCTCAGATATGTCACCGCCAATCTCCTGTGACAGGACTGCACCTAGCCCTACATCAGACACTTCAGTCCAGACCACATACTGCTTTCTGAAGTCTGATGTGACTAGGACTGGCTGTTTACATAGAACCACTTTTAATTCTTGGAAAGCTCTTTCAGCCTCTGCATTCCACTTGACCATGACAGATTTACTTCGCTTAGTAAGGTCTGTTGACAGGGCTGCTGTGCTGGTAAAGTGAGGAATAAACCTGCGGTAGTACCCCACAAATAGTGTTGAGCGAACAGTTCGAGCATAGTTCGGGTTGGTATCAAATTTTGGGGTGTTCTTCTGTGAGGGCGAGATTAGGCAGGGAAAAGTCAGCAAAAGCACCTAATGAAGTGATCGATCTACAGCTGTGAATCATTCAACTTCTGCTAGTTAATTGCTCACTGGTTTTTAGGCTGCACAGAGCGTTTTTCTGTCACTTTTTTCTGGGGTAATCGGGGGCCATTTTGTGACTTGTGGTGCACCAGCACAAGCTGTCACCAGGTCCATCAATCCATCAATACTAGTTTTTTTTTTTTTGCTATATCCTACATCAGGGGCTTGGCTGTGCTTATTGTCACCCCTAGAAACTCAGGATAGATATTTCTATATTTTATTAAGGGGTTAAATACAATTGCCAAAATAGCAATCCCCTAAATCTGGTGTTCCAGCTGTGGCTAGCCAAGTGTAATACTGTCTGCTGTCTGGCAAAGGATAGATTATTTTCTGTGGTGAAATTCAATTACCAAAATAGCAATCCCTTAAATCAGGTGTCCCAGCAGTGGCTGGCAAAGTATAATCGTATCCGACAAAGGATATATTTTGTTCTGGGGTGAAATTCAATAGCCAAAATAGCAATACCGTAAATCAATGGATTCAGCTGTGGCTGGCCAAGTTTAATAGTGTCCGGCAAAGGATATAATTTTTTCTGGGGTGAAATTCAATTGCCAAAATAGCAAGACCATAAATCAGTGGTTTCAGCTGTGGCTGGCCAAGTTTAATAGTGTCCGGCAAAGGATATATTTTGTTATGGGGTGAAATTCAATTTCCAAAATAGCAATACCATAAATCAGTGGTTTCAGCTGTGGCTGGCCAAGTTTAATAGTGTACGGCAAAGGATATAGTTTTTTTCTGGGGTGAAAGTCAGTAGCAAAAATAGGAATACCTTGAATCTGGTGTTCTAGCTGTGACTGGACAAGTTTAATAGTATCCGTCAAAGGATAGATTTTGTTCTGGGGTGAAATTTAATTGCCAAAATAGCAATACCCTGAATCTGGTTTTCCAGCTGTGACTAGACAATTTCCCTAGTGTCAATCAAAGGATATATTATTTTCTGGGGTGAAAGTCAGTAGCAAAAGTAGAAATACAGTAAATCTGGTGTCCCAGTAGTGGCTGGCCAAGTTTAATAGTGTCCGGCAAAGGATATATTTTGTTCTCGCGTGAAATTCAATTGCCAAAATAGCAATACCATAAATCAGTGGTTTCATCTGTGGCTGGCCAAGTTTAATAGTGTACAGCAAAGGATATATTTTGTTCTGGGGTGAAATTCAATTGCCAAAATAGCAAGACCATAAATCAGTGGTTTCAGCTGTGGCTGGCCAAGTTTAATAGTGTCCTGCAAGGATATATTTTGTTCTGGGGTGAAATTCAATTGCCAAAATAGCAATACCATAAATTAGTGGTTTCAGCTGTGGCTGGACAAGTTTAATAGTTTCCGGCAAAGGATAGATAATTTTCTGGGGTGAAATTCAATTGCCAAAATAGCAATACCGTAAATCTGGTGTCCCAGCTTTGACTGGACAAGTTTCATAGTGTCTGTTATAGGATATATTATTTTCTGCAGTGAAATTCAGTTGCAAAAATAGAAATACCGTAAATCTGGTGTTCCAGCTGTGACTGGACAAGTTTCATAGTGTCCGTCATAGGATATATTATTTTCTGCGGTGAAATTCAGTTTCAAAAATAGAAATACAGTAAATCTGGTGTTTCAGCTGTGACTGGACAAGTTTAATAGTGTCCGTCAAAGGATATATATTGTTCTGGGGTGAAATTCAATTGCCAAAATAGCAATACCATAAATCAGTGGTTTCAGCTGTGGCTGGCCAAGTTTAATAGTGTACGGCAAAGGATATATTTTTTTTCTGGGGTGAAATTCAATTGCCAAAATAGCAATACCATAAATCAGTGGTTTCAGCTGTGGCTGGCCAAGTTTAATAGTGTCCGGCAAAGAATAGATAATTTTCTGCGGTGAAATTCAGTTGCAAAAATAGAAATACCGTAAATCTGGTGTTCCAGCTGTGACTGGACAAGCTTAATAGTGTCCAGCAAAGGATTTATTATTTTCCGGGGTGAAATTCAGTTGCCAAAATAGCAATACCATAAATCAGTGGTTTTAGCTGTGGCTGGCCAAGTTTAATAGTGTCCGGCAAAGGATAGATTTTGTTCTGGGGTGAAATTTAATTGCCAAAATAGCAATACCCTGAATCTGGTGTTCCAGCTGTTGCAGGCCTAGTTTAGATCTGTTCGTAAAAGGGTATATTTTTTTCTGAAGTGAAATTCAATTGCCAAAATAGCAATACCATAAATCAGTGGTTTCAGCTGTGGCTGGCCAAGTTTAATAGTGTCATGCAAAGGATATATTTGGTTCTGGAGTGAAATTCAATTGCCAAAATAGCAATACCATAAATCAGTGGTTTCAGCTGTGGCTGGCCAAGTTTAATAGTGTGCGGCAAAGGATAGATTTTGTTCTTGGGTGAAATTCACTTGCCAATATAGCAATACCCTGAATCTGGTGTTCCAGCTGTTGCAGGCCAAGTGTTTATCTGTCCGTAAAAGGGTATATTACACTCAAGGTGCATATACAAGTGCTGAGATGGTCATCCTCAATAACTTCACACGCTACCGTGCATCTCCCATTGTATTTCTGTCCGTTAAAGGGTATATTACACAAAGTGTTAAAATACAATTGCTTAAGGCATAATCCTACATATTTTTTCACACGCTACTGTGCATCTCCAAGTGTAAATCTGTCTATAAAAGGATACCTTTCATCCAGGGCCTAAATACTAGGCCTACAATTGATATTCCCTTAAATCAGTGGTTGCTGCTGTGCCTGGATTAGTGTAATATGGTATATAAATAAATAGGCAGATAGTGTTAGGTGCCTGTAAAAAAAGGCCTGAATTTGAAATCAATACATTGGGCCAAATATTTTTTTTCTTATTGAGGTGCTTGGTGAAAGGTAACAATGAGGAAAACATCTAGTAAGGGACGCGGACGCGGTCGTGGTGGTGTTAGTGGACCCTCTGGTGCTGGGAGAGGATGTGGCCATTCAGCCACACGTCCTAGTGAAACAACTACCTCAGGTTCCAGTACCCGGCAGAATTTACAGCGATATTTGGTGGGGCCCAATGCCGTTCTAAGGATGGTAAGGCCTGAGCAAGTACAGGCTCTAGTCAATTGGGTGGCCGACAGTGGATCCAGCACGTTCACAACATTATCTCCCACCCAGTCTTCTGCAGAAAGCGCACAGGTGGCGCCTGAAAACCAAGCCCATCAGTCTGTCACATCACCCCCATGCATATCAGGGAAACTGTCTGATCCTCAAGTTATGCAGCAGTCTCTTATGCTGTTTGAAGACTCTGCTGGCAGGGTTTCCCAATGAAATCCACCTAGCCCTTCCCCAGTGGTGGAAGACATAGAATGCACTGATGCACAACCACTTATGTTTCCTGATGATGAGGACATGGGAATACCACCTCATCGGAGTCCGCACGTCTCTGATGATGACGAAACACAGGTGCCAACTGCTGCGTCTTTTTGCAGTGTGCAGACCGAACAGGAGGCCAGGGAGGAAGACTGTGTGGAAGACGATGCAGGGGACGATGAGGTCCTAGACTCCACATGGAATGATGGTCGTGCCACTGACTTTCATAGTTCAGAGGAAAAGGCAGTGGTGAGACCGAGCCAACTGCGTAGCAAAAGAGGGAGCAGGGGGCAAAAGCAGAACAGCCGCCGCCAAGATACTTCGCCTGCTACTGGCCACCGCCACCAGGGACCGAGCAAAGGCAGCTTCAAGGAGTTCCCTGGCATGGCACTTCTTTAAACAATGTGCTGACGACAAGACCCGAGTGGTTTGCACGCTGTGCCATCAGAGCCTGAAGCGAGGCATTAACGTTCTGAACCTTGACCTGCATGGCAAGGCATCTACATACAAAGCATGAACTGAACTGCAGTGAAGTAAACAACTTAAAAACAAGGAACTCATTCAGGCTCCCTCTGCTCCCTCGGCCTCTTCCTCCACCTTGGGAGGAATGTTGGCACCTGCCGTCCACCAAACAGAGGATGTGCCACTGACGCCACTGACACCACCACCTGCGTCATCAAGCATCTCCACCATGTCACCCGGCAGCATTCAGTTCTCCAACTCACAAACCTTAGAAAGAAAGCGTAAATTCCCACCTAGCCCCCACCGAGCCCTGGGCCTGAATGCCAGCATTTCTAAACTACTGGCCTTTGAAATGCTGTCATTCAGGCTGGTGGACACAGACAGCTTCAAACTTCTGATGGCCATGGCTGTCCCACAGTATGTTTTTTCCGTCCGCCACTACTTCTCCAAGACAGCCGTGCCTTCCCTGCACAACCAAGTATCCGATAAAATCAAGTGTGCATTGCACAACACCATCTGTGGCAAGGTCCACCTAACCACAGATACGTGGACCATTAAGCATGGCCAGGGACGCTATATCTCCCTAACTGCACACTGGGTAAATGTAGTGGGGGCTGGGCCCCAGGCGGAGAGTTCCTTGGCGCACGTCCTTCCGCTGCCAAGTTTTGCAGGGCATCATTCTTTGCCTCCTCCTCCTACTCGGCTTCCTCCTCCTCTGCTTCCACCAGCTCATCCAGTCAGCCACACACCTTTACCACCAACTTCAGCACAGCCTGGGGTAAAAGTCAGCAGGCCATTCTGATACTCATATGTTTGGGGGACAGGCCCCATACCGCACAGGATTTGTGGCGGGGTATTGAACAACAGACCGACGAGTGCTTTCTGCCGGTGGGCCTCAAGCCTGGCCTGGTGGTGTGTGATAATGGGCGAAATCTCATCGCAGCTCTGGGACTAGCCGGTTTGACACATATCCCTTGCCTGGGGCATGTGCTGAATTTGGTGGTGCAGAAGTTAATTCCTAACTACCCCGACTTGTCAGAGCTGCTGCATAAAGTGTCCACCTTCTGTGCGCGTTTCCGGCTACAGCGTAACACCGGCCTTCCCGCTCACCGCCTCATATGCGACGTGCCCACCAGGTGGAACTCCACCTTGCACATGCTGGAGAGACTGTGCGAGCATTAGCAGTCCATAGTGGAGTTTCAGCTGCAGCACGCATGCGTCAGTCGCACTGCGGAACAGCACCACTTCACCACCAATGATTGGGCCTCCATGCGAGACCTGTGTGCCCTGTTGCGCTGTTTCGAGTACTCCACCAACATGGCCAGTGGCGATGACACCGTTATCAGCGTTACAATACCACTTCTATGTCTCCTTGAGAAAACTCTTAGGGCGATGATGGAAGAGGAGATGGCCCAGGAGGAGGAGGAGGGGTCATTTTTAGCACTTTCAGGCCAGTCTGTTAGAAGTGGCTCAGAGGGAGGTTTTTTTGCAACAGCAGATGCCAGGTACGAATGTGGCCAGCCAGGGCCCACTACTGGAGGGCGAGGAGGAGGAGGTGGAGGATGAGGATGAAGCAGGTTCACAGCGGGGTGGCACCAGACACAGCTCAGGCCCATCACTAGTGCATGGCTGGGGGGATACGGAGGACGATGAAGATACGCCTCTGGGGAGCCTGGCACACATGAGCGACTACATGCTGCAGTGCCTGCGCAACGACAGCAGAGTTGGCCACATTTTAATGTGTGTGGACTACTGGGTTGCCACACTGCTGGATCCCCGGTACAAAGACAATGTGCCCACCTTACGTCATGCACTGGAGCGTGATAGGAAGATGCGCGAGCACAAGCGCATGCTGGTAGACGCGCTCCTGAGAGCATTCCCAAATGTCACAGGGGAAAAGGTGGAAGCCCAAGGCGAAGGCAGAGGAGGAGCAAGAGGTCGCCAGAGCAGCTGTGTCACGGCGAGCTCCTCTGAGGGCAGGGTTAGCATGGCAGAAATGTGGAAAAGTGTTGTCTCCACGCCACAGCTAACTGGACCACCACCTGATACGGAACGTGTTAGCAGGAGGCAGCATTTCACTAACATGGTTGAACACCCCTCCATGTACTGACTGATGGTTCGGCCCCATTCAACTTCTGGGTCTCCAAATTGTCCATGTGGCCAGAGTTAGCATTTTATGCCTTGGAGGTGCTGGCCTGCCCTGCGGCCAGCGTTTTGTCTGAACGTGTATTCAGCACGGCAGGGGGCGTCATTACTGACAAACGCAGCCGCCTGTCCACAGCCAATTCGGACAAGCTGATGTTCATAAAAATGAATCAGGCATGGATCCCACAGGACCTGTCCCTCCCTTGTGCAGAATAGACATTTATAACTGCCTCCCCCTCAACCATGTATTCTTGTACTCCGGGGCACTTCTTTATTGCATCCTCATTTTTTTAACTTTACCATGATCTTGCGGTGCAACCCAAAGTTGAATGAACCTCTCCGAAATCTGGGCGCCGGGGCCTAAATAACTGAAAGTGGCCTGTTACAATGGTGGGTGACATGAAGCGTGAACCTCTGCCGTGCGACCTCTCTCCTCTGTCTGGGTGCCGTGGCCTAAATAACTGAAAGTGGCCTTCTCCAGTGGTGGGTGATATGACGCCTTATTCCTTGCTGTGGGACCTCTCTCCTCTGTCTGGGTGCTGGGGCCTAAATAACTCAAAGTGGCCTTCTCCAGTGGTGAGTGATATGACGCCTTATTCCTTGCTGTGGGACCTCTCTCCTCTGTCTGGGTGCTGGGGCCTAAATAACTGAAAATGGCCTTCTCCAGTGGTGGTTGATATGACGCCTCATTCTCTGCTGTGGGACCTCTCTCCTCTGTCTGGGTGCTGGGGCCTAAATAACTGAAAGGGGCCTAAATAACTGAAAGTGGCCTTCTCCAGTGGTGGGTGATATGACGCCTTATTCCTTGCTGTGGGACCTCTCTCCTCTGTCTGGGTGCTGGGGCCTAAATAACTGAAAGTGGCCTTCTCCAGTGGTGGGTGATATGAAGCCTGATTTTATGCTATGGGACCTCTCTCCTCTGTTTGGGTTCTGGGGCCGAAATAACATAAAGTGACCTTCTCCATTGGTGGGTGACTTGAAGCCTGATTCTCTGCTATGGGACCTCTCTCCAATTGATATTGGTTAATTTTTATTTATTTTATTTTATTGAAGAGCCCATCTGGGTTAACAAACGCAGTTTTCTCTTTGGCGCGATCAGTGAGAGGAACTTGCCAGTAGCCTTTGGTTAGGTCAAGAGTGGAGAAATATCAAGCATGACCCAGGTTCATGAACTCGTGGCACATGATATGCGTCAAACTTTGACACCTCATTCAACTTACGGAAGTCATTACAAAAGCGCAATGTGCCGTCAGGTTTAGGAATCAACACTTTGGGGCTAGACCACTCACTTTGATTCTTCTATTACACCAAGGTCTAACATTTTCTTGACCTCTTCAGATATGACCGTCTGCGGGCTTCCGGAAACCTGTAAGGTTTTAAATGGATCAGTACCTGTGGCTCGGTGACAATATCATGCTTAATGACGTTCGTCCGCCCTTGCAGCTCTGAAAACACATCAGTGTTCCTCTGCACGTACTCCTTACCCTCTTGTCTCTGTGACTTCGACAGGGAATCTGACACACGCACTTCAGGAGTTCCACTGCAGGGGCACTCACAGCATCCTGGTCAAAGGGTACAGGGCTTATCACAGGGCACACATTATTGTCACCAGGAACCCTTACAGTGGAGCACACACTTTTCATTCTCTACATTCTCCCCAGGATCACAATGTGTATCAGAGACTTGACCACGCCCACTTCATGACTGGCAGTTCCACATTCAGTCTCTAGTGTGACAAAGGCTGCGTGATATTCTTTAGTGTCCCCATGAATACACAAGACCCCAATGCAATGTCCTCTGAATGCCCCCGGGTCTACCAGACTGGCATGCACCAGGGTAACCAAACTTCCAGAGTCCAGTAGAGCATGAATAGTACATCCATTAACTTTTATGGCACGCATTTGCTGTTCAGTATCACAAACAGTCTCAGGAGAACAAACAGGACGTGCAAACAAAGATATTTGTCTGGCTGTATCAAACTCCATAGGCTCAGTAGTCAGGGGACAGCTTGCAGCAATATGACCATGTCCACGACACCGCCAACACTGTATGTGGCCCTTGTCCCCAAATTGAGAACCTGGTCTGCACTTCTGGGTCCCTCTGGAAGCTCCAGTAAGCGGTTCCCCCTCTGAGCCACCTCCCTTAATGGCACTTTTAACCCCTTTAGGAAAAGGAATAGTCTTACAAGGCAATCCATGCGTTTTGCTGTTTCAAGGGTTAGTGTGTCCAGGAGGCATTTCTTGGAGTAGATCTTTGGTCTCTCTGTATCTTTCAACCAGATTGACCAGCTGATTAGCATCTGTTGGGTCTCCTTGACTGACGCAGTGCTGAATCCTAGGAGGTAAGGAACGGATGTACTTGTCTAGCACCACTCTCTCCACGATCTATGCAGGGGTAGACTCCTCTGGTTGCAACCAGGTGAATAAGTTCATACATCTGTGACTGAGCAGGTAGATGCTCTGCAAAAGGCCAATTGTGCACCCCTCGTGCATGGACATTCATGTTGACCACCAGACAGGCACGGATTTCACCCTTTAACTTGGCATAGTCTTTGGCATCCTGCTCAGTCAGGTCAAAGTACGCCTTTTGCGATTCTGACGTTAGGAAAGGAGCCACCACATTGGCCCACTAGTCCGCAGGTAACTTCTCCTGCTCTGCCACTCGCTCAAACACCATGAGGTAGGCCTCCATGTCATCAGTGGGGGTCATCTTCTGCAAGGAAGTCTGTACTGTAGCATGAACCATTGGATGCGGCACTTGAGTCCCTTCTTCAGTGGAAGAAGGGGCTGAAGAAGGGGCTATCCTTAAACCCCAAAACACGTCTGGGGTTGTGGCGTGACATAAGCTGGATACCGGGGAATTTATGGCGTGACATAAGCTGGATACCGCCTGCCACGTGATACAGCAGTACTCAGAACATAGGAGGCTTAAGACAAGAGCCCACGTGAGACGCCGAGCTGCTAGCGTGGATAACAGTCGGGAGTAAACCAGAGGGCCGACTAACTCTACGGAGGTTGGCGAACACTGTGATCAGAGCTACGATAAATCACCATTTACATCCCCCGGGAAGATCGTTCCAGTTTATACTGACTACAGGATGAGTGCACAATGTATCTATTCAGCGGGACGCCGCTGATTGTTTGTGAATAGCGGGACGCCGCGATCACACAGACATTGAAAAACATTATTGTTACTGTTTTGGACTTCAAATAACAAGAGAGGAACGTTGTTTATATCTACATAAGAAATATGCTTATAGGAACTAGGAAGATTGCGGGTTGAAATACCGTTTTTAAGTAATTTATTGTTTGATGAATGAACAATCCTAGATATACAAACATATGATACGTTTGGAATAGCTTGAGTGAGCCTGACATAAGATCAATAGGGCAGTTGTCATCTATTTGGGAGCTTCATCGTTCATTTGGGAACTGTCTCCTACTGTACCAAGGACCCAAATAATATTTGTAATTTGTATTGGAGGCTTTTATTTGTGATTTTCTTTTATCCAAGCCATATAATAAATATTGTTTTAATATTGATACCCATCCACTAGTCAATATTATTCCCATTATCTGAGAGTGCCCAGACTGTTTTTAATATTTTTTATCAATGAAATAATAGTACCGCGCTCTAAAATATGCTAATTATGCTGCTAAGCACTGTGCCAAACTCAAATGATACTATACATTCTAATGACTTTTTGCTCCCTACACATATACACTCTATAACAAATAGTAGTAAGCTTACTATTTGCGCGCTGATGTCCGGACGCTGTCTGTAGTGGAGTCCCTGGCTGAACAGTGGGCTGAACGGCAGGCACACTGCGGGAAGACGCTGCACGTGGAGACGCGCCCCGGCTGGTGGCGCGGCTCCTGTAGTGGTTCGCGGGCGAAGGGCGCGATCGTGACGTCACTGCCTGAGACTAAGGGAAGTCGCAGGCACCACTGTTACTCTACGTGTTTCAGATATTATACGCTATCCTTCCTCTGGAGTGTTTACCTACCCACCAGTGTCTTCCCTATTTATACCATATGTGCCTGCTGCTTCATTCAAATTGCCTTCTGTCAATCCATCGATAGCTGCCATTTACCCCACTGGCTAGAAAATGTCCCGCGGACCCAATTTATGCGTATTTGGAGGAACTGCACTAAACTTGAGCATTATGAAGAGGAGGCTGACCGCATGCAGAATGAATTTGAAATAAAGGGATATAGCCAGGAAAAGTTAACAAGCTGCAGGGCAGAAATTAAGCAAATAGAGAGACACACGTTACTAGAAGATAGAGGCGCAATAGGGACATCAATAAAAGAGGAGACAAATGAATGGATTTTCCCATTATTGTACCTCCTAATATTTTCCCATTAAAATATTAGGAGAATTAGTCCCAGAAGCCCCCACAGTTACACCAGGTTTCAATAACAACCTTTTTTCTTTTCTGTTAGAGGTCACTGTTAAGGGGGCATGGTGCTGTGGAGGTCAATGTTAAGGGGTGAGGTGCTGTGGAAGTTACATTTAAAGGAAGCGGGATGCTGTGGAAGTCTTATATTAAGAGGATGGGGTGCTGCAGAGGTCTTTTATTAAGAGGGCGTAGTGCAGTGGGGGATCACTGTTAAAGGGGAGGGACACTGCAGGTCAATGTTAAGGGGCACGCCACTATGCAGGGCACTGTGGGGGGTTCACTGTTAATGGGGCGGGCTGCTGTGGAGGTCACTTAAGGTGTGAGGTGCTATGGATGTCACATTTTAGAGGGGGCAGGGTGCTGTGGAAGTCTTATATTAAGGGGACAGGGTGCTGTGCAAATCTTATATTAAGGGGACATGGTGCATTGGGGGGGTCACTGTTAAAGGGGAGGGGCCATATGCAGGTCAATGTTAAGGGGGCAGGCTACTGGGCAGGGAACTGTGGTAGGTCATTGCTAAGAGGGCAGGCCCCAGGCAGGGCACTGTGGTAGGTCAATGTAAAAGGAGCATAATGCTGTGGAAATCACTATCAAGGGAGCGGGCTACTGTGGGGGAGTCACTGATAAGGGGTATATCGTGGGTGGCGGCTATTGTAAAGGGTGTGCGGTACTATTAAGGTCAATGTTAAGGGGATAAGGGGCTGTAGAGAACACTGTTATGGGAAGAGCACTGCGGAGGTCAATGCTAAGGGGGCGAGCTCTGTAAAGACTACTGTTAAGGTGGCAGGGTGCTGTAGAGGTTACTTTTAAGGGGGCGGGGCACTGTGGGGTGACTGGTTAAGGGGCAGGCTACTGTGGTGGTCTCTTTTGAGGGGCGGGGCAGGGCACTGTGGAGGTCATAGTTAAGTGGGCAGAGTTCTGTGGAGGAGTTAAGGGAGTGGGTCGCTGTGGAGGTCACTGTTAAGGGGGCAGCATACTTTGGAGGTCATCGTTAAGGGGGCGAAGTGTTGTGGGTGTCATTGTTAAAGGGTGTCGGGCCTCTGTGGGGGTCACTGTTAAGGGGGTAGACAGCTGTGGAGGTCAATGTTAAGGGGCAGGGTGCTGTGGAGAGTCAGTGTCAGGGGACGGGCCGCTGTGGAAAACACTGTTATGGGGGTTGGGGGCTGTGAAGGTCACAGTTAATGAAGTAGGGCATTGTGAATGTTACTGTTAAAGGGACGGGCTGCTGTTGTAATATATGGTCATATAAAATGTCTTATGGTCTGGGTTATAATTTAATGTACTGAGTGAACTATATCAGATTTGTAGGATCTTTTGATATAGCTGTTGAAAAGGTTTATAATATATATTCTTGGGGTCAATTGTTGTGGAGAAGTCTTCTGTATTGCTAATCAGGATGTCTAGAGAATTGTTTACAGTAACTTACATTTCTAAGACATCCTAAGGTCCCTAGAATGAAGAGAAAAACGGTCCAGCTTCACTGGAAAACTTGAGGCTTTATTGAATCCCGTGCAGATAAAAACCAACGTACAGCAATGCAAGAAATCAACTTGTGCATACAGCGTACCAAAAAGATTTTTTACATTTCCGCATAGAAATTGAGAATCAGTGTATTTTGGGCACAAAAAACATTATTCTGGGTCCACAGAGCATTTTTATGACACGGGCACTGCCTTAGCTAATGTAATTGTCGACTAGTGGCAGGTAAATTGACACCAGAGAGAGACCAATCTTTCAGCCTGGTGGGTGAACGCAAATAATGAGGAGAACATCAAATAAGGGACGTGGGCATGGCCGTGGTGGTGTAGGTGGAGCTCCTGTTGCTGGGAGAGGACGTGGCCGTTCAGCACCAACTACCGCTCCAAGTCAAACAACTTCCTCTGGTGCGAGTAGGCGACAGAATCTGCAGCGTTATTTGATAGGCTCAAATGCCGCTCTACGGATGGTGAAGCCAGAACATGTACAAGTGATAGTAGATTGGGTGGCTGACAGTGCCTCCAGTTGCGTCACAGTATCTAACACCCAGTCCTCTGCAGAAAGCTCAGAGTTGGCACCTGCAGCACATGCCCATCAGTCTTCCACCTCACTCCCTTGCAAATCAGCCAAGCAGTCAGAGCCCCAAATCATGCAGGAAAGTCTCATGCTTTTTGATGACTCTGTTGGCAGGGTTTCCCTGGCCCCTCCCCCTAGGACTGCCCCAGAAAAGGAAGACCTTGAATGCACTGATGCTCAACCACTTTTGTTGCAGGATGAGAGCATGGTAATACTGCCACAAAACGTCTTTGATGATGACAAAACACAGGTGCCAACTGCTGTGGCTTTCTGCAATGTGCAGACCGACGAGGGGGGCAGGGGTCATGAATGGGTGGAAGATGATGTGGAGGATGATGAAGTCCTAGACCCAGACTGGACTGAAAGTTGTGCTAGTTTGGCATGCAGTTCTGAGGAAGAGGCGGTGGTTGCAAAGAGGCAACAGCACAGCAAAACAGGGAGCAGGGTGCAAAAGCGCAGCGGTCGTTAAAGAGACAGTACGCCTGCTACTGTCCACCGCGCCCAGGCACTGAGCACACCAAGCCCTGCTCCGAGGAGTTCATTGGCGTGGCAGTTCTTCACACAATGTCCTGACGACAAGACACGAGTCGTTTGCATGTTGTGCCATCAGAACCTGAAGCGAGGCATAAACGTTCTTAACCTGAGCACAATCTGCATGACCAGGCATCTACATGCAAAGCATGAACTACAGTGGAGTAAACACCTTAAAAACAAGGAACTCTCTCATGCTCCTCCTGCTCCCTCTTCTGCTGCTGGCTCGGCCTCTCCCTCCTCCTCTGACGTCACCGTGGCACCTGGCGACCAGAGAATGTTCCACCAACACCACCACATATGACACCATTACCAAGCATCTCCACCGTGTCACACAGCAGCATTCAGCTGTCCATCTCCCAAACATTGGAGAGGAGGAGGAAATACCCACCTACCCAACCTCGAGCCCTGGCTCTGAATGCCAGCATTTCAAAATTACTGGCCTTTGAAATGCTGTCATTCCGTCTGGTGGAAACGGACTGTTTCAAACAGCTGATGGCGGTGGCTGTCCCCCAGTACGTTGTTCCCAGCCGCCACTACTTTTCCAGGTCAGTTTTCTTTTCCCTGCACAAAAAGAGGATGTGGCACAGGAGGAGGAGGAAGAGGTGGCATTTCACAGGGTTTCAGGCAGGTCATACAGAAGTGGCTCAGAGGGTGAGCTCCTGCACCAGCAGAGGCTAGGTACACATGTGGACAGCCAGGGCACACTTCTGGAGGAAGATGAGGTAGAGGAGGAGGAGAAGGAATCGGTTTCACTGAAGGGTAGCACCCTACGCAGCTCAGGGAAATCACTGGAGCGTGGCTGGGGGTATACGGAGAACACAGACGATACACCACCTACAGAGGACCGCTTATCGTTACCTCTGGGCAGCCTGGCACGCATGAGCGACTACATGCTGCAGTGCCTGCGCAACAACAGCAGAGTTGCCTACATTTTAACTTGTGCTGACTACTGGGTTGCCACCCTGCTGGATCACCGGTACAAGGACAATGTGCCCACCATAATTCCCACACTGGAGCGTGATAGGAAGATGCGCGACTACAAGCGCATGCTGGTAGACGCGCTCCTGAGGGCATTCCCAACTCACACGGGGGGACAAAAGGAAGCACAAGGCTAAGGCAGAGGCAGAGTAGGAGGTGGAGGAGGAGAAAGAGGTCGCCAAAGCAGCTGTGTCACGGCCGGCTCCTCAGACAGCAGGGTTAGCATGGCCGAGCTGTGGAAAAGTTTTGTAAAGGCGCCACAGCAAACTGCACCACCAGCTGATAGGGAACGTGTTAGCAGGAGGCAGCATTTCAACAACATGGTGGAACAGTACGTGTGCACACGCCTCCACGTACTGACTGATGGTTCTGCCCCATTCAACTTATGAGTCCCCAAATTGTCCACATGGCCAGAGCTTGCCCTTTAGGCCTTATTCACACATCCGTAGTGTTTTGCGGATCCGCAAGTTTGCGGATCCGCAAAACACCTTGCCACCAGCCCTATAGAGATGCCTATACTTGTCCGCAATTGCGGGCAAGAATAGGACATGCTCTATATTTTTGCGGAGCCGCCGTCCGGAAGATCGGCGGGGCGCTCCGCAAATGCGGATGCGGAGAGCACAGTGTGTGCTCTCCGCATCGTTCCGTGCCCCATTCACAGTCAATGGGTCCGCATGTATTCCGCAGAATTGCGGAATACATGCGGACGACATTGCGGACGTGTGAATAGGGCCTTATGCTTTGGAGGTGCTGGCCTGCCCGGCGACCAGTGTATTGTCTAAACGTGTAGTGGCCAGAAGAAGCACAGTGAGCTTGCGCGAAATGGCCGTCGCCGCTGTGGGTGAAATTGGGCTATAACTGCCGCCTAGCCGTGTGTATCATATGTACATGAAATAAAGGAAGAAAGAAAAAGCCGTGGTGAGTGCTGCCTATTATTCTTCTCAATTTTGAAGATTGTCTAAACGTGTATTTAGCTTGACAGGTGGCATAATTACAGACAAACGCAGCCGCCTGTCCACAGCCAACATGGACAAGCTCACGTTCATTAAAACGAACCAGGCATGGATCCCACAGGACTTGTCTGTACCTTGTGCAGAATAGACATTTATAACTGCCTCGCCCTCAACCACACATTCTTGTACTGCAGGGCACTTCTTTATTGATTCCTCATTTTTTTTTATTTTACCACTATTTTGGGGGCAACCCCACGTTGAATGAACCTCTTCTCTGTCTGGGTGTCAGGGGCCTAAAATTCTGTTAATCGCCTGCTGCTTTTGCGGGTGACATCAAGCTTGATTTTTTGCTATGGGACCTCTCTCCTCTGTCATGCTGCTGGGGCCTAAATAACTGAAAGTGGCCTTTTCCATTGCTGGGTGACATGAAGCCTGATTTTCTGCTATGGGACCGCTCTCCTCTGTCTGGGTGCCAGGGGCCTACAATTCAGATAATCACCTGTTGCTTTGGTGGGTGATATTAACCTCTTTTTACTATATTTCGTTTAATTGCTTGCTACATTGGTGGGAGACATTAAACTCTTTATACTGTCAAATGACCTCTACATTGTCTGGTTGTCAGGGGCCTATATTTTGTTTAATCGCTTGCTGCATTGGTGGGAGACATTAAACTCTTTTTACTGTCAAATGACCTCTCCATTGTCTGGTTGTCAAGAGCCTATATTTTGTTTAATCACTTGCTGCATTGGTGGGAGACAGTAAACTCTTTATACTGTCAAATGACCTCTACATTGTCTGGTCGTCAGAGGCCTATATTTTGTTTCATCGCTTGCTGCATTGGTGGGAGACATTAAACTCTTTATACTTTCAAATGACCTCTACATTGTCTGGTTGTCAGGGGCCTATATTTTGTTTAATCGCTTGCTGCATTGGTGGGAGACATTAAACTCTTTATACTTTCAAATGACCTCTACATTGTCTGGTTGTCAGGGGCCTATATTTTGTTTAATCGCTTGCTGCATTGGTGGGAGACAGTAAACTCTTTATACTGTCAAATGACCTCTACATTGTCTGGTCGTCAGGGGCCTATATTTTGTTTCATCACTTGCTGCATTGGTGGGAGACATTAAACTCTTTATACTGTCAAATGACCTCTACATTGTCTGGTTGTCGGGCCTATATTTTGTTTCATCGCCTGCTGTATTGGTGGGAGACATTAACCTCTTTTTACTGTCAAATGACCTCTACATTGTCTTGCTGTCAGGGGCCTATATTTTGTTTCATCGCCTGCTGTATTGGTCAGAGACATTAACCTCTCTTTACTGTCAAATGACTGTCCCATTGTCTGGTTGTCAGGGGCCTATATTTCGTTTAATCCCTTGCTGCATTGGTGGGAGACATTAAATTCTTTATACTGTCAAATGACATTTACATTGTCTGGATCTAAGGGGCCTAGATTTTGTTTCATCGCTTGCTGCATTGGTGGGAGACATTAAACTCTTTATACTGTCAAATGACCTCTACATTGTCTGGTTGTCGGGCCTATATTTTTTTCATCGCTTGCTGCATTGGTGGGAGACATTAACCTCTTTTTACTGTCAAATGACCTCTCCTCTGTCTGGGTGTCAGGAGCCTACATAAATGATAATGGCCTGTTCCATTGCAGGTTGACCTGAGGCCTGTGTTGCTGTTACGGGACCTCTCTCCTCTTTGCGGGTGCCATGGTCCTGAATTAGTAATCAATACTGTTTTGGCATGATTTTAACTCTCCTCTTTGTGGGTCCCATGGGCCTGAATGTTTGAATGAGGTCTGTGGCCCTGCAGGCAGACATGATTCCATCTTGGCTGTGATGACAACTTTAACTCTCATTGCCATTGGCCTGAGTCTGTGCATGAGGCCTGTGATGTGACACTGCAGACAGGCATGAATCCGTTTTGGCTGTGATGACAACTTCTCCAACTCCCATGTATGGTTGTCTTGGGCCTGAAGCTGTGAATGAGGCCTTTGGCGCTGCAGTCAGACATGAATCCTTTATGGATGTGATGAGAACTTTAACTCCCATAGCATTCCCACCTGACGCCACCCCAAACTCCTATTCCACCTCCGTGTTCAAGTTGCCAATTGATATTGGTTAATTTTTATTTATTTTATTTTAAGTAATTTCCCTATCCATTTGTTTGCAGGGGATTTACCTACAGTTTGATGCCTTTTGCAGCCCTCTAGCCCTTTCCAGGGCTATTTTATAGCCTTTTAGTGCCCAAAAGTTCAGGTCCCCATTGACTTCAATGGGGTTCGGGTTCGGGGTTCGGGTTCGGATCCGGAACCCGAACATTTTCGTGAAGTTCGGCCGAACTTCTCGAACCGGAACATCCAGGTGTTTGCTAAACTCTAATCGTGACCCTTTTAATAAAAACATCCAGATCCTTTCTACTAGATACCTCCGATTTTCTCAGAGGACTATAGACACACCAGCAGGCTGCAATTTATTGACTTTGGATGTTAACAACTTATACACGTTCATTACTCATGAGAAAGGAATACAAGGCACCGCGAGACTTCTACATGACCACTCCAGCCTTAGTTCCACACAACAGGAATTCTGCCTAAAATTACTGGAGATTATACTTTCTTCCTGTTTAGTGATACCTACTATGGCCAGAAGAGGGGTACCGCTATGGGGTCCAATCTGGCCATGCTTTATGCTGATCAGAATAGTTTGCTCCACTACAGTAGCTGCCACCCCAGGGCCATCAAAAAATCGCTACCACGCTCACAGTATACACGGGTCGACCAGATTGTCACTGACACCACCACTAAAAATACAAGATTCAACAACATCACTGATAAATTTCTACAAAGAGGCTATCCAAAGACTATTCTAGATAATGCCCTTCATGATTCGAAAGAACCACCCACAGCACCCCAAGTCAAATAGGACAACTCCAACAGAATAGCATGTGTAACTACATATCATCCCATAATGTCTAAGATACAACAGGCCCTCCGAAAAAACTGGCCATTATTATCTAAGGCTTAGATCATCAGAGATAAACTGATCAAAGCGGATGTAGGTAGTTTCAATAAACCCCCCAAACAAACATTTTTGCACAGCAAAAGACAGGGAACCTATCCATCCCTACATTGCGCCCAGTGCTCCAGCGTGATTAAAGGAGAATATGCTACTCCCCCCGCACTGGACAGGCCATTGCAATTAAAGGATTTTATACCTGTGATTCCAGCTTTGTCGTTTATTTGATAAAATGTTCATGTGGCCTTGGATACAACTGTGAGACAACGCAACACATTAGGGATCGGATAAGCAAGCATAAATCCACGATTAGATTAGGCCACACACTTTTACCTATACCACAAAATTTTTCAGAGAAAAAACATCAGATTTTCCAACTTCGGTATCAAATTTTGGAACAAATCGACCAACCAAGGAGAGGAGGCAATCGGACACTCCTCCTAAAACAGGGAGGTCTTCTGGATCCATAAATTGGCGACACTTACACCACATGGCTAAAATCATGAATGTGATTTTTTTTTTATTAATCTGTGATTCTATTGATATGTACATATGATCTAAACATTGTCTTTTCTTTACAGACTATTGAATTATCTACAACGGGTGAGGATGATGTATTGGTCTTTCTCCGCCCCCCGAGTCAGTAAGAGATTTTATCGTATTTGCCACTTTAAAATGTATGGTATGCAAACAAGTTATTATGTTCCTTTTGAGAAGTTCTCCTAACTGTACTCCATTTTATTATTCCACAATCAATCCCTCCAATTTAACCTAAATTGATCCCTTCTACCCACTCTTCCTCATATTTAGTGCCATTATTCATCATATACCCCATCATTACACCATAGTCCTCTTACTTTTAATCCACTCTTCAAATGTGATATCATAATTTTAACCTCATATACAGTTCCATACACCTTCCATTACATACTGTTTATTATTAACTCATGTTCACATATAGGACATTCTACAGTTTGTGCCCACTCTATAAGGTCCCACTGAATAATACTATAGAATTTTTATCATGACACTAGATGGTTGATGTATTAGTCATCCCCTTCAACATGCAGCTGCGCTCAATGGAACACAGATCAGAGCTTGCTCCACCCATATTACAGCCTGTGGAACGCACACGTGCGCTCCAAACGAAACGTCACTTCCGGTCACATGACCGGAACTACAGCAAGCGTACACAATTTAACAGCGGCGGACATCACAGATAAGCATGCGTCCAGCACCCTAGGAACCCTGCCACTGCCACTACAGGTATTTAACTCCTTTTGTTCTTTATTCCACAGAGATTAATTTGAACCTCATTTCTTCCACTACTTCGGCCAATATGGGAATCAACCACATGCCTTTCAATAGCTACCCCCATGTTCCCATTATACACATTTGATCCACTTCACTGTCTAATAATGGAATAACAATGATGCCTATACAATCATGTCCATAAGTTATATCATGTTTATAAGACTTATGGTTCTCCACACTGACATTTGATTTACCCTGTGGTTTTATTATGCTCATCAATGACACCTATGTAATTATGTTTTATGTTCTGTGATTTCCCCATGTCAAAATGGCTAACCGCATGTCCTTAAGATATATATATATATATTTGATCTATTGCGTTTTCAGATTTTGAAATTACAATGTTATCTACAATAATAGATATAATCATGTCTAGATAACCTATCATGATTATAAGACGTGGTTCTCCATGCTGACATCTGATTCATCCCATGCTTTCATGCTCATCATCCATAATCATATTGTATGTCCTGTGATTCCCCCACCTCTAAAAATGTGTATACTATGAATTGTTACTTAATCATGCTTCACCCCCCCAAATTTTTGCTTGTGTATATTTTATTGCTCTATGACTTTCTGATATTCACCTTCATGTTCTTGCATCCAATGGCGACCTACTTAAAATAATTATTTTGTACTGTTTCAGATAAAATATGTGACCGCTGATGAAGGTCCACTGTGACCGAAACATCCGGTCAGAAATATCCTGTTACACTTTGTGAATGTATACTATTGGGCAAATCGATGATGCAAAATGACTTATTAAATAAAACCACTCTTTAAGTGCAAACCATAATCTGAGTGCCTCAATTTCTTATTACTTGTATGGTGGCTAATCAGCCCTTGACTGGCACCAGAGATATTTTGATTGAGTGCGGTTCCTAACCCAACTACAGATTGCCTTTAAGAGGCAGATAAGCAAATCACATGTCAAAATAACAGAGCTGTTTCCCATCATTCTCACATGCTGCCATCCTTTCAAACCTCAAGAGCTCTGGGAACAACAAATGGCTGAAGATGTCCGGCACCTTGCAGAGCAACAAGAAAATTATAATTTGCCGCAGTTGACTCCTCTAATGGAGAATCAGGCACAGATTTTTTTTTTTTAAAACAAAGTCATGCAAATCACTGGTTTACATTTGTAAAAGTTTGACTCAACAAGTGAGCTATGAGTTCCTCAGAGACACCGCTTATGATCTTAGCCAACTAAGACAATATGTTGCTGCAAATGAGCCCATGATTGATAATGTGCCATAACAAAGAAAAGTTTATGAAACACTTCTTCAAGATATTCAAAGCAACACCAGAGGCATCTACTTCCTGAATGCTCCTAGAGGAACAGGAAAAACATTTTCTCGTTTCTTGCCAAAGTACCAAGTGGTGGTGACATTGCTTCTGCAACTGTTTCATCTGGCATAGCAGCCACTTAACTGAATGGTGGAAGCGGAAAGAAAACTTGTACAGGTGGATTGTACATCAAGGTTTTTTATTCTTTATTGTAGAATATCTGACATGTCCAGAATAAAAACAACGCGTTTCAGGGAAACTCAATTCCCCTCATCAGGTAAGTATATTAATATTGTAGGTTACACATACATGGGTTTATAAACCCCAAAACTGCAAAAAATCGCATTTGGGGGCTGTCCAAGAGGAGTGGGAATGCCCCCAGATGCTGAATCATTTGCATAATACAGAAGAAAGAAGTGAAATCCTTTTATTTCAAGGATAGATTTATTTATAATATAATTTGGTATTTTAATATGCTTGAACTGCTTCTACTCGTCCCTGGCGGTTGCGGTTACCTGAACGCGGCTCTCACAACGACGTGACCCTTCTCCATGGTGCGGTGAAGCTATTGGCCTGGGTTGTGGGGTCACGTGATCGCGAGTAGTCTAGGTATTCGTTTTTGGATTGGTTGTATGACCCTGTGAACAATATCCCAATATTCGCATTGAGGTGAGAAATAAATTCTTCAATTGTTGCATTATCCCCCTTTCAAATGAAGATGAGGTCAATGTATCGTCTGAAAAAGATTATATTTTCGGCCCACATCCCGGTCTTGTAAATATGGGTTTTCTCAAAAACTCCCATAAAGAGGTTGGCGAAACTAGGGGCGAATCTGGTACCCATAGCGGTACCTTTTATCAGTCTATTGATTTGGTCCTGAAACAGAAAGACATTGTGTCTTTGCTCTTGTGGCATAGTTGGATCTTGGGTTAGAACATCAGATGCACATTTGGTCCCTAGTGTATGTGATATGTTTGAATAAAGTGCCGATACGTCCAGAGTAAGCCATTGGTAGTTCTCTTTCCATGATTTGTCTTAGTTCCATTTGCGGTGAAACCAACCTCGCCACTGGGCATTGGAGAAGACTGATTGACCGCCTCCTCCCCTGCGACTATGGCCCCTGGGACACTATTTGGGCATATTGGATTTTAAAGTTACTGTTTCTGCCCCTTGGACTGTTAACTGGAACAGAACCCCTGGATTCATAACTTATTTTGTTGATTGTATCACAGGCAATGCCATTGTGTTGTTGATTGTATCACAGGCAATGTCATTGTGTTGTTGATTGGATCACGGGCAATGTCATTGTGTTGTTGATTGGATCACAGACAATGCTCATTGTGGTTATTAAATGTACATTGATGAATGGGTTCTGTTCAAAGTGTGAAACTGTAATTGATTGGCTGCTATGTTTATGTCCGCAGTTCCCAAACAGGTCCACGTGGGTGGTAACCTTGTTGGAAAACGTGTATAAAAGGAAATGCTTGTGTGGTCATTAAAGGAAGTTCCTGCTTGACCCTCACAACGAAGTGTCGTCTCATTATTGGGGGGGGATTTATTGTATGCTGTTCCAGTTTGATTGCTAGGAGTGTAAACCTCTTCGTATGGTTTTTCCTATTCGGCTGTTTACCGCATTCATATGCTTCTCCGATTTGGTGGTTGGGGTGTCGACTAGAGTGCTTGGAATCCTCAAGAAGCGCTAGGAGAATCCTTCAACGGAGGTGCCCAGTCGGGGTGCCCGTCGATCTGTTACACCGTTATAAGGGAGATAGAGTCTTTAAGATATGATTTCAAGTTCATTAAATATTTTTGCAGAAAGATATCATTTAATGTGACAAATTGCGGGTAAGTGACGACATCCCAGAAATCATCGGTCTTCCCGGGGGGTTACCAGTTACCTACCAGGTTTTTGGAAGATGGTAGAAGGTGGCTAAGGTGGAATCTTAAACCATTATATATTCTTTTTCTTTCTTTCCAGAAAAGTGTCTGCTGACTTCATTTGCAGCAGGAAGTCTTCACTATCTTGTTGGGAGAGGTCATCCTGAAGCAGTATATAGTATCCTGTACCTGACAGGATTCAATTTGCTTCTGTGATATATTCCTCCTTGTCTTGAATACCTATTCTGCCCCTTTATCTGCATTGCGGATAATAATATTCTCATTAGAATGGAGTTTTAGAGCTGTTTTTCATATGTTTTAAGTTTTGTTTAAGTATCGGTTCTCGGTTTATTCGCCAGAATTCATCAGCAATTACAGAGTAGAAGGTATTGATGAAATTCCCTTTGTGATGTGTCGGATAAAAATTGGAAACTGGCTTGAGACCAGATGAAAGGGCTGGCGGCCCATCTTGTTCAGACAGTGTGTTTTTCTGGTGCTTGTGTCCCTTTGGATGTATTTTCGAGCATTCTGAAATGCCTCTTGATAGTCAGTTTTCTAATATAATTATTGAGATCTAAAAACCGATCAAATTTATTTTTTTATTCTGACAGGCAAAAGGTAAGTAATTTGGCTAGCAGTGAAATTTCATGTTTAATGAGTTTGTATGTTGATAGGTTGAAGATACCTAAAGTTTGGTGTGAATCTAAAGATAGATTCATTTTCCTTTTTGCACTTCACCATCCTGCAGCCTCTTCTGAGTTTTTTCTTTTTGATGATGGCTTCCGGCCTAATGGGTGAAAAAAGTTGGTGATGATTGTTGTGTTGGGAGTTGGGACTCTTCATTATGGGATATATTGAGGTGGGATATATTGAAGTAGGAGTAATGAGGAAAGGTAGGGCTAAAAAAGAAATGGATGTAGAGCGACCGGCTGTTGTGTAGTCGTCAGATTGTTGCCGCAATGAGAGGTGTTATGAGCTGGATCACCAGTGAGTGAATTTTAAATGGTTTATTTGGTATGACGGGATCCAGTAGGTGTTGTGGAGCTGGTACCCATTTTGGTGTGGTCTGCATGAAATGTGTGTGTGTGTGTGTGTGTGGTGGTGGTGGTGGTGGGGGGGGGGGGGTTGGGGAGTTGAGAGTGTAGCTATGTATGGTAATAAGTGAGTCAGATTCTGCATCTGAGGAAATGGACAGTGCCGGAGAGGTGAGAGGTAAGAGAATCTGAAGAAGACGTGGGATAAGTGGAAAACTGAGTGGGAGCCAAGTTTAAAGGGGCACATCCGGCCATAATATCTTTGGTGGATATGGATAAAGGTAATTTGATGGTGGAGGTATGGTATTCAGAATTTTGTGTAATGGAATTATTTTCGGGAGTATAAAATTCTGAGATGGACCTATCAGCCTTACTATTCTTGGGATTTAGTGGAGTGTGGACTTGCTCTAGAGTCTCTGCATTTGAAGTACATGTATGTGACTGTATTTTCCTGGTATGATCGATTAAAGTGGTGTATTTATTCTCGGATTCTGATGTTGTGATTTATTTGGTTGTGATTGATGTCTTTTTTGTTGTCTATGCTGATTGTTGGACGACCTATTGCTATTGATGTACGTGTTGCCTGTCTTTTTGATGTGTCTGTTACGGACTGGATTGTGTCCCTTTCAGTATGCAGGGGGTGTATAGTTTAACTGCTGTACTGAAGAGGTCGTGATGGCTTCAGTTTGTTGTTTGGTGTTGTTTGGGCCAGGGTTGACATCCTGGATGGTAGATTGTTCTAATTTCAGCCAGTATTTGATATTATTGGAAAAAAATCCAATCTATCTCTGGCTAATTTGCCGTTTTCCTTATGTAAGACTTTCTTATTTATAGGATAATATTCTAGTGGTGATCATACAGTAAAATTTCATAAAGGAAGCACACAATCTGTATTGACACAGTTTTGTGTAGCATTCGTGTATCTTATTAGCTAGCTCTAAATAGAACTACCTTTTTTTTCTACGAGTCTGATAATTATTCCTTTAGCACATTCTAATAACTATGAGTCCCAGTCGTTACAGGAATCAATGTTCTCTTTGAATACGTTTTTAAAATGTTGCGGATATATTTCTAGAAAGGTAGCATCAAGATGGTGTTGGATTTCATCTAGAATGAGCTTTTCTAGTCTATTAAACATGTTTAATACAGTTTTTTTTATCAATACTTGCAGTTTCGTCATGATTTTGTTCAGCGTTGCACGTAGATGGGATTTGGGTGCACTGAGCGATCAACCATTCCCGTTGTTCCAATCTATTCGGAAAGTAGTCCATGGTTCCTTGTGTTGTTGTCGGGTTAATTCGTGTCCTCCTATGTGCTGCTGTTCTTTCAAATCTGGAGCGTCTAGAAGATCCGAATTCAATCCACCTATACCGGTGTTCTTTGTGCCAAATTCGGGACAACCCGCTTCCATTATATCTCCTTAAGGGATTTGGCCTCTTTCCATAAAGGACACGCTCTTGCGGCAGCATACCCGGCATCAGGATTATCTTCACCAAATAAGCATACAATAGGGTTGTGTGTATCTTTAGCACAACCCATTAAGGTGAGCCTCAATTTTTCTTTAGTCACCTATAAAAATTGTTTGGGATGTACTACCCTATCATGCGCTTCTTTTGTGCCCTAAAAACTTGGACATGCCTATAATATTGAATTCCACTTTACTGAATGGTGGCAGGACTGCACACTCCACTTTCAAGTTGCCACTTGATTTGACAAGGGAGGAAGACCTGTTTGCAATCTGAATGCAGAATCAGCCATGAGCAATGTTCCTGGAAGATGCAAATTTATTGTCTGGGAAGAATGCACCATAGCACACAAAGATGGTTTAGAAGCAGTCAACAAAACACTTCAAGGCTGCAGACAAAATAGGAAACTGATGGGGGGAGTATTGTTCTTACTGGCTGGAGACTTTAGGCAGACATTGCCAATCGTGCAATGACGGTCCACTTTTTGGCTAAACTTGGCTAAAACTTGGCTAAACTTTAGCGACTCCCTCTGCTACTCATCGATCGAGAGGGGGTGAAGACTGGGCAGCAGCAAGGCATTCCCTGAGCTGGTGGGGCCAGAGACCAGCAAGGCTCATATAGCAGTTGTGGCTCCCCACAACAGCGATCGGTATGCGCCATATGCGCCCTATATGCTTTTGTTTGTTTGAGGCAATACCGCACATGAGGCGCTGTTTTTTCTTCTTTTTTCTATATACAATCGTGCAAAGAGGCACAGTAGCTGAAAGCTTCACCACTTTGGCGTTTTGTTAAGAGGCGTACACTCAGTACAAACATGCGTGCTCTTACTTCTGATCACAATACTGCACAGAAATTTGCACAAATGCTGCTAGAGCTTGTAAGCGGCCAACTCAATGATGCAAGTAGAAATCTTTTTTTTCCTGGAAAATTCTGCAACATTGTTCCTTCACATGTTGACTTAAAGAATAATGTTTTTCTGGCATTGCTCAGATATATGCACAAGGGAGGGAGGTTTACTATCCTTGACTTTGTGGACAAGCAATTTTGGCTCCCAGGAACAATACGGTGAATGCGATTAATTTTGAGAGACATACAAGGACAGATTTTCACATACTGTACACTGCTGTTGACCTTGAGGACAGCGTAGAATACCCTGTTGAGTTTTTAAATTCCTTAGAATCAACTGGAATGCCGCCATATCAACTAGCATTGAAAGTTGGAGCTCCAAAAACACTGTTAAGAAATGTTGATGCACCAAGACTTTGCAACGGAACCTGTATGCCTCATGTGATTGAGGCTACAATACTGACTGGCAGTTCTCAGAATGAAGATGTCTTTCTTCCTTGCATCCCTCTAACCCACAATGACAAGAATTCACCATTACATTTTAAGAGACTACAGTTTCCTGCTCAACTTTCTTTTGCAATAACATGCTTCATAAATTTTGAAAATACCATGCTTCTCTCATGGACAACTATATGTTGCCTGCTAGAGTTGGCTCAGGCAGAAACCTTTACATACTTGCAGCGGAGAAAAATGTTAGCTACTGGCATTACAGTGATTGGCTGGCCGCAACGCGTCATCGGAGGTTATATAGCACCCGATGACGTGCTCGGATCAATCATAGTCAGGGAGAGCAGAGCGTAGGAAGGGAAAGACAGTGTAGGGAGCAAAAGTCAAAGTTCTTTTTTTTTTTTATTCTTTTATTAGAAAAAAATAAATAAAAAATAGCAATACATTTTAGCAATAGCAAAATAGCAATACATTTTACACTTACATAGTAAAAACATCAAGCATCAACCAGAGAAGGATGAGAGTAATAAAGACAAATACATGAATAGGGGTGGTAGGGCATCCATTCCCCTCCCACTTAAATACCCTCTACATGGAAATACTTGACTTATCCAGTACATAACAATAAATATCACATTGCTTATCTTACCATTAACCCATTAATCCTTCTTATTCCCCTCCCCTCCTCCCCCACCCCTTATCCCCCTACCCTATACCCACAACTACCCCGTCCACCTCAGGTAGGTGGAAAAGGGGGGGGGGTCAGGACAAAGAGTGAGAGAGAATTTTTTTTTTTATATATATTTTAACCAAATTTTTTCATGTCTATAGCCTCTATTACACTTAATATATTCTGCTCTTTCTATTATACAATTGGAATTCATCAAATTTTCCCATTCTTTTATTGTTGGTAACTCGGAGTGCATCCATCTTCTTGCTATCAGTAGACGAGCTATAAAGCATGATTTATATAGCATAATTTCATTCTCTTTTGATAGATCATGAGGAATTTCACCCAAAATACATATAGAAGCTGTCCAATGAATTTTAAGACTAAAAAGGTCCCCCGATTAATTCGATCAGACTACACCATGGTGTAACATATAGCCGATGCAGTATCATAAATTGAGTTACCCTGTGAGAAGGGTTCCACAGATATGATTTAAAACACCAAAGTTTTCCCCACTGATCATCTTTTATTATTCCTATATCATTCTCCTATTTTAATTTACTATTACAAATAAATCCCTCATTTCTAATTTCTGGCATTTTTTTATACCAACTTGACACCAGTTCTTATTCTAAGAAAGCTTTTCAAAGACCCAAAAGCCTTTTTAAGGACTAGTGTGTGTGTGTGTTTGAGAGCAGCTACATATTTTTACCAGCGCTAAATTAATCAGTCTCAGGGACATCCGTGCTGGGGAAGGGACAGATAGTGCAGGTAGAGAAATTTGCTGTTTTTACTACCAAAAGCTTATCAAAGACCCCAAAGTCCTTTTAAGAACTACTGTGTGTGTGTTTGACAGCAGCAAAATATTTTTCTTTAATACCTATTCGTGACATATACTGTGCATCATCCGCAGACTGTCTTTTTGCATAAATTCAAATAATTAGCGCCACATTTATTGTCTATAGTGTGTGTGTTTAATATATATCCGTGACATATATAGTACTCCATCCGTAAACAGTGTCTGTGGCGCAAATTTGAATAATCAGGGCCTAATCTAGTGTCCATAGTGTGTGGCTTTCTTTGACAAATACTGTACTACATCTGAAAACAGTGTCTGTAGCGCAAATTTAAATAATCTGGGCATTACCTAGCGTTCATAGTGTGTAGCTTTCTGTGACATATAATGTACTACATCCGAAAACAGTGTCTGTAGCGCAAATTTAAATAATCTGGGCCTATTCTAGTGTCCATAGTGTGTGGCTTTCTGTGACATATACTGTACTACATGCAAAAACAGTGTCTGTAGCGCAAATTTAAATAATATGGGCCTAATCTAGTGTCCATAGTGTGTGGCTTTCTGTGACATATACTGTACTACATCCGAAAACAGTGTCTGTAGCGCAAATTGAAATAATCTGGGCCTAATCTAGTGTTTATAGTGTGTGGCTTTCTGTGACATATACTATACTACTTTCGAAATTAGTGTCTGTAGCGCAAATGTAAATAATTTGTGCCACATTTACTGTGTGTGCGTTTAATACATATCACTGACATATACTGTACTTTATCCGTAGACGGTGTATGCTTGTCTGTGACACTATCAGGGCTACATATCCTGTGTAATGTGTGTGCATCCCAAATACCTTTTTTAATTTATTGGCGCATAGACTTACAAATCCTACGCTACTGTACGTGTGACATACCTTTAAGCATATTTAACATTTAATATTAAGAAGGCGGTCAGTAAGTGCCGTGGAAGTGGCCGTGATGCTGATGGTGCACACAGAGGCCGTGGCCCTGAGCACTATAAAACTGAGTAAAAAAAACATAATTTTCCAGGGCCTGCAGGTGAGCTGACCATGTTAAACATTATATGTGATGGTCTGCAGGTGAGCTGACCCTGTTAAACATTATATGTGAGGGCCTGCAGGTGAGCTGACCCTCTAAAACATTATATGTGAGGGCCTGCAGGTGAGCTCACCCTCTAAACCATTATATGTGAGGGCCTGCAGGTGAGCTGACCCTCTAAAACATTATATGTGAGGGCCGGCAGGTAAGCTGGCCCTCTAAAACATTATATGTGAGGGCTTGCAAGTGAGCTTAAGCTCTAAAACATTATATGTGAGGGCCTGCAGGTGAGCTGACCCTCTAAAACATTATAAGTGAGGGCCTGTAGATGAGCTGATAAAAAAAAAAACAAATTGCGAGGGCCTGCAGTTGAGCTGACCCTCTAAAACATTATGAGCAAGGGCAGCCTAAAAAGCATGTTGATATGATGGAGGAGGGGGAGGAGTAGAGAAGTCGGGGGCAATCCAGCCTGTGTTAATCTTTATAAGAGTCGACCTGTCACAATTTTCAGTTGACAGACGGATGCATTTATCAGTTATTATGCCCCCAACAACACTAAATACCCACTCTGACAAAACGCTGGCAGCAGGCAGGCCAGCACCTCTGAGACTTAGAGTGGCAGTTTGTGCCACGTGTCCAGCTTGGACACCCAATAGTTGTAAGGCACAGAGGGATCACTGAGGATGCTGACACAGTCTGCTATGTACTCCTTCACCATCTACCAAAATTTTTCCTGCCTTGTGACACTAGGCTGCGCATAAGGGTGAGGGTGCTGGCTGAGTATCATGAAACTGTTCCAGGCCTTGGAGAGTATTGTCCTGCCTCTGTTGAAACTGCTGTGTGTTCCACTCATCTCCCCTCCTGGGTTGCACAAGCAACAACGTATTTTGCCACCAGCGTTCTCCTTTTTGCCATCCCGCAGCCTCTTACAGCCTTTTGTGGCGCTGTGGATCCCTCTCCCTCTTCCACTTCCTCACTCGGTTCATCCTCCTGACTTGTGTTGTTGACCTAACAAGACCCTCACCTATTAACAACTGTGTCTCATCCGCACCATCCACCTCATGAAACACTAATTGCCATTCCCCACCGTCATCTTCTTCTGACTGTGGATGCTGAAGAATTTGGGAATTAGTGCACAAGATCTCCTCATGTTCCTCTTCAGGGAGGGTCAGCTCACCTGCAGGCCCTCACCTACAATATTTTAGAGGGTCAACTCAACTGCAAGCCCTCACCTACAATATTTTAGAGGGTCAGCTCCCCTGCAGGCCATCAACTACAATATTTTACAGGGTCAGCTCACCTACAGGCCCTCACCTACAATATATGAGAGGGTCAGCTCACCTGCAGGCCCTCACCTACAATATTTGAGAGGGTCAGCTCACCTGCAGGCCCTCAACGACAATATTTTACAGGGTCAGCTCACCTGCAGGCCCTCAACTACAATATTTTACAGGGTCAGCTCAGCAGCGGGCCCTCATGTACAATATTTTACAGGGTCAGCTCAGCAGCAGGCACTCGCCCATAATTTTTTTCAATGGTCAGCTAAGCAGCAGGCACTCGCCCATCATTTTTTGCAATGCTCAGCAGCAGGCCCTCGCCCCAAATATTGGGCATATTTTTGTTAGTCTGTAAAAGTGGTGTACAACTCAGACAACATGGTTCCCAGCAGCGACCTGGGGGACCAAGATGCATCCAGACATCATCCCCATGCTGTTCCCCATCCATTTCAGTGGTGTTTCTGTCACTTTCTTACCTTTTCCAATGAACCAGGCACCCTCCCCTCTTCAGAGCAGGGGTGCCTGGTTGTCTCCCATTGACTACCATTATACTCGTGTGCTCGAACATAGCGATGTGTTTGGCTCGGGCACCCAAACACCCGAATACTTTGGTGCTTGATCATACATAATAGTAACGCCTCATGTAGAGTATGTATATTATGGGGCTGTATACTATTTTTTTGCAATGAGAAACGAGGGTAATTGTGCTGAGAAACAATGATAAATCAATGTGGATGTGTGATCTATATTTTCTCTTTTTGATGGATGGATATATATTAGAGATGAGTGAACCTGTCAAGATTTGGTTCGGTTCAAGTTCAAAGACCGAACCAAAGTGACTACAATTGCCCTGAAAATCAGTATATACAATTTTCTAGTCTCCTAGGACTCAGAATTTTTAGGAAAATGTATCACTTTTAATTTACTTTTTATGATTTTTTTTGCCTCCCCAAGCAAAGCAATAACAGATATAAAAAATCATGTCTTAGTGACACTGAAATACATACCTATGGGTAAACACATGTTAACAGTGTGTTTAACCCCTTCAATACCGAGCCACTTTTCGCCTTAAATCCCAGGCCAGGTAATAACTCTAATGCAAAAAGATTGTGGAGCCCCAGTTATGGGTCTACAACACAGTGAAAGCCAGATATCCCTCAAAGGAAGGAAAAACAAGCAAAGGGGTGTCTCCATTACAGAGATCACCAAAACCACCATATTAAGTGGCCCCTATGTCAAGATCCCGCTCTTTTACAAGCTTTAAGGATGTGACAGGGAAGACCTAAGCAAGTTATCCATCCACAGACAGCTGTTTCGGGGTGTTGCCCCTCATCAGTGTGGAGTAGGATTCTGGCTAACCGGGAGCAATGCTTTGGTGACTACTCAAACAAAGCAATAGCTGATCTTAGGGAGACCAGCTACAAAAATACCGTGGAGCCTCACTTAAGAGTCTCAAACACAGCAATCCAAAGTGCAAAGCTCCTGGGAAACATAAAATGCAAAAAGATTGTGGAGCCCCAGTTATGGGTCTACAACACAGTGAAAGCCAGATATCCCTCAAAGGAAGGAAAAACAAGCAAAGGGGTGTCTCCATTACAGAGATCACCAAAACCACCATATTAAGTGGCCCCTATGTCAAGATCCCGCTCTTTTACAAGCTTTAAGAATGTGACAGGGAAGACCTAAGCAAGTTATCCATCCACAGACAGCTGTTTCGAGGTGTTGCCCCTCATCAGTGTGGAGTAGGATTCTGGCTAACCGGGAGCAATGCTTTGGTGACTACTCAAACAAAGCAATAGCTGATCTTAGGGAGACCAGCTACAAAAATACCGTGGAGCCTCACTTAAGAGTCTCAAACACAGCAATCCAAAGTGCAAAGCTCCCTGGGAAACATAAAATGCAAAAAGATTGTGGGGACATTCCATGCACACAGAGGCAGCCGACCTGCCTGGTGCTTAAGTTCTTAGTTTAGAAGTAGCACCAGACAACATTAGGGGAGACCTGCCTTAGCCGACAGCGTGCTAAACATATGTCATTCGACACTGTGATGGCCGAATGACATATGTTTAGCATGTTGTCCCTCCAAACTAGGAGGTGATCGGCTTAGGCAGGTCTCCCCTAATGTTGTCTGGTGCTACTTCTAAACTAAGAACTTAAGCACCAGGCAGGTCGGCTGCCTCTGTGTGCATGGAATGTCCCGTCAAGTTGTACGGGACACTAACAGACTGTGCCTGGCTGTAATACAATTCAGCAGCGCAGGGCATTTCATTTTTGTGGTGGTTGATGGTTCTCCGGCTCCTGATGAAATAGGGCACAATTCACTTGTGCCTTATGGAAATGCGTCGAGCCTCTCTTAATTTTATACACTGAGAAATAGGTTATGCAAACAAATTTACATTCCTCAGTTTCACAAACAGCACAATTTCAGTGGTATGGCTAGCTAGGCGCGCTCTAGCCATGCTTGTATGTCTGTAATCATACTGTCAGGCCTGCACCAAGGGCTATAGGGTATAGCGTAGACTTTCATTGAGCAACCCTGTGACTACTTATACACAGTTATATCCAGGGTACAAACGTGTAGACGCAGCTCTATTTTTTACACTCAGGGTGTTACCCCAATGATTTTTTAACTAAATTGATGATAATAAAATTGTTTATTTTTTTGCCTTTTAGCGTTCTATGAATAATTATGTGTTACTTTTTACATTTAACACAAAAAAGCATTTTTGAAACATAAAAAAATTATATTTTAGTCTGACAGCCATAGTTTTTTTTTTTTTTAATTCTTTATTTAAGGTTTGCAAAAGACAGTTACAAATCGACTTGTAAAGGCAGTTCAGTATGATTCGTCAATAAAATATATAGTATAAGACTCATGAAACACAACGTCTACTGAAAGTGAACCATGTAAAATAGTAACGTGGCACATACGGAGAGTAAATATGGAAATATCAAGCCGAGACAGCGTGACCAAACGAGATCAATACCAGCAGTCACACAATCATCACAGAAAAAGGCAAGATTACAGTTCAAAAACACAACCAACGAGAAACAGAAGGAGGGGGAATATTGACCAACGTAAAAAGGGAGGAGAAGAAAGGGGAGGAAAAAAAAACAAAAAAACCCTCAGGCAGGGTGGAGGGCAGGAGGACATCATTGCCCAGAAATGCAACCTTCAAGCTTGCAAAGCCAGGTAATCCGCTGTGGCCTGAAAAGTAAACCAGGAAGACCAGACAGTTAGAAACCGTTTAGTGGAGCCTTTCAACATAGCCGTGAGTTCCTCCATTCTACGGATCTCCTCCACTCTCTGTACCCAACATCTGAGAGATGGCGGGGAGGCAGATTTCCATTTTGCAGGAATACATGACCTGGCCGCAACTACTAGGAATCGCAGACAGGTTTTGCGTAAAGCACTCATGGGGAGGTCAGAGAAAAGTAAAAGAAAAAATCCAGGGGTCTTAGGGATGGAGAGGGCAAATATGTTAGAGAGGGACCTATGAACCCCGTCCCAGAAGTCACCTAACACACAACAATCCCAGAAGACATGTATTAGGGACCCAGGCGCTATTCCACATCGCCAGCATAGTGGGGAGGCCGTTGGAAACATTTTATGTAGCCGGGTCGGGACATAATACCACCTAGACAACAACTTGTAACCTGCCTCTTGGAATTTGCTAGCTACTGATACATGATGAATCATTTGAAAAAGTTTTGGCCAATGGTCAGGAGGGATATCAACCCCCAGATCCTGCATCCAGCAGTCCATGTATGGAGGGCGGCAATCCGAGCACGGCGCTACCAGTAATTGATAGAACTCTGATAGAGAATGTCGATACAGGCCTGATCCGATACATGCCTTCTCGAACGGAGTAAGGGACCTGTCAAACCCAGAGGAAGAAGGTAGAGTGGAGAGGAAATGGGACAGTTGTCGCGATTCCCACAATCCAAACGAACAGGGGTCTGAGACATTCAGCACTTCAGTATATGTGAGCCACCTGCCGGAAGACCTGAAGAATGGGGCTCGGGACTTACCAGCCGTCTGCCAATGCGCAAAGGGGCCACTAGTACAACCCGGCGGGAAGCTAGGGTTGCCCAAGACAGGGAACATGGGCGATGGCTTCGGAGATATCGCCGAGACGGACCTAGCCTTACAAAATTGAGCCAAGGTAGGGCCAATGGTGGGGTGGGAGGATAGGGTGGACGAAATGGGCATCTCCGCCCAGGGCAGATGTGAGAGAGGAGATCTTGAGTGAGAGCCATAGTTTTTTAATTTTTGAGCGATTGCCTTAGGTAGGGGCTCATTTTTTGCAGGATGGGGTGGCGATTTTATTGGTATTATTTTGGGGGCGTACGCCTTTTTGATCGCTTTGTGTTCAAATTTTTGTGATGTAAGGTGACAAAAAATTTCTTTTTTACGTGGTTTTTATTTTTTATTTTTTTACGGGTGTTCACCTAAGGGGTTAGGTCATGTGATATTTTTATAAAGCTGTTTTTTACGGACGCAGCGATACCAATTATGTGTATTTTTTTTATTTTTTTATTGTTTATAACAAATTAATTTGAGAAAATAATTTTTTTTTTATTTTCATAAAAATTTTATTTATTTATTTTTTCACTTTTTTCACTCTTTTTATATTTTTTACATATATCTTTTTACATTTTTTTTTTTACTTGTCAAGACCCATTTGGATCCTGAAGATCCAGTGGGCCTGATTACTATACAGTGCATTGCAATAGTCATCTATTGCAATGCACTGTATAGTCAGTGCTTCAATTACACTAAGGCTGATGAGACCCTCTGGGTCTCATCAGCCTTAGGTAACTTGGCAACCAGGAGCTCCCTCCCTCTTAAACCCATGGATGCCGCGGGTGGCTGCTGACTGCGGCATCTATGGGGTTAAACACCACAGATCGGTCATTGCATCGATCTGGGGTGTAACAGCAGAGTGTTAGCTGTGAGTCACAGCTAAAACACTCTGCAGAAAGGAGACCGGCAGCAGCAGGAGGCATATGGAGGTCAGTGTCGGCAATCTGGGGGTCATTTATTTCTAACATAATGATGGGGGCACTGGACACTTACCGATTTCAGGCTCCGGTCTCCAGAGTGGAGATCGCAGCCTGAAGCCGGCATTTACACTGTTCTGCGCTCCATTGGTTAGTCTGCACAGACTAACCAATCGGAGCGCTAGCCGGCAAGGGACTACTCTGATTTGTCCCTTGCAAGCATGCCCGGGCTCTGAGCTGTCTGTGACAGCTGCAGAGCAGGGAGAAAAACTTTAATCCAAGCGCTTTGCTTGAATTAAAGATCCACCATGATGTTCATACACGTGCTAGCGGCACGGGGTATGTGCGGCTAGCACGTATATAGCCGTATGGTGGTCGGGAAGGGGTTAATCAGTTTTTTCTTACAACACAGCAAGGGTTAACAGCAAAATAAACCTCAATATACATTACTCTGATTCTGCAGTATACAGAAACACCCCATATATAGTGGGAAATTGCTGTAGGGGCACATGGCAGTGGTCAGAAGGAAAGGAGCGCCATATGGTTTTTGAAGGCAGATTTTGCTGGAATGCTTTTTGGGCACCATTTTGTATTTGAAGAGACCCTGATGTACCCCTACAGTGGAAACCCTAAAAAAGTGACCCCATTTGGAAACTACACTCTTCAAAGAATATGTTAAGGGATGTACTGAGCACTTTGATCCCATAAGCGTTTTACGAAATTTGGAAACACTTGGCTGTGAAAATAAAAAGTTTAGTTTCTTCGAATAAAATGTTGCTTTAGCCCCAAATTTTTCATTTTCACAAGGGGTAAGAGATGAAAAAGCACCCCATAATTTGTTACCTATTTTCTCCTGAATATGGTAAAACCCCATATGTGGTGGTAAACTGCCGTGGGGACACATGGCAGGACTTAGAAAGGAAGGAGCGCCATATCGCTTTTGAAGTGCAGATTTTGATTGATTGGTTTAGGGGTGCCATTGGTTTTTATTTTTTGAGTGATTGTCTTATAAGGGAGTTCATTTTTTGCAGGATGAGGTGACTTTTCATTGGTACCATTTTGGGGTACATATGACTTTTTGATTACTCAATATTATGCATTTTGTAAGGTGAGGTGAGAAAAAATTCTGGCACAGCTTTTAGTTAAGCCTTTTTCACACGACTGTATGTATTTTGCGGTCCGTTTTTCACAGATCCGTTCCATTTTTTGTTTCCGTTGTGTTTCTAGTACGTTTCCATTCTGTATTTCAGCGAAAAATCTCCGTATGGTTTCCGTATGCATTCCGTATTTTTTGCGAACCCATTGACTTGAATGGAGGGACGGAGCATTATTTGTAGACAATACTAGGACAAGTTCTATCCTTTAGCGGAACAGAAATACGGAATGCATATGGAGTACATTCCTTTTTTTTGCGGAACCAATGAAATGAATGGTTCCGCATACGGACCGCAAACAGAAACCGCAAAAATGGAACGGAAACTGACAGAGTATGTCATGTGATATTTTTATATAGCAGGTTGGTACAGACATGGCAATACCGAATATGTCTATTCTTTTTATTTTTGTTAAGTTTTCTCCAGTAAAAGCATTTTTGAACAGAAAAAAACCTTGTTGTGTTGACATTTTCTGAGAGCCATATTTTTTTTTTTAGCAATTTTCTTAGGTAGGGTCTCATTGTTTGACAGATGAGATGACGGTTTGATTGGTACCATTTTGGGGTACATACGACTTTTTGATCGCTTGGTGTTACAATTTTTGTGAAGCAAGGTGACCAGAAAATGGCTGTTTTGGAACTGTTTTTATTTATTTATTTATTTATTTATTAATGTTATGGCGTTTACCTGATGGAGTGGATCATGTGATTTTTTTTATAGAGCCAGTCAATACGGACACCGCAATACATAATGTGTCTACTTTTCTTTTTTTTTTCCTATTGTTTTATAACTTTTTGGGGAAAATGACACTTTATTTTGCTTGAAATTAAAAAAAATTTAGTATGTAAATTTTTTTTTACTTTTTACTTTATTTTTTATCCCACCATGGGACTTCAACTTTTGGGGGTCTGATCCCCTCTACAATGCATTACAATACATGTATTGTAATGCACTGGCTATAAGTGTATTACAAAGTGTAATATGCTTACAGACTGCTTTCCTGTGAGACTCAGGGGGCTGGGTCTCACAGTCTTACCCAGAAGGCAGCACAATGCCTATGTAAGGCAACGGGCTCCCTTCCCAACCATCGGGTCCCCGTAAATGCAGCGCGGGACCTGATGGGGACAGGGACCCGACAAGGTTATGGCGTGTGCCGCGGTCAGTGTTTTCACCGATGCCAGTGCATACAGAGCAGCATGGCTATCAGTGACTGCCAGACCCCTTCTGCTGATCAGCCCACCATAGCTCTGTGGCGCTGGAATTTAAGGCACAGTCCGCAGTGCCATAATCTCAGCGCTAGTATCCTACGGGTTAAAAACACACAGAGCCATTACGTGTTATGCTTCTTTATATTACAAAGCTTCCAAAAATTGTCCCTTTTCAGGGGCAGATGGTGTTTAACCCCTTCACGACTGCCATACGGATAAATACCTGCTATCTGCATATGCCGTGTGCAGATAGAACGTGTATAAACATCATGGCAGCTCTTTATTCCAAGCGCTGCAAAACGCTTGAATTAAAAGCTTCTGTTCCTGCACTGTTGCTGCCATGGACAGCATACAGTCCTGTAATGCCGTCAGGGGACCAATCAGAGTGGTCCCTTGCCGACGATCGATCCGATTGGTTAGTCTAGGCAGACTAACCAATCGGAGTGCGGCAATGTAAAAATGTCGGTTTCAGGCTGTGATCTCCACTCTGAAGATCACAGCATTAAATCGGGTAAGACCCCCTGTGTGCCGCTGTGCCCCTAATGATTTCTGTGTCCCCAGTGAATTTTACTTTCCCCCCCCCCAGTGCCCCAAGATGCCATCACGTCCCCCGTTCTCTTGATTCCCCCTGCTCCTCTGTGCCGGCATTGCTGGCAGCTGATTAGGAACGGAGCCGCTGCCATCAGCAGAGTGTGTTAGCTGTAACTTAACCCCATAGATGCCACGGTCAGCAACTCCCGCAGCATCCATGGGGTTGAGAGGGAAAGAGCACCCTTTCTCCTGCATCCGGCTGCTGCTGCTGCAATGGCAGCGCCTGATGCTTGCCATGGCAACCAGATGCCTTAGGACTCTTTCACACGGGCGTCACGGATTTGATCCGGATGCGTTCAGGAAAAAAGGTGCGATTTTGTTTGCGAGTGCTGTCAGTTTTGTATGGATTGCGTCGCGTTCATGCGTTTTCCCCGCGTGTGACATGCGGATAGCATGCGTTTTCACGCGCGTGAAAAAAAAACTGATCCATCCACTACATTTACATGTGACAGTCAGCACATATAAATACTCCCAGCTTGCATGTTTTTTTTGGACAGTTCCATTTGTTTGGGGAGTTTTTGAAGTCTGGTTGGTGTGTGTGTTTTGGGATTTTCCTCTGCAGGATGTCCACTTTCACCCTGTCCACAACTGACCATGTGTGGTTGCACTGGCTGGTGTTCCGCTGTTTTGGTGAGCAGCCAGCAATGATTGAGGAGGAACCGCGGAGGAAGCGGATGTGGGTGCATCCCATAATTTCGCAGCGGGTCAGCAAAGGTCAATTTGCAGGCTTGTACAGTGACCTCCGTGCGCACCCTCCAAAGTTCTTTAATTATTGCCGCATGTCGGTGGCTACCTTTGATCGGCTGTTGGGGGAGTTGAGGCCTGCCTTGACTTTCCAGGACACCAACATGCGGCGGAGTGTATCACCTGAAGAGCGTCAATACGGACACCGCAATACATAATGTGTCTACTTTTCTTTTTTTCCTATTGTTTTATAACTTTTTGGGGAAAATGACACTTTATTTTGCTTGAAATTAAAAAAAATTTAGTATGTAAATTTTTTTTTACTTTTTACTTTATTTTTTATCCCACCATGGGACTTCAACTTTTGGGGGTCTGATCCCCTCTACAATGCATTACAATACATGTATTGTAATGCACTGGCTATAAGTGTATTACAAAGTGTAATATGCTTACAGACTGCTTTCCTGTGAGACTCAGGGGGCTGGGTCTCACAGTCTTACCCAGAAGGCAGCACAATGCCTATGTAAGGCAACGGGCTCCCTTCCCAACCATCGGGTCCCCGTAAATGCAGCGCGGGGACCTGATGGGGACAGGGACCCGACAAGGTTATGGCGTGTGCCGCGGTCAGTGTTTTCACCGATGCCAGTGCATACAGAGCAGCATGGCTATCAGTGACTGCCAGACCCCTTCTGCTGATCAGCCCACCATAGCTCTGTGGCGCTGGAATTTAAGGCACAGTCCGCAGTGCCATAATCTCAGCGCTAGTATCCTACGGGTTAAAAACACACAGAGCCATTACGTGTTATGCTTCTTTATATTACAAAGCTTCCAAAAATTGTCCCTTTTCAGGGGCAGATGGTGTTTAACCCCTTCACGACTGCCATACGGATAAATACCTGCTATCTGCATATGCCGTGTGCAGATAGAACGTGTATAAACATCATGGCAGCTCTTTATTCCAAGCGCTGCAAAACGCTTGAATTAAAAGCTTCTGTTCCTGCACTGTTGCTGCCATGGACAGCATACAGTCCTGTAATGCCGTCAGGGGACCAATCAGAGTGGTCCCTTGCCGACGATCGATCCGATTGGTTAGTCTAGGCAGACTAACCAATCGGAGTGCGGCAATGTAAAAATGTCGGTTTCAGGCTGTGATCTCCACTCTGAAGATCACAGCATTAAATCGGGTAAGACCCCCTGTGTGCCGCTGTGCCCCTAATGATTTCTGTGTCCCCAGTGAATTTTACTTTCCCCCAGTGCCCCAAGATGCCATCACGTCCCCCGTTCTCTTGATTCCCTGCTCCTCTGTGCCGGCATTGCTGGCAGCTGATTAGGAACGGAGCCGCTGCCATCAGCAGAGTGTGTTAGCTGTAACTTAACCCCATAGATGCCACGGTCAGCAACTCCCGCAGCATCCATGGGGTTGAGAGGGAAAGAGCACCCTTTCTCCTGCATCCGGCTGCTGCTGCTGCAATGGCAGCGCCTGATGCTTGCCATGGCAACCAGATGCCTTAGGACTCTTTCACACGGGCGTCACGGATTTGATCCGGATGCGTTCAGGAAAAAAGGTGCGATTTTGTTTGCGAGTGCTGTCAGTTTTGTATGGATTGCGTCGCGTTCATGCGTTTTTCCCGCGCGTGTGACATGCGGATAGCATGCGTTTTTCACGCGCGTGAAAAAAAAACTGATCCATCCACTACATTTACATGTGACAGTCAGCACATATAAATACTCCCAGCTTGCATGTTTTTTTTGGACAGTTCCATTTGTTTGGGGAGTTTTTGAAGTCTGGTTGGTGTGTGTGTTTTGGGATTTTCCTCTGCAGGATGTCCACTTTCACCCTGTCCACAACTGACCATGTGTGGTTGCACTGGCTGGTGTTCCGCTGTTTTGGTGAGCAGCCAGCAATGATTGAGGAGGAACCGCGGAGGAAGCGGATGTGGGTGCATCCCATAATTTCGCAGCGGGTCAGCAAAGGTCAATTTGCAGGCTTGTACAGTGACCTCCGTGCGCACCCTCCAAAGTTCTTTAATTATTGCCGCATGTCGGTGGCTACCTTTGATCGGCTGTTGGGGGAGTTGAGGCCTGCCTTGACTTTCCAGGACACCAACATGCGGCGGAGTGTATCACCTGAAGAGCGTCTTATTATTACTTTAAGGTAAGACGATATATTATCTGACTCATACATGAATGACCGACTGTTTGCAAATACTTAGCTGTTTGTTCTATGCCCTGTCTTTTCAGAACTGAATGTGTTTTATGTATAAGTACTTAAATAGTATGAATCTTGGATTTTTCGTTTGTTCCTTTTAATTAATATAGTGTGTGTGCATTTGCCTGGGGCATTTGGTTTAAAAGTCAGTATGTGTCCTACCAAGTAATTGTCTAGTCACACCAGATTTCAGTTCTGCATAGGTAAATGATGCAAATCCTGGCTATTATGATGATGATACGTCACCTGTGTGTTGTAGAATGTTTTTATGCCAAATTTTTGTTTTAGACATGAACCTATATAGGAATAGAAAGCTTAGACACTGCCAAAGTGTGAATGGGGCCTATTTGAAATGCAACTTGCCATATAGACATTAGCTTTAAATAATGTTAATTATTGTACTAGATGTTTAATTTAATTTTTCTTTTTTTTTGGCAGATATCTGGCGACAGGACATTCTTTTTCGGCATTACATTTTGAGTTTCGTATGGGCACCTCCACAATAGCTGGCGTGGTACGGGCTACATGTTCCGCCATTTGGATGAGACTGAAGGCTTCGGTGCTGCCACATCCGACCAGGCAACAGTGGCTTGATATAGCCCAGGGCTTCCTGGAGAGGGCTCAATTCCCAAATTGTATTGGTGCCCTTGACGGGAAGCACATACGGGTTAAGAAGCCACCCAACTCCGGGTCCCAATACTATAATTATAAACAGTTTTTCTCTGTAGTTTTGTTGGCCTTGGCTGACACAAACTACAGGTTTATAATTGTAGATATTGGGTCCTTTGGAAGTACTGCAGATGCTCGCATCTTCAGAGCTTCCAGGATGGGTCGCTGGCTTCAGTCCAACCAACTGGACGTACCACAGCCAGCAAACCTTCCTGGCTCTACTGGCCCACCAGCGCCTTATGTGGTGGTAGGGGACGAGGGTTTTGCCCTTTCTAGCCAACTCATGCGGCCCTTTCCTAGACGAGGGTTGGATGCCAAGAGGCGCACTTTTAATTATCGGTTAAGTAGAGCCAGAAGGTTTGCGGAGTGTGCCCTTTGGTATTTTCACACATAAGTGGCGGGTTTTCCTGTCGCCCATCCAGCTGGCCCCCCAAAATGTCAATGTGGTTATCAAGGCATGTGTAGTGCTGCATAACTACGTACGCACCTATAAGGCCACACCTGATGAAGACGCCCAAGTCGAAAGTCTACCATCAGGAAGCGACACTATCCAACTAGGACGATCTGGACTTGCTGGACTCAGAGTGAGAGAGTTATTTGCCGACTATTTTTTGTCCCCTATTGGTTCTTTCCCTTCTCACCAGTAGTGTTTTTTTTGGGGGGTGGCCAGTATTTAGGATGAACCAGGATGGTTATTTTTTAGTTAGTTTTGCCATTTGTTAGTTAGGGACTCGCAAGATAATGAGGACCCTTGACGTGGGTTGCGAGCTTACATACTTTGCGTACATCTTGTGTTATCCACATGGTATGTGATATATGTACTAATACCTCATTAATATAATAGCTCCACATTGTTTGACAACTTTTGCAATGTCTATTTGGTCCTAATTTAGTTTTTTATATGCAAATGAGTATATGTGTCATTCAGAATAAATTGAATGTGTAATATTGGTTATATGGTGTACTAGGAGTAAAGATTTGTTGGTCTACCATGTTATGTATCTATGTGTAATAAAGCATACATTGCCAAAAGACGATTTAACTATGTTTTGATGTTTGCAATTAAAATAAAATACTAAATTAGATGTGTAATCTGTGCTTACTAAGGTTTATTAAAAAAAGAAAAATCTGTATTGTGAATGTGGATGCCAATAAACACAAATCTGCAACAATATAAACTTGAAAATAAATAGTGTTTTATTGCACACAATGGTCCAAAATATACTCTGGTATATCAAATAAACATTAATTATCTCAAACAAAAATTATAAATTTTCATAATGGCTTGTGGGCGAGGAGGGTCCCTGATAAGGAGGGGCAGAGTATTGGGAGCCCCCAGCTTGACTTGTTGCCGGGCCCTGATAATGAGCACCCGAATATTGGGCCTGCGAATGAGCCCCAGAATATTGGGCCTGTGAATGCGCACCTGTATATTGGGCCTGTGAATGTGCACCTGAATATTGGGCCTGGGAATGAGCCCCAGAATATTGAGATTCTCTCAAGAGAAGTTCTCGTCCGTAATACTCATTCTGGGGGTAGCTGGCGCATATAATGGGCCAGACTACAGGCAAACATGTCATGGTGATCCTCCTGCCAGGATCGAGCTAAATAATCTAGAACCTGAACGTTAACGTTCGACTCGGCAGGAGGATTTGCCCATCGTCTGGACCTGGTGGGTAGAGTCAGAGGGGGGAATCAGCGCCTGATGCTGCTTGAGGCTCAGAAGGTGCAGGTCCAGCCAGACTCTCCCGCTGGGCCGATGTCGTCTCCTCCTCACAGGCGCTTGAAAGTTGGGGAGCCGACTCCTCACCTTCCTCCTCTAGGTTGTCCTCTGTTCTACAAACATAAGCAAAAACATGTAAATGACGATATGAAGAATATGTGGGGCTTTAACTAAAGATGGCCCCAATTCCTGACATGAGCTACACTAACTACATTTGTCTCATAGTGCTAACTGGGCTCCCAAATATAATACATATGTGGTAATTGGGGTAGTACAGATGTAGCAGGGATAACACACACACTCTGAAATTGAAGGTCTATACCCCTCGTCGTATCTTTAACCTAAAGGACTAAAAAAGATCATATGTCACATAAAGCATGTGGTTAACCCTGCTACATCACTAACCTAGGGATTCATACCATAAATCGAACTCCACTTTGATTTAAAATATCCAACTTTTGGTCAAGAAAGGAGCAATGTGAATGGTTGCTATCACCAACTATGACATTTCACATTAATCAATTCTAAACATTCACAGGAAATAAGAATTCTACAGTGTGCATAGTTTCACATGTAGTGGTCCGTGTGTAGAATGGACTTACGGACGCAGCTCCATGACGGCGCGGAGGAACATCAACTGCTCCCGGAAGATGTAGGGTCTTTTCTTGGGGGGACCAGCCCCGTTCCGCCCATGAATTTTCATTTCTTTGCGGAACTGGTCACGGCAGCTCCGCCAACGATTCTTTACCTCTTCAACTGGTAATATAAAGAGAATAAAGGGACATGTATCAATTTCTACAGTGAAATGGACACTAACATATAACTAGGCATATATACCAGGGACACTAACGTATAACTAAGCCTATATACCAGGGACAATAACGTAGAACTAAGCCTATATACCAGGGACAATAACGTATAACTAAGCCTATATACCAGGGACACTAACGTAGAACTAAGCCTATATACCAGGGACACTAACGTAGAACTAAGCCTATATACCAGGGACACTAACGTAGAACTAAGCCTATATACCAGGGACACTAACGTAGAACTAAGCCTATATACCAGGGACACTAACGTAGAACTAGGCATATATACTAGGGAGGAGCAAGGAACAAACATGTATACATTTATTACTTACTTAAATTCTTTCGGCTTTGGCCTTGGGTCCTTTCCCATATGGGGGCAAACAGATCCTGGGTTACCTCCACCCAGGCAGCGTCCTTTTTGTAACGGTCCTGGTACTCCCCTGATCGAAGATCCCAGAGGCAGGGCCTGTCCTGCACCAGGACAATTAGTTTCTCCACGTCCATGGCACGTGGTGTTTCAGGCATTGTGGCAACTTTTTTGGCTCCGCAAGGGCTTTGAAATGATGCAGCCAACTTCTCCCTCCTGTGCTGACACAAACCAGACGCAGGCAGACGCAGAGAAACGCCTACTTCCTGTATAATAGCCCATGAGTGTTGCTAAGTTACTTGCGTGAAAAACGAAACGCAGTGTATCCGGATGCTTTGCGTTTTTCACACAGTCCCATTCACTTCTATGGGGCCTGCGTTGCGTGAAAAACGCACAATATAGAGCATGCTGCGATTTTCACGCAAAGCAGAAGTGACGCGTGAAAATCCCCGCTCATGTGCACAGCCCCATAGAAATGAATGGGTCCGGATTCAGTGCGGGTGCAATGCGTCCTCCTCAAGCATTGCACCCGCGCGGAAAACTTGCCCATGTGAAAGGGGCCTTACAAGTGCGTTGAGGCTGCCATGTACCTAAGGCTGATGAGGGTGTGCTCACCCTTAGTGTAAATGTAACAATGACTATACAGTGCATTGCAATAGATGACTATTGCAATGCACTGTATGATGATCAGGCCCACTGCATCTTCAAGATCCAGATGGGTCTTGATAAATAAAAAAAAAGTGTAAAAAAGTGATAAAAATTAATAAAAATTTAAATAAAAATAAAATACAAATTGTCTTTTCTCATATCCGTTCATTTATGTCATAAAAAATAAATAAATAAATTCAAAAACTACACATATTAGGTATCACTGCATCTGTTAAGACCGGCTCTATAAATATATCACAAGATACACCCCGTCCGATAAACACTATAAAGAATAAAATAAAAACTATGTCAAAAAAGCCATTTTTGTCACCTTACATCACAAAAAGTGCAACACTAAGGCCCCTTTCACACGGGCGAGTTTTCCGCGCGGGTGCAATGCGTGAAGTGAACGCATTGCACCCGCACTGAATCCTGACCCATTCACTTCTATGGTGCTGTGCACATGAGCGGTGATTTTCACGCATCACTTTTGCGTTGCGTGAAAATCGCAGCATGTTCTATATTCTGCGATTTTCACGCAACGCAGGCCCCATAGAAGTGAATGGGGATGCGGGAAAATCGCAAGCATCCGCAATCATGTGCGGATGTGTTGCGATTTTCCCGCATGGTTTCTAGGATACGATCGGGATGGGGACCCGATCGTTACATCTGTTGGATATAGGACCTGCCGTGATGTCACAGGATCACATGGGTCACATGGTCCACTCAAATGCTTCTATGATTGGACCATGTGACCCTGTGACGTCACCACAGGTCCTGAAGCATCCCAACCATCAAGAGAGAAGATGTTCTGGGGCTCTGCGCGTACAATGGGAGAAGGTAAGTTAACTCTTTATTAATTTTAACCCTCTATAGCCCGGGGAACATTGCATTCTGTAATTAGAATGTGATTATTTTCCCTTATAACTATGTTATAAAGGAAAATAATTACATATACAGAATACTCATCCCGAAACCGGACTTCAGTGATGAAGTCTGACTTCGGGTCTGGGTACCAAGGATGCAGATTTTTTCACGCGCGTGCTAAACGCACTACAAACGTTAGCACACGCGAAACACAGAAAAATCGTGGCGATTCCCGCAACGCACCCGCCTCTTATCCGGGCGTCAAACATGACGCCCGTGTGCAAGAGGCCTAAGTGATCAAAAAGGTGTATGTCCCACAAAATGGAGCCAATAAAACCGTCACCTCATCCCGCAAAAAAATGAGCCCCTACATAAGAAAATTGCTTAAAAAAAAAAAAACTATAGCTTAGAACGTGGAGAAAAAAATACATTGCAACGGCACTCTGCAAACCAAATAAAGTACAATTTATGAATAATTCATTATGAATTAATGAATAAAAGAAATTAACGTAACCGCTAAATCAGAGTGCCGTGGTTCATCTTTATCCACACCTCCAGTACAACTGCAAAGAACGTGGACTGTGGAGACACTAAAACATATTTTTTTTTGTTTCAAATATGCTATTATGGTGTTTAAGTTAAATAAATTTAAAAAAGTATACATATTAGGTATCGCCGCATCTGTAGCAATCAGCTCTAAAAAAATAACACATGACCTAACCCTTCAGCTGTACACCGTAAAAAAATAAAATAAAAACAGTGACAAAAAAAGCTATTTTTTTGTCACCTTACATCACAAAAATTGCAACACCAAAAGATCAAAAAGATATATGCCCCCCACAATAGTTCCAATCTAACTGTCACCTCATCCTGCAAAAAAATGAGACCCTAAGACGATTGGTCAAAAAATAAAAAAAGCTATTGCCCTCAGACTATGGAGACCCTAAAACATGTTTATTTTTGTTTAAAAATGCTATTATCGTGTAAAAATGTAATAAATAAGGAAAAGTGTATATATTAGGTATTGTCACGTCCGTAACGATCTGCTTTAAAAATAGCACATGATCTACCCTGTCAGATGAATGTTGTAAAAAAAGAAAAACTGTGCCAAAACAGCCTTTTTTGTTACCTTGCCTCACAAAAAACATAATAATATAGAGCAATTAGAATTCATATGTACCCCAAAATATTACCAATAAAACTGGCACCTTATCCCCCAGTTTCCAAAATGTCGTCACTTTTGGGGAGTTTCTACTTTAGGGTACATCAGGAGGGCTACAAATGGGACATAGCATCTAAAAATCAGTCCAGCAAAGTCTGCCTTTTAAAAACTATATGGCGCTCCTTTTTTTTCTGCGCCCTGCCGTGTTTACGACCACATGTGGGGTGTTTCTGTAAACCACAGAATCAGGGTAATAAATATTGAGTTTTGTTTGGCTGTTAACCCTCAAAGTGTTAAAGTAAAAAATGGATTAAAATGGAAAATCTGCCAAAAAAGTTAAATTTAGAAATTTCATCTCCATTTTCCTTTAATTCTTGGGTAACATCTAAAGGGTTAACAAAGTTTGTAAAATCAGTTGTGAGTAACTTTAGGGGTGTAGTTTCTGCAATGGGGTAATTTATGGGGGTTTGGGGTTTCTACTATGCAAGCCCCACAAAGTTACTTCAGAACTGAACTGGTCCTTAAAAAGGTTTTGGAAATTTCTTAAAATTCTTAAAATTTTCTTCTAAAATTCTAAGCCTTCAAACGTCCTAAAAAAAAAAAAAAAAGACATTTACAAATGATGCCAACATAAAGTAGACATATGGGGAATGTTAAGTAATAAATATTTTATGAGGTATCACTTTCTGTTTTAAAAGCAGAGAAATTGAAATGTTAAAAATTGCGAATTTATCAAAATTTTTGGTAAATTTGGAATTTTTTCATAAATAAAGGTGAAACATATTGAATCAAATTTATGACTGTCATGAAGTACAATGTGTCATGAGAAAACAATTTCTGAATGGTTTGAATAAGTAAAAGCATTCCAAATTTAATACCACATAAAATGACGCATGTCGGATTTTCAAAATTAGAAGTGGTCACGTGGGCATCAATGACCCTTGGTCATGAACGGGTTAAGCACACATTGTTATGGGATAAAAAAATATTTAAAAAAGCAGCCAAAAATTATGCCTTGACAGGGTCAGAATGCTTGCCTATATGACACGCACAAGTTTTAAATCGTCAGAAGAAAAAGGGGCTTGTTGTGAATAAGCCCATAAAAATTCTCCCTTTCAATTGGGAGCAGCAGCAGTGCGGATGTGGAAAGGGTAGAGAAATAAGAGGCACATGGCCACAATACTAGCGGCAGCAGAAGCAGCATGGAACATACAAGTCAGTAAGTCAGTTGTCTATTAGAAGTAGTAGTAATAGTAGTAATGGCAGATGCTGTGCGTTAATAGTGGTGGCAACGGGATTAGCAGAAAGGCACAGGTGTGGCAGGAAACAGCAGACTTATGGCTTTGATAGCGAGGGTCTAAAAACATGGCTACTCAGTAATAATTAGACTGCTTAATGTCAGCAATACGCCTGTCACTGTGTAAGCAAGTGAGCCTACAGGTCGCCCATTCTGTCCAGCATACCCGAGGAGCCAGTCCTTTCCAACTCCGACCCCTAATGAGATGCTTGGGTGTGGTGGCCCGTTTCACCATCATCATCCTCTTGCTCCTCGGACTGCTTCTTCAGAGGCAGCATATCATCCTCACCTCCTTCTCCATGGGAGTTTCTCCTTGTGAGTCCCCAACAGCTACAGGGTGGACCGCCACTTGCATGAGAGTCAGCAACTCTTCAAAGATACATATGAGGGGGATGAGAGACAACTGCAGCATGAACGGCATGAGCTGCATGACCTGGAAACAACACATACTCTTTACTGAGGACGTCTGGTGAATGATAAAATCTTTCACAGCTTTTCGCTGCTGGTACAGATGCTCTAACATGTGCAATGTTGAATTCCAGCGAGTTAGAACATCGCAGATTAAACAGTGTAGCTGTAGACCATTCAGGAGAGTGTTCCTCACCACGTGAGAATAGTTGAAAAGAGGGACAGTCTCCTGGACATTGCCAGAACCTTGCGCAAGCCAGTGCAGTTTTTTAAAAGGCCATGTAAAGAACATGCGTTAATGGCAGAGGTGGAAGGTATGAGCCTGGTGTGTGAGCAGGCCAATACAATCTTAATCTTAGGGAGGGGGGGGGGGGGTTAACCTGGCCATGTTGCTGGGGTGCTGCCTCGCCACTGCGGCAAAAAACAGACACAGTGGGCCGTAAAAGACAAGTACTGTCCCTGCCCGTAACAGCTGCTCCAGGTGTCCAATGTGTCTAAGTGGCTCGCGTTCAGAAAGAATGCGTTGACCCCTGGCTCCATGGCACAGTGTCAGACTCCGAAGTCACCTCCGCATCATCCTGCTGCGACTGAGGAGGATTGAGCCATCCAATCCACAATCTCATCCTCAGTCGCATCATCCTGCTGCGACTGAGGAGGATTGAGCCATCCAATCCACAATCTCATCCTCTTTCTCCTTAATGATCTTTCAAACACCACAGACAACTGCAGCTTACGACTATTACCACTGGCCGGATAGCTGGTGCTGCTGCTACCCATATTCTGGCTGTGGGTCTTTTGTTTGAAACCCTTCCATATCCCTGAACTTTCTAATCCTAAATCTAAACAGTCTCACAAAGTATGGAATGGTTTTCAAATCTGGTTTAACCGCTTAGAGTTATTTGACTTGTATACTCGCCATGGAGCACTGCTATTTGGCGCTCCATGACGAGTATACATGTCATGGCATTAAACTGTCACCTTGTTTGCAGACATGGTGACAGCGCTGAGACCCCGGCTGTTACACACGGCCAGGGATCTCAGCTAACCAGCCCAGGACCAATGAGGGAGGCCCCGGGCCAGCGATCGCTCTGATTGGCTAGTCTGTACAGACTAGCCAATCAGAGGCTTCTAATGCCGACTGACAGGTTCTGATCCTCACAGTCCGTAGACCTGTAGGAATGTAAAGTAATAACTATTATATGATGTATCACTATCTATTTTAAAAGAAAATAAATAGAAATGTTGTAAATTGCGAATTTTTCCAAATTTTTTGTAATTTTGGTATTTTTTTTATAAATAAAAATGAAATATATTGACTCAAATTTACCACTGTCATGAAGTACAATATGTGACGAGAAAACACTCTCAGAATGGCTTGGATAAGTAAAAGCGTTTTAAAGTTATCACCACCTAAAGTGTGCCAAAAAATGACCTGGTCCTTAAGGTGAAAATGATGGGGTTAAAGGAACTTAACCACTTCAGCCCCCCTAGCTTAAACACCCTTAATGACCAGACCACTTTTTACAATTCTGCATTAGACTACTTTCACCGTTTATTGCTCCGTCATGCAACTTACCACCCAAATGAATTTTACCTCCTTTTCTTCTCACTAATAGAGCTTTCATTTGGTGCTTTTTCATTGCTGCTGACATTTTTACTTTTTTTGCTATTAATCAAAAATGAACAAAATTTTTGCATAAAATGAAATTTTTCACTTTCTGTTGTATTTAAAAAAAACAAAAACATTTCTATATTTATATATATATTCTATATAAGTGTCTATGCCGACACTTTGTCCTGTCCTGACGCAGGCGATGCTCTGCACGATTCTCTACACCCCAATGTGAAATTGCTCCTGATGAGCCCAAATCTTAGACGAAACGCGATGAGCAGAATAGATTATGGGGGGAATTCAGTAATATAGCAGGACTGCAGGCAGGGACCCAATTTTACCAATTTATATTGCCCGTTCACCTTGCTCCCACCAAATACTGGATGGTGTCTGGTTACATGGGGGAAAGATCTCCAGCCGCGGTATTGATATTGTGCACGGCGGGCTGGGGTCTTTCTGCCTTATCTTTTGACCACCAGACCTATTAAGATAAATTACATTTTTGTGGGAAACAAGGTGCCAACTTTTGGGCAATATGATTGGGAGTCACACATGTGTTTAGAGCGGGTACTGGTGCACTACAAGTCCCAGCTCCACATGTAATATATATTTATGTTCTCCCAATTGGATTTGAGGGGTTATAGTTCAATAGGTTGTCCGGTATACGAGCCATCATATATGTGAGTGAATTCAAATACTCACTGGCGATACCAGAGTGACATTTCTGATCGGGACTGATCAGGTTGTCACCATCCGGACATTATTAGGGACTAACACTCCACACTCTCATGTTTATGTAGTTTGGAAATCACTCTGTGTTTTGTAATCAGCAATTTCAAGAGAATTGAATAAAAGTTAATTTTTAGAGTATCATTCCCTTGATAGCGTTCCACATTTCTCAGTGACCAATTTTCGATTTGGATACGCCTATAATTGTTTCTTCAGTATTGGAGTATTAACCCTATTGGTGCTATTCATATTAAAAAGCCAATGTGTCACTTTAGACTTTTTTTTTTATAAAATCTCCTCTTTTGTCTCCCTAAACTATTTTTATTCCACTAAATTGACTATTTTATCCTCTTTCAAAATGTCCCAATGTTTTTAAACATTTTAGTCTGACAGTTATAGTGTGTAATAGGCGGTATTTCATATTGTTCCCCATCATCCTTCTCTCCATTTTCATTCTCACATCTCTTGTTCTTAATTCCTGTCTTTCTGATTCAGCTATTATTGTTTTTTGTTCTATTAACCTATCCCTTCTATAACCTTTTGATTCAAATTTATGTTGTAGTTGCTCTGCTTCTTTCTCATAATCCTCTCTTTTTGTACAGTTTCTTTTTACTCGCACAGATGTGACCCACAGATGTGAATAGTTTTTTTTTCACGAGATATTTGTCATCTCCTTCAGAGGCTGGAAAATATAACTAAGAGCCAATTCATGAAAGTAAAAATATACACCACCAACAAATAAATGCATAAATATACAGGCGAATAATCTAAAAATAAAGCAACCATTAAAAGGTTTCTTAACTGGAATAGAAATAGTTAAGAGAGATATAAGAGGAGGAGATTTTATTAAAAAAATGTCTAAAGTGGAGACACGTTGGGTTATTAATATGAATACATTAGCACCAATAGGGTTAAACTCAGAGATGTAATTATTTGCATTTGAATGAAGGAGAAAAGTATGAGAGAACTATGGGTTAAAAATAGGGAGGAGAACCCTATATAAGGAATACTAGGAGAAACAGTCTACATCCCTGATGAAGGATAACGATTATCTGAAATGCGTTGGGGCTTTTTTGACACTCCTAGACACCCCTATCCTAGTTCAGTGACATCACATAGCGCTCGTTTTGTGTTCGCGAGCTAGCGGGTTGAACATAGAGTGGTGCGACCGGCTGGGGCAAGCTCCTTTGTAACAAATTATACAGGGCTCCTTATCCCACTCTAATAGACAAGTACCAGCAAACAAAGAGGATCGGCACGAACAGAAAAGTGACAGCAAAGTTACATATATACATATTTGGATTGATGCTGTGAATGCACGTTTACCCTTGCTTATGGTATTGCAGGGAGTGTGGGGTATTGTAGCATGGAACCATATCATTGATATTAGTTTTCCTTTTTATAGAGGTCACTAATGGGCTTTAGACTAGTCCACCACCAACCTGCGGCTCTACAGCTGCTGTGAAACTACAATTCCCAGCATGCTCTATTCATTTCTATGAGAGTTCACAGAAGAGCAGAGTAAGTATGCATGCTGGAAGTTGTAGTTTCACAACAGCTGGAGAGCCGAAGGTTGCCTACCCCTGGTCTAGTCTAAGCAATGGGTGTCCTGTGCAGTGGTGAGCCAAGCTCCTGCTCAAACTGCCCACACTGGCAAAAGTGCCAATAGCGATCACAACATCTGTATGGTTTAGAGCAGGCATCCTCAAACTGCGGCCCTCCAGCTGTTGCAAAACTACAACTCCCATCATGCCTGAACAGCCTACAGGTTATCAGCCTACAGCAGGGCATTGTGGGAGTTGTAGTTTTACAACAGCTGGAGGGCCGCAGTTTGAGGATGCCTGGTTTAGAGGGAGGGAGCTCCCTCTGTCTCCCATTGGCACACCACAAATGAGATTGAGGGGTACTGATGTCTTGGCAGTAGCTGAGCTCTCTGACTGACAGTATCATACGCTTCACTGCATAAGTAGTATAGGGTATTATAGAAGGGAAAAAAGACACCTATTAAAGTCCCCTTGTGGGACAAGTATATGGTTAAAAAAAAGTTTTATTAAAAAAAAATCCAAGTAAAAAAACTTTTTTCCATGGAAAAAGAGCTTTACAGTGGAAAAATTAGCAAAAATAAAATCTCCGCCACATATTTGCCATGTATCGCCACGTCCACAATGACCTGCACTACATAATCATAATGTAGTTTATCCCATACAGAGAAAGCCAGGAAAAAAAGGCGAGAATTACTGTTTTTTACACAAAAAAAAATGAATAAAAAGCTATCAAAAAGTGTTATGTACCCCAAAATGATGCCTTAAAATAAAAAAATCTATACTCGGCTTTCTCTGCCACAATTATGACCATCTTCCCACTATTTGCAGGTATACAGCACGTGAGCGATGCAGCAAAATACTGTCCTTGGGGTCCATTCACACGACCGTAGGCCGTCTCTGCTGGTATTGCAGACCGCAAAAGGCGTACAGGCATCGGCCATGTGAATCCCATATCACGGATGCGGACCCATTAACTTGAAAGTGTGTGCAATCCTCAAGATACGGCGCAGAGACAAGGACATGTCCTATCTTTTGACGAATATTGCAGCTCGCGGACGCATTCAAGTGAATCGGTCCGAGCCGCAATACGTTATTCACAAGCCCAGTGCATTGTGGAATGCGGCTTGCGGTCCCCAGCACGGGCACAGACATGGCTTATGTTCTTGTGAATGTACCCTTAGTGATATGACAGGAGATGGCTGAGGCCAGTGACTGGCTGCATCGGTCACAAGCTGTATACAGTGGGATGACCGCAGCGCGGTGGTGAAGAAATGAGTATAGGACGTTGTTATAAGGCATTTCGGGGCAATTTTAGGAGGACAACCCCTTTAACTGGTTAACAAAGCTGTAACAGCAACTGAACAGTCACACTTTACACCCTAACGTAAAAACGGCAGAATAAAATGTTTTTCACGCCAAAATGGCAGAATAAAAAGGTTTTCGTGAAGACCAAGTCCTTCCTGTCACTTGCTCCGCCGTTATCTGACCGGCAGCTAATACTCGTTTTACACCTTGCTCTCTTCCACCTGCTTATTATTCCCTCTCAGGTATGGATTCTTAAACAGCGGTTTCCTGTAGCTGACCGCGCGAGCCAAATATTATGGCAATTAGTAAAAACAGCATCTAATATAGTGAATACTATTAGCCGCTTCATGTAAACCCGCACACCTCAGACCACACAACGCCGAATACAGAGCGCATGCGCATAGATGCAAGGCATGTCGGGATAGTATGTGTTTCCCGAGTCGCACGCTACGTCAAAGCTGAGTTGACGCGTCGCTTAGCAACAAGAGTCAGCGTGTGCCGTTGTTGTCTTGGTAACGGTCATAAACATCTTCTCTCCACGGTGCTCGGACGCGCAGTTCAGCCTCACGCTTAGCGGCTTGTCATCAGCAGAGAACCTTGAATATGGTGATCGAGAGCAGCGTCAACAAGGCGGCTCAGCCTGATAGCTCGACACACAAGGCGAAAGCATCTGCTTCCTCCGAAGGGTTCACCGTCAAAGCCTTGATGAAGAATTCCATTGTAAGTGGCTAAATAGCGTCGTGTGTGCAATGTAAAGTGAGGGCAGGAGCATGGAGGGACGTGATGGGATCGTTCATTCCCTCACTATGTGTGATTATCCTTCAAGTTTTCTAATCACCAATGCTGTGGATGTATCTCTATGTGTTCTTATAAATTCTGCGCTGTGTGGAGTTTAGTGTATGTTCAGCACCGTAGTTTCTGTCCACATCCGGTCCAGATCGGACCCATTCAAGATAAAACATGTCCTATTCTTACACAATGAAATTATATACAGTGCTGAGTGGTTTAAAAATAAATGGCGGCATGCACTCGGCCAGGATCCCCAAAACACTTATGGCCGTGTGCATGAGCTCTTAGTCTACAAATTCACGCCAAAGTTACAGCGACCTGCAGAGGTGTCACACCCAAGTCATGGCAGTGTGAGAATGGGTGACTTTTCTGATGAAATAGAGGCACCGCACACACCAATACTTTACCATTAATCTAAATTATGTGCCAAAGACAACACCACCCAGTTACAGGAAAGTTGCACTAGAAGCTGTACATAGGACTGAGAAGTGCAATACCCAAGTACAGTGGTGTACATAGAGAAGTAAGGGCCCCATATTAAGGATCAAACCAAGCCCCCCACACAGGACAGAAGGGTTTCCGCCTAAACCCCATTCAGTGACCCTTGGACCATTTTTTCCACTGCCTCATTTGATAAAAGTTGTTCCTTTAGAGGGTAGAGTCCTGACCAAGTTTTCACCCCCAGTAGAAGTGGAGATGATCCCAACTGGGCCTCCTCTTGCCCTGGGCCCCTTAGCAGTCGCATAGTCTGCCGCTATGGTAGTTACTCCCCTGCCCAAGTAACCATGGGGCCGCATAGCAAAACTTCACCATGACCACAGCAACAGAAAAGCTTGTGGTTGCTCTCCTTAATGCACAAGGCTAAAGGGCCCTTTACAGTGGCGTAACCAGAAATGACTGGGCCCCACAGCAAATTTTTGAATGCAGCCCCCTGCCCCAGTAAGTTTTTCACAACCCCTTCCTTTCATACTGCCCCCTTTCCTGTGGCTAGTAAAGATCGCTCTCTCAGACCAGGCCCAGCAGCTGTTCCATCCGTTTTCTACACTGTCTATACTGCCACTGTATATAATTTCATTGTGTAATGCTGTTGAGGGGCCCTGACAAAGTCCTTTAGTACTTCTCCTCCTTCTCTTGGATGGGCCCCTTCTGGGTCAGGGCCCCAAAGAAACCGCTTCCCCTATAGTTACGCCCCTGGCCCTTTACATGGGCTGGAAATCCCGCAAGATAATCGCTAACAAGTGTTCATAGAAACTTTCGTTAGCTATTATCTGGAGGTGCAAATGCACCCCCGATTACCCGATGAACGAGCAAAACTCAAAATTCGATCATTTGTGCATACATAAAAATTATCATTTATTGGCAGCAGATTGTGCTGTGTAAACATGATCTGCTGACGGCAAACACTGAGTCCTTATGGGGAAGAGCGAAGGCATTCTCCTCCCCATACTGGGGAGGAGATCGCTGCATGTAAAGGCCACACACCCCTCTACTGACGAGCAATTGATTATTGGGAAGCAACGCTTCCCGGCAATCTGCTGCTCTGTCGTCCTGTGTAAAGGGACCTTCTTGGAATTAATAATAAATATGGCAGTGGTATCTCTGGACCCAATACATCAATAACTAATAATTATTATCATGATATACAATCCACAAAAGTATCATCTGGTCAACAATAATGTAAACTGTAGTAATCAACAAAGGAAGTTATCTCTTGGTTCTGTATATAAATATTTATAGTAATAGTAAGAAATATATTTTGAGGAATGATCCATATAGAAAGTGTAATCTTTTCAGAATATCACCATCAAATCAGAGGTACAAGGTAATTATGGTAATATGTAGAATAGCAGTGGCACTGCCCAAAATTATCAGCTAAGGAGTAATACTTAAGGCAGGAAGATTAATTGAAATGAGAAAATCTCATGAAGCGCAGGAGAGAACTGGTAAAACGAACAGTAGCGATTCCATGTTCAATTTTGATCTCCAAAGTAATAAAAAGCAACTAAGTGTCAAAACATGCGCAGTATAGGAGAGAAACAACCGCATCATTAAAGTCCAATGACATGAGCAGTAGAGAGAGGTATGCCGAAATAACTAACCCTGGGTTCACACCTGAGCGTTTTACAGCGCGTTCAAACGCGCTGTAAAACGCTCAACAGATTAAAACCAATGCATCCCTATGGGAGTGGTTCACACTTGAGCGTTTTACAGCGCGTTTGAACGCGCTGTAAAACGCCCAACGCATAAACAAATACTTGAGCTTCTTTTGGGGCGTTTGACGCGCGTTTTGTGATTGACACCACAGTAGTCAATCACAAGAACGCGCGTACGAACGCGCGTTTCCTATTTGCAAAAACGCGCAAAAAAACGCGCGACAAAAACGCGCGTAAAACGCGCGTTTTTAGAACGCTCAGGTCTGAACCCAGGGTAAGTCTGACTTACAGCAAAAACCAGCAAAGTGGAGAAACATGCGCAGTGCAGGATGGAGAATTTGAAGAAACTAAGTCGCAATGCATGCACAGTATAAAGGGTATGGTGCCGTGAATTTTCTAAGTTCGGAGACCTTCGCAGACAACGTCAGCAATGACAGTGCAGTGATCCGGATAATACGTCAGGAGAGGTGTATTCTCTAAAAGTCACTAACCAATAAGAATACCTGTGACATCTCAGTGTGAAGTTAGATCCGTTTCTATTGCACAGGAAGAGGTGAGGTCAGAAAGGGGAGGAGATAAGAGGACTTAAAAGAGCCAGATGCGGCTACTGAGAACATACGCTACCCGATCCCCTGAAGACGCCGGCAAACGCTGGCGAAACATGTCGGGGGTTAGTGTGTAAATGGTTTTAGCACATGGCAAACAATCCATAACTAGCAACTAGCTATGTACATTGAGAGCGGCACCCAGGGATATCCCTGCACTTACTTGTATCCCTGGGTGCCGCTCCCGCACTTGCTTGCGGATGCAATGCGTTTTTCACGCAGCCCCATTCACTTCTATGGGGCTAGGGCTGCGTGAAAAACGCATAATATAGAACATGCTGCAATTTTCACGCAACGCACAAGTGGAATGCGTTCACATCACGCATTGCACCCGCGCGGAAAACTCGCCCGTGTGAAAGGGGCCTAAGGCTTCTTTCACACGGGCAGAGTTCACGCGGGTCTATGCGTGAGGTGAACGCATTACTCCCGCACTGAATCCTGACCCATTCATTTCAATAGGTCTGTGTACATGAGCGTTTTTTTTCACGCATCACTTGTGCGTTGCGTGAAAATCGCAGCATGTTCTATATTCTGCGTTTTTCACGCAGCCCTAGCCCCATAGAAGTGAATGGGGCTGCGTTAAAAACGCATTGCATCCGCAAGCAAGTGCGGGTGCATTGCGTTTTTCACTGATGGTTGCTAAGAGATGTTGTTTGTAAACCTTCAGTTTTTTATCACTCGCGTGAAAAACGCATCAAAACGCATTGCACCCGCGCAGAAAAAACTGAACAACTGAACGCAATCGCAGGCAAAACTGAATGGCTTTGCCTGTGAAATCGCACAGTTTTCACTGAACGCATCCGCAACGCATCTGGACCTAATCCGGACACGCTCGTGTGAACCCAGCCTTAGTGTAACAGCAACGCCCCCATTGCTCCTAGAGGCTCATTTGCATATATCAAAACATAGTTTTGATGAACACGGGACCAACACAGATGCCAAGTCACACAGTTTCGTAGGTACAACTCTGCTGACAGATGTCCTTTAATCCTTTTATACTCTTTTTATATCGAACCTTAAATCTTTTTGCACCACTGCAGACAGTTATCCCCATTTGACTGTCCACTGAGGATGATAACTACTTGGTTCTCATTTAAAATAAATGAAAAGCAGATAAATAGAGGTCATAGCATGTTTTCCTGTATGATGCAAATGGTAAAACATATTGCCTTTAAACAGATGACTGCAGATCTGTCCTACAATTTCCCTGCCATTCATGCAGAGGAGAAGCAAATGAAAGTAATGGCAGTGCAGTCAAGCAGAGGCTTCCAGACACAATTAATACACCAATACGCTGTTATAGCTCACTATATTGGGTACTTAATTAGTGGTGCACCAGCAATCAGGATCATTGCCAAAGAAGAAAGCAGCAATCGATCATCAATGCTCATACTAAAACGTCAGGTATTTATATCTGCTGCAGACACGATGGCAGCCAGCGAGACTGGAGAGATATTGATCACATCACTAAAATGTCAAAGGAAAAAAGCAAAACCGGAGATTTTGAATGTTCATTGATGTCTTAGTGTGAAAAAATGAATCATAGTGGAAGAGGTGGATTTTATATTTTCTCAGACGTATATGGCTGATAAGCTTGTATTTCTATTATATGGCTTTGATGTTAAGGCTACATGGCGATATTTCTTGTAATGCCAGTCTATGGTGTCGTACTGCGATATGTGACAAGCTGCGACTGCGACAGGGCAGTTGTAAAAAACCCATCCAAGTTTAATTTTTGCGCGGCTGTTGCGTGGCAGTCACAGCATGACGCTGTGCGACACCGTAGACTATCAATACAATAAATGTTGCGCGACATTGGTGTGACATGAATCTTGCGCGACACATGTCGCAATAGAGTTGTTCCTGTGTAGCCCTAGCCTAAGATTACATTGCTTTCTGATGGACATCCAGGTGTTGGCTCATCTCTCCTTGGGATACACCGCAGTGTGCACCTGTCTTGTCATTTGTTATTGCTATAACAGGACATAAGACAATAAATATTTTCTACAAATTAAAACTTCCCTGGTAGTTTCAAACCAAAAAGTGATCAACATGAAGCCCTCCCCTGGAAAACAGCAGATAGTCTGAGCGTGGTGGCGGTAATATGGACACTAGAATGCAGGCACGCTGCTAGGAATGGCTTGTTTGTTGCATATCTCAGACTGTGTGTATGAATATGAACGTGCGCATTTCATTACACGGGACATTTTCCGGAACTATATAGTGTGCTGTGTTTGTGAGGTTTTGTTACATGAATCAATTATTTCTCTAAAACCGGTCAAACTGGGTCCAGTATGCATCTGGAGCATGCAGGTTTTTTTGCATACAACGCCCGCACTTACCGCCATATTTTGATACTGTGTGTGATCCCATTGAATGTATGTATAATCACTGTCAGTGCGCCATGCCACTCAATCTCCCAGTGTGCTTTTCGGATACCTTATGAGCTGTATACGCACTCCTATCCACACTTCTTAGCCTCCTGTAACAATGTGAACAAGGCTTGGGAGAGCCGAAACGTCATAGCGGCCACAAAGGCTACATAGAAGATTTGCATATTAAGGAAACCCATATTACATATTGTGCCATTGCTGTGTGACAAAATTTCTTAATTGCATTATCTAAATATGAAATGTGTTGTGACTCTACATACATGAAGTACTAGGGGTTTTATCCCCTGAAAGCAGCTTCCTGTCTACTTCACTACCCACCCTTATTAACCGCATACGGCGGTTCCGCAGTACACAGGGCATCGACCATGTGCACTCCGCATCACAGATGCGGACCCGTTCACTTGAATGGGTCCACACAAATCCGGAGATGCGGTCCGGAACGAAAGCCTGGAACGGAACCAATGGAAGCACTACGGAGTGCTTCCATGGGGTTCCGATTCGTGCTTCAGTTCCGCAAAAAAAATAGAACTTGTTCTATTATTTTGAGGAACGGACGGATCACGGACCCATTCAAGTTGAATGGGTCTGGATCCGTCCCGGCCGCCGCACGGAACGGAACCACAACGGCCGTGTGCAAGAAGCCTAAGATGCACCTGACCATACGATGCCCCCAGGCTTAGACACAGGACATGAGCTACTTGAGAAACCTTGGCGTGGTGCTCGGGCTTAAGACATGTCCTCCACTGCAGGACAAGTCGACTAATCTCTCAATTTTTTCCGCACGGAACGGAACCACAACGGCCGTGTGCAAGAAGCCTAAGATGCACCTGACCATACGATGCCCCCAGGCTTAGACACAGGACATGAGCTACTTGAGAAACCTTGGCGTGGTGCTCGGGCTTAAGACATGTCCTCCACTGCAGGACATGTCGACTAATCTCTCAATTTTAACATCAGTTTGAGGGCTTAATAACACTGCAGTGTGCACCTGTCTTGTCACTTGTTATTGCTATAACAGGACATAAGACAATAAATATTTTCTACAAATTAAAACTTCCCTGGTAGTTTAATTTGTTGAGTGGGGGCGTCAGAGTGACTATCTTTAATAGTCGAGGGTGTGTGGCTGTGTTTTTTACAGTCCCCTCCTTTAGGCCTCATGCACACAACAGTATGTGTTTTGCAGTCCGCAATTTGCGGATCCGCAAAAAAAAATGGATGACGTTCCGTATGGCATCCGTTTTTTTGCGGATCCGTTATTTTTGCGGATCCATTGTAATAATGCCTATCCTTGTCCGCAAACTAGAAAAAAATAGGACATGCTCTAATATTTTGTGGAACGGAAAAACGGACATACGAAACGGAATGCACACGGAGTACCTTCGGTTTTTTTTGCGGACCCATTGAAATGAATGGTTCCGCATATGGTCCGCAAAAAAAACGGAACAGACACGGAAATAAAATACGTTCGTGTGCATGAGGCCTTAGCTGAAGGATCTTTCGCCCACCTATCCTGCCTCACATATTTCAGTGTCCGGCAGGGGGAGAGATAATCATTAAGGAAGCAGTCAGGGAGGTCTGGCGCTGCTGGAGCACCCTGACCACAGCCTATAAGATACAGGCACTTTTAGGGAAGATTTTTCCCTGCTAAAAAGTGTGCCTTACAGCCCACAAAATACTGGTGGAGATTTATCAAACTGGTGTTAAGTAGAACCGACTTAAGGCTACTTTCACACTGGCGTCTGTTGCGGATCCGTCATGTATCTGCACAGACGGATCCGCACTGATTATACAACCGCATGCATCCGTTCAGAACGGATCCGTTTGTATTATCATGAACGTAGGCAAAACGGTTCCGTTTTGAACACCATTGAAAGTCAGTGGGGGACGGATCCGTTTTCTATTGTACCATATTGTGTCATATTGTGATCCGTTTGGCTCAGTTCCATCAGACGGACACCGAAACGCTGAAAGCAGCGTTTTGGTGTCCGCCTCCAGAGCGGAATGGAGACTGAACGGCGCAAAAATGATGCATTCTGAACGGATCCTTATCCATTCAGAATGCATTAGGGCAAAACTGATCCGTTTTGGACCGCTTGTGAGAGCCCTGAAACGGATCTCACAAGCGGACCCAAAAACGCCAGTATGAAAGTAGCCTTAGTTACCCACAGCAACCAATCAGATTCCACATTTCATTTTCCAAAGGAGCTCCGAAAAATGAAAGGTGAAATCTGATTGGTTGCTATGGGCAACTAAGCCAGTTCTACTTTATACCAGTTTGATAAATCTCCCCCACTGTGTATATACGATATATATATATATATATATATATATATATATATGTATATATATATATATATAATATATATACACACACACACTATTGGATTCTTTTAGATTAATTTGATTCAACTATTGCTTTCATTTAATAGAGCTATTATGTAAAAACTGTATGCAGACATAGTGTGAGATGCTTTATGGCGGCACTATTTAGGCACAGTATGTGTCATTATATGAGCAGTGTTATAACAGTAATGTTCTTTAATTCTCTCCTTCAGGGCTCTAATACTGAAATTGCATGAACTGTTGAAAACACATTGGCACAAGACTAACAATCACACTATTTTTTCCCTTTACCTACATTCACAAATGTGTACTTTAATGCTATTTGGATGCATCGGAACCCATTTAGTGCATTAGATGGCAGCATCTGATTGATAGTTGCAGGCTCACCACCACTTAGCATCCTCTCTTAAAATTAGCATTAGTGCTGAAACTGTTTGAAATGCAGTAATTACTGTATCAGGAAAGGGATCTTTACCTTTGGATATCACCTTGTTAAATCAAATGTCCTTCAATGCTGATTTGAAGCTTGGGGGGGGGGTGGTTGAAGGAAGGCGGGAGGGTGTTATACTAGGAATTTCCCCATTCTGTGATTCTCAGATGTCTAACCTGTGTGCCTGTTAGGCCTAATTCACACGTCCGCAAAATGGATCCACATCCCATCCGCAATTTTGCGGAAGGGTTGCAGACCCATTTATTTCAAAGGGGCAGGAATGGATGTGGACAGCACACTATGTGATGTCCGCATCCGCATTTCCACATCCGTGTTTCCGCATCTGCGTTTCCGCCAAAAAATAGAACACATCCTATTCTTGTCCGCAATTGCGGACAAGAAAAGGCATTCTCTATATAGTGCCAGCAATGTGCGGTCCGCAAAATGCAGAATGCACATTGCAGCCGTCCGTGTTTTGCGGATCCGTGTTTCCGCAAAACACACTACGGACGTGTGAATTAGGCCTTACCCAGCACTGCAAGTAAACTGCATTAAAGGGGTAGTCTCACTTCAGCAAATAGCATTTATCATGTAGATAAAGTTAATACAAGGCGCTTACTAATGTATTGTTATTATCCATATTGCCTCCTTTGCTGGCTGCATTCAATTTTCCATCACGTTATACACGGCTTGTATCCAAGGGTTACGACCACCCTGCAATCCAGCAGTGGTAGTTGTGCTAGCACATTATAGCAAAAGGTGCCACGGGAGTGCACACGGGCCGGTGCTTTTTCCTATAGTGTAAAAGTATGGCCATCAATGCTGGATTGCGAATTAAATCGTCTTTAACCCTTAGGATATCGCTTTTTTTTTTTTTCGTTTTTGCGTTTTCATTTTTAATCCCTTACTTGCTTGAGCCATAATTTTTTATATTTTCGTTCACATAGCTGTATGAGGGCTTATTTTTTGCAGGACAAGTTGTACTTTCAAATGCCACCATTAATTATGGCATACAATGTAGTGGGACGCGGTAAAAAATTTCCAAATGGGGTGAAATTGGAAAAAAAACAGAATTCCTCCACCGTTTTACGGGTTTTGTTCCCACTGCGTTCCCTTTGCAGCAAAACTGACCTGTGTCCTTCATTCTCTGGGTCAATATGATTGCAACGATACCCCATATGTATAGGTTTTTTATGTATAAATTTTTATTTTTTTTGTTATTTAGTTATTTATTTATTTTTTATACGTAAAGGGGAGGTATTTAAATGTTAATTAAAAAAAAATTATATGTTTTTTTACAGTTTTTGTTTAACTTTTTTGTAATGATTTTGAAGCTCATATATGAGCGTACAAAATTCATTAAAATTTTTTTAATTTTGAACAATTATAGATTTTTAAAATGCATTTATTACTGATTGTTGCTCAATTCCTGTTTCCAAAATAAGAATTGCAGCATGAATGCCCTGAGCCTCAGCTCATTTAAATCAATTACCGGCATTCGCATTGGCCTCAGATGATGCCGGTAACAAGCCTGGAAGCGCGAGTTTTTGACAGGCGCAATCTCACTTAATCACGGCATCTAAAGGCTTTAATTACCACGATAGGAATTATCAGCGGTCGCGGTAATTAGCCGCGGGTTTCTGCTGTTTGAAATAGCAGCGATCTGAAGGCCATGACGCCCGCTGCACCTGCACGTGTGGGCGCCATGTTTGCCTATCACTCCAGCGCCTTACATGTACGGCGCTGGTAGCGAAAGGGTTAAGATGCATGGCATATGACTGTTGTGTAATCTATCATTCAAGGATTTTAATGGCATTTTGTGTATTTTTGTGGTTTTAATGTCGTTTCTAAGGCCCCTTTCACACGGGCGAGTTTTCCGCGCGGGTGCAATGCGTGAAGTGAACACATTGCACCCGCACTGAATCTGGACCCATTCACTTCTATGGTGCTGTGCACATGAGCGGTGATTTTCACGCATCACTTTTGCGTTGCGTGAAAATCGCAGCATGTTCTATATTCTGTGATTTTCACGCAACGCAGGCCCCATAGAAGTGAATGGGGATGCGGGAAAATCGCAAGCATCCGCAATCATGTGCGGATGCGTTGCGATTTTCCCGCATGGTTGCTAGGATACGATCGGGATGGGGACCCGATCGTTATTATTTTCCTTTATAACATAGTTATAAGGGAAAATAATCGGATTCTAATTACAGAATGCAATGTTCCCCGGGCTATAGAGGGTTAAAAATAATAAAGAGTTAACTCACCTTCTCCCATTGTACGCGCAGAGCCCCAGAACGTCTTCTCTCTTGATGGTTGGGATGCTTCAGGACCTGTGGTGACGTCACGGGGTCACATGGTCCAATCATAGAAGCATTTGAGTGGACCATGTGACCCATGTGATCCTGTGACATCACGGCAGGTCCTTCATACAACATCTGTTGGATGAAGGACCTTTGGTGACGTCACAGGATCACATGGGTCACATGGTCCACTCAAATGCTTCTATGATTGGACCATGTGACCCTGTGACGTCACCACAGGTCCTGAAGCAAACAATCATCAAGAGAGAAGACTTTCTGGGGCTCTGCGCGTACAATGGGAGAAGGTAAGTTAACTCTTTATTATTTTTAACCCTCTATAGCCCGGAGAACATTGCTGTAACATTTCTGCAATTAGAATGCGATTATTTTCCCTTTTAACTATGTTATAAAGGAAAATAATTACATATACAGAATACTCATCCCGAAACCGGACTTCAGTGATGAAGTCTGACTTCGGGTCTGGGTACCAAGCATGCAGATTTTTTCACGCGCGTGCTAAACGCACTACAAACGTTAGCACATGCGCGGAAAAATCGTGGCGATTCCCGCAACGCACCCGCCTCTTATCCGGGCGTCAAACATGACGCCCGTGTGCAAGAGGCCTAAGAGTTTTTTTTCTACTGGTGTTTTTACTAGGTGCCTTTAGGGGTCTATTGTGTCTGTTTAAAGACGCAGCACATCAAAACTATTTTTTTTTCTTTTTTGTTTTATCTTTGTTCTATAGGGTATGAAAACAACCGAAAAAAATGTTCAAACACTAATAAAAAAGTGGTGGTGGTATGAAAAAAAAAATGCAATTGGCTTCTAAGGCCTTTTTTAGTGAACAAAACACACCAGTGCAAAATCCTGTGTAGGGGCCTTAAGTTAGAAAAGTGGGAATGGGTCACTGTGTTTATTAATAGGGAAGACACATGTAGTTTGGCATGAATTATGTAGGATGAAATATCATAGAACAAAAATATTGTTGCATGAGAAATGGATTAGTAAATTTAACGCTGGTGTTATACAAGGAAATGAAATGGACATAGTGCTATTTACTGCACATATTCCTACATTTCAAGACCCCAGGATAAATGTCCTGGCATGATGAGACGTTCAATTAGGACGGAGACACATTTAATCACTGATTCTGCGTCGCTGTAAATAAAAGTACAACGATCTAGTAAATAATAGAAATAGAATCTGTCCCCATGTAGTAAAATTATATTATCCGACCCCACGTAAAGTGTAATTTGAGGATCCTACCTGCAGCACTGACTCATGTAGCGACATGAACTTGTACTGTAATCGGCCTATTGTACGATATACTGGAAAAGTAATTAATACCATTGAGTAAATAAAAAAGAATCACGACTCAGGGGTGCGTCATTTACATATTTGTGAAATAGGTATAGCGGGTTATTTATGTGGCTGTCATTTAGGAGAAGCCTCTTTACAATACCAATGTTTCTCTTGCAAATAGCTTTTTTTGCACTCAAGTCACTAAAACTGTTCAATGAATTTTCCCTTCAAGATGTCGCTTGCCAAAAACTACCATAAATCCACAGACAGTCAAATTTATCAGAGTGCTTCTATAAATACTGCTACAATACACCTTGTCTCGCATTAATAAATTTGAGTGAGGTACGTTTGACCTTGGTTGATGAATGGTTATTCCCTTGAATTCTTTTTTTTCTCTCACTGGTGGGCAGAAACGTTTGAAACCTCATTAGTGGGTTTCGAGATTAATCTTTTAAGAGACACATATGTTTCAGTGTGTAGATTGTGTTCAGTTTTATATGACAGGTATAGCGGTATTGCTCTGCTTGTAAAACATAAACCTCTAGTTATCATTGATGATAGGGCTTCCAATCTGTAAAATGGAAATGTATAAATCCCTAAGGCCTCATTCACACTTTAGTAAATTGTCGACGTCTGCTGTCTGAGTTCTCCACGTACAGCACTCATAGCCAATAATTTTAAACCCTTAAGGACCTGGCCAATTTTTGTGTTTTTGTTTTTTTCCTCCCCGCCTTTTAATTTTCCTTTTACATAGACATATGGGGGCTTATTTTTTGCTACACAAGTGGGATATTTTTAATGGCACTATTTAATTTAATATGTCTTGTTCTGTAAACTGTGAAAAAAATATAAAATGAAGACAAAAACTAAATTCCACTAGTTTTTGGGTTTTATTTTTATGGTATTCCCTATGCACTATAAATGATATGGCCTAATTCTGCTGGTTAGAGCTACGACAACACCAAATTAAGGAAGTTTTATGTTTTACTAATTTAATCCCTTAAAGGGGTTGTACCACTAATATAAATATATCCTGCCCATTGTTATTCTACTTTCCCCAAATACCACCATTTATTTAAAAAAATGGCTTATTCTACAGTTATTAGCCAACGACTGCACCGCGTGTCAAATCTGTTTTGATATTCAGTTGTAGCTTACGTCCTGCATTGGAGACTTGTAATGTCACATCTCACTGCCCTAAGGCATGATGGGAAGGCAAACACATGACAAACCAGGAAGTAGTATTCAAGCATGCAAATGAGGTAAATTAAAACAAAACAAAAAAAACACTATCCAGGGAGGAATGGGAGCTAGAGTAATCAATGAAAATACACTTTAGAATGAAAAGTAGTTTCTGCGCAATCCCTTTATGGACCTCTGCCATACATGTGCTGCAGAAGTCCACACTCAGTTTCTGAGTGGGCGTCGTTGTTGATAGTGCTATCACAGACTTTTAACCCCTCAGATGCAGTGGTTAGTTGTGACCACAGCATCCGAGTGGTGAAATCCCAGGAGTGCTGCACTTTCAGGGCCCCAACAGCAACCCCCGCGCCAAGTTCAAGAGAGCTGTTTGGTTGCTATAGCAACCCCAGACCTTTAGAATGCTCTGTGACCTACCACAGTAAAGTTACTATCGAGCCCTGTGGGACAAGCAATCAATCACATCTTCAAGTGAATATAAGTGAAAAAAAGTTAAAAAAATCCAAATCACTCCCTTCCCCCATATTAAATATAAATAAACAATAAAGAAATAAAGGTCACAGGCATTACCACATCCCAAAATGCTTGAACTATAAAAATATGAAAGTATTTATTCCATATGGTAATATATTGCCACACCATTTGGAATTTTTTTTCCAGCTTCCCACTACATCGCATGTAATATAAAATGGTTCCATTAGAAAGTACCATACAACTTTTCCTGCAAAAAACAAGCCCCATACTGCTATGTGAATTGATAAATAAAAAAGTTATGGCTCCAGGAAGGCAGGGAGTTAAAAAAACTAAAATGCCAAAATGAAGATAGGCCCTGTCCTTTAAGCGGTTAAAAAAAGAAACCATTTTCTTTGCATTGCTATATTCTGACACTGATAACTTTTTTTTCCCCTTGTGTAGAGCTAAGGCCCCTTTCACACGGGCGTTGCGGGTGCACTCCGTCAAACAGTGCGGGTGCGTTGCGGGAATCGCCGCGATTTTTCCCTGCGAGTGCAAAGCGCTGTCATGCGTTTTGCACGCGCGGGAGAAAAATCGGCACTTTTGGTACCCAGACCCGAACCTGCACTTCTTCACAGAAGTGCATGTTCGGGTCAGAAATTGTCCCGCTGGTATTATTTCACATTATAACATAGTTACAATGTAAAATAATACCCTTGGCCATCTTCCTAATGTTGAACCCGGTGCTGAATGGGTTAAAAATAATAAACTAATCATAACTTACCTGGTCCATTTGATCGCGAAGCCCGGCCTCCTCTCCGTTAGCTTGCTAGTAGGAAAATGACCTGTGATGATGTCACATGGTCACATGGCCCAATCACATGCTCCATCACCTTAGTGATGAACCGGTTACACATCCCGATGGTTGCATAGCAACCATGCGAGAAAATCGCAACGCATCCGCACATGATTGCGGATGATTGCGATTTTCCCGCATCCCCATTCACTTCTATGGGGCCTGCGTTCCGTTAAAAACGCAGAAGATAGAGCATGCTGCGATTTTCACGCATCGCAAAAGTGATGCGTGAAAATCAATTGTCATGTGCACAGCACCATAGAAGTGAATGGGTCCGGATTCAGTGCGGGTGCACTGCGTCCTCACGCATTGCACCCGCGCAGAAAACTCGCCCGTGTAAAAGCGGCCTAAGGGTACTTTTACACTTGCGGCATGGCTATCCGGCAGGCTGTTCCGGCCTCACGGAGTGAGTACTAAGGGTGCGGGGGGCGGAGCTACGGCGCAGCACGGGAGTGCACGGCAGTGATCGCAGGACTAAAAAGTCGCACGGCCAGAGATCGCGGACTAAAAGTACTGCAGGTCCGACTTTTTAGTCCGGCGATCTCTGCCGTGCACTGCCGTGCTGCGCCGTAGCTCAATGTGGATGGAGCGGCAACACACGGGTACGTGCGGCATTGTTCACTTTTTATTCACATTTTGGAGGGGCAAAGTGACCAAAAAATGGTGACACACACATTTTTATTTTCTTTCCAGGCATTCACGTTTTAGATAAAATATTTTTATATTTAACTAGTTTGGATACTTTCAGATGCAGCGATACCTATTATGTTTGTATTTTTTATTGTTTATTTTTATATCTAAAATTGAGAAAGGGGATAATTTGTATTTTTGTGTTTTTTATTAATTTATTAAGATTACATGTGATCTTCTGATTGCTTGAACCCTAGACTGCACAGAATACTATTGCAGTCTAAGGCATATTTACTGGCGTCCTGTCAAGCTGTGCCGTAGCATGCAGCTTAGGGCTCGTTCACACGACCATATGGTTTTGCGGTCTGTTTTTGGTTTCAGTAGTGTTTCCGTTCCACTTCCGTTCCGTTTCCGTATGGTTTCCGTTTGTGATCTGTGATCTGGAAGCATATAATAATATTATAACAGTAAGTACATTGAAAAATTGGGCTGGGCATAAAATTTTCAATAAATGCTTCCGCAAAAACGTAACGCTTACGGAAGACATACGGATGCATTCCGTATGCATTCCGTTTTTTTACAGCCCCATTAACTTGAATGGAGCCACGGAACGTGATTTGCGGGCAATAATAGTACATGACTCAAAATGTAGCAGAACGGAAATGCGGAAACGGAATGCATACAAAGTACATTCCGTTTTTTTTGCGGACCCATTGAAATCAATGGTTTCGTATACTGACTGTATACTGAACGCAAAAAACTGCCCGTATACGGAACGCAAAAAACGTTCGTGTGAACGAGCCCTTACTATGACACAAGTCTCCAGGCTGTCAGATCAGAGCCCCTGTGATTTTGCCTCAGGAATTCCGGACTGAGGATAGAGGGAGCCTGCTCCCTCTGACTAGTCACATGCCATGGTCATTATTGGCTGCAGCATCTGAGGTTAAGGGCTCATTCACATGACTGTGGTTTGGTTCCGCATCCGAGCAACATTTTTTGCGGCTCAGGTGCAGACCCATTCACTTCAATGGGGCCGCAAAAAATACGGACAGCACTCTGTGTGCTGTCCGCATCTTTTGCTCTGTTCCATGGCCCCTCAAAAATTATGAGTCATGTCCTATTCTTGTCCGTTTTGCGGACAAGAATAGGCATTTCTATAAAGGGACGTCCGTTCCGCAAATTGCGGAAGGCACACGGGCAGTATCCGTGTCTTGCAGATCTGCAATTTGCGTACTGCAAAACACGGCACGGTTGTGTGAACAAGCCCTAAAGCTTCTTGCATACAAACGTTTTTTTTTTCGTTTACGTTCCGTTTTTTTCGTTCCGTATAAGGACCGTATACGTAACTATTCATTTCAATGGATTCGCAAAAAAAAAACGGAAGGTACTCCGTATGCCTTCCATTTCCGTATTTCCGTTTTTCCGTTCCGTTCAAAGATAGAACATGTCCTATTATTGTCCGCATAACGGACAAGGATAATACTGTTCTTTTAGGGTCCATTCACACGTCCGCATCCGTTCCGCAATTTTGTGGAATGGGTCCAGACCCATTCATTTTCAATGGTGCCGGAATAGATGCGGACAGCACACTATAATACTGAAAAAGCCATACGGCCGTGTGCAAGAGGCCTAAATGCGCGGGATTGGAGTTATCCGATCTTAATCATTGCAGTCAGAAGTCTGCTGTAATATCCAGCCAAACACTGCCGTGTATGGAGCTGGAGCAGCTCATGAAACCTCTCCATACATCACCTGCACACAAATGTTGTACATATATTGCATTTAGTGTTAAGGGGTTAATACGTTTATGTATACATCCTTGTTGTTTCAGTGGAAAACATAGACATGCACTATATTGGGCTGTGATGTGGACCATACACACCCATTGAATGGGTTCATTAAAATCACTGAGAGAAAAGGAACAGCATCCATGTTCTGTCAGTGGTTTTCTTTGGCTACTTTTACACTAGCGTATTTACTGGATCCGGCAGGGTTCAGCAAAAACGCTTCAGTTACTGATAACACAACCATCTCTATCCGTTATGAACTGATCCGGTTGTATTATCTTTAACATCCGTCCCTATTGACTTGCATTGTGGGTCATGCCGTCTTGCTCCGCATCCCAGGACGGAAAGCAAACTACAACATGCTGCAGTTTGCTCTCCGTTATGGGAACGCAACTAAACATAACAGAATGCATTTTGGAGCATTCCGTTCTGTTCAGTTCAGCTTCGTCTCTGACAATAACTGGGGACGAAACTGAAGCGTTTTTTTCCGGTATTGAGCCCCTATGACGGAACTCAATACCTGAAAACTAAAAAGCTAGTGTGAAAGTAGCCTTTGACCATTTGTAGAAGATTCTTTGGAAATCCCCCTTTTTCAGCTTTACAGTGCATGTGGAATACAGATGACACAAAGAGAGCAAAAACATGACACCCAGACCAATAATAGACCTTCTATATGCATCTTTATGGATGAAACGCTGACCATCTTGTCACAGACACCATCATGGACATCTGAAGGAGGTTTTACGATTTGTTTTACCAAGGGTAGGGTTACACTTGGATCTGGATCTGGCAGGCGGTTTCGGCAGACAACAGCCTGATGGAGCTCACCGATTCTGGCCTAGCAACATACTGCCGTTCTCCGCCGGACCTCATTGATTATAATAGGGTTTTAAAACATCCTTGCATAAACCGATGCTGGACACTAATCGTGCAGCTGCCGGAGCGGGAAGGCCGCTGTACAGCGGGGCTCCCCATAGAGAGGGTAGATGCCTCTCAATAAATTAGGTGCATCTCTGGCAGTCTGTGTGCCGGAAACTGAAATCTACGCCAGCTAGGGACTGGTGCAAACTTGAGCTATAACTTAAGCCCGTTTCTGGTGTACGTTATTGTAAATTTGGCGGGACACGGTAGGATCTTCACCATCCGACTAAACCCCGCCCCTTTCATTCCTACTCTAGAATAGTGTAAATAAGTTCAAAAGCCGTGAATTGTAGAGCATGGCATAAATTGCTTGATAAATGCCACTCAGTATTCTTTACTTTTTCCCTCTGTAGTTTCCAAACAAAAAACAGTCTCACATTTTCAACATCATTTTTATGTTCAGCAGCCAAAAATGATATAAGATTAGTTAATCATGTCTCCGTTAGAAACCTGTGTTGAACTGTGATATTTATTCCAAAAAGTGTCTGTTGCTGTGTTTTGTAAATGTGGCCAAAATGTCACAAACATAGCAATTAGTTGCTACAATGTAGAGCCCATACTGTGCCAGAAAATAGAGGGAACATAAATATTTCACTGTGTGCGGCTACAGAAGGCATACATTCTTTCAATTTCTCATTTTTACTCTGGTTTTCTGTAAGATTTTAGTATGCAGTTAGTCCGTTTGCGTTTTCTTATATAGCTAATGGAAAAAATTGAGCTGACCTTAAGATAACTCATGTGTGGTATTTCATGTTCATATATATAATTTCATTTTTATGTTACTCATTTAATTTAATAGCAGCAACCTCAAAATCTCTGTAGATAGAAGTGAATAAAATAGGTCCAATAATATCACTAACTGTACAGCACAAACAGAGGTGGTTCTAAAATGTGCAGGTTATTTGCTTTGTGAAGGTCGTCTGTATAAGGAGCAGAATACATTTTATTGAAGAAGATTGTTCTGTTTTCTAGGCAGAAGTATTATGTGCAATTGTATTAACAGAGATCATAGAAATACTGATAATAACATTAGTCATAGTTATGATTAGTTATTAACATTTCTGACATCTATTGTACATGTTTAGTTTAGGCATTAATATTGTACACAAGGCATAACACATAGGTCATGGGCGCTAGTGCAAGAGTTCAGCTTGGACCCCCCCTTCCCTCGGTGCTTTGTGGCAAGGGGTAGGGGTGCACCTAGTCTCCTCCATACCAAATTCTCAACCTAACCTGTTCCCTTTAGCCCTACTGTTGAATACATACTTGGAAAATATTACATACAGCTCTACAAAACATACAGGGTAATACAGTGCCACATACCTCGTACATCCAGTGACGTCTCCACCAAGTAAATACTGTCCCTGACACTAATGGTGTAAACATAATTTTACCCAAAACTAATTGTGCTCAGTTAGTACTGTGCCAGTGTGCCCCCACAGTAATAATGCTCCCCAAAGCCCCACCAATAGTAATAATTCTCTGCCACAGTGCACTCCATGTTAACAGTGCCTCACAATAGTAATAATGACCCCATTGTGCCCTTATTAGTAATCATGTTCCCCGTAGTCCTCGAGTAGTAATAATTCTCCTTATGTGAGCCAGTAGAAAAATCCCCCCTTACAATGTGCACAAGTGCACACAATATAACTTTATAATGTGTGCCAGTTCAAAAAATACTGACCTTTCAGATCAGACCCCCATATCAGATCCTCAGATCAGACCCCCATATCAGATCTCAGATCAGACCCCCATATCAGATCTCAGATCAGACCCCCATATCAGATCCTCAGATCAGACCCCCATATCAGATCTCAGATCAGACCCCCATATCAGATCTCAGATCAGACCCCCATATCAGATCTCAGTTCAGACCCCAATTTCAGACCTTATATCAGACCCCCATATCGGATCCTCAGATCAGACCCCCATATCAGATCTCAGATCAGACCCCCATATCAGATCTCAGATCAGACCCCCATATCAGATCTCAGATCAGACCCCCATATCAGATCTCAGATCAGACCCCCATATCAGATCTCAGATCAGACCCCCATATCAGATCTCAGATCAGACCCCCATATCAAATCTCAGATCAGACCCCCATATCAGATCTCAGATCAGACCCCAATTTCAGACCTCAGATCAGACCCCCATATCAGATCCTCAGACCACCTTATCACATCCTCAGACCACCTTATCACATCCTCAGACCCTCATATCAGATCTCAGATCAGACCCCGTATTAGACCCAAAATAGATAAACTTACCTCTTCTGCTCCACCGCTGCTTTCTAGGTCTGGTGTCCTCTTCTTCAGTCCTTGCTCGCTGGTCTACTCCGGGCCCGCACTGCACTGCCACACTATGTCATCTGTGCACTATGTCCTGAAGATGTATGCCATCAGGACAGTGCAGCACAGTGCCCAGAGAGTTCCAGGGAAGGTGAGTACAGCGCTCACAACGCTTCACCTCCCCCACATCCTGCAGACTAATGAGCTCTTCTTATAAGGCCTCATGCACACGACCGTTTTTTTATGCTGTCCGCAAAAAGGGGTTCCGTTGTTCAGTGATCCGTGTCCGTTTTTGCCTTCCGTTGTGTTTCCGTGTGTCTTCCGTTTTTTTAGCGGACATGACCCAAAAGATTTTACCAAAAGACAGGCTGACAATTTTTCCCAAGTGCCTGCCAAGGGATCCGCAAAAAAAACGGACACTGAACGCGGATGACACACGGATGGCCATCCGCATTTTTTCACGGACCCATTGACTTGAATGGGTCCGTGAACCGTTTTTCATGGACAAGAATAGGACAGGTTATATTTTTTTGACGGACTGGAATCACGGACCACGGACGCAGAGGACAAATGGTGCATTTGCCGAGGTTTTCACGAACCCATTGAAAACCAATGGGCCTGCAGAAAATCATGAAAAACGGAGCAACGGACACGGAATCAAACAACGGTCGTGTGCATGAGGCCTTAAGCAAAATATACCATAATTTGCAGTGCGCCCATGGGCCCCTTGACTTTGTGCTGTTTTTTACTGTCATCTGTCTTGGAAAAAATATAATACAGAAAGGAATGTGTATTTGTAGATTCTGTAGATATTGTATATTTCCACTAAGACCACAATGGATTAGTTTTGTTGTCTCTGCCCTTGTAAATCCTCATGCTAGAAAATAAAATATTCCATAATACACAATTACAGTAAAATCTGATTTGCCAGTGGCAGTTGTCAATGATTTGTGAAACAATACAAGTCTGTCTTTATCCTTATTGCTGACATATGCATCAAGCAAGAAGTATTGTAGGGAATTGACAGAACTGTACCACTTTGAAAGAAGCCGAAGTGACAAAGCTAATAAATCAATCTCAATATGCTTCTGTCTGTCAGTGTCAGCAATGACACATATTTTAACATTTCAGAGCAAAGCCACAAATTGATGGATATCACAGAATAAAACATTAGCTCAAATAAATTGATTTGGAATTTCTGCAGCATGCATACAGATATCTTCCATCAGACTTGGTGCCATGTATTGAATTATTTTTTGAGACAGTCAGCACCAAAGCCTAGCACAATCCAACACAAATATCATTGTGCACCTTATTTTTAGCAGAGTAAGGGTGGGTTCACACTAGCGTTATGGTTTCCATTATTGCCTTCCGTTATAACATGGTTATAACGGAACATAACGGAATCCATAAGACGGAAGGACGGATCCGTTCTGTTGCCCATAGACTTCTATTATGACGGAATGCAAAACGGAAGCCTTTAAAAGGCATTCCGTTTGCTTTCCGTCATAATACAAGTCTATGGGAAAGCATAACGGAACCATCTGGGTCCCGGTATGCAAGACGGAAAACAAAGTCCACAGGACTCTGTTTTCCTTCTTGCATAACGGGACCCAGACGGATCTGTTAAGCTTTTCCATAGACTTGTATTATGACAGAAAGCAAACGGAATGCCTTTTAAAGTCTTCCGTTTTGCATTCTGTCTGGGCAGTCCGTTATTTTTCGTTATAACGGAAAGCAATAACAGAATCCCTAACGCTAGTGTGAACCCACCCTAAGGCCTCTTGCACACAATCGTGTGCTGCGGACCGCAATTTGCACGGGCATCTACCGCGTGGTAGCCACATGCGGATCGCTTGAATGGGGTCCGCGATCCGTCCGTTCCACAAAAAGATAGAACAAGTTCTATTTTTTTGCAGAACGGAAGCACTGAACCGAACCCCACGGAAGCAGTTCAGTTCCGTTCCGCACCGCATCTCTGGATTTGTGGACCCATTCAAGTGAATGCGGAATGCACACGCCGGTGCCTTGTGTATTGTGCAAAAGCCCTAAAGGTCAGTCTTATTCAACCCTTTGTGTAGCCTGGAAAACAAAACATGAAAGCATTTTACTGATAAACATAGGAGTATGAAAGCTATATAATCCCGTATTTCTTGTAATTTAAGTTTTAAGAAGAATTCCAAGTAACATTTTTGCAGGGAGGTTGGTAAAATAATTAAAAAAAGGAAATTCACCTTGTCGAGCCCTCTCAGATCCGGCTGTGCTTTTCCCTCTCTCCACCCATCTGCAGCCATGAAATATAGTTTTGGCTACAGTTGGTGAATGGCATCTGAGGCCTGTGATTGGCTGCAGTGGTACACAGGATGTCACCACTACAGTCAAAACAATTCATCATGGCTCATCCCATTTACTTGCATTGGATGGAGCAGTTATAATTACACTATTAGATAACATGCAGTCAAACGTTGAAGAGAAAGCATCGCTGGCAAGAGCGCCACAACCCCTTCAAACAGCTGGTTGGTCGGGGTGCCGGATGTCAGACCCCCGAAAATCTGATATTGATGACCTATCTTGAGGATTTATTCTTAGTATTGGGCCACTGCACAACCCTTTTAAAGTAGTAGAACAGGTCATAAGTAGGAATAAAAAAGTGGGTGTCTGTCAAACTAGGGAATCAGAGTATTAGATTCACGGCTCTGCCTATTGAAATAAAAGCCAAGCAGTCATAACCGAAACAGGGTTGCCAACCGTCTAGAAATTTCTGGACAGTCCGTAAAAATACGTGACTTTTTTCCTGTTTTGGTGATTTTTCTGAGGCTGGTAGTACCTGACTAGATTATTTTGGTGGTAATTATCATCATTTTACGGCTCACAGTAAATGCTGGTAATGAGTTCTTCTCAGTATATTGAGTTAAAGACATGTATTATAATATTTATCATTCATTATGGTTTCCCAGTTTGCCCATAAAAAATGTTGGCTGTCTGTGATTTTGGGATAAGTTGTCCAAAAAAAAGAAAATTTTTAGTTGGCAACCCTGTTTGTAACCACCATTTCCAGGTGTCTAAAAATTTTCAGATACTACTACTACTATGTACATGAGATGTCATCATGTAAACAAGTAAAAGGTTATATCCTGTAGTTATAGACAAGTTATCATTTATTATAAGTGTAATAAACGATTGGATATATCACACAAAAAGCCTATCCGTGTATCAGAAAGGATTGTTTTCTAATTCATATCATGACCTTTAAGTTGAAATAAAAACATTCATGTAAAAAATGAAAAATCAATAAGACATTTAGATTTTATAATGCACGTATAACCAAAAGGGCACAGGATTTACCTAAGTGTTTCTGTGTAAACCATTTGATCCTGGATGCAGATATCTATCTTCGCTTTCAATCAAGTCTGAGGCGATGTATGTACAGTATCATTTAGAAAACGACTCCTTTTTTTTAAACTTCTCTTTAACGGAAGAGAATAAGTGCATTGAAGTCCTTAATAGGGTTGTCTCATCTTGCCGTTACTAAGACAAGATGAAACACAGTCCCGATCAAAAACTGGCCGGTACACACTGTTTCACTAGCTCTCATTGCGGGACATGGGAACTATGGAAACAGTATTGCACAGCAAGCTATTCTGCTTCTGAATCAGCACTGCAATGGGAACTACTGAAACAGTAGGCTAGTGGTAACTGCAAGATGACACAACCTCTTTAATGTAATTTATTGATGTTTCAGTATATGATGCTCTTTTTTATTAAACTAGAATTACACATTTTTGTCAGAGTTTAGTTTTGAACAACACCATCAAATTTAAAAGAAAACTGTTAAAGTGTCCTGTTGTAATGATTTATTACATTTATACTGACAATATCTGGGGAGTCACTTATTGAAATGATCCTGGCTTTCAGGTGGCAGTCGGTTCCTAGTGCTAGACTGGAGATTTCTAGGAAGATGCCAGGGACCACTTACAGTACAGTTGTGCATTTGTAGCATGCCAAGTATGCTATGCTGTGGTTTCCATTCTGGCTAATAGAGGGTGGTCCTGAGCAGGGAACCCCTTCTATAATGCAGTTTGGTCCGTTTTGTCATTTGAAAATGGGTTGTCCTTTTGAGTAAAACCTTTTGAAGTGGTCCTGTTATTTTCCTTGCTCGTCAGTCTTTAGTAAGTACCATAATGGTATTCCACAACTCTTTGCAATTCCTCAGTTATTTCTCTTAGGAATTCATGAACCACTTGACAGCCTAGTGTCACTAGGTGGGGAGGTGTGTCCTTAAGCAGTCTGGTACTGTCTAATTAATACTAAGGATCCATTTACACTACAGTAGGTGTTTTGCGGTCCACAAATTCCAGATCCGCAAAACACAAGTACCGACCATGTGCATTCCACATTTTGCCCTATGATAGAAATGCCTATTCTTGTCCGCGATTGGCGACAAGAATATGACATGCTCTACCTTTTTTGCATATTTGCGGCCCCCGAAGTATGTCATGTGAATAGACCCTAAAAGTGTGGTCCTATGTACGTTTGAGAAGCAAAAGGTAACACCCAGTTGTCGATTTATTCAAACATTGTACACTTTACATTTTGTATTCACTGTGCCCGGTACTGCAGTGAATGGGACTGAGTAATACCAAGAAATCACAAAGAAGTACTGCACTCCCGAGTCCTCCACTAATGGGCTGTAATGCACATTGCCAACCAGGATGGATACGTCCCTAGTATGTCAGTCCCATATTCCAGTAAGGCAACACACACAGGCCAAGGATGTATCATGCCTTCACTACAGAATTCTATTAAAACCGATTGAATTGGATAACACATGGTTGATATCGTCTCTGGTAAGAGAGATATCCAGTCCCTTTTCCCATGCCAAGAAGTTTAGCCTCAGAGTGATCCAATAGTGATGCAGTTTAAGGATAAGTTTTGGGTAAAGAAGGCAAAGAGGAAATCCTCCACCGAGTTCAAGTTCCTATGCTTTTCAGAAAGTCTGGGTTTTCATTTCATAAGGGTTTTAGAGAGATCCCACTTCTGATATGAAGAAATCAGCCCTAAGTCCAGCTCTTCTAAGAAAGCCTGTAAGTCTGGGTAAGAAACAGTATTAAGAACTAAGGCTACAGGAATTTTTTTTTAATGGTGACCAATGGCACAGGACCCCAAGGGTTTATTCTCCAAAATAGAAAGTGCTACACTAAATGGGGTTAAAGATAAAACAGATTTGGAGGAATTATGTAAATTGATGGGGTCATAATAAGTCTTTATCGTACCTCTATTCAGACTACTGGATATTCTAATAAGGGAGAGGGACGGAACTGGTGCTATAGTAAGGGTATGTTCTCTCTCTTCTGGTACTTCTTGCTTTTCAGAAAAAATAATATTTATAAAAAAATATATTGTGGTTCTTTCAACCTCACATGTCCCTTCAATGATCTGGCTTTTTACTGCGCCTTTCTCAAGCCTGAGGAGAGCATAATATAGAGCCAAAATGTTGTGTGGACACTTGGTGTTGAAAGAACCAAGAGGATTTTTGATATTTTCAGGTTACAATATTATACTCAGTCACTACCAAATCTATGGCATTGTAGTAAACAATGAAGAGAACATGGCAC